>VZDJ01007749.1:17606163-18214498 GCA_008694505.1 Cyanoderma ruficeps
AAGAAAAAAAGGAAAAAGCTGAAGCTGTTGCTGTTTCTTGCAAACACTTGAGTTAAAACCCTCCTCACAGAATGTCTCCCGCTGGCTTTTTCCTGAACAGCATAAACACTGGCAGCACTCATCTGATGGTCAGCATTGACTCCACCACATCTGGAACAGTTTAAGCCACAGCCTTCATGCGAAGTCATGCCCACAAAGCCAGGAAAGCCAACCTGCAGTTCAGAAGAAAAGCTGGATAGCTCAGGCTCAAATGGACATTCAGAAGAACAAGGATGAAAGCGTCCTCCAACCATGAGTACACAACGTGCGTGCCAGGCTGGGGGTGGAGGGAAGGAGAGCATCGTCACAAGCACCGCTGGGGCAGAAATGTATTTGGCTGAAGTATCAAGGCGTCCGCACGTCCATAGTATGAATGGTTATACAAGCAACCACTTGGAGAGAAAGTCTGTCTTTTTTCCTCTTGGCACGTAATGAAACTGAAGACAAACAGTGTATAAATAAAACAGGGCTCTTCTAGAGTACAAAATGATAACAATCTCAGCAATTCCTCGGCTCACGCCAGGAAATTCTCCTCGCACACTGCTTGCAGGTTTAACAGCCTTATCAGATTGGACACAAAAAATAAAATTACAAAAGCAAGGAGGCAAAAACCAGTGTCTCCACAATGGAGCTTCTATGGAGCAAATGCCAGTTTAGGTGGGAAAACCCAAACTATGGCTTAGCAGAGGCTGGGTTAGGCCATAAAGGGCATATGGCACTCAGTGCCACACCACTACATACCTGCATATCATGTACATCATGTCAGTCATCCCTGAGCAAAAACACTTAAGTGCCAATACACGCACCTACCTCAGGTCTACCGCTCGCTGAAGAGAAAGTGTCACACACACAATGCTCCTCACTAGAGCACAAAATGTTTCACAGATAAATCAAGTATCATTGTTCTTCTTCCACAAAAGAAACACGCGAGCAGCAACACATCCCACTTACCCCACATCCAGCCAGTCTGATTCCAAACAGTTCTCTGTGGCCTTGTGAAGTCTTTGCAACACTCTTGAAATCAAGATGAATTTACTTATTCCTACTAAAGTAACAGATGAGAGCTACAACTAATGGTATTCTGAAGATCAGAAACCCTGTAAATAGCAATTTTTGTTCATTTGGTAACTTTTTAGGAGAAGCTGTGAAACCTCTACTGAAGGTTTACAACCTTGACTTCCCAGATACCCCATGACACCTGATGGGAGAGTGAAGTGAAAACAGTCTCACAAGCAGGTCGTGCCAACATAATTTCATCCACACCCAAGCTATCAGATGTTGGGAAGCTGAGATGTGAAACCACACTAATGCTCTTCACACCACCAGCTACTTCAGAGGTGAAGTGACAACACAAACCTTTCTTATGGATTCATTTGTTCAGGTCCTCTGTGATTGGTGGGAGCAATGCCACTTCAGCAATCTCTACTGTGCTTAGAGCTCCTACATTTGATCTAGGTAACCAAATCAATGCGTACTGGACACTTAGATGCCCAAGAAAAACCCTACAGGAACATATTCTCCTCTGCACAACTTGTGCCAGTGTAACAGACACATTCTTTGCAGGGCCCCTCCTACATTTATTCTATATACTGACATGTTCTCTTCTAGATACCTGCCAAGTTACAACACAACAGCTTTCTAAGAGACTCCTAAAATTCCCTCCCCTAGGAAAGTGATGCAGAAGATAGCGATTTTAGGAACTTTAGCTTCAGAATACCTGGTGTTTTGAAACCCTTTTGAAATATTATTGTGCCTGTACTTTCCTTAGCTAAATACCTAAAATTCTTAATATATTATTAGGATATCTGCCATAAGTCTTACAGAATTAGAGCTTAATATTTCAAACCCACCACTACAACAGGTAAATCAATTTCCATAACTTTCATTTCTTAATCAATTACAGATTTATTTCAGGTGAGTTTAAGACATGTAGGCTTCCCAATGTACCAACAAAACTAAAACTACAAGGGTAATCTCTACATAAAACAGCCAAAACCACATGGTTTGTTTTCAGGGTTCCAGTTTTCTATTAGTTCACCAGTGATGAGCTATAAATACTCCAATGGAGCCTAGACTAAATGTATTTTTAGGAGCAGTGGTCTAGAAAATATATAATTAACAAATTAAGAAGCCCAAAATAGTTCCACAGAGCAGCCCACGACACTTCTTCAGCTTGTCACATGGTTGTTGCTGTGCCCAGCTACTACTGCTCACCAGCAGCACTTTGCTCAGTTTTCAAAATTAGCTATAGGGTTTGCACGAATTTGCTTTCAGAGCAGCTCCCATCAGGCACAGAGGAGAAACACTCTCAGTTTACAGGATGACTTCTACTTCTGATCCTTAGTTTGCGCTCATGGGGGCTGTGCTCTAGAAGACATGTTTATGTCACAAAAACGTCCTTAGCCCACAGCTGGAGAGAAAAACACTTTAAGTGATTTAAGTGAAAACTCACTAAACTAATTGATGGATTTCAGAGAGTGATAAAACTTCTGAAGACAAAAACTATCTGTGGATCTCTTCGGTCAAGTATTTTAGATTAAACAGAAAAGGACTCTAACAAACATGAGTTACTGATTAACTACTTATTGTTCTTGACATGTACAACTAAATATTTGTAAAACTATGCATTTACAGCATGGACTTAAAATAAACTCATTAAACCCACAACTTTTTGCTCCCAAACAAATATAAAAAGAAAACAATATGGCAGTTTATACCCCGTTTATTAAGACAGAGCCATCTATCACTTAATACACTGGTTGGGTAGCCATAAATCACATTATTTTCTTACTCTATTAAGATGCAAGACAGTTTGGCAACCAAATAACAAAGACAAATTAGGCAGGGTGGAAAAACATTTAAGCTGCAGTGAGTTAAAAAACATCTAAGCTGGGGAGGCCTAAACCAGCACAGTTATACAAGGTGCTGGCATCGGGTGACGCTCGGCATGGCGTGCTTGCCAGTCAACTCCTCGAGTGCCCAGCGGGCCTGCCAGGCCCCTTCAACTGGAATGTCAGAAAAGGTCCAGGGACCGTCTGGATGCCGCTTTTTTGGACATCTCCCAAAGAGTGCACCACCAAAGCTACAGTTTCTGTGTAGGGATCGCATAGTTCTTGGTAAGAATGAAGGCTTCTGGTAAGAAAGTTTATAGTGCAATCTGAATTAATTTGTGCCCACAGTGTCATTATTCATTTTCCCAAAACAGTTTAAATATAATTGTGTAGGAATTTGATATCTCTGTAAAGATATTACAAAGCAGTGCTTATACAGTTGGTGACTACATAGATTTAATTTTAATAAATACATCTCTTCAAGCTTTTGCAAAATTACAAGTATGAAAGCAAGAAGTGACAAAGTGGCCAAGTGCTTCTGTATCTTCCGAAGGCTATTAAAATTCTCAGGGCTCAAAGCAGTTCAGATAGCCTATCGCACAGGAAGCACACCCCGTGTTCAGTTTAACAGCTGCTCGGGGAAGAGCAAAACCTATTTCTGCTTCCTCTTTGCCAACGTGCCACCAAGTCACAGCTCCTGCTGAGAAGGCAGAGAGGTTGCTTTACTCCAGACAAGCAAGTTCAGATACGTTTCTGCTTGTCAGCGTAGCCGTGTGCTTAACATGGAAATTTGTAACACGAGCTGTATCATGCAGTTACACACTTCTTTTCCTACTGAAGACAAAAAGGGGTCAAGCACCAGGAGCTTCAGCTCGTAAATTCATTGTGTTGGCCCTAGGGAATCTCGCTGGTAACAGCCTTAATGCAAATTTACAAAGTGAACACTTACTCAGCTCGAAAAGCATACACACAACAGTTACCCTGATAGCAACAGATACAGTATCAGGTCAACATCTTGCTGGTAGACAATTTTTGTAATGGAATATTTCATAAAATCATAAATGGCAATGCTTCATTGAAATAACAGATTTAATTTTGCTTCTTGAAACAACTATTCTTAAATCAGTCTGGCAACATGCAAGCAAATTAAGTAAAAGCACCAGATTTCTTTTCAGTTTTTAAATTATTCTAAGGTTTAAGTCATCAAAGATTGTTTGGGTTTTGTTTTTTGTCTTTTTTGAAGAGTCTTGATTTAAGACAGTAACAGGGGAAAACTTCTAAAAAGCATCTTCAAGAGATCCTTATCGCATTGCAAAATATTCACTTTATGTATCTTGACATAAAAACATCAAACTTTTCCTTTTCAAAGCCCTCATCAGGAGCAATTTCAATTAAAATAAAAATAATGCTTAAAATTCAGACATTTAAAGTCAACTATGTTCAGCAGATACAACTCATGGTCAAGCTAAATGATTCTCTGTATATCAATACTGCAAAAAGAGAGGGCAGTTAGGAGTGTTACACCACACTCCATAGGAATTAATACTTTAAAAGCCAACTGATTTGATTTCTATTCAAAAAAAAAAAAAAAACAAAACAGGTATGAAGAATCTCCTTTGGTCACAAGTCCAGAGACAACTGTTTAGGTAAGTGTGATGACAGCAGGAAAAAACACACCAATCAACTGGTCATAATATATAAGTGCGGGTGAAGATACAAATAAGATAATCCTTTTAATTGCAAAGCATGCCAAACACCGATAGAAAACAGAGAGAATTTTTAGAATTCCAAAATATTAATGCTCACCATATTGGTGTACTTCAGTAGCTTCAAAAAACACCATGAATGTAAACATGCTTGGAAGCATCTTATTAACATATAAATACACATGTGCCAGATACTTGCAGACTAAGGTTTGGCACATATGTGCTCACTTCACAACAACTTTCAGAAAATGAAGCTCAAAAAGTGCTTTCATAATTTTAAATTTGAGTTTTAAATGTCTTAAATGTAGAAACACTCTTTAGAAAGAATCGGCTAAGATTCAGTTCACACTCTTCCATTAAATACTGTCTTTCAAGATGACTTAGAACAAAAATAACCACGATACCTGCAGATTCATCTCTCTGGTATTCAGCAACTTCTGACAATGACAACTTCTGTCTTACATGCAATTCTGCAGCAGAGAAAAGCTTTAAAACATTCTGCAAATATTTTGGCTTGCACGTGGAGACTGGAACAAACAGGTTTTTTTATCACAGAAATTCAGAATCTTTGCTTGTTTTTAAGTAGTGCAGCATCTTAAAAGTTAAAACGGACTTAAGATTTGAGTGACATCTGTAAGGCTTAACTTCATATTGCCAAACACTACAGATAGACACATCTTCTCACAACTCTCTGCTTCTGATTTAAGGACTATCGTTTTGTAAGCAGCAAGTGTTCAAATGTGCATAAAATTTAAAAGTACATAAATGCAAAACATTAATTTGTAACTTTTTTTTCTCCAGAAGTTCCATTCTGACAAGTAAATTACCTGGACAAGCGTCTACTTGCCTTACAAGTATTTTCATGAACAATGCATTCAAAACTGATAGACCTGATAAAACTGGTAAAAGATCCTAAACTCATACACCCTCCTGTATACTCAAAATACAGTATGTTTTCCTTTCTCCAATTCCACAGGGATATGAAATATCTTTGTAAGATTCCTCACAAAACCCTCCTATGAAGTAAGCCCTTTCTATAGCTCTTTCTGCAGAAATGACAATCACCTCAAAAGAACACTTGGCAAGACTGAGGCTCCAAAACTCATCTGTAATGTAACCAAATTAGATTGGAATAATACAAGTGTACCTTTTTACATTGAATCCTATGGTTAAATTTAAAAAAATAAATAAAGTTGTGGTTTGTGCACCTCTTAAAGACACATTTTTAAGTTTCTAAAAGAAATCAGAATAATACAAATGAGAAATCAACTATTTGCATTCTCCACCTACTAGCACTTCAATGCCTTTAGAACTGAAAATGTATTCATTAAGAAGTACACTGCAACTGGAATAGTCAACACTCAGATCCACCAAAATTTAAAGTGATTCATTTTAGCATAACCACACTAGCAAATTATTCTGTATATTTCAGTGAAGCAGAGCTTTAAAAAAGGTTGCAGAGAAATAGATCATTCCCTTTTTGCGTGTTCTAAGGGAGCAAATCTCTCCATAAAATTATTTATACAAATGCAAGAGCAAACTTTCTGAGAGAAGGGTTTGGGATTTTTATTTTTTTCTTTTCCCAAAGATTCCACCACATGATTAAAAATTAGATGAATGTGTACTCCTGACCACATTGACAATGTCACAGCTAGTTCATGACAAGCAACTGCAACAGGTATAAATGAAAAACAGGTCCCTACACTGGGACAAAGCTTGGTTGCAGGCCGACTGTATGACACTAATATTGAAAGCAAGAATTTAAGTAAACTCATCTGGCATTCAGATCCGACTGAGGGAACAGTGAGAACGACACAGTGAAGGTACACTTAGGTGCAATTTCATGCTGGTGACTTTTTCCTCTTTTTATGCTTAGAGCAGATTTTAAACCAAGAGTTGCATATCCAACGACACACACACAATTCAAAACTTAAGAGACCATTAGCACAGTTGTACACATAATTACATAAACTTAGTATTTACATATTCTAAACAAAGTTCCATTTTAACAGTTGAAGTCTTTTAACACATGAAAGAAGATAATCTACTACAAAGAATGTGTAAGGGGATCACAAACTTTCCACAAGCATATAAACACATGTTTTAAAGTGCTTTCTGGGTGCTTCAGATTAAACCCTCGCAGTATGAGCTTTTATGTAGTGCTGTTCCAGTCATTACAAAATTATTTAAATCATTCCTCTCCAGGTGCATTGTGAGTTCAGGAATAATGACGACACCATTGATGTAAAAGCTTTAGGCTCTACCAACATAAATGTATACATTACTTAGGTTCAGATGAAGTTGTCAAATACTTTGGTTTATCATAGCTTGGGATAAATATTTGATAGAACAAAAATTGCACCTTTCCACTCTTGAGTTTGTTTTTTTTTTTAACTAAAAAAATACCCCAACATAAATTGACAGTATTCTTTGGTAAAAACAGGACATTTGGCCAGCTTGTGTGTACACCTATTTATTAAAATAGCCTAAAAGTGAACAAATGCCACTGCTGTACTGTCAATTTACAGGAATAAGCATTCCTGGGTGGGGAGTATCAAAATATTAACCTTAGCAGTTACCTATACAACAAGCTGAAACACCTTCAGCAACCATTACAGGGGATCAATAATGTTTTAGAACACTTTTTGCTTAACATTTACTCTTTGCATTACAAAAACCTGTAAAATGCTCTATGCCTGCAGACAAGTCCATTACCTTGCAGCAACTACAGAAACGTTATTCAATGGTGTACACTGTCAAGTTGCTGTAACAAAAACCAGGAATATGGTGTGCTGACCAATTAATACTCAGCTGCACAGTACTTGTGCATTACCTATCCTAAGAACTAAGAAAAGCCTATTAAAAATTCATTTAACTGCTACAAGTTACATGAATATATAAAAACAGAGCAGATATACAAGTATAACACTGAACATACTGTACTTTATTAGCACAAAAAGCCAGAACAAGGCACAGCAAGCAGAAAAATACATCAATAGAAGGGTTAGTGTAGCATACAAGAATACCGTTTATTGTACTTGCAGCCAAAATGTTTCCTACCTCACACAGGTCACTGCTGTAGAGAAGTAAGAAATAAAATACTGTAGCAGCTGGAGAGAAACTAGGGAGCACTCAGAATTGGTACAAAACATTAAACAGGGGTCAGGGCATTCCAACAAAATTTTAGTGCAAAATATCTAAGACAGAACTACTTTTAAGTTCCATCTTCAATTAAATAAGCAAACAGAAGTTAGAATCTTGTTTCTAAGTAATCTGTTGAAACTATCATCAGTGCATATTACTTTAAAACATTTTTAAAAGCGCAGATGGAAAGATATTTACAAATAAAGTGTACCAGTACCTTTGAAACCTGACATTTGTTACAGATATGTCAGATTTCGTGTTCTGATTATAATAATTCAACCACTTGTCATGTTCTCCATAAAAATATCAGATGACTTTAAATAATTAAACATTTTTTTCTTGTCACTATTACCTTCCATTGTAAGTTACTAGCAAGTCAGGCCACCAAAATCTGCTTTGGAAAAAACCCACAACCTTATGTTTCACAGCAATAATCTAATTCTGCGTCCTGTAACAGAAGCAGCAATTCACACTGGAAGGTATTTTTAACTGTCTGAGACAGTAGTACTTTTGCTAACAATGCCACTTA
The DNA here is from genome assembly GCA_008694505.1 of Cyanoderma ruficeps. Classification (NCBI taxonomy): domain Eukaryota; kingdom Metazoa; phylum Chordata; class Aves; order Passeriformes; family Timaliidae; genus Cyanoderma; species Cyanoderma ruficeps. The sequence continues at coordinate 17,614,413 of VZDJ01007749.1, forward strand.
AATCTCCAAGTGTTTGTAACAGAATTACAGTACTGAGCAGGCATATTCAAGTCTTAATGATTAGGAAACCTTATATACTGTGAAAAGCATGATTCATCTGTTAGCATCAATGCACCATCAACTCTTAATGGTCTGCTTCTAATGAACTGCTCTTCATTACAAGAAAATATTCACTAGTATTTGGAAACTTGTTTGTGAGCTAAGTTATTACTTTGAGTAAAGTTTTCAAGAAGAGAATTTTAAAAAAATACTTCAGATATTACCAAAAATGCCCCTCCAATAAAGCCTTTCTTTAATAGCATTACATGAATGCCCCATGGGAAATGCCTCGTAGTTTCTTCATCCAATTACTACAGCTATAAAAAGGAAACAAAATATTTAGAAATTAGCAAAAATATTTTCATTAGGCCTTAATGAAAAACGTGCAGAAGTGTGTCTGCTTATTGTTTCCAAGAGGCATCACAACTTAGTTTGATTAACAGCAGGCAGCATCTGACAGGATACTAACACTCAGCTTAAATAGGATATTGCAGAAAAGCTAGACGTCGTCCGTGTGCTTGCTGCAGTTAAACTGTAATACACCAAAAAAAAAAAAAAAGCGTGTTCCAGAAGCTTATTTTGATTTCCATTTACTTTGTTTTTATAGGTTCCCGCTCCAGCCATCGCACCCTGACTTTTTGTTTATAGTGATACTCCTTTAGAAAGTCTTGCAACATTGAGGGTAGAGGAAGGTCATCGATTCCATCGTACGTAGTGCACCTGCAGATTACTGCCCGGCAGATATACTGCAGACTAAAGGGGAAGGTCCTGTTCAGAGATACAGTAAGCAAGGGTTCAAAGAACATGCAGGAGCTGGGGTCTTTGTAGTGTTCCAGAAGCCCCGTAACAGTGGAGGAGTGGAACACACAGGGGTCATGGGCATCGAAGCTGAAGTTGTGGTTCCACTGCTCGATGCGGGCGTGCAGCGAGCGGTTGTAGCGGCGGAAGCTCACCGAGAAGAGGTAGTCCTCCTGCGCAGAATCCCTGAGCAAAAAGGTGCCTTCGGGTTTACCCTCCAGAAGCGCTTCCGCTTCGTAGCGGTCCATGACGCCCCAGTAACACGGGTTACCCGTGATCTGGAGCAAGTCTGGCACGAGGCAGTGGATGTAATCGATCTGAGTATGCACTTTCCAAGCCCCCTGCCTGCTGATATGGCCGTGGCTCTCCCCTGACATCTGACGCTGCTTCTGCCGGCGCGACTGCAGGCAGAGCGTTGTTGTGTCCTCTTCGGAGTCACAGTTCCCTGGAGGTGTTATGGTTTTGTCCCCGGTCAGCTCAGTCATACCAGGGGCTAACTTTGGTCCCAGTTTATACAATGGATTTACCTGTGCTGTAGCTTCAAAAGTGTGTATTTGGGCATTGGGAGGGGGATCAACCCCTTCTTCAATACTAAGTCTACGTCTCTCTCTGAGCCTGTCTTCTTCATCTTCTGTGGAAACCAAGGAAGGATCAAACGTGTCAAAGAAAGTTGAATGAGGGCTCACGGGCGCCGTGTGTTGTTTAATCAGATGCCATTTCTGGGCCAGGTCTGAGCCTGCAGGAAAAGGGCATTTCTCAAGCATTAGTTCAGAGAGATGGATCTTTCTTTTGTTAGAAAACAGAGGTTTGGACTGTTTGCTGTAAGTTCTCATGGGAAAGCACAGCCCAACGGTATCCTGGAGACGCTGTCGCAGAGAACGGCTGCCTACTGTCCTGCTGGACACTGCATCCATGTCATGGACTGAGCTCACCCCGTACCTTCTCTCCCTCCTCTGCAAACCGCTTCGCGTTCTACCAAATCTTTTCTCAGTATCCAAGGAGCTCTGGGTTTTGGTAGAGCAGGAGTGCTTCTTCTTCCCACCCCACGGAGCATGCCGAGAGTAAGAGTCCCTTCTAGCAAGCCTGGCTCCCGTGGTGACACACGAGTCATTCTCTTTCTCAATGCTTATTTCAACAATCTGAGGAATTTCTGTGACACAGTTTTGGTTCCGTCTTGCTGAGTTCTTTGAAGGACTTAAGCCTAATTGCAAAGCAAGGTTTTCTCTCAAAGGGCTGCTGGGTTGTTCTTGAGTCAAGTCAGTTATCTGGATGGCTTTGTCTTTACCAGATGGGCAGTTATTGGAGTTCACAACTACACTCTCATTTTGGCTTCCACCCTCATGACTAAAGAGATTCTGGCACCTGTATTTGAAATTGTTCCACATCTTTCCCACTTTATCCATGGATTACGTTATCTAAATTCAAGAGGAGAAGAAATATTAAAAGAAAAATATAGTTTTAAAACATGAGGATACATCTTCAGTTATCAATTAAATTACAGACCCAAGATGACTATTATTAACTGAATGCAATACATTTTAAGACGTGCCCTGGTCTTTGTAGGGTTACGTGGAAGCAAGATGCTTCACATCATTTTGATATTTAGAAAAATATCCCTATTTTTGAATATTTTCTAAGTAAGTATTTGGAAAAATCACCAGAAAGAAAGCATTTAGGAAATTACAAACATTTCATTTGCAAGTAGGCCCTCCTATTTTTCTGTAGGCATGCAGGTAGGTCAGCATAGTTGTATTTGGTGAATAGGAAATACACAGTCTAAAATTCTTCATTTTAGGAAGAATTTTAAGGTCATATGTTAGGTATCACTCCCTGCTAAGCTTCCAATAAGCAGCAGTAAAACAAATCCTGAATAAGAACTGCTCAAGTCACTCCAAATTAGAAGAGCAGTTAGAAAAATCCAGTAAGTGCACTGCAAATGTCCAGATACACCATGTAAAAGCAAAAGCTCCAGCTGCAGACCACATAAACTCCAAGATATAGCTTTGCAAGATTCAAAGAATTAGCACAAAAATAGAAATTTGGGGGGGGGGGTAAAGCATTCATCATTATTAGATGAGACAATCACCAAAAGACAATTTTAGAATTATAAAGTCTCTGATACATTAATATAAGCCATATGAAACAGCTGAAAAAAACCCCACCAACCAATGGTCTGGCTTTATTACTTAAGATATAAAAGAATGAAAGAGCCCAAGGAGCTTTTCTATCTTTAGTAAGAGCACTTGAAAAGAAAGCAGCTCCACAGCAGAAACACGATGACAGTGAATCATGAAGATACAGTAAAAAGATAAAAACATTAGCAGTGTGTATTCTGAAACTACATCTTTAGAAACTGAGTTTGATAATTGGAACAAGACTGCCAAAATTACAGGACTGCCCTAGGACAGAGAGAAACAGGCTAATTCTGTACTAAAAAAAGGAGGCAATGCCAAGCTAAATTAGATCTAATTAAGTTCTGAGAGAAGTGCTAAACTTAAAAGACTAAAATAACGTCATCTAATTTAACTCTTTATGGAAACTGCCCTGTTCCTTGGAAACAGATTATTTTGCAGCAACACTCCTCTGTTGCTGCATTTCTTTTCTGTTCATAACTGGAGAGGAATCTGAAGCAGTGACTGAAGGCACATAAAGTGGATGATAAACAAGTAGGCAGTGCTCTGGTGATCCAGCCTACAAGTCCTTATAACAGGAGCATGGCTGTAAGCACACGACTTTAGAGCAGAATCCACTGAGACTGAGGGAGAGTCAGAGGCATAACTTACATGAGAAACATGAAAGAGAATGAATGTGTAACACCTGACTGTGATAGGAACAATAAACAAAAGCTTTCTTTCTCACTCTGTCATCAGATGATCCAGCAAACCCAGTGAGCCAGGTATCCCATGGCACTAAATAAGACCTTGAGAGCTGAGTGTGGATGAGGGAACTGGGGAGAAGGGGGAAATCAGGCCTTCAGTCTCTGAAGGTTACTGGTACAAGTTGCCTACAACACAGTGCTAAGGACAATCCACGTGGTTATTAAGGAGGGAGACACTTGCAGAGCAATGTTACACATAGAAGATGCTACACAGTTCCATGTGTACATAAACACTGTAAGCAAATGAGCAAAGAATGTTTTCCTGATTCAAATTTAAAAAAAATCCTAAAATTATTTTTCTTTCTGGAGTTGTCTGGGTCAAGCTGGGGAAATTCTAGGAGCAGTAGAACTACTAAAGTCAGACCACACAGAGATTTGCAGGAAGCATCCAACACATATCATGTCATTGCAATGATCATGGCTGTTTGTGGTGTCAGAACATCCATGCTGACCATGAGGGAGCACATGTTTGCTGGCTGCCAGCCTGTCAACACAATATATATAAGGTTGACTTCTACACTTTTGTCTCAAGTTTTAAGTTTTTTATTATTTTCCTAGTCAGAGAGACATTTAAAATTTTTGGGAAGAGAAAAGAATGAGATACTATATAAACTCAATTTTCTTGGCTAGTCAGGCTAGAAAATGTACACATTTTTGTGACAATGAACTGGAATTACTTTTCTAACCAAACTAATCATATGCTATTCAGTGATGTCTTTTATTCTGAAATTGCTCTTTATTGCTCATTCTTTGCACTACTAGTCTAAAACATCTTAAGACTGTTAGACAAGTGGAAAGTTCTCTACACGTGCCCAGAAAGCTTCAAGAACAAATAAAAATAAAAACCAACAAAACACTCCACCCACAACCTTCCCAGCATACTGGCTTGACAGACTGTACTTTTTAAAAGTTAAATTTAAAAGGTTAAGTACTTTTTGTCACACTCAAGAGAATAAAGATACCTTTCTTACCCAAAAAAGCAAATGAGCCACTGTGTCTTGTCTTGAGAATATACCTCAACATGAACTTGCTAGATTCCTTCTTTGACTTGTGGACATGATTACTACAAAGGGAAAAGCAGAAATTTTGTTAATAGTTAGAATATTTTTTCATTTACACATTTACTCTTAGTCACTGACATCAAAGGGATATGTTACTATTTATTTCTGAAATGTGTCCATGGAACTGCCTGCTCTTTATATATTTTTAATGCATATTAACATAAACAAGAAGCTTCACAGAACTTGCTTTTTTTATACATTAACAACATTTGTCAAGTACAGTCATGGGGAGGACTCTGAAATAAAACTTCTGACAACCAAGAGCAAAGCCACAGTATCGGGATCAATGGAGTGCCAGGCACAATGGGAATAATCAAGCCTACGAAATGCTTTCCCCACATTTTGGTCTCAAGTCCAAAACAGCGGTTCCCAAGTTGTGGCTGGCAGGGCTGTCAGATCACCATACACTGTCTCTCCTCCTTGTTTCCAGCTGCTGCATCACATCAAAAGGCAGCTAAAAATACACACTTTTCTAATATTACTTTTCCAGGTAAGCAACTGCTGTACTCTCCACAAGGATGTTATATGATTGTGAAGCAAGAGCAATATGAACCATGATTCTAAAAATGGGAAAGTGGAATACAAGACAAGTTCTTTATTAAAAGAGCAGGTCAGCACTTCCCTAAAATAATCATCATTGTTTTTCAGAAATCCAAGAGGAGTTGAGGGATTTAATATGCTCACACTACTGTCAGAAATCTAACAGTAACAGAACAGAGGAGAATAATTTGCTTCTCCATACTAGATCCAAGCCCAAGAAAGCAGTCAGAGTTAACAGAAAACACTGGAAACTTATACTAAAGCTTTACATACAGAACAGGAAGAAAAATATTGAAATGTGATGCACATGTACATCCATGAAAAGCTACAGGGTTGAGCAATCACTAGGTGGATACTGAATGTTAATATTCCTAGGTAGAAACTCCAGAGCAATGGCAGAAAAGTCCAAGTATTACTAGTTTCCATTTCCCTCTGGAAGCACAAAAATTGCTGAAACATTTTTAAAGCACTGTTGCTATTCAGATTTCATAAAAGTAACCTTTTCAGAGAGCAACAGAGTGACAAAGTATTTATACCAGCCGAAGATCAAAGCACAAGTACAGTTCTTTTGCAACTGTAACATTTACCCTCATTTCTTTTGTTCTGCATTATGTTCCTAGCAAGCCTACAAACACAAGATAGTCAAACCTATTATAACTGGTTCAGTGCAAGGCCTTAACAGAGCAAATGGTAAAGTTGCTAGAATAAGGGCAATCCAACTTCAAACAAAACCTCACTTGAAACATTGGCTCATTCAGCCCTCTAAAGTTCATCTACATTCCAAATAAAACCAGCGATGCTGTGTTACTGGGCACAGGTGGCAAAGGGGCTGCAAGCTAACCGTTTTAATTCATGAAAAATACAAAAAACCCACATGGATGTTTATCCTGAAGTGTCATGCTTAATGGTACTAGCTTTATATATCCCTATTCTTCTCAGTTCAGCTCAGAAACATGAGCAGTCAATGCACCACCTATCACATCACCACTGCCAGCCAGCTGACACAGCCTGTTGGACAAACTGCCAGGTGGCTCCTGGAGGGAGTGGTTTCTTTGGGAACCAGCCTTCCCTAATGGAAAACAGTTCCTTGACTTTGGGCAAATTGTCTCAGTTAAACATCTTGGACTTGTGTTAGAATAAAACTTGAGTCACTGGTAAAGTATTTAAAATTCAACCTAGCGATTTTAAATTAGTTAAAATCAATGTGCAACAGACGTGTGGTTTCACGGATTTCTTATGGCAGCACTAAGCTCGACAAAATAAAAATTGTCTCTGAACTGGTTCTAAAGCCATCCCAGTTTTACAAAGGAGCACCGCCAGTGGTTATTCTAGCCTAAACAGGAAATCAATTTCGTTCCATCAAAATCCACAAAGTGAATTCAACCATTTGTAGATTTTCTAAGAAAAAATACCCAATTATTTTTCTAAGAAAACTAAATGTTCTACTGATGTTCTTAACACAATCTCTTTTCAACTCAAAATCATTTCTACCTACTTTGAACTGGCATAAATGATCTTAAAAATAACAGATAATAAGCATTCTACAGGGATTACAGAAGCAATGAGCAGTAGTACCTTAGTGCTATATTCCCATTTGCAGTACATTTAGAGACATTCAAAGGCATGAAGTTTGCATGAGTGTAGTCTTCAAGTATTCTGAGTGCACAAATGCTGAGACAACAAGGAAATTTTAAGCAATATGATAAAGCTGTAGTTACAACTTGCTTGTAATCCTAAAATACCACATATTAACAGATTACTGTGAAAACTCAGACCACTCTTTCCAGAAATGTCACAAGATCTAGCTAGGGCTTTCTGCCTGTGACTTTGTAGGAACACCATTCAAAGTCAAGGCTGTCCTCTGTCTGAAAGATAATATACTTGTTCCACTCTCACAGTCCACCCGATCTAAAAATTGCTCAGTATGGCTTATTATATTCAAAGTACTAATTCCTGACAATGCACCATCTTCACAAAAGATGATACACTGCACAAAGTATGAGACCTTACAGAACAGGTAAAAAAAAAAAACAACCAAAAAAACCTACAAGATTATTTGTTTTGGTACTTTTGTAAGATGATAGCTTCAAAACACTGAAACAAGGTCAAAACATTGAAGGAATACAGAACCAGACACTTGCAAGTCAAAAACCCAGTAACCTGACAGGGGAAAGAAAAGAAGGGAGGGAGAAAAATCAGTCTCCCTGCTCCGTCCGTGCACACTGTTTAGTTCAATGTTAGCTGGAGCCTACACAAGCAAACCAGCTTCCACATTCCATGACCCTGGTGCATGCCCCCACGCATCATGGAGGTACAAGCACAAGACTGGAGGGAAACGCTGCTTCTATTTGTATCATTCCTTGAAATGATTTGCTTAGCAGTGACAAGAGACTCTTATTAAAGACATTTGCTTCCATTAAGGGATGCTTGCTGAGGAGGTCACTGTCCTATCTGCAGGCTGCCAAATGCCCGCTGCAGGCTCCTGCTGGAGGGATGCACGGAGGGAGCCGCTCCCGTCAGCGCTCCTCAACCTTATTCAGTCAAAGTGAATAAGGCTGGCAAGCCCCTACATCTGAAGTAACCCACTTGAGGAAGGAAGGGCAATGCTAAGGATTACAAAGCAATTTCCTCCCTTCCAATGCACATTCCAGAAATAATGAATTACTACTGTAATACTAAAGATAACGTTTCTTAAAAAACAAGGAATTTGTTGGCTCAAGAGGAACCATGCATTTTTCTACACACACAAAAATGTGCTCACTGCAGACAGCTCAAAGAGCTGATTTAGAGGCCTGGAAGGAAAAGGTGGCTGCTATTTTTTTAACTAAACAAGGTAAAGGGGCCAAGTGACTCAAGTGCTCATGAAAGCCTTATTAGGATAAAGTACTCCTGGTTTTTAACTATTAGGCTTTGATAAATTGGAAGCGCAGTTGCGTAGGAAGATGACTACGAATGTTTGAATCCCCAAACCAAAACTCAAACCTGCCAGAACAGAGGTAAAGGGTACAGAACTACAATTCCAACAACACACAGAATTGGCCTAAGTCAGCACTGCAACCAAAAGAAACGGCGTCAGCCTCTTCCTGGCCACCTGTGCTGGTGCAGGAGGTGGTCTGTACACCATATGGCTGCTCAGTCAACCAGCTCGAGGAACTGATCCAGACTAAAATGAATTCTCAGAAAAAGTCTCAATCATTTACTCCATCTGGTTTATGACTTCTGCACAAACATTCAATGTAACACATGGGAGGGGCAGATGAGGAGGGAGGAAGAAGCAGCCAGGGCAAGACTGCTTCCTTCATTCCACAGCATAACTAGTTAGTTCTGCTGAAGTTATTAAGTTCTTAGATGGCTACTTTGAAGAGAAATCTCCATTCTCAGCTGTGGGACTCTGGCTGCAAAGAGATTAGGACTCTACTTAAGATGCTGCTTTGAATACTTGCATTGGAAGTTCAGCCACTGAGAACCTTTACTTCAAAAATAAAATGCTGAGTTGGCTTGATGCATTCTGCTAAAACACAAGGAAAGCTGCAAGTTTCAAGGAATTAAGCTGGCAGACTGACAAGTCAAAGTAAAATAATGATATTTTGCCATTGTTTCAACCTGAAGTAAGAAGTAAACTCCTCCCCCTCCTCGGTGCAGATTTGCAATGAGCAAAAAGCAGTCTTAGCTTGGACAGCTGATGTTCTGCCAGTTTCTTCCCAAGCAGCTACACATTGGTAACTTCAGTTCAAAAACACTGCTCCAAGACTTTGAACAGTGGGAACATTCTTGTAAGCCCCTTCGTCAGCTTTGTGTGTCCAAAAGGACAATTTTGGGACTATGTGTGTTCACTCTGGATTGAAAAGTACCATACAGTTGCTATCCATTTCTTTACTGTTCAGAAAATCTGAAATCCCTGAAGCAGACAAGCCATCAATAGACAAACAGAAAGTTATGGCACTGAACCAAAACTAGAGACAACTTTTTTAAATACTCCTTTCCTTCTACTTACACAAGTCTAGCAGGTAATAACAAAACCATCATGAACAAAGCTAGTTCTAATTACGTAAGAACCACAGAGCAAACATGAGTTTCAGATATTAAAACAGAAGTAACACTATACAGATTTACCAAGAACTCCACGCAGTGGTAGATTTCTATGTTAGAAACTGCAAATTCAAGACAATGGCACACATTAATTCCAAGTCAAGAAACCTTCAAAACATTTAGGCAGTATCCTGATTGTGGCCACTCACTGTAACATGTAAATCCACACAGGTAGCATTAAATAGAAGCAGTTTCCTTTAAACTACCTCCATACACCCTTATCAGGCAATTCAATTTCACTTTAACATTTGAAAAAACAAAAGAACAAGCGTTAAGTCAGCAAGGTAAAGTTCGTGCCATGGAAGAAAACTCTAGGCGACTTAGTGTCGTAATGGTTTTCATACTGGTATGTTTAATTCTTCTCACACAAGAGCTGCCAGGATATTTTTTTAAAATTCATGTGGACAGAATAAACATTTCCAGTCAGTGTTCAAGTTAAATCCAGCAGCCCTCTTGATGACCTCTGCAAAAGCCATAAGTACTCTAAGAAAACTTAGGAGTTCTCCCCTAGTAGAGAAGAATTTGTTTCTACTTCTAAGAACACTAACAAAGAGTATCCTCCTCTAAAAGTTCTAAAATATAAATAGGTTTCAAATTGATACAAATAGTGATCTAATGGCTATTTGTATGTAATTCTTGGGAGTTCTGAGTTAAGAAAAAGCATACCTTAATAGCTGTGCCTCACTAAAAGCAAAGGAAATTGGAAGCAAAGTTGAAAAGATGAGTCAAATCACATCCCACATCTTTGACTAGCTCAGTAAAAACATCCAATTTAATATATTTTGTAAACAGAGCATTTCATTCAATTGCAAATGGCCTATTTTCCAAACACAGTCTCTCTGTTCTGGGATCAATTTATACTGGTTTAACAGTCCTATTTCTTCTCACTACATTTTTCAAAAGCTCAACAGCCTGTCTAATGCCTTTCCCTCACCACTGTACCTGTGCCCCCCATCAGCTTACAGGTACCTCCTGCACACAGAGCTTTTCTCATGCACTTTTTCTCACTTCCCAAAGTGTCCTTTCAACTTCACCAAGCAAAAGATCATATTCTCCAACACAAACTAAATACCTGCCACCTCTTATTAACTGATAAAACCAAAGTTGTACTTGTCTTTCTCTAGCAATATATCTACAATGGTGACCACACAGGGAAAAAAGTATTATTGCCATTCACGCAATTTGCAAGAAAAACGAAATAAAGCAGCCCTTCTCTCAAATTTTAGTGAAATGGACCCAAAAGTTCAATGGACCCAAAGTTCTAAAACCATATCAACTGAGAAGAGTAACAGCCCAAGCTGGTATCCAGCTACAGCTATGCTGTACAGCAAGGAGAAGGTGGCCTGAGATGGACAGTTCTAATAACATAAACTTACGAAGTGACCTTCACAATGACTTAACTCCCAACTCACATTCTTTCATGCCAGAAGTTTGGCAAGTAAAACCTAGCACTACAGCACCACTGGAAATCTTAGATCAGTTTCTGTATAGAATATACTTTCATAAAATAGAAGCCTATTTGAATAACTGCGGAATGAGACCAGAGGATTTAACCTGCAAAGCATTTGGCAAGCAAGGAGTTAAAACCCTGCCTAAGACTACCCCACAGCTGCTGTCAGCAGTCAGGCTTGTCAAGAGAAGCTCGGGGCTGTCTTGACAAGACTAATTGGCAGCAAGCACCTGGTTCCCCAGGCTGGGCCTGGGGAAGGTAAAAGAACATAAACCCTGCAAAGAAGAAGGAGAAGCAGCTGGAAAGCTGCCAGTAGGTCTAGCCTGTTTCATGTTTTCACTTTAATCCACAGGCAACTTTATCCCAGACGATACCCAGCTAGAGCTATCAGAAACATTTCTCTGCAACTTCCCAGCTGAAGGAAACCTGTGCCTTGTGGTTCTGCAAGTTCTGCCACTGAGCACCCACCAAGTCTTAGTGTGCAGGGTCCTGCTGCAGCACAGCCAGCAACAACACCAACACTACCACTAAATTCCAGTGCAACTGAAATTTTGGTTTTCTAATGCCACCAGAAATTCTTAAAGGTCTTACTGTAACTTTAAAATGATGGACTAATTTGCCGGAAAATCAAAACTAAGACTGCTCTGGATATTCTGTACATTGAACACAAAGCATGTGCGATGACAACTTATGAACATAGCAAATCACAGAGTATCTTTAAAGGGAAAAAAAAAGGTTTAAAAAAATCCCCAACATTCTGGAAACTAGATAGAAGTAGGATGCATGAGGAATTTTACGTGGAATTTCCAGAAAAGTTAAAAGACTTTAAACATACTTTGACCTCTGCTAAGAATCATGATTTCAGTGAATGTGAAGCTTTCTGAAATTCTGCTTTTGGTTTTTTCACATTATTAAAACTCAAGTAAAAAAAACTTTAAAGCATTATTAGCCTTGCAGGTTCAGCCCCTGAGGTAAGATCTTTCTTAGGAGTAAGGGACAAAAAAAACCCATAAAACCACAAACCTCTTAGTTTAGCTGAGTTTGTATAATCGAACTAACAACTGTCTAGTTACATACAAACATACACAAAAATTGATATATATAAAATACGTATAACATCAATATACTTCAGATTTTTTTTTTGTGCAAGACAGTGTAAGTATAAACATTAAAGAGTCAGAACTAAATTTCTTCAAAGCAACTTGCTCAGCAAATACATTGACTATGTCTTGGCCAAGTTTCACATTTTAGGCGTTTTAGCTTGCTAGTCAAGAATTCTAACAATGTAGAGCAGCACAAAGTTTCCCTATCTTAAAACCCTGAAAATTTGGAAGTGTATTTGTACATAGTCTCTGTATGAAAGACTTCAACCAATAAGCATTAATGCCAAATGATGATGTTTGGGAGAACAAAAGATTGCAATGGAACTGCTTGATAGTCAAACCACTGCTAGCAGTAGAACAAACTCACCCAAAGAGCCACAGTGTGCCACTGCTCTTGCCTGGGCACACCACATGAACAACTGCAACATTCCTTTAACTGCTAATAATATTAAACAGCACCAATAGAGTGATCCATTAGCAATATCTAAAAAGAAAAAACCTCAGGGTAATGAGATTATAAATTACTGTCTTTAGAATTAATGCTCTAGCAATAGCAAAAAAATGTTTCTCTACCTGACAGCAAAGGATCCAGCCCTTTGCAACACCTGCTCTCCATTTGTATTCAAAGACTACTAATGAGTAAATCTAGAGGCTCTCTTGGTCTCCTCTCATGAGCTTCATGACTCAGTGGGTTTTTTTTAAAAACCAAACAAAAACACCCAACCAAAAATCCCCACCCCAAAACCAAACCAAGATAAACAAACAAAAAAAAACAAACCCAAAAACATCCACACACACTGTCCTTGTGCCATGCAAGCAATGCCCATGATTCAAAACACAGTACCATAAAAGTTTCAAGTCATAGTATCTAACCCTTCACACAGTCAGAAATGTAAGACTATGACTATATGCAAAGTCACTCATATGAACAAGCACTGATAAGAAAATCAGGTTTTTCCTCTTAAGAACATCTATTGCCTCAGTCCATTACAACTGAGGTGCTAACTAGATTATTACATTACCATCTTGTCTTAAAAGAGCTAGACTCCATTGCACAGTAATATGGAATAGGACAGCAAGACTGTCAATATGTGGCTACATCTTTCTTCTCCGTTTTACATAAAGCAATCAGTTCAATAAAAACTATTTGAATGAAATGCTCATTCTAGCAAAGAAGCACCTATGCATGTTATGTGAGCCCTCACAGAATGAGAATTTTCTAAGAAATATATATTTGGTTAGCTCCTAAATTCTTCTGAAAATAAACTATATAAATGCTTTGTCTTTTGAAATCATCTATCCAATCCAAAAGCTGACTCCAGTTATCACTAAAGGATTGCTGCAGCAAGACCCTAACCATGAATCACTAATCCACTGGTTAGCTAATGGGCATTCCTATTAATCAATAGGCAAATGGCCTATCCAAAAAGACAACTCACTAACTTGTGATATCATTTGAATACTTACACACCAGCTCATTCAGTATTGGAAAGCTGCTCAGTATCCAAGGGCTCCTTCCTGATATGGATGAATATAAGTCACAGACTGCAGGAACTCTGAGAAGATGCAGCAAAGGAACAGACTAGAAAAATGAACCTTTACAACACCATTGCCAGCTGCATGAGACTAATAAAACCAGTAATGCTCTTTGGCCCTCTGAAAGCAGGGACTCACTTGTATGAGTGCCTTACCCTGCTTGAGCAGGGAGACCAGACCAGATCATCACTGCAGACCTTTCCTTCTAACCTTACCTATTCTGGGATTCAGCTTAAGAGGCTGCATTTCATGCAGAAAGAGTCTGCAGCACCACAGAAAATTGAGCAAACCTAAATCAATGATTACTGAGTGATAAACTTGTCAGAGGGCAGCTTTTGAAAAGTACAGTTATTTCTAGGTTGTTTCTCATCCACAGAATTTAGCCACAGAAAGGGCATCCTAAGGGTCATAGTCCATGATAATTAACCTACCACTGTTTTGCTCCTATTAAAAGGGATATTCTTGCTTCCCCCTCCCATCCTTTTGCATCAGTTCCAACATTCATCTGACCTCCATTTTCACCATAAGCTAATTGATGGAAGCACCACACAGACAAACAGCACTTCAATGAGGAGAAAAGAAGCCGGAAGAGACAAATGACAGCAAAGGTAGGAGGATCTCCAGTCTTATACAGAGAGAGGAAGGGAAAAGAACCATGTCTACCAATAGCAGTGAGCTGTTAACACTGGTTTAGCCATTTCTGTGAAACATACTCCTTAATGTTAACCCAGATTCTCCTTACAACCTGAAACATGTTTTATTAAATGAACGATTAAATCAAAGTCTTAACTGTAAAGCAAAAACTAAAGTTTAGCTTCAAGACTAACACTCATCTAGAAAAACACTACCCTTCAGAAGATCAGCAACTGCAACACTCTTAACAGGGGAAACTACTAATATAGAAATGCAAGAAATATTCATCTTTATTTTTTCAAAAAGATGGTTCAACTTGTTACTTGAAAGACTAGACATTTTCTGGTATTTTTTATAAAGCACGGGAATATTTCAAGAGTGCAGGAACAACCTGTTCAATAAATGAGTTCAGGAAGTTGTGATCTTAAAGTATCCTCCATAATTTGATTCTTGATGTTAAAAATAAAAAAATTGTCATTATGAGACATGGCAGTTTCCACATCTAGCTACTGTCATGCAGCGGCCAGGAATTCCTGAAGAAAAACAAGCATGGTGACCACAAGAATGAGAACTCCAAATTCTAGATTCAAAAATAGATGAAAACTAAGAAATTGTCTTAAAATACTCATGATCAGTCACAGCTTGAGCACCCTTCAAACTATTATATAAAGTTGAAGGGTCCAAATAACTGGACCCAGTTGTGCAAGTTCAGAGATCTCAAGCTCTTCTGCTACAGACTAGCAGGAGTTTGGCACTCAGACTGGGGGAGGGAGGAAGGAAAAACCCCAGAACACTGCCTAATGTTTGACCGTACACAAGGCTATAAAATTCTGATTTTACTGGACCAGTGGCACACAGACATACAAAATTAACTTGTAGGTAGCTTAAAATCTGTCATGATTTGAAGAAAAAATATTTATTTTTGTAAGAGTTCTGATAAGCAGCCAGACTGGAACATTTTTTCAGCAAAATCTGTTTGCTCCTACACTGAATGAACATGGAAAAGAAACACCTGATCCAGTAGGTACCAAGTTCCCCAGAAGTTCACATTGCCACAGTGGGCTCTGCTGCTGCTTCAGAGAAAGCACAGCAATGAAACTCAGGGACAGTTCTCACACAGCTGCAAGTGTCTACATAATTGACACATATTTTGCTACAGGGGAAAGGCATTTTAGAAAAGAAACTCTCAGCTGTACTGTGTCAACAGGCAAGGCCATCTTTCTTAAACCAGCCACCTTAAAAACAGCAAAGAAAGTCAGTCTACTTGGTGGCCTCTAAGTCTTTTCCCAATAGGAGGGACATGCTTCTGAAAATAGTTTTTTCTTTTTCTTTTTTTTTTTTTNTTCTTTTTTTTTTTAATTTTAAAAAATAATTTATTTACTGCTATCACCTAATGTTTCCCATCATCAGACACATTCTGTTCCTTTCTGATTTGGTCAGAATTTCATAGGCTGGGTAGTTACCTAAAATAGTTCTTCAAAGTCTAAGTTGTTGCAGGAACAATGTCAAAAAAGCGTCACATTTGGGCCGTCTTTAAAAAGCCACCTTCACATTTTCTAAATTCAGGAAGTTCAGCCTTTGTGTGGAGTATCTTCTGCTATCCTTACAAAAGTTCAGACAAACTTGGTCCAGTTTGGGACTCCTAAAGAAAAGTACCTTTAGGTTCATTGGCCCACTAGTCTTGAGAGTTGATCTGTGAAGGGCTCTGAAGAATCCTATTGAGGTTTTTTGGCTGTCACAGCAATCAGTCCTGCCCAAATGCATACACCCTGCTCGGGGGAAGTGACTGAGCAGCCTCCCTTACAAGTGCAGTTACATGTGAGTGTGATGAGGGACATCCTTGTTCTGCTCAGAAGTAACAAAGGCGTTCAGATACAGAAGAAGCCAAGCTTTAGCCCAGCATGGACACCTCAACTTCTCTGGAGTCTTAACACAGTCAAAGTCACGGTCATCACACCAGTGTTGGTAGCAGCCTGGAGACATTGCACAGCAGCTGATGGGACAGGAAAGGAGGAGGAACAAGTGCATGATTCTGGAGCTGACACATGTCAGGGCTGTCTCAGAGATTTCCCAGCTGGCTTTGTGCCACAGGACCCCCTTCAATCCCTTAATTAACTCGGGACAATTCTCGCTCCCATGCTCTGCACAGCTTATTGCAGCCCAGAAATGTACTTGAAAGAAAAATCCTGCTGAGCATACAGATTGCACACAGGGTACCCCACAAAAACCAAACCAAAACAAAAAACTGCCATGTCTAGATCAGAAGTTTTCAAGAGAATTGGCTCAATTTTAATGTAAAATTAAAACAATACTGCTCAGCCAGAGGGTGCCCACTGACAAGTTGCATGCAGTTGTTCCAGTTCAGAGGTATACTACAGTATTTCAAAATAGAGACTCACATTAAAAGCGGTACAATTATTCTAGTTCTGTTTCTGAAAACAGATGAAGAATTTTAGCAAAACGCTTTAAACAAAATTAAACACAAGATGAAGAAAAGGCCTAAAATATTTCGGTCCAGAAGATCAGAGATCAGGAAAGTTATAAATGATTGAATATACCATCTCTTAAAATTTTTCCAACACTTCCTATTATCTCTAGAAGAAACAGATGAAGGAAGAACACCAGTGGGAACGATGACTTGTGTGAATTCCCATTTTCACTTAAGCAGCAATGCTCTTTGTTACAGAGGTTTATTTTACAGCTGCATAACAAAATAGGATGCTTTGTCAATGCTACAAAATAAAACCCTTCAAATTGTCCATTCTGACTTTGCAAACTGCTGGGTGAACAGCAAGACATCCTCAGAGTTATTTGTATGATGACCAATGAATGTCAGGTTCAGGGAAATGACAGCACAGGATGGAACCAGCAAATACAAATAAAATATAATACTATATTTCTTCCTAAAAATTCCAATCGCTTATTTACTCATCAAGATCAGGTAACATTAACAGCCCATGCCATCTTGTTTTCTCCAGAAAAAATCTGAAGGTAAATCAGAGTGACCTTTGCAAGCCTCAGAGACAGATTCAACTAGAAGACTTCACAGCCTTGATCTCATACAATGGCATACTCCATCCTCAGAGAGCAAACAGAAAGTGAAGCAATATGGGCAGATACAAAGACAATATTCTCTTAAGTTAATACTGAAAATAGAGAACTTTTAGGCCTACAGTAAGCAGGAGCTAAAGTCCATAAGGACAAGATAAAGCCCCTCAAAGAGTGTGGAGAGGGGAAAAACCCCACCTCAACTGTAAGAAAATACAACCAGGAGAGGTTTTTTTCACTCTTCTGATTCTCTAAAAGCAGGCCTGGACATTCTATTTAAATTCAAATCACATATAAATAAAACCAGAAACAGCTACAGCCATTAACTCTTTACATCCAGTTACTGCTGTTCAACTCCCACTAAGGGCAATTGTAAGCTATTTGAAGTACCACAATGTGAGCAGTATATGCACCCAGCCTAAAACTGAAATATCTTTGAACACAGCTACATTTGGTACAAAGTTACCCTTGTCTAATTAAGGGTGTTTTTTGTTGTTGGGGCTTTTTATTTGGCTTGTTTGTTCTGTAGAATAGAATATTTCAGTTGAGAGGGACCTACAATAACCACCTGGTCCAACTGCCTGACCAATTGCGGGCTGACCAAGTTAAAGCACGTTTTAAGGGCAATGTCCAAACACCTCTGGAACACTGACAGGCTTCAGGCACTGACCACCTCCCTAGGGTGCCTGTTCCAGTGTTTGAAGAAATGCTTCCCAATGTTCTGTCTGAACCTGCCCTGGAGCAGCTTTGAACCATTCCCACACACCCCATCTCTGGATGCCAGGGAGAAAAGCTTAGCACCTGCCTCTCCACTTCCCTTCCTCAGGGAGCTGTAGAGAGCAATGAGGTCATGCTCAGCCTCCTTTTCTCCAAACTAGACAAGCCCAAAGCCCTTGGCTGCTCCTCACAGGACATCGCCTCCAGGCCCTGCACCAGCTTTGCTGCCCGCCTCTGGATGCAAGGACTTAACATATTCCTACGATAGATTTCCATGGAAATATATCCTTTCTGCCCAATGAGAAGGGTGCAAGATGCAAAAGCAGAAATAATTCTTTTACCAGGCTGGCACTGCGTTACAGCCCAGGGATCACACACAGGTTTGGCACCACAGCACCTGTGGCTGTTCTACTGCCAACACACTGCCAACTTCAGCTCGGCAGGGATGACACAGAACTCCACTTCCCTCACTTCATGATACGTTCCATGGCTGCTGCTCCTCACCCAGGAGGCTAAAGTCTGTCTTCTTTCTGTCTACTCCCACACAACAAGCAGTTATATTTATATTTATATACAAATACATTATCCCTACCTACTTGACTCCTGCACACACAGGACAGGTACGTTTGTGCAAAGCCTTCTGAGTAGCAACTTTCTACACATATTTATTTGGGCCCCAGCCTCAGCTCCTGCATAAAGCCATCACTTCCCTTTCAAGCTAAATACACGGTTCAAGTCCAAAATTAGTAAAAAAAACAAAATACACACGCAAAGCTAAATGAGTAGGAAACAAAGATTAGGAGCACTGGATTCAGCTATGTAGGAGATTTTGTAATAGTTACCTTTGTACATTGACATTCTTTTCCAGACTTGGCTTTTATCACTGTCCCAAAACAGAGACCAGAATATTTTCATATGCAGCTGTATCTGTAACACCACAATTCCTATATACAAATCACAAGGGTTTCCAACAGCAAAGACCAAGAGTATTTTTCCGTGCTAACAACACATTCCTCTATGTTTGCAAAATGCTTCCCTTTGGATCATCCCTTATAGCGATACTATGATGTTTTCATTAAAGAAAAGTGCATCCTGGGCATTAGGAAAACTTACAGTGATTAATGAAACCGCAAAACTAAACATCCTTCAGAAGAGAGGCATCAGCTGAGTACTCTCAGACGCTGCTGAATGACTAAAGTACGTCACCCTGCTGCCTCAGAGCATCACTGTTGCTTCTTCAGCCCCTCCAGACACTGAAGGAAGGCGCATAAACAAGCAAGGCAGAAGAATAGTTCTGTTAGGTATGTCATCCATGATGTCAGCATATTCTTAAATCAACAACCACTAACTTACTGTCCTCTCTGAATTTAGAATAACTTGAAAAAAGACAGGGTACCATGCCTTAGAGATGACGACCTTACTGTTCACAGGAAGCCTGGCAGCAGTAGGTTTTAAAAATACCTCAACGTCAATTTGCTTGTAAGAGTGAAAGCTAAAAAACTTGCAGAGAATTGCTATCTATTTTATAGGTAAGCTGTACTCCAGTAACTTTCTCAATAAATTAAATCTGTTTTATACTTCTTTGGGCAACAGCTTGCACTACATCTACAAATTACCTAGGTAACAGAGTTTTGAAAACCTTACTAGCACCTACTCCTATATTTGCCTTTGGCAGAAGAAAGTTTTTGACTCATTTTTATGTTCAATTAATCCACAGTCACATTCTTCATAAAAAGACCTCTGGAAAAAATCAACTTGCTGGAAACAGTAACTATAATTACTGACCCTCTTCAAGTCAGCCAAAATTAAATTGCAAAGTAGATTTTCTGGCATTCGAGCTATAACTTAATAGTATGAAGAAAAGCAAGACTATGAGTAAAAGAAGGAGCCAAGCCCAGCATTTGTGAGGACCCAGAAAACGAGATACAAGTGGTGAGTTTACAGGGGAAAACTGAGAATGGACCCCCAACACTCTCCTTCCAGATTTGTACCGCATAACAAAAAGGGCAGAACTTCTGCTTTGCTCATCTCTGCAGTATCAAACTTCTGTCAAAAAAAGCATTATTATTAAAAAGGAGAATTATGACTTTATGAAATTTCATAGTAAAGAACAAATCATAAACTGTAACTGCATGGCATTTTATCTCCTTACAGAGCATTATTCTCTTTTCTCTACAGTTTTCAAGTTTCTTTTACTTAACTTAATTGCTCTCTGCAATTACGAACAAAGTAAACCCAAAAATCAAAGTGTATCTATTTCTCAGAAAAACAGAAAATACCACTGCAGGCATCCCATTAGGAAACTTGTGTGAAATTGCACATGCCACTGAAACTATCAAATCAAGATTCTTTTCACTTATTACAGGCTTTAAAGCAAGTACAAGGATCACACATTCCTCAACTATCCACAGATACACTATTAATATGCCACATTAACTTTACTAACATTGAGACAATTTGGTTATCATGGTGCAAAATTGATGAACATTTCATATTTGACTAACACTTAAAAAAATATACAATTCATAGGCTATGTAGACATTGTGCAGGTTTTTGCTTCTACTGAATTATTTGCATAACTGAAAAAAAAGTGGTTTCATAATGTGATAATTTTTGAGCTTATAAACAAGACCTTCCAGGACAAAACCCAAAATAATTTCTATCTTAAAAACCATTTACAAAATAAGCTGAAGATTTCCAGTTACTGCTATCTATTGTCATCTATGATATTCCAGGAGAATATTTTCTACCCATATAAACTCTCTTGCTGAAAAAGGGCTGTAGAATTCCTATAGAGCAACAAGGAGTTCCATATATACTTAAATATAGGTACTGTCAAAGAGACAATCAACTGTACATTGCTATTTTTTTCCATTCTTAAAATTCAGATCAAAACTAGTTGAGAAAAAAAGCTAAACATCAGTCACCAAAAAACACAACAGTGATCATCAAACGTGGGGAAGGGACAAACCAGACAACACTCAAAGCCAGGACATTTCAAATTTTCAGGCTTCCTGAGAGCTAGCCCCTAGAAAGCAGCTTCTGACCTGAAAGCAAGTGTAAGTTTAATCAACAAGAAATCAGTTTTCCCTGAATTATACAGAACTAAAGAACACAATGTTTTTCCAAAACTTGTGCTATACTGAATTTAAGTCCAAACCTAGATCTAAGATACAAGATGTCTACTACTATTTCAGACACCAGTTGCTCTACTGGTCTGGCTCTGGACCTTCAGGCACCAAACCTGTTCACAACTGTTGGACAAATATCAAAAGAGAAAATTTGTTCAATGCAGTGGTCATCAGTCATCCACATAAGCAACCCTGAGCTACGGATGAGTGCAATTACTTGACAGTTTTGAATGTTAGTCACAACCATTCTGACAAAACCACTGAAATTTCTTTAACAGGTACTTGACTCCTAAAGGAGTTTGAGAGAACAAAACCCTGTTGGATGCACATGGGGACTAACAATTCTACCAACAAAATTGCTAAATCCTCTAACAAATGCTTCAGACCCCAAGGAATTTGAGTGAACAAAATCGTATCATCTGCACATGAGAACAGATACTGGGCAACACACTCTTCAGGCAAAACAGCTTTCTCACCTCTCACAGTACAACTAATCCAGTATTTTAAAAATTAAAACTTCTGACTGATTCCCAGATTTTATCTTTTTAGTTCCAGTAAAGGGAAACAGGAGATCATCAGGTCAATCTGAAAGAGTCTGTGTGTTTACTAAAATAAATGTTGCTGGAATACAATTCAATAAAAATACCTCTATAATATAGACAACTGTGTAGATTACCTGAACTTGGAAATAATTTAATTGAGACATGAAAGAACCACAGAAGACCTAATAGAATTTATTTTGGAAATGTCATACTGGAAGACTAATTGCTAAGTTACCTTTCTCATAAAGAACAAGAAATGAATTTTCTTTTTCAAGTAGATTAAGTGAATAGGGGTAAAATAAATAAATAAATCAGTATTTCTACAACTTTACCAGTGCACATTATACTAGGTGTCAAGTATAAAGCCAGATTTTCTGAAAAAGACCATTTCAAGCATTCTCACCTAAAGAGAAGTAAGTTATGGAAAGAAACCAACAATTACAATGTCATAATCCAGATGGGACAGAATTTGTTAATTGCCAAACCAGGCTATATGCTAATCATGTCAGCAAATACTAACAGGCAGATGCCACGCTCCTGAAATACAGTAATGGGATGTAACATAAGAATAGCCCTGACCATCACAGGGTGCACCTAATAAAAAACCTGTCTGGCCAATACATGCTGCTCAGCAGAGAATACAAAAACACGTGAAGTATTTTTTCACACAGTCCTGATGTCCTCCCCCGGAGTCAGTACTGCACAGTTCAGCCTTTTTAAACACTGAAGTAGCACTTTTGCATTCTCCAGGATATACTGTACAATCAGTAATTTCAATCTCGTCATTTAAACCTATATTATGCCAGATAATCTGTTTTACATCTGTAAGAACCAGAGTTCCTGTTGTCAAAGTTCTTGCTTCCATAAATAAGTTGATCAGACCTTAAGAACAATAAATATGAGGGATTTCTTCAGTGGGTAAGCCACACACATTTTAAGATAAAGCTGGTTTGATACTGAAACTTTAAATTTGATTTATATTCAATCTACCGTCATTGTGACAATCTGCATTGAGGTCTCAATGTACTACAAACAAATAAAATTAAAGCAAAAATCAAAGAAGATCAGGTTGGCTGCCAAAGTTTTAAATCGTGTCAAATGTCCAAATGAGTTAAACTGCTGGCAAGAACCTGCTGAAATACCCAGTGAGATCTTGGTAGCACAAACTTTGCTCACTGGATTCAAGAGACTTTTCTTACATTAAGAGTGTGGATGGATGAGACAGACTTCAGAGAGAACAAGCCACTGCAGTCTGAAGGGACAACATTACACTATCACCCCTCTGTACCACCACGTCCTGTCACACACCCCAGAGCTGGTCTCCCTTAACCCACCACCAACTAACCTAGAGGAAAAAAGAAATTAGAACAGTGTGGATTAAATGAACCAGTTGAATAAAAATGGAGAAACTGTGTCAGAGAACCAGGGGACTCAAAGTGTGTAATAACACAAATGCAATTTAAGACAGGTCAAACAGAAGTTTTATTAACTATGATTACAGTGAGAGAACACTGATAGCATCTTTCCTGGTTCTCTGCCAAGCGATTGCAGAGACCTAAACCACACACAGTTACAGAAAAAGGCAAGGAAAAGCAACCAGATCAATGTTAACAAAGCCAGGTACCCCCCCGGGAGGGATGGACTCCTTAAGTCTGTTGCTAAACAGCCACAAGTCCAATGAGGATTCAGGCAGTAAACATGACAATATAGAGATTGCTCTTGGTGAAGCCTACAGGGGTGGTATTATCCTATCTGAGATGCAAAATTGGAAACAATCAGACTGCTAGCTTTTGGTTGAAAGGAATGTTCTTTGAATAAAGATAACCCCACAGCCAGACCTCTCAATCTTAACTGCTAATAATTTTACCACCACAACTCTGACAGCTTAAAAATACATTGTTACCTTCCTCTTTCAAGCCACCAGTAAGACCAGCAAAAGAGAAATCCTATCTACCAAGTCAAAAACACTGCAAGAGACAACAATAGAAATTTTAACTTTTTGAACAAATTTTAAATTTAAAAAAATGTTTTTGATAAAATTGATGAGTTAGTTTACTAGCGAAATTATTAAAATATCTCCTTCACAGATGCCAAACACAAAAGCTCCCCAAAACCAAAGTTTAGTAATAGGTACTGTTTCCACAAGTAAATCAGTCAGTAAATCAAACAGTGCCACAAAACCAAAAAGCCAAGGTACAGAGACGGAGTAGAGAGTTTGATATAAAAACAGATGTACCTAAGCAGATGAAATTCTAAGTATCAGAAGTCACAGACATCTTGGAGATGGAAGTTTCCTGTTCAAGTGCTTTTCAAGAAACAAAGTCTACCCCATTAAACAAGTTCATGCTCAGCTAGGCAAGTTCCATGAAGAAAATTGGGTCAAACTGGAATAAGCACAAATTACAAGCTAAATTTTTGTTATTAGAGGCCAAAAAGTCTAAGGGATTATCTTGATCAGTTTTTATCACAGGCTTGATCAAATCTAATTCATCCAACTGCAGTCCTTGGGTTGCTACTAGCCTAATGAGAATATTAGGTAGTAAGTGCCAAACATTTTTTATCCCAGAATTACAATTCTTAATCCTGTGATTGACATTTGAGTCTTGAGCAATGGGGCCCAAGTTATTTCATTTGAGAGCCAGGCTGACTGTTGAATTACTATTAGAATTCATTCTGCTGAGGAGGAACAAAAATGCTACCAGCTTTAGCATTGCAGAAAAAATATTTTTGATTGCTCCTACTCCAATTTTTAAGCAATACTTCAAATTTCACCTCTGTAAATGTGCTCCAGTCAGAAATCACTGAAGCATTTCTAAAGACTGTAAAAGTTTCTGCCTCTAACAAACTGGTGCTCACCACAGGTATTGCAGTATGTACTGCAATACAACAGTATCTTAAGGAATGCTCCATGCACCTTCAACAGCAGTGAAATATTTGTTGTAAAAACCTTGTGCTACAGAGAGTAATTATGTACCGCACTGAAATTGCTCTTATTCTGCTGCAACAAAAAGAAAAGCGAATTCCTGACCTCTCTGATTCTTCAACAACTGTAAAGATTCAAACTTTCACAAGGAAGGAGTACTGGTTTAAATACTTCAATTGATAATGCAGTATATAATCAAGTAGTCTCCAGCTAGCCCTGAATACACCGAATACGGCTCCATAAAGAAAATACTTCAGAGTCCTCAAGAAGTATTACTTATCTGGGCCAGCCTCCATCTCCCCCTCCTTCTCCTCCCAATCTTTCAAAGATAGGCTTTAAATGTTTTGCAGCTGTCCAACATTAAGGCTGAAGAATTCAACAAGCACGGCACTGTAAAAACACAGGGTGAAAAGCAACTCCATTTAGGACCCATTGCAGAGCCAGAAGAGGTTCCTGAATGCAAACTTCTTCAGCAAAATCTGGATAAGGTCCCGAGAGCAGATAAACCTGTAAAATTATTCTTTCTTCCTTCCAGATAATTCTTCAAGTGAGCTCCTACCATATAAACTAGTGCAGACTATGCATAACTGCATTGAGTTTTAGCCAACCTCTCTCACAGCCAAAAATATCAACCACCACCACTGCACACATTTTCTTACTGAGATTTTCAGAAGGTCTGCATAATCTTGTAACTACGAAGTTAGTGAGCCATTTCATATTTCCTGAAACTAAACTGCACATTAGATGATTCACCAATTAGTGTATTCATGAAGCTTTAAGAACCAATCAAAATTTCATTTTTGTTGAAAATTTTAACAGAAATGTCCAGCTGTATGCATGGAAAGAGCATGTGGGCTCTTCTCCTTTATTTAACTTAACTAACAGCTACGTTAGCTGGTGAAAAATATTCAGTGTGTCAAAGTTAATTTATCAAGCTGACAAAGTATAAGGGCTCCAGAAGGTATAGCATACATTTACTAAATTTTAAATACAACATTTTAACTAGATATAGCTCAAAGATTAAAATAAGCTGTCCAACAACCAAACCACACAAATACATATCACTCCAGGGCATTTCTTATTTAATGGAGCAATTGCACGCTTGTTCCAAACTAATGCATAGGTCAACATATCAGAAAAGCTGATCATCCTGCAGACCTCAAACCCCATAAATCAAAATGTGTTTTTTAAACCAGGTGGATATCTTTGGAAGACAGAGGGCTTGTCAGTACAGTGCAGGCCATGATCAGATGGAGGTTGGGCACTGCATGTTGCTCAACACAACCAAACCTTGTGCCTCCCTGGAGCCTCTAGGCACAAATACCACAAGGTAAAACTAAGTGCTAATTTCCCCCTAAGGTTGAAAGTACAAAACACAGCTCTTGGAGAAACAAGGCAAGGAAATCAGCCTAAAGTAGACAGTTATTCAAGAATTACTTAACTAGCCAATCTATTCCAATACTTTGTAATAAGAATCAGTATTTTAGGAGTTTATGATGGAGCCTTCACATCAAAAGTTCTTTCATCTACCAAGTCAGGAATGTACAACTTAGGAAACGAAAAGTTATCCCATTTAGATTTCACACTTGTTTTCACTATTTGCAGCAGTAAATAAAATATCACCACTTTAACTACATTTTAAGAACAGAAAAAAATTGCTGTATGGAAGTTACATGGAGTAATCTGAACCCATGAAGTATCTATCAAAAATTGAGCTATTTTGCAGGAAGCTATCATAAGACAAGGTGCTTTACAACTATTAACAAAAACCATCACTATTGTTTGATTAGACTAAAATCCATCTCTAAACATAATGAATGAGCCCCAAAAATACATGCTATACCATCTTTGGTACTAAGTCCATCACAGAAACATCTCATTTGAAGAACAATCAGTCATCTCTCTAGAACCTTGCTGCAAAGTGACAGGTTTCACAGGTTCCAAAGAAGATTAAAAAAAACCAAACCTTTCTACTAGAACACAGTTGATTTCTAATCCCTTCCATTTGTTCCCTCTTTCCCTCTTTCATCTGCCATGATTAAAAGAGCAACAGAAGAGAAATTCTGGATATTCCTCCAAGGACTAACCCAGCCATTTTTCCAATGCTCTCATACACATGAAGTCATGTCAAGCTACTGCTACCCAACTGTCTGAATTCACCGCCTGACTTCTACTGCTAACGCAACCCTGAAAAGCACAGCAGAGGCAGGACATTTAGACCAACTGGAAAATCAGAACAGATTTCATCAACTCAGTCCACCAGGTCACAAAATTGGTTTGTTTCCTCTCTTTCTGTGCTTTGCTTTGGACTGACAAATAATTCGCCCAAGAAGTACAGCTAATTCACTCTGCCATAGATAGTCATGTACAAAACTGTAAAGAACTGAATCTGTTCTCACAGAAACTCTATTGCTAAGGCTATCGCTTCGATACAAGGTCCATTGGAGTATCTTGGTTTACAGACTGACAACTGAATGAAGTAGGAGGTTGCTAACTTGGAAACTTGCCTCCTTTCCAATGTCTCACTGCAGCAAACTCATCAGCTGGGGATATTCAAGGTAACGGGGGTTATGCTCAGGCTGAGAGCTGCATGAAATCTTCAGTGAAAAGCCTTTCATAGCACAAACTTCCATGACACCAGGTCTTGAGTTGCATGGATCACACCTCAAGACTTCTATGGATGACATTCCCAAATTATACTGGAATTAGCTCCAGTGAAAAAGCATCTTTAGTTTGTGTGGTATGGCCAGGGATCACACCTCACAGAATGGGATATGGCACCATATGATGAACAGCATAACATTTATCGCTTACAATCAGAAACAGTGCAGAAAACTTCAACAAGCGTTACAGGAGAGGGAAAAAAATAAAAGAGGGGAGCATTCTGTAAGTATTCAGGGAATGGAAACAGACTATTGTACATGCTGGGTTCATAAGACCAGATCACCAGATGATACACAACCCTGATGAACTAAATATTCAGAGACAAAATGTATTCCACGAGATTAAGCTACTGTGATTCAGGGCAAGTACTGAAGTACAAAGTTACCAACAACGGCAGAAACACCTCTATTTACTGCTCCTACAATTCCAAGAAACCATTCACAACTTCGAGTCAGATGCTTATAAAGACCACTTGCAAACTTTTATGAGCGCTCACGAGAGAAGACGGCCTGGTGCTTAACGCAGCCCCCTCCGCCGAAGGGGTTAACAGGAGGCTGGCGCCCTGAGGGCTCTTTAGTGCTAATTCTGCCAGGGTGATTTCCCTACGGACAAACCGTGCGTGCAAACCCGGACACGGGAGACCGCCGACCACTCCGCTGCTGCTACACCAGCCCCACGGTCACCCCGGGCGCCGACACCGGGCACCCCCGTCCGGCCGGGGCAGGTTCGGGCCCCCGTACCCGGGGCTCCGCTGCGAACCCTCAGCGGGGCGGCCGGCACCGAACGGAACCGCCCCCCCACACCGCTCCCCGCCTCCCCCGCCCCAGGCGCCCTTCTCCCGGCCGCGGGTACAGCCGAGTCCTCGCCGTCCCTTCCCCCGGCTCCCTCGGGCCGGGACGGGGTGGCAGCTCCCGCCTCCCTCCCGCACGGAGCCGCGGCCTCGTCGGGCGGCAGAGGGGCCGCGGCCGCCTGTGGCCGCCGGGGGGCGAGCGGCGCAGGCGGGTCCCTCCCGCTCACCGCGCCCGCGCCCCGACCGGAGGCAGCACCTACCGCTGCGCCGTCCCGGCGGGGGCAGCGGCGCCTCAGCGCCGTCCCGGCGGGGGCAGCGCCCGCAGCATCCCCGGCCCGGGCCCGCCGCCGGTGCCGCTCCTGGAGCGACCGGACCGAGCCCCCTCCCTCCCTCCGCCCAATGTAAAATAGTTCCCCGGGCCCCGGAGCGGAGACACCGGGAGCGACACCTCGCCGGCCAATGAGAGCCGGCCTGGCCCCCCGCGGCGCCAATGGGAGCGGCGGGTTGGCGGGGGCGGGGCGTCTCCCAGCCAACCGGGCCGCGGCGCTCGCGCTGACCCGCTAGGCTGTCTCCGGTGGCCTCCATTGACCACCATCTTGGAGTCGGGCGCGATGCCCGCGCCGGGAATGGGCTCGCGGGCCGGCGGCCATCTTGGGTCCGGGCGGAGTCACGTGCGGGGGCGGGCGGCAGGAGGCGGCCGGGAAGGGGCGGCCGCGCGGAGCCCCCGCCCTGCCGGGAGCCGGAATTCCCCGTGACACCCGGCGTCAGAGCCGGAGCGGCGGCGGCACGCTGTCTTCTCCCAGTACGGCTCCCGAGGCGGCTGGATGCTGCGCAGGCAGGGACCGCCCCGGCACTGCGCCTGCAGGAGCCAGGCGGATCCTTGCACGCCGAAGGGGGCAGCAAAAGCTTAAGCGTGGAGACCCTTGGAGACACGTCGGTATTTTTGGGAGTAATACTCCATTCGAAACAGTTTCCTCTCCCTTCCTCTATATAATGGGGAGCAAATCCTTGGCTTGGCCTAAGTGCAAGTGAAGTAACATCCAATCGCGTCGGGCGAAGGAATCGCTCGCTGCTGCACCAGCGCAAAAAGACAGCTGGTGTTCCAAAACAGAATGCATCGCATCTTCCTGTATCTGGCAGACACACTGGGACAGAGGGTGGACACTTAGATGAGAAAAGATTCGTAGATGTCAGGCTCGGAGGGAAGGGTCCATGGGTTTATTCTACCAGAAGGCAGCAGCAAGCAGGGAATGGCAGGAGCTAACTCTCTTTGACATCTTTCTCAGAAACTTTTGAGGAGGAGAACAGTGTGTCCTCAGCAAGCTTGCAGGTGGTGCTAAAGCAGGAACAGTGAGTGCTGAAGGACAGAGCTGCCATTTAAATGGATCTAGACACGTTGAGAGAATGACCTGACAGGACGGCTGTAAAACTCAGCAAGGACAAATACAAGGAAATTTGACAAGTCCAGCACTTGGGAAGGAACAGGCCTCTGCAACAGTATGTGGTGGGGACTGATGGGCTGTGGAGCAGCTTTGCAGGAAAGGATGTGGGGTCTCGTTGGCCATGAGCCAGCAGTGTGTCCTGGCAGCAAAGGCAGCCAAGAGCATCCCAGGTCATACCACTGGAAGCATAGCCAGTAGGCAAAAGAGAGTGATTATTTATTACTGCTCAGTTACATGTGGAGTAGTGCGTCCTGTTTGGGGTCCCAAAATGCAAGGAGGATATCAACAAACTAAAACAAGTTCAGTGGAAGCCACCAAGTGGTCCAGGGCAAGGTGCAGCACTTGCCCTGTGAAGAGAGTCTGAGGTAACCCCCCTGTTGCTTTAAGTTTTTTTGCTTTGTGAGTGTTTGCAATTTTGTAGTGGAGATTTTTACACCGCTTGATGTAAACTATGTATATATTTAGAATCATTTACTTTGTTTACGTATTTCTCCTCTGGGAGGAGAAATATGATTGATAGTGATGTTCACCTACGAGATCAGAGAGGTAGCAACCTGTGTAGCCAATCTTTTGCCTTCTGTATAAAGTGTATATAAATTAAAGTCAGAACATTAAAGTAGACCTTTCCTGCCTGACCTTCTGCTGCCTGCCTCATTCTTTGTGTGTCTGATACAGCAACACCCCCCTGGATTAGCTTGAAGAAGAGACAGCTTAAAATACTTCAGCATAAAGAACACAGCCTTGTATGAACATTACCAACAAAAACCCCCAAAGATGAAATAATACACTGTATAAGCAATTCTGCACCTTGGAAGAGGATGAAAAATGTAATGAAACATACATAATTGATGTTAGTTGCATTCAGAAGGATACTGATGAGGCCAATGTGTGAATTTACATTTCTAGAGTAGGGTAGCACTCATGAAGGATTCATGTACACCCCTCACAAATGCAGCTAAATTGCCACTTGGCAGTCCTACGTAAACAGTGCAAGAAGGAATGTGCTAACACATAGCAACAACAGGCAAAATAAATACAGAGCCAGCATAACCAGGATCTGGTTAACAGTTCAACTTGGGGAAATACAGAGTCCTGCACTGGGGGAGCAGCAGCTCCAGGCGTCTGTACATGCGGGGGGCTGTCCCAGCAGCTTTATGAGAAGGACCTGAGGGTCCTGATGGGCACCAAGTTGAACACGAGTCAGCAACACACCCTTGATGCAGAGAAAGATGACAGTATCAAGGGCTGCATGTTGCCCTCAGGTTGAGGGAGTTGATTCTGCTCCTCTCCTTGGCACTGGTGAGCCGGAACCTGCTAAGCTCCCCAGTAGAAGGGAGATACAAAGCTACTGCAGAGAGTTCAACAGAGGATCGCTAAGGTATTAGGGGATTGGAGCACCCCTCCTGTGAAGAGAGGCTGGAGGACATGGGGCTGTTCTGGCTGGAGAAGAGAAGGCTTAGGAGAGGATCTTACTGATGTGTATAAATACCTGAAGGGAAGGCAATGAAGAGGAGGAAGCCAGTTAAACCACAACAGTCTTTTCCGCAGTTCCCTAACATTGACTCTACTTGTATAAAAGTTCTGTAAGTCAGTTTTAACCTCAACTTATAGGCTGTTTCACTTTTTAATTAATTCTGTAGCGTTTTCATTTCCAGTATGCAGTAAATATTTTTCTGCTAGATACCTAAAACTTATCAGAAGTATCAAGTTTTAGTATTATAAACCCTCAGATTTGCTATATCTCTTTATATTTGTAGAGTGGGTCCTCTTGATGTTACCATTTTTGTCAGGATTAAGGTTCAGCCAACAGTTTTAATCTAATGAAAACACCTGCCATTCTGGCCTTCTACTAGGGCAAGGAATTTATAATTGGGTGGAGGGAAATAATCAACTGCTTTGTTTTAGTTTGAAGATCTGATGATGGGATGGAGGAAAAGAAAGGAAATAGGTTGCTACTTGCTATAAACAAGAAGAAAAATTCCTAATACCAGCAGAGCTAGGCTGTGTCTAGAGCTCAGCAGGATGGAGACTGCAACTGGTGGTTATCATGCCCAAGCTTCACCAAACTGACCCACACAGCTGTAGGACATACTTTGATTTTGTGAGGAAGCATTGATGTAAGGGACCGGCTCTGAGCCCTCAAAGCATGATGGAACTTGCTGTGGTTCTTCTGTACTGATGTGTTGGACATCTGAAGAGCTCTGTCAGTAAGACTGGGAAGGATATGAGAAAGCCATGGACTGCTGTGGGTGCACCAAACTATGAGGCTGCAATGACCCTGTTGGAAGAAATCAGATCACCTCCTTTCTCAAGGTGTGCACACACCCTTGAATGAAAAGCAATCCCCTAGGGAAATTTCTGGGCAGCCCCTTCTTTTGTAAGGCAATTAATTTTCCCGATGGAGAGCAATGATCTGTGCATTGTAGGAGGACAAGGGGATGCTGTGAGGAAACACCACTTGGAAGAAGGTGATCAGAAGCTGGAAACTGAGCCGGCTGCTACCTCCCACATTGGCTTGCTTTCATCTTTCAGAGTTTATTTCCTAGGCATGCCGCCAGGCTGGGGTGTGTGCTGCCAACAATGCAGCGCTGCGGGGCATGCTGTGCACAGTGCCCTCAGTCTGCCACTCCTGGGTGACACTGCCCACTTTCTGTGCTATGGGCCACCGTGGTTGTTTCACCAGCTCCGAGCTGCCGCAAGTTTCCGTAGCCCAGATCTGCCGGATCGTTGCTTCTCTGTGTCCCCCTGGCTGATCCTGCTTCTGTGTTGCAAATTGTCTGACCCTGGCGACCTCTGCAGCTCTGGCCCCGAGCACTCTCTCCCGCTCCTTTCTTCAGAGTTTATACTCCCTGCAGCCTAGAGCAATTTTGAGAAAGCAAATGCAGGCATAGACCTTAAATAAAACTTTTTAATTCCAGATGGAACTTAATAAGTTTGATGAAGTTGGTCAATGTGCATGTTCTCCCCTCACTCCTAACAGCATCAGCCACTTACCAAACCTCAGTGTCAGGGGCTGTAAAACTGAATTGGAGTTCAGCAAGGCAAAAAAGCACCTTTCAATTCTGGCTGATGTGGCAAGCAGCCTTCTCTCCAGAACCAGCATCTGTGCTCAGAAATCTCTGTGTCTGTGGAACTGAGGTGCAGCTACAGTGGTAGGAATTTCCTGTGCTAGGGAGCTTTTTCTAGGCCATGGTGACACACAACCAGGGATTGCCCATGGGAATCAGAGCAGTCATCAAATGTGTGAGTAGTCGATGCTGCCTCCTTACTTCCAGTCTTTTTCCATTCAGAGTGAGATGAACACTACTCTCTCCTTCAGCCAGGCAGAGAATAATTAGTGATGGAAAATCTAATATAATAGCAAGGAAAGAGAGCAGGAGTGAAACTATAAGCACTTTCATTATCCTGCTGAGGAAATCTTGGTGTCTGTGGGTAAATCCTGTCAGCAAAGGATACCTTGAAGCAAAAAGCTGATGAGCATGTACTAGATAAATGACAAGATACGGCAAGAGGGACTTGCAGTAGGGACAGAGATCTCTGCAAAGCAAAAGTGGACAATCCTGGGAATGGTAGAGCAAATGCAGGGTCTTGTCTGGCGTCTAATGTAATAAAACAATCCCAACATCGGACAGCTTCAGGATTAAGAATGGAGGAACCCTCATCAGCAGGCCACCCAGCTCCTGCTGGGCAGCTTCACCTACAAAGTGCTGCCTTAAAGCAAGGCCTTTGCTGACCTCTGGCAGCTTTGCTTGCATGTAAAATCAGTTGCAGCGTGATGATCTGGTTGTTCACAAGGTTGGACTTAAAAATGCAGGAACCTCAGAAGAATAATATGTTTTTGAAATGTTGACCAGAACATCCAGCACATCTGCCCTTGCTCAGGACTGCCCTTCAAAGAAAAGGCAAGGCTGGTAAAGTGACTGGGCCAAGCTGGATGATATAGGTCCAAGTATTTTTTAATCCAGGCTAACTGAGCATGACTAGAAATAGAGGGGCATGCAATAAGGATACCCCAGTGTAACCGCTGTGGTGGAAGAAGAACTCAGAAGAGGTTAGTTACTTGCTTTCTCCTTCACTCCTTTGCTTTCCTCTGTCTGCTCCACTGCAGCTGAGCTGGGGAAAAGACCTAGAAGCCTTTCTGATTTTTTTGGAAGCTGAGTAATTTGGGTGGATGAAATAAGAGCATCTGTGATGCTCCTTTCTCCATTGTTCTGTACTTTGAATAAGCATCGACATCAAGCCTGAAACACCAACTTTCCGATTTGGTTGCAGGTTCCCCACTTTGCATAGGTGTTAATAGTGACTCCTCCTGCCAGAAAAAGGACTGCCAGGCTCCAGGACAGCTTCAGGCAGGCACAAGACATGCAGTGACATTCAAAAGTACTCTGACATGTCCAAGCACCACCCAAGACTGTAGTATGCATTTTTCATCTTTCTTTTACTGAGTAATACAAAGTAACTGCTAGAACCGGTCCCTAGCCTATCCTCTTTTGCTTGTTTGTTTGTTCATTAAGTAACTTCCAATCATCCCAAGAGTCAAGAAGTCTGTTCTTGCAGGTGCAAGGAAGGTGTAATTGTAAAATATTCTCCTTTGAAATGGATTTATTTGTGATCTAATCTGGTGCTCTGTTACTAAGTCATGAATTGGCATACTTTAGTGACTACTAAACAGTATCTACCATAGCCTTAAAATGACAGGGTCTGAAAGTTTTGAGAGGGAGCTCTACCATTTGCAGAAAATCAGTGCTTAGCATTTTCTGAAAACCAGGTTGATCTTTGAGGTATTTCAGACTGAATTCATAAAAGCAAAGAAACCTCAAATCATTAGTTACTTTTGAAAATTTTATCCAGGGAAGATTTTTTTAGTGCTGGTTGTGGAATCATTAATTATCATTGCACAGAATGTAATAACAAAGCAGGGCTCCCCAATGGATGAAAGCAAACCTCTTCTAGCTTTTCTTTCTTCTTTTTTTTTTTACAGCAATCATAAAACATTATTATGCACTTCCAACCATGAATGTTCTCCAAAGCAATTTGATATTAAACTCCAAATCATCTACCTGGATGAGTTTTTACAGATTGTTACAGCAGAGCAAGCCAGGAATGTTGTTAGAGTGCTTGAGACACAGTGCTGTTTCATGGAAAACGGGGAACAGTTGAAAATTTAGAGTCCCAAAATTCCTTTTCTCAAAGGGGATTTGTGGTACTGCTGAGATTAGAGCCATTCCTATTCAAGCAGCTGTATTCCTGAGACCTTAGTTTGTTTCTATTTAGTTTGAAAGACATGGTTTATTTCACCAGGGCATAATACTAATGTGAGCTGGTGGTTCTGTTCTCTGGACTGGTTTCATTTTCCTTCCTTTCTTCAGCAGCAATTCATTTGCACAATTTTTCAGGTTACAGCAACAGTAGGAAGAGGTTGAAGCCTAGTTAACACCACCCAGATGCATGCCAGGCTTTTATTTTTTCAGCGCTTTGTCCCTCTGACTGTCTGCTGTATTGCAGGATTGGCAGACCATGCCTTCCATGATTCAACATGGAAGACTGGTTTTCAGCACTTACAAGAGCACTTTTAATTTGCAGAAATCACCATTAGTTAGAGAGAGGTGAAGCAAAATTGTGTGTGACACCTGACACCAGCATCAACAGTGTTGCATTACACTACCAACGTTTTTTACTGAACAACCTACAAAATGACTTAAAAAAATCTCTTTGTTCTCCAGGTCACTTGATTGTCAGCATAATTTGAGTATAAAGCAAAACAGCTGGACAATCCCCAAGAATATTTGTGCAGGCTGTATTCTTCTGTGGCAGTGCCTACCACAAGGTGGTTTGGGAGACATTCTGCTTGGAGATTTCCACTCTTGCAGCAAAGGAGTTCTGAATGTGTTCCATGTTTTCAAGGCACTGAAGATGAGCAATATAGGATTTAGGATTTAGATATTTTACTTTGATAAAAAAATCTGATGATAATCAGTAATGGTTGGTGTTAGTGGCTACTAATGTGATTTCTGAAGGCAGCCAAGCACTCCCAAGCACCTCAACAAGGCCGGCAGCACTATGGTGATCCCCAGGGAGCCCAGGCTGCCTGAGGAGGGGTGAAACATGCTAGGTTTGCTAGGAAATGAAGAGGCACAAAATTCAGGACAATAAACAAATTGAAGAAGTCCGTTAAGTTTTAGATGTGAATTTTAAACCTAGAAGGAAATTAGATTGTTTAAATGTGCTATATTTTGAAAATATTTCATGATTGATTGACATTTTTTAAATGAGGGAAAATTTTTATCACATCTTCAGCTAACTAAATAGTAACTAATAACTCTCTAAATTAATTTTCTAAGCTTGGTGTCCTAGGTTAGAACAGAATATATTCATTAGCCTACTTACTTTGCCATCGACACAAAGAGAGCATAGGTTTAGTTTAGGTGAGTTACCTGGTAATAGAGTCAGGAAAGACAGCTCCTGGATCTTCTGCCTCACATTCCCCTACACACAGACCCAGAGTGGTTTGCCAATGTCATTAGCAGTGCACTGAGCACCTGTCAAGCACAGTCCTCTTCCCAAGCCTGCAGAGCTGGGCAGTGATACCCCTCCACTGGAGCTGGCCTTGCTCTTTAACCTCCATGTCACTCCGGTTCTGGTGGGGTGACAAAGCAAACAGTGAGCTTTGAGGCACTGTTGTTGTTGCCACAGGCATACCACATTGTTGGGGATCTTTTCCAGATGCCATTTTGGACATCAAATGTGTTCTTGGGATCGGCTTTGGTTAAGTCACCTAGGTTGTGAAATGGCAACAAAAAACTGCATGTCTCATGAGACCTTTCCCAAGTAATTCCAAGAGTGCCGTGCTTCATTGCCAGCCTCACAGGCTATTTTGGCAGCTAGGATGGAGTCTGCAATGTCTATCAGGACCAACATGGACTTCAGAAATGTAGACACAGACATGTCTGAGAAAGAAAGCAGCAAGTTATGGTTGTTTTCAAGCCTTTTCTGAGGTGAGAGGAGGCCTCAGGGGAATATCTCAAAGTGTGAAACAACAACCAGATTAAAGAAGATCTAAAGAACAGATTAAAAGGTGCCCTTATTAGAGAACACATTAGAAGAAGTAGGACAACCGGAACATTTTCTCAGGATATGCTCAGAACCACACAGGGATCGTTTCAAAGAGCCACTGCTCTTGACTAAAAGAGAGAGTTTAAAGTATTTTTGGACATCATATGTCTCTCATCTTTACCACAGGTTTAGTCTTGCACGGGCAAACAATTCAATTCCAGTACAAGGGGCATCTCATTTATTACTAAATGATGCTGTTTAAGTGTTGGCAGTTTGAAGCAAGGGAGCAATGCTAGATTTTTATGCTCTTATGATCCTTCTCCACCCTCTTTGGGATGAAAGCCCGTTGGGGTTCACTTGCACATATTGGCTGAGTGGGAGCACAACTTATGGTCAGATATTACTGGTTCCTGTGGTTATTTACCTAAGTGATTGTATTGTCTCCAGTCAGGCTATTCGCATTGATAAAGACCATTCTTGTTGTAAAGGAACGTACTAGTAGGTTTTTTAGTTTGTGACTGACAAGTAGATGGCCTTTAACTGGCAATATCTCTAAATTATATGTGGCTATATGACTAGAACTAGATTTACTTGAAGAAACTCCAATACTCATGCTGAACTTGCCTTAAAATTTAAATGTCAGAGTTTCCTATCTTTGAAATATCTAACTCCCACTGATTCTAGTGAAATAGATAATAATTACCCTTGAGGATTTGAACCAGGAGCATAACAGAAGACAAAATATAACTCACAGAAATGCATAATAGAAAAATAATTATATTGTAAAAATAACTTGCAGTGCTGTTGCAGTGAATATCCTGCAATTGGATGTTTCTTTTAAAGGAATTTCAAGATTTATAAGACTGGTTCTACAATGTTTTAGAACTCAAATCTGAGATAGATCATGTTTTTTTCAATACCACAAACACACTAATTTAAAGTGGTTCAGCCTACAAGAATGAGTATGATTTTCTTGACATGCTCTATTTTCTCCTATATGTATTTCATAATGTACGCTACAGAGCCACTTAGTTGTTTCTGTGTAAAGACTGTATCTCTGCAAAATTCTAGAAGTAAGCTCTCAAATCAGTGTGTTAGAGATAACAAGCTCTATTGACTGTTATAGGAACAAGATGTGTATTAAGTTTTGATGTTAGCTATCACCTGTGGGAAACATTAAAAGAAATTGGCAAGAGGCAGCATTTAACTTTGCGTGACAGTAAATGCAAGTTATGAGGTTAGTCCCAAAATCCAGCT
The DNA here is from genome assembly GCA_008694505.1 of Cyanoderma ruficeps. Taxonomy (NCBI): domain Eukaryota; kingdom Metazoa; phylum Chordata; class Aves; order Passeriformes; family Timaliidae; genus Cyanoderma; species Cyanoderma ruficeps. The sequence continues at coordinate 17,652,107 of VZDJ01007749.1, forward strand.
AATTTTGGTCCAGGAAGTCAAATTTTCACTTTTAAGCACGAACCACTGTAACTATAAACAGGCAGTTTGTACCTGCAGACAGACAATGAACTGTCTGATTGCCCAAACGACACTTAACACTTCTGGTGTGCTTTTGAGTGAGATGCTTTTTGATGTACTGAATCTGGATATGCTTACCTTGGATTCAGTAGAACGTAACAGGTTTTCAGGTACCTTGTAGTCTCACGTTGTGAGATTAAAACATTCACGTAGCTTTCCACTCTTCATCATCTATATTATATCACTTATCAACCAACTGAAGGCTCTATATTTTAATCCTTGGAAAGACTGTTACACCTCATATTACTCAGAATCTCCCCAGGCCAGACAAGTAAAGTTTGGATGGTACATCTGAGCTTCCCATTCAGAGCTGGACCTGAGTCCATCATTCCCAGGGCTTGGCCTATGCTTTTGGAGTGAAAATTACTGTAGTGCCATCTAGTGCTACTCTGTTTATCCTTGTCTTTGCTGTACAGTTTCCAAAGATACTGCTCTGGATTCAATACTTCTACCTCTAAACACTCTGAAACCTTGAAAATACAATTACCTTTCTTGGCAACATTCCCCACTTTTTCTCAGGCAAGTCATCATATACATTATATACATTTCTGTAACAGACTTTGCAGCAATGCATTAAAATTGGCTTTGAGCAGTGTGACAGTATGGAGTGGGGAAGGAGCTGGAGATTATCTTGCTAAGAGCATGTGTTCCTATATCTTCAAAATGTGCAACTTTTAAAAATAGGAATGCAGAAATTCTTTTGAAAGTATGCCTATAGAAGGGAAGGAATCCTTGTTTCAAAGATGATTTTGAAGCATCAAGCCCAGCCCAGTTGGTGAAGAAACTATTCTTTTTCCTGTATATATGGGGTGCTATATCTGTTGAAAAACCCACAGGGATTGTCACACCCTCGGAGATGAAAAAGACTTCCAAGACATTCTGTGAATGAACATACCTGGTTCACGCAGCAATTCTCCCTGTTAATCTATCCAGGTCTCCTACATTCCCAGACTGGGAGGACTAAAGGATTTTGGTGTGGGTATGGGACAGCAGCCCTGACTGTAGTTGAAAACCAGTTACCCAAAAGGCAGCATCTGGCTGTCTGCAGCCTGGAGCAGTGTGCCTTAAGACACCTAATGCCATATTTTTGAACTGGTTTTAAAGTATTCCTACAAATACAGTCCTAGTGAGAAACCAATTGGAAGCAAGCACTTGGGGACTTGTGAAGATCCTGCTGGGTTCCTGTCTACATCTGCCGACGTTTTGGAATCTGGGCTCAAGACACCTTGAGATCAAGTAAACATGCTTTGCTAAATGTGACAGTGATTTTGTGAGCTGTGGTACAATGTGACCTGTGGCCTGTGTGATTAAAAGAAGTAGGTGCTGTTGCCAGATGTTCCACATGTCTCTCCAGACCTCTTATTTAAAGTGCTGGCATCAGCTACCCAGCAGCAGTCCAGCACCCAGTGGGCCAAATGACTATTTCTGTTTCCTTAAAAAGCTATCATGTTGTCTCATTTATCTGAACTGGTTTGAGGCCGTGCCCATGATAGCAACTAGGGAGTAAACAATTTCAGGTATGTAACAGGTCCCATTTAAATCAGTAAAGGCTATTCTATTATTTCTTTCATCTCACAATCATCATATAGTTCAAGAACTATACTGGGCTTGCTCTTGAAAAGTCCTACTGACACTCCCAGCATCCACCTTTTCATCACACCTTCAATATGGATCTAAAATTAGACTCTGTTCCTGAAATTAATATATTGCTCTTCAATACACAAGCTGCAAATTGAACAATAAATTATTGTCTCAGCATAGAATTAATTAGAGGTAAGATAGGAAGTTTTATGTTTTGCCACATCTAAGATAAAAAAGTAAATAATAGAAATTGTTTTCCATGCTGTCAGCTTGAAACTTACAGCAATTTACTGGCTCACAGAGCAAATTTAGCCTGATAGGAGAACTATAGGTAAGATAATAAAACAGGTAAGAGAGGGAAACTTATAAAATTCTAAATTAATATTTACAAGAATTTAACCCAACATACAAATCTAGAAGCATTATCACTTTTTTTTTTAAACTTAGGAATAGGCACAAACTTCCACATACTTGATATAAATGTCTAGACCTTATTTTGTTTGAGTCAATTCATGTCTATTTAATAAGCAGAATGGTGCCAAAAATTTTATAGAGAACTCCACATGGTTTTTTTTCCTTCTGGAATGTCTCCAAGAAAGTCACACTCTTAAAAAAAATATATTTGGCCCTCATCCTGCAAAGCCTTGTGTATGTGTCAAGTTTTACATGCTGTGAAGAGCCTCATTGATTTAAATAGAGTTAGTCACTAAGTAAAATGCCTCTGCACAAATTTCACCAGGTTCAGAACTTTTGTTTGAAATATATTTATGTGTTCTCAAACTTCCTTTTGAAAGAGTCCCTGCTGTCCATTCCTCCGTTTTTGTGTATCCAACACTTTCAATAGCTGTTCTAGAATTGCTCCAGGCTGAATTTGCTGGGACATTTCACAAGATCCTGTGAGCTGTGGAAGAGGAAACTGCAAGTAGGAAACTTACCCAGTCTATATTTTTCACAGATCAAGAGTGCAATACATGATCTTTTGAGCACTATTAATAAATTTCTGCAAGTTAGTGACAGATAGAATTTGATCCAAAAGACTGTCTAAAATCCACTCAGTAGGATGACCGCCTGCTCCCCACCATAAATACCGAAAACTTCCATTTTAAAAAGAAGTTTCTAGTGCTGTTCCTGAAAAAAAATTCAAATGTGACTTGAGAATGACACAGCATAGTACCAGCTTCCTGAGTTCACAGAAGATTATTCTGAAGTCTCTGCTGCTGCCCAACACCTTCTCAAATTGCAAAGGGGTGAAAAAACCTGATGTGAGAAGACACTTTTCAGATTTTGCCATGCAAGTTCTACAGAATGACAGCAAACCTAACATCTTCTTGAAGTCTTTGAGGTGACAGTATAAGCTATTTCAGAGGTGTTCACTGTCTATCTTGGAACATGCTCAAGTTAGAAAACTGAAAGCAGTGATTTATAATTACCATCTGACTGCCATCCATTTGGAACGTATCACAGGAACTGTGGAAAAGACTGATGCAGTTTAATTCAGGGACATTCTTACTGACTTTTACTTTCCATTCTACGTTAGCTCTGATAAGAGTTTCAATTTTAAGACTCTGCTAAATATGTCTTAGCAGTAAAATATGCCAAGAGTGAGAATGAACTATCTAAATTTTACCCTTTTTCAAAGGTCAGGATTACACTCCCATTCCATCTAGAAAACATTTCACACATTTTGTGAGCACAGTGTATTAAACAAAATCGAGCTGATTGACAGTGGCACAGCAAAAGACAGTACACAACTGTCTCATTAATTTAAAATGTCAGATAGATGTTCTGCTCTGGTAAACTTCAAGCAGGGTAAGAGATTTAGATATAACAGGTGTAGATCACTTTTCCACTATCAAGCAATAAATATAACTTAAGAAACAACATAGTAACAGAAGGCTTTAAATACAAGTACTTCCTTCCCCTAGGAGTTGTGCAGGGGAGCCAACACATGTGACTTCTGAAGATTCAGTGACATCTGCCTTCACATTTTTCCCGCATGTGATATTTGTCATATAAAGCTCTTCTCTCTGATACTGTTCTGATTGCTAAACTTTTAACCTTTATTTCTGTCTGAAGGATTTTTTTCTTGTCTGCTTTCTTTTGCATGCTTTGTTTTGTTGGTGGGTTGTTTTGTTTTTTGTTTTGTTTTTGTTTTGGTTCGGTTTTGGGTTTTTGTTTGTTTGGTGGGTTTGGTGGGGTTTTTGTGGGTTTTTTTATTTTGTTTTGTTTTCATATGGTTTGGTTTGGTTTTTGGTGTTTTGTTGTGTTGTTGTTGTTACCCTTTGTTACTTTTACTTGTGTAAACTGTAGACAGAACTGGTCTAATTTGTCCTTTCTTTCATGGATGATCCTGAACATGGTACCAAGCAACAACAGAGTAGGGAACCAACCACTGCTCCAATACAAGTCCTTTCCAGAGACCTGTGTGAATAAATGATCTCTCCACTCAACCTGATGAAGGAAGATAGCTAACCATCTACTGCTGTGTTAAGAATGTATTTAATATATAAGAGTCACATAATGGGTGTGTGCACATGAGCACGAAAGGAGAGGTCAAAACACTGTTCTAGAAGATATTGGTGCTGGGAGTTAGAGGTTGATGTGGCAAGACATGGAGTTCTCCAAAGGTGAAGAAAGGAAGGAGCAACGGTGTAGGAAAAAAGTTGGAGAGAGGAGGGTTGGATTAAAAACCAGGATGCACAGGAAGTGTGAAAAGTGGGTGAATGAACTGAAAGAGAAACAGCAAACAACAGCCATGGGCCAGCAAATGGAGGCTGATACAGAAATAGCAGAAGCCAACTTTTGGAGTTCAGGGTTGTGGGTTGTGTCCAGAAGGACAAGGCCCTTCCCAGCTGTTGCTGTGCATCTCTAGAAAATGGGAGAGAAGGCATTTGAGGGCTATGGCTTTTACTCCCTGATTTCAGCCTTAAATGGGTGCTTTGACGAATAATAAGGTTTTAAAATGCTGAGGGAGAGAGAAAGAAACAACAAGGGAAGGTGAGATAGGAGTCAAGCCTTGATGTGACTTTTGATTTTATTTCAGGCTGTTTGTCAACACGTTTTATTTATTTTTCTGGTTACTATTGGATAATGTAAAAATGTGTGTCAAGTTGTGACCTGTCAATGGTGATCAGAAGGCTTTCAGTCCTTAGCAGGGAGAAGATTCTGCCACACCCCAGGTTAAATATTTAATATGGCCAAGGGCTGTTTTTGAGTGCAGTGGAGAATTCAGCTGGAGCTGTGTGGGGTGGAGGTGGTCTCTGATAAAGATACTAGATAAAAATGAGAGAAAACTGGAAACTGAGCTGTGCAGAAGCCTGTAAGTGTCAATGTCATCTGTAGCCTAACATCACACTGAAATAAAATACATGAATAATTTACTCTTCCAGCCTTAAGAAAGATTCAAATACCTTGATGCCCTTGTGTATGGCAGGTCAGTGCCTGGGATCCTCTTCCCAGCTTCTGCTGATCTCCCAGTGGGAGGGGGGCTGTCTGATCTGCACTGAGACCCTGACTTGTGGTTGTACGGCAGCAGGGAGCCCATTTCAAATGGTCTCACCCCAGATATCTCCTTTATTCCTTAATTCAGCACCTTTAAGAGTAAAGAGGAAATTGGTGAATGCACACTGGATCCTGTCACTGAGCTTCAGGCCTTAGGGCTCAGGTGCCAAGATGCTGAGGCATGGGGTCCTCTATCAGCCCCTGCTGCTAGAGCAGGAGACTTCCAGAGCCAGCACTGCTAAGCCAGCCTATGGAGCAAAGGAGGGATGGAGAGAGTTATTTCACCCCTTCTCTGTTCCGTGTTGTAAAGTAATACTGCATGGGCAAGTCATTTTCATAACTCACTACAGATTATCTGCTATTTAATAGGAGTTGCTGGGTTTGGTTTCGAAAGAATTGACATGTTGCAGGATTGTCAGCTCTGGAGCCAATCTATTGCAAAGATATCCCGTTTCACATTGCTGACTAACATGCCCGTCTCTCAGTGGCACAGCTTCTTATCCCTTCTGTTCAACAGTCAGATTGATTTTCATTCTTTATTACCATTTCTTTAGTTTTACACAGTTCACTGCTGTAAATCCAAATAATCTCCATCTGGAATATCACTTTGGCTCTCTTTTTTTATATTACTGGGAACTCAGTTTTGTCAGCGTTTCTGTTTAACTCTGCCTTTTTTTTCTTTTTTTCCATTTTGGTAGTGAGTTGCTATAAGTTTGTTAGCTGAGTTTCTTGGTGGGTTGCATTAGCTTCTCATTGTGATTTGAAGAACCAAATGCTAAAAGTTAACAGATAAGGTCACAGCAGAGATAATTTTTTCAAAAAAGAGGAATAATTCTTGTAATGGATTTCTTTTTTGTCCTCCCAGTACTTGCTGTATATTTGTGATGGACAGTATCAAGATAGCAAGTTTAGATATGAACTTTCACAACTGTGCAATTGTTTTCTGAAATCTCTCTAACTCCTTTGTGGTAGTGGAATGCCTTTCACCCCACTCCAGTATTTATGCAGTTTCATGTCTCAATAAGTTTAAATATTATTTTTATCCGATAGCAATTATGTGGATTTCTATATAACTTCACTTATATGTAACTTCTCTTCACTTTCTATATAGCTTCACTGTCTTTCATTAAGATAGTTTTCTTTCTATTATTCTTTTCCCTTAAAAATGTAAGTGGTATCTTAGAACAGACTTGCCTCTTTATCAAGTGTTCAATTAAAGTCAGCTAAAGGCTGACTCTATGATTTCTGCACATGCAGAGCAGAATGCAATGAACTGATTCAGGACCAGGCTCTGTCCTCTTTTTCACGGTAGATCCAGAGATTTTTGCTGACTACTCTGGAGTTGTGGTGCCTTAGTTCACATGAGAACAAAATTTCTGCTTTAATGTATAGCCAACAGCACAGTTCTCTCATTGTCAGGAGGATGTTAATTCCTATAAGTGTTTAAGATTTGCTTTCAGAGTGATTACAAAGTTATCAAATCTTTTTTAAGTGTGGTCTGAATTTGCATCGACAAATTAAGATGTTTCACAAAGTATTGAAGAAACCATAAAATAAATACAATTGGTTTTTTAAAATTTTCCCTTCAAATTTCAGTGTATTTGAAATCTCTTTGGCTGTCTTGGCCATCCTTTCCCACAGTAGAATTAGGGTGCTATTGAAGCAAGTTGATACCTTGGTGCAGCAATCAAACTCTTTCTGATATGAAGAATTAGCTGTAGATGTCTCTTAACCTTTTTCCCCTTCCTTGAGCCTAAAATCCATAATCTGCTCAGTGGGCTTTCTGTAATATGGCTGAAATGCATTTTACAATGAAGTGAGCCAAGAAGAGGACACAGAAATTATTCTTATTTTCTATTCATTTAGCACTGCTGTGTGGTTTAAGATTCTCTGGCAGAAGAAAAATACTTGGTTTGCTGACATGAACTTCTGTGATCTGCACTAAACATTGTCAAAATTGAAAAGTTTGAAAAGAAGTTTTCATTCTCTTTAAATTTTCAATAGTCTACTCTTATCCAACTCTGTAGATTTCATTCTAGGCTTCTGCATGTAAGTTAAAGAAATCCTGTCCCAGTAAATGGAGCTTCCCTTCAGTAAGAGAGACACTGAGAGAACACTTCCCACCCACTCCACACAGGTAAACTCCTTTCTTTTGTGGGGCCAGAGCCCTTGGGCATACCTTGAGAGTTTCAGGGAAACTGGCCTGTGGATTCCTTGGCAGTTGCCATTTCAAGAGCCAGGCTGGGTATCTTTCCACTGGAAGTGTGAGCTTGTTTAGTGAAATCCAGCTGCCTCTACCATGGCAGAACAAGACAAGATGATGTACAATGACTCTTTCTAGCTGCAGGGCTTATGAATAAATGAAGTGATTAAGAGACATACAGAAAAAGCTCAGGTTCTTGAGGAGTCCTCTTGCACAGGAGGAACAGTAAATATGTTCATGTGCATGAAAAGCAGTGTCAGAGAGGCTTAAAAGACCTTCAAATTATTTCCCAAGATCTGCTAACTTTGCTTTCTATTTTTTTAAGGTAAAGGCTTTTCATAGAATTCATCTGTAATTTGAACACATCTGGCACCTTTTATTTTTTTTGTGTCGTAATTACCCTCTGCTCCTGACAGAGCAGTACTGGCACAGCCCTGTAACAGCACTGACACTGTGGCTGCAGAATTCCCATGTGCCACTCATTCTGTCACAACACATTTTTCTGCCTCTGGGATGTTTTTTCATTCTTATTGACTGCTCTCATCTACAGTGGAGAGACACTGAAAAGTTGTGCGTTCTCCTATCATATGTTTGCTTGCTAGAAAGGCTTATTCCTTTTGTTGAGGTATTTACACAAACAAATAAAATTTGGTTTAGAAAACATATTAGTTGCATTATTGTTTCTAGGAGTTGCAATGATTTAAAGAAAGTATCTTTTTATAGTTCCTAGGGTCTGAAGGAGCATAAGTTTTCCATAAAATAATGCTTTATTTTTCAAAAAGAGTTGGGTTTACTCCACATGCCAAAAGCTAAGACATTTGAGAAAGTGAAAATCTTTTTCTATTTTCATTGGAAAAGAATTCCCATTTCTGATGATATATGATCTTACAGCTTTGTAAAGTGATATTAGCCTCTATTATTGGTAACATTTATTTCAGAGAAAAAGTCAGCGGGGAGGACTATGGGGCTTAGCAAGAGAGTAGAGAGCATTGTAACCAAATTAATTGTCCTGGCACTTCTAAAATTTCTTCAAATAAATTTGTCTTAGTGTTACAGATCCTTTACAGCTAAATGCCAGTCAGCTTTACAGTGTTCTAATGTGGTTTTAGGATTTAGAATAACATCATATGAGATTGTTTCTCAGACCACTTTTTTTTTTTCGAAATAAAGCTCATTGTTAAGATAATTATTTACCTTGTCTCTTCTTAGAGATTTGTCTTTTTAACCAAGAATGCTGCCTCCAAATTTTTCAGATAAGGGCCATGCATGGGGCTGGACATCTCAGCTGCAGCCCCAGCCTTGTTTAAAGGTTAGTTTGAAAAAAAGAAAGTTCTGGAATAAAGTGAAAACAATTAAATGGGAGTAATTAACTGAAGTGCAGTGAAATGAATAGAAACTTAATGAAATGATACTCATGGAAATCTTGAGATATCATTTCCTTTTATACAAATAAAGAATGTTCATAAAAGGAAATTAAATGAGAAATCAATAAATGAAATAAAAAGAGAGGAAAGGAAATAGAATGTAATTAAAGAAAACTGAAAAAAGAGAAACTTATGAAATGAAAACAATTAAATGCAATGGAATGAATGGAAGTTTAGTAAAACAACCCAAAACTTTACTAAATGATACTCATGAAAATCTCAAAATTTCATGCCTTTTTTCATGAAAATTCTTCACTTTATGAAAGGAAATGGGATGAGAAAAGAAGGAATGAAGTGAAATGAAAACAATGAGAGGAAATGAATGGAATGGAATGGAATGGAATGGAATAAACTGAAACTTAGTGAAAGGATACTCCTACGTAGGATCATCCGTGGATGGCAGGGAGAGGGAACTCTGCAGACCTGAGGCATTCTAGGAACACATTCTGGTTTTATTGCAAGGGTCGTGGGTAAAAGGGCATTGCCTTCAGCCACCAGCCTCGGCTGAAGGGATGGCCCAAAGAGAGAGGGAGGAGAGAGAGAGAGAGCAAGAGGGTGAGAGGGGTAAAAGGGTAAGAGCAAGGTGGCAGGGGTAAGAGAGGTAAGAGAGCGGGGTCCTTGTTACAATACATCTCCTTTTGTGTTGAATATTCTAATTTACAGTGACCAACTGGCACGAGATACAAAACCTACAGACTTTGCATACAGCCTATGAGAACTGCTATATTACCATATCAGTCTGTATTCTAAACTCTAAAGGCTACTCTCTTATCTACCTTTTCCCGGATACCTTGGTGGGGATGCACCCTTGGGTCCCTCAAGTCCCTTTGTTTGTTATCACTCAACCCATCTTCCAGTTAATCACCATCTTCCTGCCTGCCATGCCTACATCTCAAAGCTAGCTTTCATCTCTATTTTGCTCACAGGTTTTATATTTTCAATATCTCTTGCCAGGCAATCATATTTGTAAGCTTTTCCTGTCTCATCTTTCCCAACACTCATGGAAATCTCGAGATTCCATTTCCTTTCATGTAATGAAAATTCTTTGTGAAACAAGAAATCAAGGAATGAAGTGAAATGAAAAGACAGGAAAGGAAATAGAAATGAAATGAAATGAAACGAAACGAAACAAAATGAAACGAAATGAAATGAAACTAAACTAAATGAAATTAAATGAAAAAAGGAAAATTCTGAAATTACTTAGAAGTGTTTAAGGCCTTTTGCAGCAGTACCTGGAGTCTGCTTAGGGTGTAAGAAGACAACAGATGCTTCTGATTAGGTAACTGAACCTCAGTGTTTCCACAGCATGTACTTCAGGAAGGAGTTTCTCTTTCCTTGAAATATTTGATGGAATTTCCCAGGATCTGAACTATTATAGCTGGAAAGTTACTCCAGAAATTTGAATACATCCCTTTCGGTCCTAATTTTTTGCTGGCTGTAATCTTGTTGAGTGGTCAACTTGAAATAAAGGGCATAGAATGTAACATCCAGCTACAGTCAACCCGATGTAATAATCCTGTATGATTTTTTTTCACTTATGAACATTCAGGTTTCCTGTACAGTCCATACACCTATCCTAAAGTGTTAAATTCCCTGAATGCAAACACAATCTGGAGGTATGAGGGGTGTGGGGAATGCTACAGACATCTGTGGTTGTGATAAAAAGAGTCAAGTACTTTGCTCTGTCTTCAGTTTCCTGATGACAGGAGTGGAAAACAATTACCACTTTTCCAGTCGAATCCTAAATTTATTGTCTTGGGAACATTCCTTACAGATGACAGAAAGAGAAGCAACTATCCTACCAGATGTACTTCTAGCTATTCCATTACTTATCTCTTCTGCCACTTGGAAGTCTGTTTATTTGGTTTATTAAATATTACAGCTTACTGTTTAAAATACCATACAGCAGGACTGCTAGAACTGCTATGTTATCCTCCTTTGTTCAGTTCTTATCACACAAGGCCATTGCTTAATGAGTGTAGGCACATAAAACCTTCAAGACACAATAAGGCAATAAACTGTTCTCTTTTTCCTATCAGCCGTAAAATCTGCAGGATGACTGACAATTATAGACACCTCAGGAGGTGAGGCATGAGATCCCTTTTAATACGCAACTCTGATATATACATTCTGTGTTGGAGATATGATCTCTCTACCAAAGAGCTGTGTTAAACATATGAAATGTTCCATTCTTAAGGCTCCATTGCATCTTCCTCTTGCTGATGGACACGCAACATTAGTAACTCCCTTGCCCCTCTCTTCTGTTTCTGCATCAGACAGAAAAAGCTAATTTTTTGCCTTTCAGATTTCTGGGCAGCTGGTGAACTTCTTAAACACTTTACAATAAAGTACAATAAACTCTTGCTCCTGTGTTTCCTAATAGCACGCAGTTAGGTGAGGAATGTATCTTTCACAGGACCTTACATTCTATATTGGTCTGTACTTTAAAAATACATGTGATACAAACATTAAATAGGTTAACTGCATTTGGTTCCTACTGTGTCTTTACTGAGACAAAGCAATACAGTGATTAAACCTCATGCCATGATCTGTGTATGACACAAAACAGAGTACAACTGCACACTTCTGAATTAGTTCAGATGACCTTCATTCTGATGAGAATGAGTGCAGTGATCTGGGACAGAAGTGAGAAATGGATGGTCATTGTCCAAGATAGATACCCACAGGTTCATAGTCAGGCACAACAGGCTTCCTGACACCATTGCAATTTGCACATCCAGAGGCAGCCAAGGCATGTCAGCTCTAGGGGGGGAAAAAAAAGGGTAGGCATATTGTTAAATTGATGGGAAAGGTCATGTATAGCTGTCACTCCATCTGAGCAAAGTAAATACAGGTTTTCCTGAAGTTTGACAGCATTAACAAGACTAGAGATCCATAGCTGGAAGGGATTTCCTGGTATCATTTACTCCGTTTTCCAGCATCAGCACGGAATAATATTTATCACGCTACTCCTGACAGATGCTTATTTATTAACAGCTGCCAGTTAAGGTGATTCTGCAGTAATCACAAGCAGCATTCATGCTACTCATTGCCCTTCTAACCTGACATGTCTTCTAATTGCTAATCCAATTCTGGTTACAAACTAAGGTAATTATTTCCTAACTTTGTACCTGCAGTAGTACAAAGCCAGTTGAATCAGCTTCATGAAAACTGAAAACATACTCAGCAGATTTCAATAATTACCCTTTTATCAGTTTCCTGTTCTTTTTCAGCATAAACTCCTTTTATCCTTTCTCACAGCTCAGGGTTTCTAAACTGCTAGTCAGCTTTTCTCTCAGTTCACTGTAGTTTTTCATTCTTTTAAAAACACAGTGCCCAAAATGGGACTCTCTATTCCAGATGTGGAAGAAAAACCCAGTGTCAAGCAGACCCCAGAAATCATCTTCTCTGGCTTATGTGTGGTCCTGTTACTAAAACTTCCCAGAATATTGTTGGTTTTGCAATTCTGCCGCGCCAGTGACTCATGTTCAGCTTGTGACCCATGCAACCCAGGGTGCTTCGTTGCAGAGAGGGTTGTGGTGAGCTCTGCTTAAGGGTCTTGAGCTGACTCTGAGGGACAGATGAAGGTGGATCACAGGGTAGATCACGTCATGTTGTGAGAGCTGTGAGGGAAGAGGGCCTCAGAGCCCCTATCCACCAGCCACAGGCCAACTAGACACAGCTCAAGAGTAATGCTGTCAAATAGTTTGCACAGGCACCTGGGTGCAGTTAGTCCCAGAGAAAGGCTTGTTACTGGCCCTGGTTTTATGAGTAGATCCTTGCATTCATCAGAACTTTTAATACAATAAAAATGGACTGAAACAAAAGTAAGTGGAGTCCATGGGCAGAGGGCAGTGGGGAATAAAGATGTCAAGCACATGCAGGTCAGTTGACATACAGGTCATGAGTCTCAAGACTGTCATGCCTATTCCTTTCACCCTCAGTGTACTGAAGAAAGACCAGAGGAAGGAGTTCACACCACTAACGGTGTGCTTTTCTTCAGGGGGCTTCTTCTCACCTTGCTTCCACCTCCAAATAAGTAGAGGATTCATCCCATCTAACATCTAAAACTGGTGTCATGTGTAAGCCCCTTTTGGTTTCTTCTGTAGTCTGGGGGAAAAAAAAAAAGAACTACCTTTTGAGCCCTGGATTCACCCCATTCCAAAATAAATGTCTTAGAGACGAGGTAGGAATCATCTCCTGAATGTGCTACCTCTCTCCATTGATCAGTGAGGGAGTGACTAGGTCAGCCTTAGGCCAGCTGTCAAAGTATTTGACAGCCATGGAAAGGCAATCACAATTATTTCCTTAATAATGGGCCAGACTCTCTAGTCAAGCTGATTACTTCTCCAGAAAAGCACTCAAAATCTGTTCCATGTGTAACAAAATGCACTATATGTATGAGAATCCATAAAATTTAGTTTAAATGCTGATTATCCTCTCTGTTTTCTGTTTTCCACACATCCTCTGTGTCTAGCTCTAGTTATCTATAGCAGATTATCTTTTCCCAGCCATTCCTGGCAATACCTCAATAACCAGCCTCTGGGTCACGTTCATGGAGTCACAAGAACAGGACAAAGCTATCAGTTAAAAACTGTATTTCCTCTCCCCAGCTTTCATTGGCCTGGCATAACTGACAAAGGGATGTCTTTTTTTTTTTTTCTTTTTTTTTTGCCTGCCCACATTTCTCACAGCACGTAGAAGGAAGTACAAATTGCTGTCACAGCAATTTTTCCCTTTCACATTTGGCTAGCCACACTGTACATTTCACACAGATCTTTTCACTCAGCTGCTGCAAGCAATGGCCCTGAGGTACCAGGAATCAGAGACTGTGGTGTCTCAGCATTGTTAGCAGCCATAGAATTCTATGCTAAAACAATACAACTTTAATCATATTAAAACAAATACTTTGGTGGCAAACTCATGAAGTGCAAACTGTTGACAGAAAGGTTTTGCTAGCAGATTTTTGCAGTGTAGCACATGTACTAATACATACATTTATGTATTACATAATATATATGTATCTGGTTCTGTTTCTGCCCAAATTCACATAAGAACTGGAAGAAAAATATCAATCCCTAGAAAGAGGGATAATTAGCAGCTAAATGTGAAATGGAAAGGGCTGCTGTTATGGTTGGGTCAGAAGCTGCAGAGCAGCTCTTAACTAAAGCAGAAGCAGAAGATAATTTTCTCCATCCAGGCTGTGCTTGAAGATTTATTTAACATCATACTTACCTCCATGCAGAGAACCGTGCATTTGCCACTAGTGGGCACACAGAGGTGTTCTGACACTGACTTGATCTACTAGTTCCAGCGTAACATCATGGGAGAGACAACGGACTGGAAAGCACAAGCATAGAAAGTCTTTTCTATATCCTGATCTGCTATGTTTGTATTCGGTAACTAGAAAGACACGGTTGTGTGAAATTAATTAGGTGATAGTTCAGAGCACCGTTAGCTTTTATTTTGGCTGAAAGCTCTTTGTAGTGATGCTCAGTACTCAGTGGTTGAGCGTTGGTCTGCATTTCTAAACACTAGATGGTGCCAAGGGTTCACACATAAAGAGAAGCAAGGACAATATTCCATACTGCTGTAGTTGGTCGTTCTGTAGTTCCGAGAATTACTTCAAAATCTATTCTTAGAACGTCTTGTTACGAAGGAAGTGACAGTGAAAAAAATTCTGTACAAGAGAATACTAACCCAAGTAACCCAAGTCACAGCTAAATTATCATTGGAGTCCCCAGAGAGAACAGCAATTCAGACATGAAGTTTCAATACAGGGATGCTATCAGCATGGACCTAGTGTTTGCTTGGATAGAAAATTTTGTATTTGCTCATTCAATACTCTTACTGGTCTCACTATACAACTCTTGGGAGTGAGAAACAAATTACTCCAATTTTAAATCAGAAATGCATAATATCCTCTGCATACTGCTTTACAGCAATATTTGGGGAGAAATCTGTAGCCATTTTTCAAGTCAGTATCATACTTTCTTGGGGCAGTTTGTATGAAACTGTCATCTGTGAGACTATGATACTGATGGTTTGCAGGAATACTGTTATTAAATTAACAGCAAGAAAGGTCAAAAAGAGAAGGAATATTTGGTACCTCATGAGCATTTCTATTATAATGCTCTATTGTTTCAAGTTATTGACACTGGTCAGTTTTCCCAGTCCAGATTTTCCTGTTTGTACTCAGTCAGAGTTCTGGGGAAGAGGAATGTCTGTCTGCCAAGGATATGCAAGAAGTGTGGAATTATCTGAGTCTTGGGGAAAGTGCCCAGTTCCTGCAGTTATCTGTCAGTACAGATGCTAAATCCTGATCCTGCATTCAGAAAGATTCTCCTCTCATAGATATCAATGTAACTGGACAGAGAGTCTACCTTCTCAGTGGAGAAAAGTACCATTTCTTAAAGCCTTCTGATCCAAGTCTCTAAGAAGGATCCTTGGATCCGTGCTTGATGTAAAATTGTTCCCTGGAAACCAGCCTCCACAGTGCTGTGTCTGTGTGCTTTGTGGCAGTACCGTGTACATAAGGAATGGAAGTTCCTGCTGGATGAAGTTCCTCCAGCCTCCAGGACCACAGGTGTGTCTCAGCAGTAGCTGACCCAGTCCCTGGGCCCCAGAACTATGTGCTGCAGCCCAGCACAAAGCAGGCTGAGCCAACAGAAGGCACCTTGTCTCTGTTGTTTGTACATCTTGCATTTACCAGAACTATGTGGCCTCAACAAACTTGTCATGGGGACAAATATTCCAAAGGGAAAACAACAATGTACCTCTGCCTAATGGACGATGATGTTTGGGGGTACAACAAAGTCTAAGGAGTTGTGAAGAATGAAGACAGATCAATAATACAGAATGATCTGGGTGGCATGGTCAACTGGACGTAGAAGGCATAATCAAATATAAAGTTTAACATCTAGGATGAAGGCATAACCCTCATATTCAGACAACTGGTGAAGGCTGGGAGAGTTCTCATGTGAAAATTTGACATTGGAAAGGATTTGGCAATGAGTAAGGTGGATAGGTGGATTGTCTGCTGAGCATTCAGCCTCTGCTCTGATTCTTCAGCCAAGAGCACTAATGCAATCCATAAATGTAAATCAAAAGTGAAGGGGCCTATTTGACATTTGTGTGATTGATCTCCACTACTTTCAGCGTGGAGACATTAAGGTTTAGAGTAGACTCACAATTGCCATTAAAAATTGGAAAATGGTTTGCAGTGAAATATTTCAGGAGTTTAGTTTGCTTTGCTTATGAAATTTACTAAGTCTATGACCCCCTGTGCAGTTTCTCTGCAGATTGGTTCACTTCACATGCCCACTGGGTGCACTGTGTCATTTCTAAGGCATGTGTGTGTAGATCAGCTAGTTAGGGTGAGGTCATTTCAATCTCATTTTGACTCAGCTGGATTTTGCAAAGTTAGGTTAAATATTTTTTAAAGAGAGGCCCAGTGACTGGAGATGAATCTGTTACCCATTCATTAGGGATCTAATGTAAGAAATAAGGACTTTGTTTAAAAACCCAGTTCTGAGAACCAGCTACCGCAAGTTTCATATCATGCCCGTCTGTGCAACTGATTGCTGCAACAGCATTCCTCAAAATCCAGGGAAGTCCTGAGTACACAGGCAAGCCCTAGTGACACAGGACTACAATTCACATCACTGGGGGATGAGCACAAGCTGGAGCATACCAATGCATTTGTGGGCCAAATGCAGCCTTGTTGCCCAGATGTTGAGCAGTCCTGCCCTTAAGCATTCTTTCACAGCCAGTCTTCTTTCCTGCCAATATCTCTGTAGATCATCTGTCAAAGAGTGAATAGCTTCAAAAGGCTAACTTCAATTTCTAGGTGTCCTTGCAAAACCACGTACACAGCATCAACTCAAGCCCAAAGACAGAAGTCTTCAAACTAAATGATACTGCAGATAAAAGGAGCTGCAATGCTCAATAAGCAAAACTTCCCCTGTAGCAAGGACAACATCAAATAAATGAATTTTATTTATCCTTTTTAATGGGAGGTGAGAGGAGAGAAGAGAAAAAATAGCAATAGATCCACTAGATGTACCTGAATAGTACATAATTCACAGGTCCACTACATCACTCCCAGTATGAGATTAGAAATAGATCAATCATAATACTTCATCAAAACCTATCAGGAATGATTGAGCTAAACAGCTCGGTAAACTGCTCTCAGATTGATATTCAGGCTCAAAAGGGATGAACTGGTGAGTACATCTATGAGCAAACTGTGACAAGAATGTTCATTGTCTAGGGCTGGCAAGCAGCTTACAGAAATATAGTCAGTTTGTGATACAGACCACATCAGTGTTCCCAACCTACAATACAGTACTATTACAGATCATTAGAATGGCCCTGGGTGTCAGAACTGTGTTTCCTAATTTTGCTTGCCAACTTAAGATGGTTATGTGATACCATGCCAGAATTTTCACTTCTACAAGTATGAATTTTGCACACATGTTCACCTAAAAAATTCTGTTTATGCACCATCTAAGTAAGAGTTAAGCTCAGGCTAAGGAGCTAAGGAATAAAGAAATACTTAACCAGATCACCATTCATTTACCAGTTTATTGCCATTTAAAAAATTACACATTATAAAATATATACATATCTAATTTTTTCAAGTGAAAAAACCAAATCTTAGTATTTCCATGCTTCATAGTGAAGTCACAAGGCCTAATCCATGAAACTGTGAAGTATGATGAGGTCCTCAGCTGGAAGATAGCTAGAAGAACAGTAAGATTTATTTGAAAGTACAGAAAATGATCTGGACAATTAATAGGAGAGAAATATACTCTGTTTCACTCTATTAGGATGCATGGCATTTTGCCTGGAATATGAGTCATGAAAAACATTATAATCTGAGTGTAAGACATGGCTAGGAAGGAGGAAGGTGGAATAGTAATCTGGAGGATAAATTTCAGGAAAAAATAACTAAGAATATACTGAGGTGTATATTAATGCATGAATAACTGCTGTAACATTAAAAGCTCAGTTGCATCTTATCACTTTGAAAGTCATTCAAGTTAAAAGACTCCAGAATTCTGCTGAGAGAATTAATCACATCCCAAAGCCTGTCAGTACAGCATGTGAGAGCATAGGACAATGCATTCTCAGTCTGGGATACCTGCCACTGGAAAGAATTTTCAGTACAAATTTGATGAATCACAGTCAGAGCTTTCCTGAGTCATTGCAAAACCTTCATTAACAGTTTCAGACCCAAATAAACATTTGCAATACTAATTGAAACTCACAGCTCTGCCACAGAACAATAAAGGTTTAGCAGAAACAGCCTGGTCCAATACAAAGCTTTGAAGAAAGTGAAATGCGAGAAAAGCCAGAGACTCAAAATTGAGACATTATTTATTGCTTCTCTAAAGAATCCCCCAGAATTATTGATGGTATATTCATCTTTGGTCACAAGTAGACATTTTATTGGTACTTAGACAAGCACTTTGGCAAAATGATAGTTGCAATGCTGGCATCTATCACCACACACAGTAGTCTCAGATTGTGGTGGCAGCAGTTTCTGTTCTCTCTTTTTTTTGTGGATTAGGGTCACTCGACCTCCTTTGGTACTATAGGGTATTGCTGTTATCATCAGCAGTGAGTGTTCAAAAGGAAGGACACCAGAAACACAAAAGCATGTCAGAACTGAGAGGGGGGAAAGCTGTGGGCATATTTAAGTGACAGTAGGAAAAAGCAGACAAACTGCCAGTGCACAATGACTACATTTTACCTGAACTGCTTGCCAAATGCAGTCCTATGCAGCGTCATTAACAGAATCCAGTCTTAATAAATGTCATTTGTGTAGAGTTTTTGCAGGTCCTGATTTGACACATCTATTACTGGCATCACACAAGTCCTGCTTTGAGGAATTTTTGATTGAATGTGCTGATATAGACTGCATCCAAAGCTATTTCCAGAGGACTTTTGAAAAAATATTGCTTGCAGCAATAACCTGAACAAAAGATGAATCCAGTATGTTTTACACATTATATAGCAAAAAAATGCATTGGATAAATTGATTTGCTGCTATAGTTGAATCCATTCACTTATGCTGTCAGCATAAAAGCAACTCTCACACACACTTACTTAGATGCACTCTGCCTAGGTTTTTTTTGTGTTACTGTGCACATGGCCTCTGAATTTTGGCTTGGGAATGAATGAAGCTTATTACCTAGAACCTCTTGTTAAGGCTATCGGTTTTATTTAATTATATTCAGATTTTAAATTCATGGCTTTGATTTTTCTGTCTTGATTCAATGCCCAGTGAAGTCAATGGAAAGTTCTTATTGTCCTAAAAGGAAGTTGTTTGAGGCACTTTTGTGTGCCTGGTTTGATTTGACATTAAAGTTCTTTAAATATGTTCCTCATATTTAAAATGGGTTTGGAACTGTCACAAAGCACTGAATTGCTTTCTGAATGCAGAGAAGTGACTAAAGAGCACTGCTTGTGAGAGCCTGCCCCAGCTTTCACTGAAATCAGTAGGAGCTGTTTCATTTACTGCAGGGAAAGATGAGCTAGAGCTGAAGATCAGAATAACATTTATTCCAGGATTTATTCCAGAAAGTGAAAACCTAATATAAAAACCAGATGGTTTTCCCCATTCTGGGTCTTTATTGAGTTGGAGAGAAGGTAGGATCCCAGTGCTGGACACAATTGAATGAATCTAATTAAATGAAATCCATGGATTTAAATTTCCAAAGTTCTGTGAAACTCTCCACTTTCATCTCAAAAAAAAAAAAAAAAAAAAAAAAAAAAAAAAAAAAAAAAAAAAAAAAAAAAAAAAAAAAAAAAAAANAAAAAGAATGAAAGGAAAAAAAGTAAACAAACTGCTTTTAAAACTACAGAGAAAGGTGGAAACCCATAAATCCTAAGAGCTCAGAAATAAGAAGGCCAAGTCCCTCCTCAAGAATGATCTGTGATAAAATGCTAAGGTTTTTAAATCTGCTTCATAGTTTGAAGGACTGATTCACTTTGAAAGGTTTAGTCTCATTAATACCTCTGTCTCACTATGCTGGATAATTATTCTCTGAGCCATGACATTTCTCTCAACAGAATCAGCACTTCAGTAATGCCAGAGGCTGTCCAAAAAGTCAAATTTCAAAAGGGAAAAGTCCTGCAAGCATGTAATCAAAATTAGTTTTATGATGAACTCATATGCAAATGTATTAAATATTGTGTTAAAGCTACAACATTATCGTTTGCTTTGTTCTTTATATAAAATCAAAGTGGAAGAGAGGTTAGAAGACCTTTCTTCAAAACTATGTGAGAATGCACCAGATCATGTTTTTTCTGGAGGGAAGCCTGTGTCCTATACAGAATACCATATACCTTTGGCAAAGGGATGCTGTTTGGAATTCCAAGACTCTATTACTGATACAAGAATGATTACTGACAACTCTAATTCCGTGTGTGATCTGCTGCTCATCCGCTGCACCCAGATTTCTTCAACAGACACTCTTACCTATATCACATACTGCTCATAAAATGTCTGAGTACTTTATCAGCTCTGCACACCTCGTTATGCTGCTCTGCTGTTCATAAGGAAAATGCTTGTTGTTTTCTCAGCTGTGAACATCTTCAGGACCTTCTCTCCCCATTATCCCCTGCAGTACGTGAAATAGGCCCTACAGAGCTGAGCTGTAAGATTTTAACACGTGCCTACTAAGGCTAGGAAAATCAGACATTCCTGGTATGATGGATGCAGCCAGTGGCTGGCTGCTTTCCTCTTTTCTTAAAGCACCATATTACCACTTCTTGAGAAATCATTTTTACTTAATGAGATATCCTCTTGCTAAAATGGCCCATTAAATCTCATGGGTCTGCCACATCAGACGTCTAAAGAACCTTTTTAGTGGGAAAAAAAGGGTTTTTTTAAAAGGCCCTGCTTCCAAAAGCCAGAGGGGTTTTATAATTTTATGAATCCCCAAGCTTTTATTTTCTTTTCTCCATTTTTAATAACATGGATTATAAACAATTTAAATTTTAATCCCACAGATTACATTTGTAAGCTTTAAAATCTTAATTTTTCTTTGGAAACCCTTTGCATACATTACTTCTACCACGGCCACTGCTGGGTATTTTTAATTCTGAATATTCACATAGCTGTTGGTTAGAAAATTCTCCTATTATTTCTTTTGTACATCTAGGATGTACAAAAGGATGTACATCTATTTCTTAAGTACATCTAGGATAAGCCTTTTAGTAGGGACCTTTATGAGTCAGTATTTAACGACCAGTTAAAAAAGCCATTATCATGCAAAGAGAAAAATCAGCAAGCTACAAACACATTGGTCATGAATGAAAGGAAAATAAGAACAAACAACAAAATGGTACCAAATTTTGTTTATCATCTGAGAATCTGTTCCAGTGCCACCTTTTAAGATGCTTCCCTTCCAATTGCGTATAACAATTTGATACCATAACCAGGCCAGATCTTGGAAGCATTCACATGTAGGTATTATCTCTGGTCACATGGAATTTGCCTGGGTTAACGTGATTAAAGTGATGGTGGTCCCGAGGTGTTCACCAAACCAGGTCATACAGCAGGTCAGAAGGGACTTACAGAGAGTGGTCTTAAGATCAAAGAAATATCTAGGAGCAGTTGAAAAGACATGAACATTTAGAGTGTGATGAGAAGAGAGATTTGCAGAGCTCATCCTTCGTACTTAGTCTGACTGTGCTTTTCCTTTCTTTTTCTAAGGCCTTCTGGGATTCACCTCTATTTTTGCCCTGCCAAGATGCTCAGTTCTTTGGCCAGTTGAAGGCTATGATAATACTGCGACTTCATTAATAATGGGTAAAAATATTTTTAGGGAGTACTGCAGCTATGACTTAAGGATTTGAATGAAGAAAATGGAAGACAGTGGAGGGAAGAAGTGTACACAAAAGAAAAGTACTTTATGGAGAGTGAAAAATGCTTTACTCAAAAAAAACCCTCCTTCAATAAATTGCATCTTCTGCTCACTTTCTCAAATACTGGAAAATTTCATTTTTTATCACTGCTTTCTGGGCTGAACCCTTTTATTTGTGAAAGGAAAGAATGATTTATCCAGTGCTTTTGCTGTGACTCACATTTCATTTGGGGATCACAGCTTCTATGTGCCAACTTGATTTTGCTCTCATTGGAATTCAAATGTTTGTGAAGAGGTTCCTTTACTGCTGCAGTGCATGGGAGACCTACTTTCTCATCCTGTCAACACAATCACTACTTGTAAACTTGGAGTTCTAGTTTGATTTTTCACAGTTTATTTGATTTTTTTTCTGTATAATAAACCCATGTAAGTTTTTCCGTATTTTAAAAATATACTAAGCATTCTAAGACTTCACATTTAGAAGGGCCTCTTACTGATTTGCAATCAGTAAGATAGTTAAATAAAGTTTAACCCTAGAAATTTATCACATTGTGACTGGGACAGAAATTGGCCAGAACTCAAATTTTGTGACCTCTCAGCAACATTCAGATCCAGGTGAAAAGTTGAAGACTGTAAATGTACCTGAGTCACAGATTTGCACCCAAAGGAGAATTCTCACTTTTTTGAACAGAGGGAAAAAGGAAAGAGCAGGTCTGGATGCAAACCCCCACTTCCTCTTAGCACAGCTGTGTCTTCAGAGTAACTCCACAGGTTTCTTCATTAAAGTTATTTTCAAGGGCTGGGATGGACACCTGCATTTCCCATTTGGCAAATTTCTCTCTGGCTCTTGGGCTATATGGGTCATTTGTTGCATTACAACCATAAATGCCTTTATAGAGCAGAGCTTTCTGCTCTAAAGTCAGATATTTCCTTTCCTGTAAAAGCTCATCTGTGCTTTCATGTACACTTAGTGATGCTGTCTGGATAAAGGTCTCGATGAGATGATGACTATCAAGGATGCTGACAGGCTGTCCCTATATGAGTACCACTTACTACCCTTTGTTACTTACTCTCCAGCTCCTTATGGAAAAATCTGTTTTCCGAGGTCTTGAATGCTGTGTTGGATAAAAGGAAACAAAAAGGGAAAGGAAATAGTACAGGTAATAAAGGAGAAAAAAATTTCTGTGCTTTCTTACTGCCCAGGGAGGTAAACCAAAAAATAAAACACTCATCCTTAAAGGGATATGTTAAACTGTAGCTTCTTAAGAAGACAGTTTGGGGAGCATGAAATGCCAAAGTTGTATCTGTGCCATAAAGCAGTCCAGGCCTGGTCAGTGTAGATGTTCTCCAAGAAAGATTACATTCACTTCTGTGGCTAAATAGCTGAAAGCTGATGGCCTAGGAAGAGGTGAAGCTGCTGCTCTCCTTCACGCGTTCATAACCCCACAGAAGTTAATGACCACAGGGCAAGTATTGCTCATGCAAACACTATGCAAACGACACCAAGGGTCTCTACCTGAAGTCAGAAAAGCTTAATCCAAATTTTACTTTCACTGGCTTGATCTTCAGATCTTTCCACAACTGAAACGCCTGCTACATTTATTTGCTAGAATGCCATTTAAACTAACTTTTTTTTTAACCAGTAGAACTTTCTTTTTTTTCACCTTCAGCCATACACTTTTTCTATGTACACACTGCTTAGCTACAGCATGGCCCCAGTACTTACTCCATATGAATCTTTGGCCGCTTGAATGACTTGGAATATGCAAAAATATACCTACTTGCTTTAGCAAAAATCCTACTTCTATCCAGACTCACATAAACTGTGCCACTAAATGACTGATTAATAATTTGAATCACTGTTTTAATTATGATTTAATACAGCAAATGGAAATTTTTGGCTTGGACCATGTATGGTTTTCCATTTCCATGTTTTTTTTACCTCACAGAAAGAGTTGGATTCTCATTGATTAGCAATGTAGTGTTCATTTGCAGCAGAACACAGCCTTTATATTACATTGGGGCTTCTTTTTGCTAATCAGTAACACACATTCTCATCATATACAATCACTTAACATGGCATGCATCTATTCAGATTTATAATGTCTATATTTTATGCTAGAAAAACCCTCTGTTATTAAGAGTCAATATATTTTTGATTGCTGATTAGTGTTAAGCTGTGCTTACATGCAAACTGGAATTCAAATATATTAAAAACATTCAGAACATCAGTGAATAAAATCAGCTTGAATACCCACCTATAGGAATAAAAAGGCTTTTCAAAATAAAATTTCCATTTAAAATGTCACCTTGTCTTTGTGAGCTGGACGATTGTTCCTGGGCATTCCATCCTTCACAATGTTATTAAGGTAATGTTATTTCGAAATTGGAGGGTGTGTTGGCTTAGCACAGATGGTGAGGTGCAATTGGTGATTCCCTTTGAACTGACAACTAAAATAGCCAGTTGCATGCAGGGACACACCTCTGGGTCACACAGCCTTAAAAGTTAGAAGGAAGTCTGGGATTGCTCTCTCTTCCTTCTGCCTTCAAAGGAGGTAAGGCAGTCCTGGCTCTCTCCTTTAGAGGGGGCCGGGATGGCCTGGTCTGCCGGGCTTTCACAGGAGGCCTGGCTGGCCCAGTGACTCCCAGGCCAGGAGAGGGGATGATGTGCCCCCCTCCCGGCCCGGGTCTGTTTTTAGCAGCTGGAAACACCCTGCCGCTCCCCTATGGGGGGAGCTGGCCCAAGGCCTGGCCGTGGGCCTGGGTCCTTTCCCCAGCAGGGGAAGAGGAGCCTGCAGCCTTCAGCTGCTCCAAGCTGGGCCCACCCTCAATGAGACCAAAGGGTGGGGGCAAGGAGCCTTTCATCAGCTGGGCTGCTTTGAGACCTGCCTGAGTTTTTCCCCCATTCCCGCTGCCGCTGGGCAGAGATCACGTGACCACCACAGGCCTTGGCAAGCTTTAACTCTTTCCTGCCAGGAGATGGGACTTCCAAAGCACTGGCTTTTCTCAGAGTGAGAACAGACAAAGTGATGGAGCATAGAAAAGCCTTAGCATAACAGTCAGATGGAGAGAGTGAGAAAAGGATTAATTAGAGGAGGGATGAAGAGTTTCCTGCTGGCTGGACTTTCTTGTTTGAGCTATGAAAATGTACTCTATTGGTAGATTGTCCTTTAAGTCATGGAAAAATATGCACTTGGGGAGATGATTTATGGATTTTTGAGCAAAGGTGTTTGTGATGGACTGTACAGTCCCATGAGATGCCTGAATAGAGAGAAAGAGATGAGAAGCTCCTGCGCCAGTGAAAGAAGTGGGAAGACATCTCTGTTCCTTGAGATGAGAAATCCTTTGCCTTGAAGGTGCTTGTCTTTAAAAGGTGATACCCCAAATGCCTGAGTTCCACAACCCATAAGCAGCTTGGGAAACTGCTAATGGGAGGAGATCACATGGAAGCAGGTTTTCTCCGGGCAGCTGTTTCTGTGAGAATTCCGACCCACAAGAGAACTTTTCTAGGTTGTCACTGGGAGAATTCCATAGTGAACAAGAGACTCCTCTCCTGAAGAATAGATGAAAGACTAAATGGTGAAACTAACTGAATGTCACAGGTTTTGTCTCTATGTTGTTTGTAGGAAAGTGAACACTTGTGGGGGGAGGAGAAGGGTTTTGAAAGTTTCATTTTTTCCTTACTGTGTGTTAATAAACTATCTGCTTACTTTTAAGTTGAGCCTGTTTCACCTTTTTCTCCCAAAATCCTATCTCCCACTTGGCAAACAAAATTCGCGAATGTGAAACCACCACAGGGGGGATTAAGTTTCTCAACGCCTTAGCATCTCACCTGTAAAATGCCTCTACATGTGCCCTGTTTACAGCTACTAGGCTC
This sequence comes from Cyanoderma ruficeps, assembly GCA_008694505.1. NCBI lineage: Eukaryota > Metazoa > Chordata > Aves > Passeriformes > Timaliidae > Cyanoderma > Cyanoderma ruficeps. The sequence continues at coordinate 17,677,670 of VZDJ01007749.1, forward strand.
TGTTTCAGATGCAGTAGTGAATTTCCTATTGGTATTGCTGGGAAGACATGCAAGCTTCAAGACCACAGTTTAGGAGGTCAGTGTTTGCAGTTTCTGATTTGTACCTATATTGCTCTGATCAGAGGCCACCCCACAGATTTAGATGGCACAGAAATCCTCTTTGCTCGTTACTTTGTTTAACCTTCACCTTTCCTCCTAGGATGACTCCTTGTATTTATTCAGCACTTAGAAACTTCCTTTTTGCAGGTACCTCCTTAGACATTGACCAAACTGGCAGATAAAAAGCTCTGCATTGCCTCCCAACTTGACAAAGAAAGATTACCTTCAGGGAGAAGCTGCAAGGTACATAGGTAAAACTCCAGCTCCACCTCAAGTTTTGAGAATACTTTCCCCTTCTCATAGCAGGCAAGGCTCTTTCACAGACAACAGGAACAGTGCCAATGATAGACTGTGATTTGTTTAGACCAGTAACAAAGACTACCTCAGAATTATTTTTTGTAGGAAATTACAGTTTACATAATACGATTTTCTTAACATTTATATGGTTAATTGCAGCTTTTTATTGCCAGGCTGTTTCATGCCACAGAAACACTATCTTTTGTGACAGCATTTCTCAATCAGACTTCTTGAAAGCTTGCACACAAAACACTTGCCATCATCTACAAGCAGAAAGATTGGCAGGAGGGTGTTCTGTGTGAGAGGTACCTAATTGAGGAGTTGGCACCTCATCCTGAACTGAAATAGCTTCAAGGGCATGCTGCAAATATTTTCCTATTGCCCAGACTTCTCAGTGGGCAGGGACTTGGCAGGAAGCTGAGGCCTGTATGAAGTGTAGGTTCTGTGGTCTGCTTAGTTAAGATCTAACCACCATATGTACATATTTTACTCGCAGCTGCTGATGGCCCTGCTGGGCATCTGCTAGGCTTGCCAGACTACTTTTGCAAACAAACCCAGGGTACCTGTACCTTCCAGACTGGTGCCTCTTTCTGGGTAGAAAAAAAAGATTTCTCACAACAGAGGAGCTCTCCTTTCTGTTGAAAGGGCTGATACTATCAAATAATGAGCACACTTCCTACACTTGAAAAAATGGTTCATACACCCCCAAAGCCAAAAATCACACTTGCCAGTGACCCTACTCTATTCCTACTGTAACTGCAATGAATGGACTGTGATATTGGAGATTGCTTTATGACTGTGATAGCAAGGCTGATGATGCATTGGAAATAGATCACACTGGTAAAATAAGATCTCTTTGTTGTGGCTGACAGGTACCTTACAGAAAAAATAAAGGTTTTCATCTGTTGACCTTAGAAGATTGTAAAATTTATTAATGTTTAAAATATGTATTAAAATAAGTGTGCGCTGGTTTAACTCTGGCCTCATAGACTTGGCCAGAGAGGAGGAGCAAATGGGTTCAACCACAGCCGAGCTGCAGAAAGTGAGGCATGTATTTCACTGGCTTCTACAAATGGGACTGGGAGTCCCTAATGCCTTCTTTGAATTCATCCAAAACTGCCACAGCAGTCACATAATCTAAACTGTAACAGCAGCTGAGTATTTTTTAAACAAAAATATTTTGAGAGATAATTCTACAAAGAATATAGCAGTGGTAACTAACACATAGGATATTATGAATAGGCCCAAATGGTTTTTTTTGTCAGATTAGATATGGTTGTGTACAATCACTTGTTTTTCCAGCCCAGTACTCCTCATTAGTGCTACACTTACTGGCTTTTCAAAGCATTAAACAAATGCTTTTGGCACAACAGCTCACTTCATTACTTGGTGTTCAAATATGATGGTTTGTGCCTGGAGCACAGCAGGACCATCTCCATGCTACTCCACAAGTATCAGCTGCCAAAGCTGATTTTGGACCCAAATCCCATGACCTTGGTGAAGTCATTTGCAGCTCCACAGAGGAGAGACAGAGGAGCTCCAGTGCTTCATTTTAGGCTGATTCACATGCAATGCCATATTCAGACCTTGAGATGGGCACTGCTGCTTATCTGCACAAAAGTGCATTGCAGAGCTGTTCTCAAAAGTTAAGAATTATACTGCTGTGAACCTTAGTCCAGACATAATATTCTAGAATATTAAACTCAGATCAAAGATTTAACAAATCACTTTATGGATGCATATGAGTTGTATTGCTCAGTGTTGACAAACAGCAGGATGGCCACCAGCATCAAGGGCAAATGGCCTGAAGTTGTGCCAAGGGACATTCAAGCTGGATATTAAGAAAAATGTCTTCACTGAAAGCATTTTTAAGCATTGGAACAGCCTGTCCAGGGAAATCCTGGAGTCACACTCCCTGGAAGTGTTCACAAAATAAGCAGACCTAGTGCTTTGTTATATAGTTTAGTGGGTATGGTGGTATTTGGTCAAAGTTTGGACTTGAAGACCTTGAGGATTTTTCCTCCCCTAATTGTTTCTAATTGTTCTATTGTTCTACTCCTCAATTCTATTTTGTAGTCTTGCAAGAAGATTCAAAATCCAAGGAAGAAATTTCTCATGCTGATCAAGAATTAAATGGAAACAGACTCCAACAGTTTGACAGCACCAACAGTAAAAACAATTGCCAGACACTAGAGCTACCATATGTGGTGTTTGTGTTATATTTCGAGAAACTCCATCAGAGAAACAGCTACTTCACAGCTTTGTTCTCACATTCTGTTAGCACCTTGCAGTCTCCTCAAATTCTTGCTAGAGAATAAAAGTATTTAATTCATAGTTACCGAACAAAAAATAGATGAGGTATTCTCTCACTGTTCACAGCATAATGCCACTGTAACATTTTACTGTCAGAATCTAAAACCACCTACTCATTCCCACACAAGAATTCAAAAACAAACCAACTCACCCCACATACTAACAAAGCCAAAGAAGAAAAACTTATCTACATATTTCCAAAGACACACAGGTATTAACCAGATGTCAAGGAGAACTGGATGACCAAACATCCTTGAGGACTCAGACCACTAAGCCCTGGTCTGCAGAATTCAGCCCCACTTCAAAGGATTCTATGGGTTGTTTTCTAAAAGATACCTTGATTAAAAAAGATCTCCCCAGACAGCATCCTGCCTATGAACAGCCAGAAAATACAAGATTGATTCTTGTTGCTTCTCCACTGTCCTCTATCCTATCTGGCTGGCAGAATTAGGGTGCAAGCTAGAATTCCCAGCTGACATGGTTAGACAAACATGCCACAAGGTTTCAGAAACAGCTGCCTGTTAAGCTGCCCTTTGGAATTAATGGCCCACCACAAAAACAGCAAGGCAATTATAAACCCATACCTAAAAGTCACTATCTGGAATTTGTTTAAGTGGACTACAATAAAATATGGATATGTGGTTGTGGAGAGCCATTCTTCTCCAGAACTGCCTCTTTCCTCCATAGAAATGCTTCTATATCCTGAAATTAGGACTCTCTAACACATAGAAATGTTATTGGGCCTTCTGCAGAATCCAAAGGAGAGGACAAACCTGTATTTGTTCAGGCCTCAAAAAACATTTTTAATTCCTTTCCTTAACCTAAAGCAATTTTCTAAAACAAGTGGAGAAGGGCTGAATGATACACTGTATCATGCAATGAAGTACCATGCAATGCATATCAGTACTGCACTTTCAGCCTGTTTCCAAAAATCAAAATATTCAGTCATCAGTTAACAGGCTGATTCATTCCTCCAGTGAAAGCAATTTATTTACCACTAGCTAGAAATTCCAGCTTCCAGCTCAGAAGCAGTTTCCCACTTTTTGAAGGGAATACAGAAACAAGGGAATACAAAAAAAATCAGCTTCTATTGTATCACTATATAGCCACTAATGACAAACTGAATTTTTATTAAAATTCTACTGGTAAGAAACCTGCAGTGACAGTAAATGAGATGGTGATGGTGTATAAAAAAATACCACTTGTTGTGATATGCCACATTTTGTACCTTACACATACTGTGCAGTACCTTATTACACAGCTTGATGTGAGCGCCCATTCTCAATGAAATAAATTTAATGGGAATTAGATCCTTAACTACCCTTAGATATTTGCATCTCTAAACCAAATGAGGAGCAATACGTGGGAGAAAGAGACGCTATACTGCATCAAGAAGTGTGACAAAATCTGACTGTTAATTTGAATAAAATTTTTTTCTTGTATAGATTTTGGGGGTTTTTTTCCTATCAGATTATTGATCTATTCAGCATTCCTAGTTTTACCAGTTTTATGAATACAGCATTTTTCAAAGGCAAATGTACTTTCAGATATAGTTGTTCTTCAAAGCTCTGTAATCCTGTTGACCCATCTTCTTGACAAAATGCCCTACAATGAGCTGGATATGCCTTAATCTTTGGCAGAACTAGTATAAAATATCATAGCCCATATGTGTTCGAGTAAGAACAAATGGAACTGATAGTTTTATGTATGAAATGTTCAATAAATGTCAAAATTCCTATCTAACTTTAATCAATGCAGAAAGCCGACCAATTATACAGAGGAAATGTTTACACAAAGAAAACAGATGCATAGCCCAAAGTATTACGTACTTGCCATATATAGTGTCACCCTGGAAAGGATTTGAAACTTTTAATTATTCGCTTAAGTAAACTTAAACTTTTAAAAAAATGCCCCCCAGATGTTTCTGAAAAAAAACAAACCAAAACACAACACAATCTTCAGAAATATTTCATAGAATAAAAAAGCATGGAGATTGCAAACTGGTTTATAACCTCAATATTTGCATGATCATTTGTTTTTAATTCAGCTAAGATAAATAATTTTAAAACTTTTCTCTTTTGTAATGAAGGTGACAGTCTTTAATTTTTTTTTTCTTTTTAACTCATGTATCATAATACCTGGTCATCTGTTTTTTTTCTCAGTGCAACTACCAGTACTGCACTTACTCAAAGTTCACCAGTAATAAATGCCTGTATGTTACTCCGGAAATCTGGTTCAAAAAAAAAAAAAAAAAGGTGGGTGGGGGGAAGGTTGTGAATATAAATTAGCAGCAAGAACTTGAGAAATAAATTGCATTTGCTTTTCTCTACAAAGTTTTCCTAGATGCTTCAGAGATTCACTCACATAGCTCACTGTTTGTAATGTTTTAGAATTTGCCACAGAAATTAAATTTAAATACTTTGACTTCTAGAACCTGAATTCTGCTGCCCTCACTAGCAGACACTTTTTTCTTTAGCTACTGCCAGGGGTTTCTCTGCCCAGTGCCTCCACAACAGCACTGCAGGATGCCACATGGACTGAGTACATGATGCCCCCTTCTTCGTTTCCAGGGCAGCCCTACCAAATTATGTAAATCCATACTGATCTACTTACCTGTCCACAATTTATAAACTAGACTGGGAAATGTGCCTGTTTGGCAAGTGTCTGAATTTATATTTCCCATATTCTGTTGACAAGGCAGCAATTAGTGTTACTAATATCTCATTATCCAAACAAGGATCTAATTTAAGGTAGAGCAACTCAGTCACAGCTTCAGGCTCACTTCAAATTCAGGCTGACACCACTTCATAAACAAAATATGCCTGATCTTCCAAAGATTTCTTTGGAACTCTAATAAACAAACCAAACTAAACCAATCTGAAAATCAGTAGAATAGCTCTTTCCTTATATCAGGTTTGGTTTTTTTTACTTCCCATCCTTTAGGAAACAATGCTTTTGAAAGCCATAAAATGAAAGCTGTTCATCACGGAAATGTCATGTCATCAGTTTTTCAAAAGCCTCCCACAGAAAGACAGACAATGTAAGATGTCAGAGTAAAGTCTGCTTAATCCAATTAGGATTTAAACATTTTAATCAATAAAAGATGACAGTTGGACTGGGCTGGAAGCCAACCCTCTGAGAGACATGTCTTTTGTCACAAATAAGTCTTAATTGCACTGCTGTGTTACTGAACAGTAGTAATCATATCAGAACAGTAAATATCCATGACACAATCTGAGAGCTGTATCAATTTAAAATCTTTATCTTCTATGGCAGCAAAAGGAGCAACCAAAAATCAACAGCAAGTAATGATTTCCTGGAGACTGGGCTGGTTATGATATATTTAAGATGCATGTGATGGGACACATCAGCCAGTAGAAAATGGCAAATGGGAGTCCTGTGTGTTTGCACGTGACCTGAAGCAGTCAACAATACGGATATTGAATCATCAGCACTGTGATGACACAGAAAACAAACCCTCCTCAACATTTGTTTTCCCAATGGCACTTGGCAGATGAGCACACAGCAAGTGCATTTGCTGGAAATGCTGATGTTGAATGAGTCACTAACATTGCTAAGTTCAGTTTGCATCTTTTAGTGCAAAGAGAGAGACGAAAAGGAAGGAGTAGTTTTGAGAAGTTTTCTAGTAGAAAGCCAGTCTGAAAATGGCTGCCTAATTAGGTAGTTATTTGGTCATTGAGTCACTGGTGCCTGAAAAATATCTACTTGCTGGCTATCAGAAATGAATGGCATCAAGGCAAAAAATCAAATGTCAGTAGTGTCTTCCTGAACCATGTAACAAAATAACCTTTTACTAGCAATACCCATATGGAGAATGCTTCATCCATCTCTTTCTTCAGTTGCTTGGCAAGATTTCAGATTCTTCCAGGTTCCTCAAACACAGCTTTTCCTGTTGCCCTTAAGTGCAAGAAGTAAGCACTCCCTGACAACAGAGCACTTGCATTTTCTGCATTAGCCAGACATGATGAACACACGTTCTGCAAAGAGAACTATGGCCCCTCCCATAAATGTTGATAAAAAAACAGTTCCTGATAAATTTCAGATGACAACTTCATCCATAAAAGCACATATCTGGGTGGAAGATAGGCAGTTCAAAACCAACTAGTTTTAAACCACAGCTATAACTATAGTTATATATATATTTATATGAGGTACACCTATAACTTCCATGAAAAGAAACATGTGGGTCTGTTACTTGTAAGGGCTGCCATCACATTTTCTCATATTGTCCAACCAGCTCTGCTGACTGGGAGAGCAAAAATAGTTCTGCTTAATAGCAAATCTCACCTGACACAGCAATGTTTTCATTCTCTCATGATATTCAGGGAGAGTTTTCCTGTCACCACTATTCCCTTTTACACCTGGCCACATCTATTTTCTAAACCAATGATCTAGTGAGAAACTCTTAAGCAAAGGAGATATGTTCATGATCCCATACTGAACCAGGGCTCACTGAACAGACAGTTCTATTAAGCAACGGCTGGGTCAGTGCCTGGGGAGCAACGTGCCAAAAACCACTCTTGGATTTCCCAACATCCAAAGCAAATGACAGAAAAAGGCACATCTTTAGACTGTATATACTTACAAGAAATCAGAAAGTCCATCTCCAATGCAGGAAAAGCAATGACTTGTCAAGGGAATTTCTAAAGACTTTGGTAGCTCCAGAATATTTCTGGATGAAGAAACAGAATGAACCAAAGAGGGGAAACACCACAACCACATTTCTACAAGTAAACAATTAAAAACAGTCTTAATGCTTTGGAACAGTATTGCCAAATGGTCATTCTTGGATGGTCCTTTTTCCAGTTTCTGCAGCAGGAAGAGCAGGGTTAAAAAATAAAACATGAGAAAGAATGGGAAAACACCCTCACACAACAAGAACCCTTCAACAGTTCCCGTTTAATTTTCATCTGATGGGCTTCACCAGTTACAGTGACATTATGTAGCTAATCTGTTCTCTTGATGGTCTGCACCAAAATGATGCTTGCACTTAGCCCAGTAACAGTTCTGGCCAATGAACACACAAAGGAACAGCAGGAACAGTATAAGAATTGAGCAGTACTCAGGAAAATTCTAATCTTACTAAATTTGGAAACACAAATCTCTTATGTAACCTGTGATTTAGAGGACAGGCTGATCATCTGGGAATATTACTGTGTTCTACTCAGTACATTAAACAAAATTGGCAATTTTCCATTACAAATTTTCTTTTGTTTTTCACTGCATAATGTCTCAGGAAAGACATGCCATGCTTACAAAACATTTTTAGCATCAACAATATGCTTTGATATGGCATTTCAATTATCCTGAGGGCGTATATAAATTTAATAGCTACCCTTAAGTGCTTCTCTGCCAAGGCTGCCTTGAACTGTGGTAGATCTCTGAGGTTCAGCAGGTGGATGGCCTGTGATCTAAATTTAAAGCACTGAGACTTCAAAATAATACTTGGAAAACGAGCTTTTCTGAAAGTTGAGTGTTATAGCAGCAAATTTTACAGATCTCTGGAACTGATAGTCTCATGAAGATGAGGAGCTTTGAGAGCTACAGATGAAAGATCCTGAGCATGTAAAAACCACTAGAAAAACAGAAGAGTTTGTATCCACCATTAAAAAAACCCCACCAAATCAAAATGTATCGTTTTACAACAATCACAGATTCTAACATGCAAAAGCAGCTGTCCAGTTTGTCACTGGAAACAAATGAATAAAAGCTCCACATTATAGAACACAAACGTACAAAAGCTCGATTCACAAAATAATTATGAACCAAGCATCATATTATTTGAATTCCTGTTGTTCTTCAATCTTTAATTCCTCCTTCAAAAGGAGGTATTCATTCAGTGCCAATATTTATAGAGTGCAATAAACATTCAATTCATGCCAATTCATTCGAGAATTATGATGTCATGCTTTTGAAAGAGATACTGGCCAGTTTTAGGAAGAGAAGTTTTATTCACAGAATAGCAAAAATCAGTCTTATAGCACATATTCATAAAGGGTGAAGAGTTCAGGAATTATTGGGGAACCTGCCACCTGACATTGTCACACATGCTGCTGAGAAAGATTTGCTGCGAAACTTGAAGCCAACTACAGACATTTTTTTTCTCACCCACATAAAGGATGTGTCATAGAGACAGACACTAATATGGGAATTCCTTGATGTGTTTGGAAACAAGTGGCCAGCACCAAGCTATCACAGCTAGCTAATCCATTTACCTCCATGCAGTTGCTACAGTAGAAGATATTACAATAAAAATGCAGCGGCATTCCTCTTCTTTTGGGAGACCCAGCTCATTCCATTATCCTGACCAAGCTTCTCAACAAGTATAAAATGCCAAAAATAATTACCCCTTTAGCAACTGCAGGATGCCAACACATTTGAATGATAAACTTTGGTGATAAATGCTTAACAATGGATAGTTAAGGATGATAGGAAATGTCAGACAATCCCCTACTTGCACCACAACCACAGCATGGCAGGAAGGCAACAGCAAAGAGGATGACTGTATGCCCAGTGTTCTTCATTTTGCCCCCTAGAAAGAACAACAATTTTTTCAGTTTCCATTAGTCATGCAGTTTCCTCTGGAATAATATGAGAACAAAAGGAAACCCAAGACAGAGTATCTGTTAATAGGGAAATTCCCATTGATAGTTTTTGTTACAGTTGAAAGACAGTTGCAGAAGCATGAAATTGCCAAGAGGAGGTTGTAGGGAGGAGTAAACACTTAAACAGGTCTAGTAAAAACTTCATCGTGAATTAAGAATGAATAATTCTTTGCCCTAAATTAAGAATTAATTAAAAATTACCCATGAATTAAGAATGACTGATTCTTTTTTCTTAAAATACATGCAAAGGGAGTAATTATTATGCTCCATAACAGAAATTGCTTTAATATATAGAAACTAAGCAAAGGACAAAAGAATTGCAGAGCCATAGTCAGCCTCTCATGTTCAGAGACTAACTTCTTGTATCAAACCAGAGCTGAAAAGCTGGCAGCCTGCTTTGATCTGTTAAATTTGACAGGTATATAAGCAATTACATCATAGAATTCAAACCAAGTATTAAAAAAAGACAGACTAACTTAGAAAATTATGAGACTGAGATATTTAGAAATTGATGCTCATTATTTTATTGCCTTGGGCCACCTGATACCATATGTAAAGTCTCCTTGGAGGCTAACAAGGGAATACCTGATCAGCCCCAATGCCTGATGTGCTGGTTTTGGATGGAGTTAGTTTTCCTCACTGTTAGTGGCTTATTGGGGCTGTGCTCTGGATTTGTGCTGAATGCAGTGCTGAGAATACAGAGATGTGTTTGTTATTGCTGAGCAGGGCTGACACAGAGCCAAGGCCTTTCCTGCCTTTTGTACTGCCACACTGGCAAGGAAGTCTGGGAGGGGCTGTCTGGGAGGTTGGGACACAGCCAGGACAGGTGACCCCAACTGACCAAAGGAATAGTTCAGACCATGTGACACCATGCTCAGTGTATACAGTGGGAGGAAGAAGGAGGAAGGGGGGACATTCTGAGTGATGAGTTTGTCTTCCCAAGAAACTAGAACAGAGGATGAGCCCTGCTCTCCTGAAGAGAGCTGAACACCTGCCTGCCCACAGGAAGCAGTGAATTAATTCTTTGCTTTGTTTTCCCTATTAAACTGTTCTTATTCCACCCAGTTTTCGAGCTTTTACCTTTCCAATTCTCTCCCCAGTCCTGATGCTGGGGGAGTGAGGGACCAGCTCCATGGGGCTTGGTTGCTGGCTGGGACTAAACCACAACAATGCCAAAGAAAGAATTGGTAGGGCAACACACCAGATCTCATTAGCTCAACAATCTGTGATTTAACCAACCGCACTGTAGGCAGAAACAAAACACAACAGGTCAATTGCATTAAAATCTGAAGAGCAAGGTCACAATAGTTTGGGATGAGAATAATTATAAACACTTACAGGCATAAAATTAAATGAAGATACTTTAATGAGGTGATGCAGGTTCATATTTTATACATCTACAAAACATTGCCGCAAGATAAGCAGAAGACTTGTGATAGGCAAAAAAAGGTATTCACCTCAAAGATATGTTCTGAGGGTAACATAGTTTCAACCTATCCACTAGGATCTTCTTCCCTTTGAGCTGCATCAGTTCCTGAAAGCCATTACCTTTAAATACCAGTTAATATTAGTGCTACAACAACAATAATCAAGTATTATGTACATTTTAGGGAATCAGGCTGTCTTTACCTCACATTCCAAGTAAATGCACCATCCTCCAGAAAGTAATATTCACAAATCATTTTAGGGAAAAGTTACTGTACAAAGACAAAGAAGTTAAAGGTCATAAAAAGATTAATCAGTACAATTAGACAGATGTTTGCTTGTAGTTCTTCGTATCCAAGACCTTCTTGCCACACATTGAGCAGATGCCTATAAGCACAAAAAGTAAATTATTTTAAAATCATTAAAATCTTTCCTCAAAAACACAGTGCTATGTTTTTGTAAGGATCTTTTTAAAAAAATTGTTCAAATGAGCTCTTATTGGCAATCTATCTGTTCTCAGACACATTCTCAACAGATACTACAAACTTAGAAGCGATATTGTAACTCCTAAATACAAATTAATATGCAGTGTATGTGGAATCCTTCTACTGAAGAAAATAGGCTCTATTTTGAGAGTATTATCATTTACAGTACTGCTGGAAGCCTCTGTAATTTGCTGGAATGCCTGAAGAGAGCCAGGAAAGGCTCACTTCTGACAAAAAGGTAAAAATGGTGTATTGATAATTGTTTTAAGTCCTGTAGCCAAAGGAGGCCTGAGATGGACAGAAAGAAGCAGGGCTAAGAAAACACAGTCACCAACAAACTGACTGCCATTAACAGGCGGGATCCTTCAGAGAACTGGCAAAGTTTAAAATATGTTTTCATAGAATTAAAGGTGAATTGGTGTTCATTGGTTTTCACTCCCCTCTATTTACTGAGCAGGAGTGAAAAACAATGAACATCAAGAATACTTGAGAGCTGAAGTGATGAACACTGATGTCCCAAAGGACTTTGTCCTAAACTCCAAGAGTGTCAAGCCAAAAGACCAGAGCACCAAAATGTACACAAGTTTGGCAGAGGGGTGGGTTGTCTCAATCTTTCCCTCTCCTTTCAAAGCAGAAAGGTGCTAAGTCTTTTACCTGGTAGGACCACACCTCAATTTACAGAAACATTCACCAGCAGACAAAAAATGTCAAGTGGCATCTACTGCTTTCTCCAAATTGTGTGCTTTCCTACATTGACATCATGACTGGAAACATTAGGGAGGAGAAAGCAGGGAACATGACACATGATTTACTCTGGAGACCAAAATTCAGCCCACTAAATACTGACTAAACTGAGGATTAATTGAGATTTCCTCTCAATTTCAGAGACATGCAACAGCTGAAGCACTGAGCTGTAAGACTGCATTTGCTTCAAGAAGTTTGCCCTAATGACATCTGTGATGGTTAGAGCTAGAACCTAAAGCACTTAGGAAGTTCTCAATTTTATGAAAAGAACAGGTTCAACCTGGAAGGATACACAAACAGACAAAGATCAAATCCTGAAGCCCACACAAACCAGACATAAATTCAAGAAAGAGCAGAAGCTTCTACCATCTGGGGTTCAGGCAGCCATCTGGGGAAGACCCAGCAGGCAACATTCCTACAGCAGGCTGCTAAACCATGGACTGAGTGACACAGCACATATTTATCCAACAATTAACTTCATAAAGAAAGCTTACTACTGGTTAGCTGTAGCTCTACATCTAAAAATCAGTTCATCTCATGTGCTGTAAGAACTCCTTGGCACTAAATCATGTAATTGACTTCATAGTGCTTTTTTTCCATCCAGGAATTTTAGATTTAGCTATTATAAAAAGGGGAGAGAAGGGACCAGAAAAGGGACTGCAACAAGCAATTGAGTTTTACAAGACCTGGAGGTTTTTTTAATTAAGGAAAATCAAACTTGTTAGATGACAGTTCTTTATGAAATTGCAAAGATTAAGTTTAAAATTATTTTTCCAAATGTTCTGCTTTAGATACCAGAAACATTCTAAAAGGCAGAATGACAAAGGTTTTTTTAAAAAAATCTCCTTCAGTCTGTAGTCCTGCCCCACTCAAAACAGCCAACTTGTACAAGGCTGGCTCAGGACTGTTCAAGTCACACTCTGAATACCTCCTGTAAAGATTCCACAACCTCTGATGGCACCTGTAGCTAGAATATTTGATTACTTCCAGACTGAAAATTTGCTTTCCTTGTGTGTAATTAGAATTTTCCACATTCTAACCTGTGTACACTATTTCCTATTCTATTACTGTGTACCTAAGAGTCCGACTCCATGTTCCCTGTGCCTGCCTATCAGTAGTTGAAGATAGCAACTAAATCTCATCTTAGCCTTCTCTTCATAAATACAAATTCAAGTGTAAAAATACAAATTTGTACAAATACAAATTCAACTCCTCTCTTGTTCCAAGCCAAACTGGGGTATTTTGGGACTCAGTGAAACTCACCTTTTTTATAGGCACATCCTTGACAATAGTGGGACCCTGGCTGATGGACAGAGCTCTTACAAATCCGACATACTGCAAATTTGTTCTTTCCATAAGGATCAAACCTGGGAAAAAGGAAAAGTACTTTATTTATACACCTTGAAATGAAGTATTTTTTCTACCTCACCCTAAAAAGTCTAAGCCAGAGGGTAGTCAGAAACTCCAGCAAAAACGGTAACTTAGCAAAGAAACATACAAAAATTATTTCTAATTATTTCTAAGGCTACACAAAGTATGCAGAAAAGCTCCCACTTTCCCCATATAAGAGACATTTCTTCCATCACAGACAACAACTTCACAAAAGCAGAACTAAAAATGTTTATTTTTATTAAGATACTACATGACTTTGAACTTAAACACCTTCCAGCAGCATCTTGCCCCCTTGCAAACAGAAAGTCCCGCAGACATGAAGGAAATGCTCAAGAGATTATCCTGGCAATATTAGCATAGAAAATAGGTATTCTCAGCTTCTCTCCTACAAAAGCATCGAATCCTAGCAATTCCAGTGAGAACTGCAGTAAAATACTTGCCCACACTATAGGGCTGAGCAGAAAGCACCCATGAAATATGTATGGACATATTTTTACCGACTAATCAAATACCATAATCCCCACAATTTTAATTTATTAAGTGTATTTTGGGCAAGTTTGGAGTAGTTGCCCAGGTATGCAGGAAACAGGCTTTAGTTAGTTTGCTAACTGATGTTCTTAGCCAAAATCAGTGTCAAGTACTAACCTTGCCTTCTTTGAGGTCAATGCCTTGTTTTCATTTAATTTGCGACCACCGCTTTCTACCAAAAAAAAAAAAATATCAATAACCAAATAAATTTCCTCGTTCCAAGCATACTTAAAAAAATCTTCACTCACAACTTTTACACATATGCAAATAAAGTCACAAAGAGACACAAAATATTCAGCACAGCATTAGGGGACAGGGTATTAGTATCAAGAACACTTGATACTTCATTTAAATACTCTATGCCTCTATGTCCTCCCACGCAAGAAGGAAAAAAACCAGAAAACAAAACCAAACAAATTCAATACTAGAGAATCCTGGACAAATAAATTCCCAATGCATTAAATCAGCATGGGAGGGAAAGTACATAGTTTAATATTTAATCTGATTAGTAATATAAAGTTTTGTTCATAAGATGGTAACATAGCTCAGGTGCCCAACTGGCTTTACAACACCTGAAAACCAACTTGCTAAACCTTGCCGGGGTTACCTGTAGTGTTTCTTGCACCATCTTTCCATGTATCAGGAGTGATCACCGTTCCAAGCTTCTTCTCACCTACATAGGGACACATTATGAAGGAAAACATTTCAGAAGCACAGTCAATTAGGCTGGAAAAGTCCTGAGATCATCGAGTCCAATCTGTGACCAAACACCACCATGTAACCAGACCATGGCACCGAGTGCCCTATCCAGGCTTTCCTTAAACACCTCTAGGAATGGTGACTCCACCACCTCCCTGGGCAGCCCATTCCAATGTCTAACCTCCATGACTAGGAAGAAATTCTTCCGAATGTCCAACCTAGAAGTCCCCTGGCCCGGTTGTCCTCTTGTCCTGTTGCTGGTTGCCTGGGAGAAGAGGCCGATCCCCACCTGGCTACAACCTCCTTTCAGGGAGCTGAAGGGAGGGATAAGGCCATCCCTGTGCCTCCTCCTCTTCTGACTAAACACCCAAAACACCCTCGGCCGCTCCTCATCAGACCTTGTGCTCCAGACCCGTGACCAGCTCTGCTGCCCTTCCATGGACCCACTTCACCACCTCAATGTCCTTTTGACAGAGAGGGGCCCACAACTGAACGCAGCACTGGAGATGTGCCGAGTACAGAGGGACAATCCCTTCCCCGGTCCGGGTGCTCACGTTATCGATGATACAGGACAGAATAATTTAAATTATGCACATTAACACCCTCCACAGGAGGAGAATGCCAGCTCACACGGGAGAATGCCAGCTCACACAGGGCCCGGCCGGGAACCGCCTGCCCCGAGCAGCCCGAGACCCGCGGCTGCTGCTCCGCTCAGAGCAGCCCGAGATCCCCGCGGGCAGGGCTGGGCAGGGCAGGGCCCGGCGGGTCGGGCAGGGCCCCCCGGTACCCCCGTACTCACACTTGTCGCACACCATGGCGGCCCCTCCACAGCCGCCGCCGCCGCCGCTTCCGGCACCGCCCCGGACGTGCCGCCGGCCGGGCCCCGCCGCCTTCCGCTGCCGGGCGGCGCCGCGCGCTCCGCGGTAAGGGGCGCCGGCGGCCCCCGCGGGGTTTGGGTTTATTTGAACAAACGCTGTTCCCTGCTCCAAAATCCTCACCTGCCCCCCGGCCTGGGCCCGGAGCTCAGGGAGGATGCGGCCCTGCGGCGCTGCTGCGGTGTGTCGGTGACGGGGCGGGACTCGGTGTCTTGCAGGTGCCGCTGCCCGGACACCATGAGGGAGGCGGAGATCAGGAGGCTCCTGGCTGCCAACCTGCTCTGCGCCCTGTCCGTCGTCCTGGCCGCCGTGGTCCCCGCTTTCTTCCTGGACGGCTTCAGCGTGCTGGGAACGCACCTCACGTGGCTGTGTGTTTGTTCTGTTTGTGTTGCTACCCTTAATATAATCTTGCACTTAGTCCTTAAACCAAATCAGTCTCCTAAGAGACGTTCCTTTGCTCACAAGGTAAGATTTTTTTTTTTTAAATTCTTAAGTTGCTACCAGACAATACAGAGGGGAAGCAAATTCTCTGAAATAATCAAATGAGAAAGAAGACAATTTTTCATGGTGAATTCTCGTTTTCCATTAGTGAGTTGAGTGTAGCACCTTTTGGATCAAATTTTTCAGTATTTTCATGATGTTAAACTCTGTCTACCTGTAAATAAACAGTTCAGGTGAGTGATTCTATGCTTTCCTGTTTCTTGTCAACGCAGTGTTGTTTGCAGTCCCAAGAATTTGCATGGTGGCAAAATTAAATGGCACAGAACTCATTTTGTAGCCCAGGCCTGGCCTATATGGCTCTGTATCTACTTCTAGATAAGTAGATATACCAAGAAGAAATGTCATCACACGTTTCTCATGTGTAGTTGAAAGTTTGTAATAACTTTGAAAGAAAAAAAAAATCTGGAATCTGACACATAAGAGATGCTATGCTACATTTGAACAATTAAAAAAAAATCATGGAAAAGTAATAAAATGACTGTATGATGAAATTTGCATACAGAAGAATCTAAAGTTGGGAGAAACTTTTTGTAGTTACAGATTGCAACAGGGAGCATTACAGGTGTGAATCCCAATGAAATACTTTTGAACAGAGTGAATTTGGAACAGCACACGACTTGCAGTGGGGAAATACCCCAGAGTTTTGAAGTCAGGTGGATAGTCTTGTGCTCCTGACTTGCTGAGCCAGGCAAGATGTAGTGATCTGAGGTGGTTCTTTAACATTTAAGTAATTGTCCCTGCCAGCATATCTTTGTATGCAAAGCTGCTGTCCAGTTTTGCTGACTGAGGAGGATGTGAAATGCACGAAACCATGATGGAAAGCAAGTGTTTTAACTATCTGTGATTTAAAAATGAAGCACGCTTCATGTTCTAGGTGAGATTCCATCACAGGAAGTAAATATAGAAAGGAATAAATATAGAAAAATAAGGGTTCAAAGAAAGTTATGGATTTTGCATTGGTGACCTGATCAGAACAGACCTAACCAGAACTGTTTATCAAGTGTTTTTGCTTCTACATGATATAGTGAGTACCCAGAAAGTGTTGTTTAAGTTAATAGAAAATTATGTGTTTTGCAGACTTATAGAAAGTTATGGATATTTCTCAAATATTGTCAGAATTTAAGATGCCAAGTTCAAAATGTAGTTTTAGTTAATGTAATTTCGATTCTCTATGCAGTAGACTTTTTTTAATATTGTGTGTTTTCTTGCTTTTAGTTTTTTTCCACTTTTTGTGACAATTGCCTTTTCATGAATGGATATGACAGTCAGATGTAAGACTGAAGTGTAAAATATCCAATAAAATTATTTCTGGTTATCTTGTAATTTCTGGTTATATTTTTTGCATGTTTGCCCTGTTTAATGGGATGCATGAAAAAGAAATTGTAGGTGGAGTGTGTTTTTTTTTAGAAATTAATTATTTCAAGTATTAATATATGGAAAACTTTTTTGAAACATGCCATGCTATTATATTGTGCTGCAGATGAAATTAAAGAAGTAATTAGGGTACAATGCTGTTGATAAGATATAGACTGTGTGTGTTTCTTCTGTTTTGAAGCATTATTCTGATATTTCATTGCTCTTTTTTTAGATATCCAGATTTCTAAAATGCTGTATATACTTTTTCATGTCTTGCATACTATTTCATGCGATTATTGTTCTTTATGGAGCACCTCTCATAGAGTAAGTCAGAAGACCCTCTCTTTCTCTAAACAATCTAAGGGGCAGCTCTCCTTGCAGATGTTGGTATAAGTACTTGTGTATTTTCTGGTACACTGGAAGTTAAGGGATTAGTTCCTAGCTGGGGGAGGAAGGGTGGTTGTTGTAGCTTTCTCTTGGGTTTGGGGTTGGTTTTGTTTTCTTGTTCAGTCGGGTTTTTTTTTTTTTGGAAGCCAGCTCTTAAATCAGACTTCTGTAAATAAAAACTGTAAAAGTTACAAACAACTCCTTCTGCTTGAATTTTTATGTTAAACATATGGGCACAAACATTTTTTGAAGTTTCATTTAGTCATTTTCCCTATAAGATTCTAAACCACAAATCTTGCATATCTTTAATCCTTTTGATATTAGTGTTTTAACTTCTATGAAAGTTTAAAGAAAGAAATGTAAAGCAACCTGGGTTTTGAGAGCTACACTAAGTTGCCAACTACCAATCATGTAGTTTGGTTTCCTGGTTGCTGTCACAACATCAAACTGGAAAAATAAATGGAATAATGAAGTAAATATCCAGGCATACTTCAATTTAGAACTAATGATCTATGTAAGGTATACCTGTGGTTTTTTAAAAATGTTACAGGTATCAGGCATTTCAAAAAATTACTACATCTCACTCTTGAGATAACAGCAAAACTCTTTCCAGCTTTCTTTACTATTCTACAGAGTAAGAAGAAAATAATTTATTCTATATGAGGTTTAAGAAAGCACACATGCTTTCACAAGTTGAGTTAGAGAGGCCTTTTTCTTCCTAAATCTTGGAACTTTTAGAACATTAGCAAGCACCTCACTTAATTTTGTAATATTCTTTTTCTTTTTGTAGGTTAGTGACTGAGACGTTTTTGTTTGCAGTTCTTCTGTCTACATTTACTACTTTGCAGTGCTTGTGTTTGCTGGGACCAAACATACAGGCATGGATACGGGTATTTAGTAAAAATGGGTAAGTTCTAATCTAAAGTTTCTGGCATTTCTCTGAATAGAAATGGGTAGAAGTGATGTAAACAATATGTAATTAAATTTTATGTAAAGGAAACTTCTTGAATGATGGCTGGGGGTTTTTTATTTGTGATTACAGGCATATGAAAGCTTTTCTGACAAAGAGAGGTTTGAAGACACTGATTCGGAAAAATGGCTTTTTATTTTTTCGTGTTCAGATGCTAAATCTCACTTTACATGTGTTTGAAGAAAGTAAAGATTCCAGCACATATTCTACTGGAGTAAAAACATTGTGCAATCCTGTATGATGGTTGTCAAATAAAGGGGAGAGCTGACAAAGAGCTGTGCTTGGAGAAGCTTGCACATGATCCAGTATTCCCTTCGTAAATACAACCTTTAAAATAGGAATAGGAAGCCAAAACAAGCACTGTTTTAAATTTGGATTTAATATTGAAAATTATACAGGACTTACTGTGTTCTTAAATACATAATCTTAACCCATGCCCTTTTTTCCACTTTCAAAGAAAGCTGTTCTCAGTGTCAGAGTTTTCAAGCTCTCAAGTTTTCTGACACTGAATTTTTTCAGGAGTATGTTTAAAGTAAAACAAGCCTTCTTACCCCCTTTCTCACCTCCAGTGACAACCATGGTGTTAGCATATATCAAGGATAATGTATTTTTCAGAAGATTACCATTTCTTCTGTCTTTTTGCATTCCATAAATAATAGCATGGTTGAAAGACCAGGACACTGAAAGATAAAGAGCCTTCACATATGGTTGAGATTTAATAAGATTTTAGTATTCATTCCCTTTTAATAGTTCGTAAGGGTGAAGTCTTATCTCATAAGAAAGTGAAAAGTTGTATTATGCTGCCGGCCTGGAATTACTGGAATGATAGGGAATTTTTTTTGGTTTGTACTCCTTTAGGGAAGGACAAAGGTAGACTTTAATGTTAGTTTCAGGTATTGAACTTTGGTTTATCTCAGTTCTCAACTTACTGAAAAATATCTTCAGACCTTATTCAAGTCGTTTACACTTGGGTTTTTTCAGTGGAAGGGTTAAACATACTGTAGTAAAACCAATGAGTTGTTTAGCCAAAGTAAATCATTGCTGATTAATTTGGTCATTTTTGGAGGTTTTGCAACTGGAAATAACAGCTGAATTGAAGTAACATGTTTGACAATATCAGTGTGTCTTTGTGTCAGGTTGATTTTGAATGCCTGTTGATTTCTTTCTTTCCTACTCTAGATATTAATGCAATTTCATCACAATCATTGGGTAGGAAACAGTGGTCTTGTTTTGACACTCTTGCTGTGAGGACTTGTTAGTACTTCTTACTAGTGAGCCATGTGACATTATCTGAGTAAAATATTTATTATTAATGGTGTTTGTTTACACTTTGAGTGAATGTAGACTACAAAGAAATAGTGTAGTAAGTTTCTTTATGGATTGTAGCAAGCTGCTCATTTAAAAATAATCCTGTGTTTTTTCATTTGACCTCATGAAATTGGAACATCTTAGGTATGGGCATGAGATGAGTGTAGACATGATATATTAAAAGGTTGTGTCTAACTTAACCATGTGGAATGAGGTGGGACTGGTTAAATGGAAGAAAAGGATGATTATGTAAAATCAACAGAGCTGCCTTCCTTGAAAGCAGAGTGTAGGGAATTGAATTGCACTGGAACAATAAGCTGGAAAGTCTGATTAAGTGTATAGCTTAGTACAAAAAAAAAAAATGTTTTAAAAGTACCTGAGTGCAATCTAGACTTAAGTAACCTTAAGCCTATGTGCACATGGAATGTGTGAAAAAAGTCTGTGTATTCTACAGCACAAACCCTTCCATTCTAAATAGGGCCCTTTTCACTAACCGTGCATTTGAAAAGGGGTGAGCCCACACCAGCATCTCTGGGCCCTTATTCTGACATCTGGAGTTGTGGCTGCTGTCAAGTGTCATGACACTGATCATGTACTGACTGTCATGTGCTGCTGTGAGCAGTTAGAGGGAAGTAAAAGCTACAGAAAGGGTATTCAGCATTAATGGCAGTGTGTGGCTGTTAGTTATATAAATTGTGTCTCAGTAACTTAGCTGAAATAGCTGAAATAACTCAGTAACTCCTGCATAAAAGTCTTTAAGAACAAATTTTCAATTGCCTTTTTTTTTCTTTCTCTCCTTTTGGAGACTGTTTCTTTCAAATCACTGCTCTGAGAAATTACGTTGAAATTTCTGGTAGAATAGCAATTATTAGGTGTTACCAGGGTAGAATGGAGATTTTATTTGGATATTGCCAAAAATAGTAAAAAACCATGGTGTTAGGGCTCCTTCCTGTTTTTGTTATGCCTATTTTATCACTTTGTTTGTGAACTGCATACTCTTACAGACTTGAAATGTCCCTTGTAAATGTAGGCATCATCACACACAGGGCTGCTTAGTATTTAGTTCTGCTGCAGCCAAGAATTCCAAATCTTGTTATGAAGGAGCTATATGCTTGTTATGAAGGACTATTTTATGTCACCTCTTAATTCAAACATCATTTAAGGCTGAACTGAATATATTGTATTATTTAAAAGAGTTAAATAATTACTTTAGGCTTCTAAAGACCTTTCTGCCACTAGTGTTCATTTATTATTTTAAACATTGCTAGTTCTGTCTGGGGGATTATCTTAGTTTAAAATGAAAGAAACCTGGAAAACGCAAAGTTTATAAACATTGCTGTGGTTGTTAGTCTCATGCAAATGAGGAGTTTCTGTGGTGGTTTAAAGAATACCTTCAGAAGTCCCAATAGGTGTCAGTCATTCCTTGAAGAAGAGTGAGTAATGGGAGCATTGCTCCTTCAGGATAGTGCTGGAGGACAAGTCAGGTTGTCCTTGGGTTGCCAGTCCATGCTGCAGAGGGGTTCAATTAGCAGCTGAAATAGTTGCCAAACTGCCAATGGCTGCTTCTCACTTGGGCACCGTGCCTTGCTAATTCTGTTGTTTTGCCTTTGGACTCAGTCTGATATCTCCATATGGTACAGCAGTCTCTGGTGAATCTGCCACACACACAAGATGTCTTGTGAGGTATAACTGTACCTCAGTCAGTCCTTAGTGTGTTCTCTTGTCTCTTTTGCTGCTTTAAGGCTTTAGTCTCTTCCTTGTTGTGCCTAACAGCTCTCTGCTCAGTTATTCAGCTTCTGAAAATAATTCATAAGAATTTTCTGTGTGCAGACTCCTAAACAGTTTCACAGTTACATCAGGACTTTTCCTCTTCAAGAAAAAGAATCTCAAACTGGTAGAATTGTGAATTGGTGTATTTTAAGTTAAAGGGATCATGTTATTGTAGAGGAAACAGTTCTGCTCAAAATGTCAACCTTGCACTGTCAGTACTGTCATCTGCAAGACCTTTTTTCCTGCAAACACTGAAAAATGTTTGCTTTAAACTTGTGAGCTGTTTGGCCAATAGCAACAGCAGCAGTGTGTACTCAGAAGTAAAGAAATTTTATTCTCTTCAGAACCAAGTGTTCATGTCATGCAACCTAAACAGTACATGCAAAGTTCAGAGCTTACTGTGCATCTAGTCTTCAAGCCATAAAAATGCTCATATTTTTTCCTCTGTTAGCTGAAGCTGGGTATATGTTTATAATCCGAGATGTAGCAAACTTAAAACTCAGATCTCCTACCATACTGATTTGGAGCAGTGATTCTAGTCTGGTTCCTGTCTTGAAACTGTCCCCTACTGTGTTCTGAACTTCTGTTGCTCCTTTCTTAACTGGTACCAAGTACCCAAATGTTCATGGCCTGAGCAAAGCAGGGCGATCAGTTGGCACATTGATGATAGTAAGTGCTCATCTGTTAAACAGAAATCCAACTTTTCAGAAACTTTTGAAATCAGTAGTGGCAGAAGGTTATAAACTGAGACCTGAAGTAATTTAATGTGTGCCATGACTAGTAATATAAGAGTTCTTTAGTGAGCAAAAAATTTATCCTGCAGCCAGTGTACTTGAACTTGGATGCACTGCTACCAAAGGGCTCCGATGTGCAGTTACACTTACTTGCAATGTTTCTTTTCAGTTGATGGAAACTTGTTTTGAAATGTTCTCATAGTGGACTTCTATTTTAAATTTCAAATTGTTGTAGTCATCAAATGTGTCTACACCACAGAGGCCTTTGTGACTGTACTTGTGCTTTTCCACAGTACCCTTTCATGTCTGCTTCTCCCTGCAGTGCACACAGTTATCAAGATAGATTTATTTGCTCAGTCTAGCAGTGTTTCAAGCTCAATAGGAGTATTTCTAGGTAACATAAATTAGCTTTTGCAGTAAATATCTCAAGAAAAAAAAATCTTGAAAGTGTGGTATAAGAAGATTGTAATTATAGCTAAAATATGCAGAGTAGTACTTCTAGTTTGTATGTTTTAGGAGAAACCTGCATGCTGTTTATCAAATATGTGAATATGTGAATTTTTATATCTGTTCGTAGCCTCAAAACTTCTGGGAGAAATCTGATTTAAGTCTCTGCCATGGTAACTTCTGCTGTTGTTAAAAACTTATAACACACTTTTTACAGGGCTATGTCCATCTGGGAAAGCAGTCTACAGATTACTTCCATGTGCAGTGTACTTGGAGCTTGGTTTGGAGCTTTTCCTATTCCTCTTGACTGGGATCGGCCTTGGCAGGTTAGTATGTACACCCTTACCATAAATGTACAAAATACTAGTTTTCTGGAGATGCATGCTACACAACATTGCTCTGAAGCTGTTCAGGTGTATTGCACTTGGGATCATCAGCTGTTCCTACAGAGTTATGCCAGACTTTTAAAAACTCGTTGGAAACATCTGTGCTTAGGGTATAGAAGTAAAATGCATTCTTTTTACTTCAAGTTTAAATAGGTTCTTTGTTACATACTTGTGAGGGTCTGTTGCATGCAAGTTTTATAATGGAATAGAGCTCTAATGATTTGGATAAGAGGAAGCTAGACAAGCTGGAGGAGAAATGTGAAATGCTGAAGATGGCTTTGAGTTTGCCTCCTGTCTAGTAGCTTTTACTGTTCATGGGTAGGGAAAGAAAGATGTTTTCCAGGTGTTTTAGCTCCCTTCTGTCTTCCATAAAAACACTTAAGGGAAGGTATTTTAAATGGATTTAGATTGGTATGTGGAAATGGTGCAGCCAAAGCACTGTACTAAACATTTCTGGTTTCAAAGGAAGGCAAACATTAGCTTTTTAGTTCAACAAGAAAAAATGTGAAGTTGCCATTGCAGATTTTATCTTTATGAATTCAAATGTTTATGTTATTTTCTTACTATGTTTTTTGGCATGGAGAAATGATTCAGTTGAACATAACTGAAGTCTGCAATTGCCATAAAATGATGGCACTAGTAACAGCTTCTCTCTACATGTGCTCAGTGGATGTTTTCTTTCATCTGATTACCAAACTCTCACTCTCTTAGCTGAGTAGTGTCTACCAAGCCTGTTCTTAAGCAGATGGTTTTAGAGGTTTCTTCCAGAAATCTGTGCAACAGGCAGCACACTTTCCTCTGTGATATTGTAGAGATGCTGTGGCTTGCAGCTGCACTTAAAATTTGTTTTCTGTAAGTAGCTCACAGCCTGCTTTTATGCCATTAGTCTTTCATTGCAGTAGTGTAATTAGGCATTATAATTTGTATTTCAAAAATAATAGAGAGGTAGGGAATTTTCCCTGAAAACACTTGGTTTTATTCTTGCAAGATGTTTCACCATCAGTCTGGCATAGGTATCTGTTTGCACTAATTAATTGTTGACAGACATGAATGTAACCCAAAAATCAAGAGATTCATTGAAATGCAATCTCCTGTCTTCCTGTCTTCTTTCCAAGTCTTACTCACCTGTTCCCATGAGAGGCAAGCATTTTTTCCTTGCTCAGATGGGATTTTAAAGTAGCATTTCTCATCTGGCAGGTTTTGTTTTATTCCCAAAATCTCAGACTTTTGCTAATATGCTGTATATAAAACCTTCCACCTTTTATGTCCCAATGATATGAGGAAAACTTAGGTCAGGGGGCTCTGATTAACAAAACTAAGACACTAATAGCTGAAGACAGATCCTTTAGGTAAGTTGATTTTTAGCTTTTGTCCATTCCTACGTCTTCCAGTAGCAGGGGACACAAGTCTGATAATGCTCTGAAAACTTTCTCTGTTTGAAAACTTTTCCAAGTTAATAAAAGCCAGACATGACTGAAAATTTAGCACTATAATCTACATTTAAACATTTAAAATGATACTGACTCCTCAGAACAGCAAAGCTTCTGCAGAAAGTTCAGATACCCAAACTTGTCACTGGCTGTTTCTGGGTGTGAATGGTCCCCAGTGCTCTCTGTGTGTCTGCAATTTCCCTTTTCCTTCACCATCTCCACCCTCATTTCTTACATACTCCTGATACCAAGGTTAGTAGGGGAGAGTTTATGACTCTCAAGTTCTATATCAAAGAAATTTTCTTTTGCCTAATCTAGAGCATTTGCTGCTGTTCTTCCCTTTTCCCTCATTTTTCCCATCCTCACTTCTCCATCTTACACCTTGTAGTTTTAAATAGTGGGCTGGGGGAAGAAATTTTTTGTTCCATTTTCATCTGACCTGCTTGGTTATTAATGACGTGGGCAGTTCAGGAACAGCCACAGAGAAGTTTGCTTATCAGTCCTGCAGGCTGCCTTTCCAACAGTCTTCAAAAATTGTAGTTTTAAGTGCTATTTTTTAAATATCTGCTGTATTAGGGGAGATGAAAGAAGTTCTTGTTAAAATGTAATGTAGTTTGTACAAGTCCAGTTTTTTCAGCAAAGCAACACAGTGAAGTACCAAAATTGTAAGAGATCTTCAAGGCAGAAATCCACCTCTTTAAAATAGCTTGTCAAGGATCCTGCTCACAGCTCTCAGAAGCTTTCAATCACCTATTAATAATCTAATATTTTTGTGAATTTGATCTCTTAAATATTGGTCACCAAACCATAGAAGTGGGGGCAGTGTCCTGGCCAGGCATTTTCAGTATTTGCCCAGGAAACACTGCTTCCCAGCTTGCCCAGCTCAGCCAGACTGAGATATATTGTGAAGCAGGTTCTGGGGAAACACAGCTTCATGCAACAGCTGATGTCTTTTGTCTTTCCATTCCTGCTGAACAGTATGGATTCAGCAACCCAGGTATTCCATGTAGTAGCTGCATGGCTGTCTCAGAGATCTTCGGAACCAAAAGACATTTCTGTTCTTCACAAGTTCACTGGGCACTGGCACAAAGCCCCTTTTTGCAAGAGTATTCCTTTTGCTACCTGATGTCAGGTGATTACAGAAACTCATAGTAAATTCTTTCACTGTAACAATGAGAGGAGAGGTGCTTTCTTGTGTGGTCTTCAGCCTCAGACAGGGGAAAGAAGAATGGTCCTTGTGGAAGTCTGCTGTTGTTGCTGATCTGTTTAGTTTGGGAAGAAGATCTTTAGTGCTGATTGTCCCTGAGTGACCTAACCACTGACTCACTGAACACAAAAATACCTGCACATAATACAGCTGCAGGATTAATAATAATATTTTTTAATCTCCCCCAAATACAAGGACTACTGCTGTTTTGTACAGAACTTAAGTTTGAATAGAACTGCTTAGAACTCCAGCTGACACCTGGAGCGCTTAAAGGGACACCTACAGATTAAGTCCCAGCAAGGTCTGAAAGAAATCATCTAGATCTTAATGTAGATTAAAAGTAATCAGAACTCAGTCAAAACCAAATTACTTCTAGACATCTGCATGAGTAAAGAATTAAGCTGTCCTGCTTCTGACATCAGCTGTTCCTCATATTAGCCTAAAAACAGAGAGCTTGAGGATTACAATTTTGGATTTACCCTTTTTCTATCCAAAAATGGACTCAAATGGAACAGCTTAGTCTTTGAACTCAAGGCAAGCTTTTGAGATAAAAAGAGGTTTCATTAGTGATTGTTTTCCTTTTTGTATTTTAACCTTAGTGCTGTAAACATATATTTTTTTAATCTGTATTGAAAGTGGTTCTGCTTTAAAGCAGAAAATGTGGTTTAAATCCCACTACTGTATGGGGAAGACTGAAGTGGTATTATTATTTTAGAGAGCAGCGTTAAGGCCTTTAAGCCTGTTTATTGCAAAATCTGGTTCTGTGTTTGTATTGATTATAGTTAGTATTTGTGGTGTAACAACATGCAATGGAAACACAGCTGCATTGCCACCTATAACTTCAGACAATTGATTATTGGCAGACTGTCACAGACCAGGTGAAATTGGTACTACAAGAGCTAGATGGATCAGCAAGAATTGAGAAATATCACCTGATAAACCAAAGGGTTGTTGCTGCTGCCCTTGGGCTCTGTTGGTAGCCCTGGAATGTCCAGAGTTGTCAAAATCACAAAATATCCAACTGGTACAGAAATGTGCTATGAGTTCAGGATGAAAAATGCTATTGCTATTGATTTAGCTTTGCTAGAATATAATATGGGACAAGTTTCACAGAAAAAGTCACTGTGTCTTGAATTGGCATATTTTTCCACTTAATTGGGATTTAGCACTTAATCAAATCTGGTGTCTACACTGTACACAGTTTAAAAGTGTCTACAGTCAACTTTGAAATTGACAAATCATTCAGAAAGGGGAGAACATAAAGCTGCTTCTGTGAAGTCTGGTTTGTTCATAGAAGTGGCTTTCAAATAGAAATGGTCTGTAGTCAGTCACCTAAAGCAAACAAGAGGTGGAGGGAGTACTGAGAAAGCTGCAATCCCAGTTGAGTATTAAATAAAGCTGTCTGCACTGTTCTGTACTTGTCTGAATTGCCACACTCATGCATAGGACAGTTGTTCTGCTGTCACTTTGCTGCTTTGTGTCCTTCAAAGAAAACGCAACATTGGTTTCATTTTTTGCTAATCTGTTTCCCTGCCCTTGGCAGTGTGTTTTGGGTCTAGCCTATTTTCCTGCACACTTAGTAGAAGAACTGCAAAATTACCTGGTAGTCATTGCTTTACATCGTGGATGAGAGGTATCAGTAGAAGCTGAGAAGTCTTTTGTGCTGTTATTACCTGGATCTTACCTGGTCAGCATCCTATGTATCTTTCACTAGAATTTGTTTTTACCTCAAAGTACTTCAGGGTTCTGTGGGGTAAACCTGATGATGACTTTCATAACAAGAGTTCCAATTCATGTGCTAATGACTGAAGCCCAAATGTTACTTCATCCTGACTTATTTGCAAACCAAAGAAAACATATTGCTTCTTTATACATACATCTTGTGACATGCAACAAAACTGAGATTAATACAGATGTCTCAGAAAAATCTTCACTTTATTTTCCATGTTTATGTTTGAAAAATATTGCATACAGGGGATATTCAGACTAGTGTGCCTCTCTACCCTTAAAAATAATAATGTTAATTGCATTTTTTTTAAGCATACAACAATTTCTACACTAAGTAAATATTACTTAACAGGAACAGAATATTGTTTCAGAAACAAACTAACATTAATTATCTGAATAACGTTTGAGAATGGAAATGAAAAATATATAAAGCATTTTTGTTAGAAGTATAAAATATATTGCTGAAAGTCAGTTTGTGTCCTATGAGTCTTTTTTTTTTTTTTTTCATTNTTTTTTTTTTTCATTATTCTGTTTTGGTTCTTAAAGCAACTTTTAAGCATGCTTTGTATGTTACTCCTCTGCTAGCTCTAAGAAAAATTTTGTAAGTATGCAAAACAGTTGGTCAGGGAGACCTAGTCTATTGTTATTCCTGGTTGTAGGTCTGTAAATTCAGCCTATATCAGAGGAAGGTAAAGATAACTGCCTTACAGGAATGCAGGTTACATGCTACAGTAATTACATTTCTGTATTAAAAACAAAAATCCATAACAACAAACTTTCCAGGATTTGTTCTGCCAGGCATGTTTCAGTTAGACCAGTAGACTAATTTTGCCAGTGTTTTGAGATTTTTATTTTTCAGCAATTTTTTAAAAACAGTTTGCAACACTTAATTGTGATGATTTAAATGAGGCTGTTCTAGGCAATTTATAGAGTTGTACATCTGTCTCCTGGTCCCTCTAGGCCTCTGAAGCACAACGGGTGTGTAAGGGTTACAGTTAGCTAGGACAGTTCTATGAAGAAATAGAAAATAACTTCCTTTGTTACAGTTGCTTAGTTTTTCCAAATTGCCTATTTCAAGCTGATGGTGTACTTTTAATAAGCACATGTGATCAGGATCCTGGCTTCACTTGTCACTGAGAAGTGAAACCTTAAAACATGCCACCACTGAAACAGAAGGGGATGGATGATGTAGGAGGTACACATCCTTTCTCTACTTAGCCTGAGGAAATTAGTTGCAGAACAACATGGTAGAGTTAAAGACCACAACTTTATCAGCACACTTTATATATGGTGGAACTGTTACTCCAGACACAGCATTTGCCACTGACAACAATTGGATTTAGCTCACTGGGAGGTTCCTGGGTTTATTGCATGTTTTGATAGCAGACTTTTAAATCATGTCTCTGCATTTGTTGTGTGCATGCCCTCTCATACAGGTGGGGGGTTTTGCAACATAATTTTGATCTGTAGTACCTGTTACTAGTGGTAAAAGGTGACTTCGAAACAATATTCTGCCTACTGTGTTATCATTAGGTAAAAGTAAGATTGCTGTGTTCCTACTTCATAGTGGATACTGCAAACATAATAGGTAGTGCTGATATAGCTCACCTGAGTTGACTGACTGCCATGTAATTTAGCCAATATCATTATAAATATTAGCCTGAGGTACCTCTCAGACATTTGTAGCCTGAAAAGTAAGCCGGAGAATCTTGGGTACAGTTCTTGGTGCTTACTCAAGTAAGCTGAAATGGGACTATAAACTTTCCCTCTACTTTGGTTCTTCTTAACACAGCTGAGAGAATTTCCTGCTTGAATTACTTTTTGGATCTACTACCTACTGTGAAAGTTTTGTTGTAAGAGAAGTTGCTTAATGAGAAGAAGGGATAATGTGCAGTTGGAGTTGTTTTAAAGAGGTAGAAGCTTGTTCCACTTTAGTGTGGTTATCATTGTTTATTTAATAATTTGTTTTCTCAATGTAAACCTTAATGGTGAGATCAAAGGTAGTTATGCTTGCTGTAACTTTAGAACACAAATCCCTGAAACCAACTCCTAGTTACAAATGCCATCCTGAAAAAAGCCTCACACTTTCTTCTTGGTGTGTGCTTGTCAACACACACATTCTGTACAACATGATAAGACACTTGTAGTTAACATGTGCATGCAACCAAAATAGATTAAAGGCATGTACTGAGGTTTTTAAGACAGTACAGACTAAACAATCAGGAATTTAAGGCATGTTAGAAACAGGGAGGGAAAATAATTGTGCTCATTTATTCAGTTTTAAAAGGAAACAAAAATCATTACATAGCCTTCTAATTGACAGTCAGAAATGAGTCTTTTGAAACAGTAAGCGTACAAAAAATCGTGTTTAGGAATATGAGAAAAACACTCTTAAGTTTACTAAAAAGAAAAAGTACAGTAGATTGCCCCACTGTATTTGCATTTGTATAATGAATGTTCCAGCAGGCAATTGCTTACTTCTTGGTATCTTTAAAAACTTCGTGTTGCTCCTCTGGTCTATAAGAATCTGGTCTTTATGTCCTTATCAATGTCTACGTAACTCCCTTGCATGGGATGCAAGACTTGTAATAGATGACAAAACTGTCATGCAGTCAGAATTCTGGTTTAGCTGGCTACATGCACAGTCCAGCAGAGCTAGATACCTTGCTGAGATCCTGCAACATGCTCTGCCTTCCATGCAATATGCTAAGCATTCTCAGATCATAGAATCTTAGGTGTTCTAAAGAGCGCTGAGGAAAACTAGTTCATTTGTCTTCTGAAAGGTTGGCAATTCCTATTTTGAGTCATTAAATGAGTTCTAATTAGTCTTAAAATGAGTTCTAATATATACTAAAAACCTGGCAGTTCTGCAGTGTCTATGTAGCTAGCCTAAAGAAATTCCTGTGAAGTCCTAACACTGCTGCCACATGAAAAGGCAAAGAGAAAATTTAAAGAAATAGCAGAAGTCAGAATCATTTTGCATTAAACACTGGCTCGTGCTCTGTCCATTAAAATGCATTTTTTGTTCTTGTTAAGATTTGTTTTTGCCAAGCTGCTGTTCAGGTTCCTAGTAATCATCTACAGGTTGTTAAAATTGCCCTTTTCATCATGCATTTGATATGTAAACTGATTCTTCTTGTGGTAGGTTGTGAGAATGGTAGCTGATGCAGCTGCTGAAACAGATAAGGCATTTCATGACAGTTTCATGAGAAATGTTCTGTTCTATCTCCTGTGCTCCCCACACTCTTCTTTCCATATCAGCCTTTTTTCCCCTCAACAAAAAGTGCAGCTAGGCCATGTAGCCCAACATTTTATTTCCCTGCTGCTGACCCAGCCTGAACATGACATCAGTACTGGGGCAGGATATGTCAGCTTCCTCAAGGCAGAAGGGAGCATGATGTAGGAGGAACTGACCTAAAAAGTTCTCAGGGGATGAGAGGGGTGTATTACAAGTTGCATATTTTAAGCAAGCAGAATGGAATCTCTTGAAACAGGCAGACAGTTATTTGCTGCTTAGATTTTTATCACTTACAGGCAGTTCATACCAAGTCAAGGACTTTAAACCAAGTTTGAGATAGTATGAAAGAGAGGGCAAAAGCAGGCCAATTGAGTAAGTCAAGGTCATTTAAAAAGGTCCAGAAGGAAGTGATTGGGTCTCAGAAAAATGAGGCCAGCAGCTAATACAAAATAAAGCAACCCACTTCCACAGAAAGAAGCAACCCATTTTCATAGACAGTCAAAAGCATGTGAAAATGGTGTTATTTTAGTGCAGCTGATATGCTGAAGAGCCATATCTTAATCTGTCTTTGATAACTTGCTGCTTTAGCTATACCCATGGGTGCCTCAGGCTATATGTAGCCTAAAAGCCATCAGTCAAGAATGAAAGTTGCAAAACTGGTATTATTACCTGTTTGTTAGGGGTTTTTTCCCTGTCTTGAGGGTTAGAGAAAATGGCGTAAGGACAGCAATGCTCTTAAGACCAGGCTTTTAATTGCTGTGCTTAGGGAGTTTTCAAAAGGCCAATCAAACTGCCCTCAGAACTACTCTGGTCTGTCCAAGCAGCACAGTAAGAATAAGTGCCTGGCCTAGAACCCCTCTGTTCCATGCCACTAGAAGGGATGAGGTGGCATCTCCTTCTGTCTTATTCACAGATGGGGAGATGGCATGTTTTATATTTTCTTCCCTTTGTTCCCTATCTTTGCCACCTGCCATTTGTGAATGTTCAGAGGTCAGAGACTCAACTGTTAAGAGAGAGAGCCTGAAACTTAGGCAAGGTAACAGTGACTTTTAAAAACCAGAGCAAAAATTAAATGTTTTAGAAGACAGACAGAGACATAATTAATATTAAAACATATACAGCTATTGAAAAAACACATCCCGAGCTGCAGTTCAATCAGGTGAAAGAGGCTACAACAGTCATCAGAGATCTTTTTAATCATACCAATAATCACCCACTATACACAAAATAGCACAATATACAGGGTCATTGGGTCATCAGGGATATTTGCTCTCTCGTTGGGGGAATATGATCAATTCAGAGTCCATCATCTACCTATAGTTCTGTAACGCAAATAGGCAACTACAAATTCACCTAATGTAGGTAAAAATTTAATGAAGGATTGATCATTGATCACTCAGCAAATTTGATGTAAAAGC
This sequence comes from Cyanoderma ruficeps, assembly GCA_008694505.1. Classification (NCBI taxonomy): domain Eukaryota; kingdom Metazoa; phylum Chordata; class Aves; order Passeriformes; family Timaliidae; genus Cyanoderma; species Cyanoderma ruficeps. The sequence continues at coordinate 17,710,033 of VZDJ01007749.1, forward strand.
ACCACCAAGTTAAGAAGCCTTTGTTCATAATTTTGTGGATATTAGAGTGGTATTTGACTTCATCAGTGGATAAAAAAGTATGACTTGTGTTACATCTGAACGTTACTGAGTGAGCAAAAGGGTTTCAGGGACTTTTTTATTGTTGTGTCCTTTAGACATGTGTAATATGCAAAATGCTAGAAATCATTACATTTCGTTTAAAAGTTGAAAAGATCCACCTGAAGTGTAAGTTTAGCCAAGGCCACAAACTTATGTGAGTTTCAAATACATGTAGTACCTTACCATGCCAAAGCCTCTCAAGGCTTTTTGTAGATGATCTACAATACACAGTAAATGAATGAAAACAAGCAAATCTTTGGCTTGAGAGGCAACTGCTGAAATACTCAGCAACAAAAACAAGCAGCAGAGACAGAATGTATGAAAGTGAAAGAATGAAACAAGGTCAGTAAAGAGTACCTAAGGCACCTTATTTAATAGTCATCTTTGCTACACTCCTTAAGACCTCCAAATAACATATAAAGCTGTAAATGCTAAGGAATGTGAAGATGAAACAACTGAGGAGATTGAAGATGAAAGAGCAGAGGACAAAATACATTACTCTTATTCATAGTTAAAATTCCCATGATCAAAGGATGTGAATAAATATATTCTTTTAAGTGATAATGAAGTAAAGAGAAGAATCAGAGCTAGGAAAATGAATGAAAGGAGGAACCAGTACCATTAAGAGTAAGTTCATTTGATATTCATGAATTGCAAGTCAAAGTGAAGTAGAAAAGAAGGCTGGAGATTGGGATATTTCCTCTATTGTCTAGTGCATTTCTCAGTCTCAAGTACTATAGAGGGGGGGAAATATCCCCCTTAATTTAAAAAACAAAAGACTAGGAGAGTCCAGTCTGTACTTGCTTTAGGAATATGCACTGTACAGCAGGAACTGCAAAACTGTCTTTGCAAAAAAAAAAAAAAAAAAAGAATTTTGAGGAGGCCTGGGAATTCTGTTTATTCTAAAATAAATAAATTAATCACCACCTTAGTTGAGACTTTCATCAAATGCAGTATGTAGTGGACTGGTACTATAAGCTGCATCTGATGACAAACTGGTTAAGTCTTGGTTTGGCCACTCCTCCCTGCAAATCAATACCAGTTAAAACAAAAAAAGGGCAGCAGAGAATTCCATTACTACTCTGGCTCAGTACAAGATGGTTTGTTAAAGTGAGTCAGCTCTATTGAGTTGGCTTCCTTTTCTTATACTAGAAAACAGAGCATATAATTAAAGCTGTCTTTGACATAACTGGCTTACTACAAGTTTGATGATCTGGGTGCAAGATGTTCAGTCAAGTTCCAAATTTGTGTTCCCTCCCTACTGCTAGCAAGAGGAAAATTTATCCTTTTACATACTTTTCAAGGAAAAAAGCCAACAAACCTCTATCCATCTCAGTCTCTGGCATTATTCAAATACTAGTTCATCTATACGTACCTAAAAGTTTCAAAACACCATGAGAGATTGAAAGGAGAAATTGCTGAGAAATGTGTAGGTATCCAAATGTGTGCAGCAGAGTAGGAAGTTAGGTCAGCTGAATGCTTCAGGAGATATAAATACTTCTAAAGGGCTTTTTTTCCACATAGTTTTTGGACTATCAAACTAAAGTCTGCAATAGCCAGAAGCCTGCTTACATTTTAATGCATATTAATTAAAAACTGTACAACAGCATTTAGTGTTCATGAAGATGATTGTTACGCTTTTGGCATTTTTAGGAAAGCACATCAAGCTTTAAAGTAGAGTAAGTCTACTGTCTTTCAGTACCTAGACTTTGTGCTCATGAAGTACAAAAACCAGACATTTTCCTCATTGTCTGCTTTTACCTTGCCTTCTCCCCTCAGGTATGGCCCATTTCCTGTTCCCTCGGAGCTACCTTTGGCTATATGGCTGGTCTGATTATTGCACCTCTGTGGATACACTGGAACCGGAAGCAGCTTACATACAAAAGCAGATAACTGGAGCAAAAAGAGACAAGGTATTTCTTTGTGCAGATTCCATACAGACTGTGCAAAAGTTGGGGGTTTTTAAGATATATATAGGTATATATATAGTCAAAGCAGAAGACTGTCCAAATTCAGTTAGAGTATTTCAGGCCAAGCATCTCCACTCAATAAAATCACATAGATGCCGTTTCAGCATGGTGCAGTTTTTGCTTCCTCTAGACTGTGTAACCCTGAGAGATTGTACCTTCCAGTCTGAATAAAATATTTGTAACAGATGTGGTGGCTTCTTATTACATGTTCGTTGAGTTTGATTTTATTCCTCTGGATTTCACTGCTTGTAGAAGGCAGAATCGTAGGTTTAACTTCCAAACCTGGAACAAATTCGCTGTGTACTTAATGCATTGTATTTAAAATCAGTAGAATTTCACAGTAAGCCTGGCCATTGTCAAATGTCTCTCACGTGATCAAACAGCAGTTGATGCATCTTGAGCCTATTCTCTTCTTCACTGTGTGTTTCTTTGGAGTTAGAATGGCTATAATAGCTTCATCAAAAACAGTCTTCAGTCCTTTCTGTGTTAAAGCTGAACACTCCACATAGCAGTAGGCTCCTATCTGTCAAGAAAGTAAGTTAATTCAATAGCAGTATGTCTCAGCTGTTCAATTCCATCTGGGCACTTCTGCTTTTGCCCCCCCCGCCATAGCAACATTACAATGTTTGGCTGCAATCTAAAAAAGTTATTTGCGTGTGCACCCCTGCTGTAGGAGAAGATTTGTTTTTTGTCCAAAGATCTGGAAGGTATTTAAGTTGATTGGTTTCTACGGGAAACAAGTAAGTTCTTTAGATTGGCAGTGGAGGCCTAAGATTTGGTTAATATTTAAAGAGCAAAAAAAGACATGACCCATTTGTGTTTCAAAAATAAAGGCTCTGTAAGTGTCCTGATAAGCATTATCCACACAGTAGTTAACCATGGTAGTAAACAATCTCAAATAATGTCTAAAAGATGCTTCCAACATTTTGCTTGAGCAGGAGAGGTCCCTTCCAACCTCAACCAGCTTGTGGATTTTGATTATCTTTGACCAATATTTATATAGCTTGTATAGCTTTTACAAGTGTCTACACTGAAAATTAGAACTATTACTGACAAGAAAGTGTAATTACATAGGTCTATTTGTTACCTACATTCTTTAATGTAAGTAAGTGTTGTTAACTGGTAAGCAGTCACAAGATTTTACACGTGGACTGCTAAAAGATATTCAAAAAGTGGTAAAGGAAGATAAAGTCAAGTAGAAATAGGGGTGTGTTGTTGTTGTTGTTGTTTGTTACTTGGTTTCATTTAGGAGTATCCAGTTTACCTCTTTTGCTAACTTCTGTCCTTGCTCCACAGATACGGGCTTCTCTTTCATATCATTCAGTCTTGCCAGAGTTTTTGGGTCATCACGGAGATCAATCTAGCAAGAAAGATTGAAGTCATGCTGCAATACTTTCTCTTAACAAAAGTCAGCAGGCAATATGATACCCTCTTTTTAAATGAGAATTCTTCAATGGAATATTATCTCTATAAAAATGGAGTCATGTCATGATTCAGATTGTGGACCATTCCTGATTCAAAAGCCCAAAATTTAAGCTGTGACTTTTTAATCCAGAAGGAAGAAACATTTGTTCTGTAATTCAGCACTTCAATTAGATGTGATCATCTTAGAATACCAAGTGCAGTGGCACAAATATTACCCAAAGGTAACACCAACACGTAGGCCACTTCATAAATGAAGCCTAGTCCACTACCCACAAGAAGCAAGAGGGAATTGTCTCACTTCTCCCCTTTTCCTTTGTTTCAGCAAATATTGCATGTGACTAATAGTTGTAGACCCAAGTAATTCCAAGTAACATGGGTATGAGCAGACAACTTTATTCCTTAAGTCCCACGACTTTTTAGAAAGTCACATGGGAGACATGCAGTCCATCATGCCACCCTGTTTACAATGGACATAAGTTTTTTTAACAAAATGGGGATAGTTCATTGGAGAACAACACATATCTACGTTTTTCTGCCACCTGTAAGGGTTGTTCCACCAAAGGCAGAAGCAGGTGCTGCTCAGGTCCTGTCAGGCCTCAACTTCCAGCCCAGAGAAAAGGCACTGTACAATGATCCTAATTGTTTAAATAAAGTAGAACAGAACCAAATATACCTGTGTTCCTACTAGTAAAAAGGGAACATTAGGTGCATATTCCTTCAACTCCGGTACCCACTCTTCCTTCACATTTTGAAATGAAGCAGGGTTTACCACTGAGAAGCAGATAAGGAAGACATCGGTCATAGGGTAAGATAAAGGTCTCAGACGATCATAGTCTTCCTAAGGAAGAAAAATTCTGTTATCTGCAATATTAAATTGTTGCCTGTATTTTAACAGTTATATTCAGAAACTGTATTTGTATTTCATGAAGGTTGTTGAGGCAAACTTTCTGAATGTTTAAAACTATTCCAGGTTAGTTAGTGTCGCTGTTAGAGCAAAATCTACATATGAAGATAACTGTATGTGAATGTAAGTATTTTGAAAAATGTGTTAATACTGATTGAAACTTGCTTCTCTATGACAATATATAGAAGATTACCATTCAAAAAGTTTTCACTTAAGGAAAAAAACCAAAAGGCTAACGGTTCAAACATACTTGCAGATCAAAGATTAGTATTTGTAGAGAAATGAGCAGGTGTGACTGCTGTAGAGTCATCCAGGTTGTAGAAAGCTAGGCTAGATTAAGGGTATTCGATGCACTTAAATGTTCTATTTTGGATCATACACAGAGGTGATATCTAAAGCCCTCCCTAGAATTTTCTTTGTCTCTTAGAAACCTTACAGTCCTGTGCCTAGTGTTGAGGGCAGTAGGAAGGATCAGAAGGGACCTCTTTTGTCTAGACTGTGCTTTCTATTGACAAGCCCAGCAAAGGATCAGATGGAACAGAAATTCAGGATCAAGAGCACTATCAGTGGAATATTAATGCATTTGTTTGTTTGTCTGGAGTGTGGGGGAAGAGTTAGTGTGAAAAGATTATTTCCGACATTGAGAGCCTCAGCATTTAAAGCCACCAGTCCTGCTGCCAGGGTGTACAATACTGTGGCAAGACAAGTACCTAGGAGCATTGCCCCTGTTGTAAATCAGACTTGTCTCCAGCAAGGGAAGAAGTAGATTTTTGCCCTGTGTTTTACCTAACAGCCAGAGGAAACATGCCCCAACTTTTCTCTGCAAGGCTTCCTTTGGTCTTTGGCAGTGAACCGATGCCTGACCATTCCTACCATAGAATTTTGGTGGTTTTTGTAACACAGAAAACTAACACCAGACATTGCAGAGACACTGACAAATGCTGGATTTATACCTTCCACAGTAAACACCAATTTATTAGGGCTGCTGCAGCAGTTTCCCTCTTCCCCATGTAACTCCTCATCTTAATTAAATCTCACAAATATTGCAATGATTTGTTCATTAAACATAGAGACAGAAATGTAATTCAAGTCCATGTTTGAAATGAGCCAGAAAATCAAATTTTTGTTTCCTTGGCAACAGCCCCATTACCAAATTATTAACCTATAGTCATACCCTCAAAAATGCCCTTCATTGATTTGTAGGTTTTAAACATGGTCACTAGAATTTCAGGAGAACTCTGAGAACTTCCACAGAACCATTTCTGCTTGGCTCATCTTTCCATTTGGAAGTCAACAGCTATGGGAAGAGAGCTGTTACTCTCATCATGAGCTGGAGGAAAGAAATTCTGCTGTAGCAAGGAGGTGATCATTACTTGTCATACTCTTGTGCCATTTTGAATATCCACTCTACATTTGTCCAAAGGCTTGTCAATTAGCTAGAGCATGCTTAATTGTTGACATGGCTTCCCAATTTCACAACCACAGTAACTGACACCACTTTGAAACTAAAATGTTTGACAGGCCTTTTCCCTTCCAGTGTCAGGCTCTTGCCCTGATTCAGAAGAAAAACCCAGTAACCCTGTCTTTTCCAAATCCGTGGACGTTCATCATAGAAAGCAGAAATAACTTCAAAACATCAACACAGGAAGTTGAAACTCTTTAACAGTCAGTTGGTTTTTTTAGGCATGTATTTTATGTTTCACTTCTACTACTGAATATAGCTAGATCCTGCTCAGGGTTGCACTCTGTTTTCTGGGGTGGAGATGAAAATCCTAAAAGAAGCTTCCCAACTACAAATTAGTCTGTTCTCTGGAGTACAAAATCAGCATGAAAATACACACAGTGGTTCCGTCAGTTGCTCTCAAATTCAGCTCTAAATCATATGGAGTATTAGTGAATAAGTTGTGTTTTTAAAAAATCTAATTAAAAGCTGTCATTTCTTCCTACCACCGAAGAGCTGCCATTCCTATACTCTACATTTTCTAAAAATCTCCTATCTGGGTTAGGACAGCTAGAATACTACACTAAATGCTGGAATGGAGAAAGTGTTTCACTGTCACCAGACATTACTGTTGGTTTATTAACCTTAAAATAGCTCTTTAGTTACTCCTTTTCAAATTATAGATGGACCTTTTATTCATAGCAAACATTAATAATTTTCTTAAAGCCAGTCTCAGGTCTGAACTCCTTTCCTGCCCCTGCATTTGTTTACGTGCCTTTTGATTTATACCCTGTCCCACTTGCACCGGGCAAGCTGTGCGTCCATCCAGTGTAATTGAGAAGTTAAATGGAAGGCAAGTACAATGTGATTGGATACATCGTGTACCCTGGATAAAGATGTGTGTGGTATTTGCTACAGTGGCTTCACTGCATTTAAGCTTCCTTAAATTCCCAGAGAATTTGGCTATACCCACCAGTCCTGCTGCTTGAAACATGTCAGTACTCTCATGCTCTCCTTTAAACCTTGTCTGTGCTCTGAACATCAGGTTTGCATTGATACTAATAGTGGCAGTAGTTCTAACAAAGCCTCCCACCACATGATTGGACTGGTCCTGAGTTTTCCTGGGAGAAACCATGCTTAGCATCTAGTAGGCCATCTGTGCTTAAAGACTCCTGCCTCCCAACAGCCCCTCCAAAACAGCAATAAATCCTGTAAACTTTCTCTGATGTATTGGGCCAACATAACTGCTGCAATTGATAGAAGAATCTGAAATACCAAATTAATTTAGATTGGATATTAGAGAAGCCTGGAAAAATCTTACAGCTTCAACTGTAATTTCTTTCCTGAATCTAGTGTAAGGGAAATAAATGTGGTTTATTCTAAAATTAAATGCAATAGCAAAATTGATCATAGTAGCCACTCAACATGAATTCCAATTTGAGTGCATGCACACACCACACTCTATAGCAATTACACTGATTAGACAATCTGATTGGGGGAGGGACTGTATATATATTTAGGCTTTAAAAATACTTAAGGGTATTAGCAGGAATATTTTAAGAATGTGAATAAGATGGGCAAGAAAGCCCCTAAGGATTGAAATAGTGTAAGTCTCAAAAACTCCAGGCTATAATAGTGAAGCAACCCATTCTTCAACATACTCTAGAGTTTTAAAAAAAATGTTTGCTGAAGCAGGTGAATATGAGAAAATACAAGGGCTGTAATAACTTCAAACAAAACTGGACACAAGAATGTTGACTTAATTAATGTTCTATGGAGCTGTGATCCCTCTAAAAGACATGACACTGCAGCAGGGCTGTTCATCATTTCCCTGTTATCCCTGTGGAAACCCAGGACAGCTGCCAGTACACAAGAGACATGAAAAAGGAGATGAGATGAAGGAACTAAGAACTTGGCTTCTCAGCTACAAATGGGGGCTTTTGTATTTAGAGTGGAGAATGGAAATTCAGACTTTTAAATTACCATGTCTTCTTATGGTAGGCTGAAGGTGTGTCTAGCATTGCCTTTATCTTGGTTCCTTAAAATCTATTCTTTATGTCTCCTTTTCCATGTTACAGTACCTAATAATCTGCCTGAGATTTTCTGCTGCCTTGTACCTGAATACTGTATTTTGGATGGTGAAGTGAATTTCCTCTAACATGTCCAAAATCTGGCTATTTCCAACATTTACCTGTTCAGAAACAGAGGTCTTGAAAAACTTACTGTACACAGACTGAAGAACAGTTCCACAGCATTTATTATATTCTTCACTTCCTGGGTTTGCTCAGACCAAAAGCAGAACACAGTGTCCCGTTTCAAGTCATGCATTTGATTTTGAACTAATATTTTTGCCCAGTTCTATGGATATCATCAGCTGAGACACAGCTAAAGCCACACTGTATTCCAAATTCTGCCACTGACACAGTATGTAGTCCTGAATGAGCAAATCATTATCCTCTCTATTTGCATCTTCCCATCTGTAGGGGTTTGCTAGCTTAATAATGCATTAGTCTTTGCAAAGCACTCCAAAAGCCTTTGATGTACACAGCTTATGTGCAGTGGGATATTTAAAAAAAAATAAACTCAAAGTGGAGTATAATAATTTCTGGACAACCTTCTTGACCCAGAAAAAGCACTATTTCCTTATATTTATTAGAACACTGAAGTGTGAGGTGCAGACAAACAGATTGTTGTACTAGAGACCTTGTAGCCCCCTGATTTATGGTATCACTCTCCTCTCAGCTCGAGCCGAACTGGTGGACACAGACAGAGGTCCTCAGCCCTCTGTCAGTGGTGTGAGGGCACAGGCCTCCTGCTCATCTAGAGTGGTATTAGGGTCTCTCTGTCCACTTTGGAGAGATGAAAGGCAATTAGTCCTGTGCAAACAATACCTTCCCACACCTCGACCAAGACCTTTGAGGAAGTCCATACCTCTCAGATCTGCCACTGCAAGTCGTGAAGATAATGTTAACCTAGATCTGTCTGCTTGATTTTTGTTTCCCTGCTAGTATTTTTAAGAAAATAGGAGAAACCAAATTCTGGGATGTCATTAACAGTGATGCAGGGGCCTGTGTCATGTTGTGACAGAACCAAAGTAATGAATTATTATATGTGTTTTGCAGCTTAGGAATTAAATTTTAACAATGCATCTTCAATTGTGATACTGACATATCCTTGATAAACCTGTTTCTATTCCAAGAGGTATAAAGTGGATGGGTGGGAACAAAATAAAGCTTGCACCACTGGAAGAAAAACCAGAGCTCAAAACCTCTGCGTTTGTGATCTCTGTGTTAGCAACCATCTGTTGCTTTCACAGCTTACAACAGCAATCGTAAGAAGAGGTTCTCACTCCCAACCATCTGTTTTTAGTGGGGAAGCCAAAAATAGACATCAGGCAGAGTAGCTAGAGGAATCCAACCTTCATGCAGCAAAGGGTAATCACTACTGCTCAGAGGGGCTCAGTGAGACAGAGTTTTGCAGAGTAAAATTCCAGGTAAAAGTCTAAGTTTTAACCAGTTCATAGTAACAAGAGTCAGAAGTCCTCTCTCATTATGAATTGCCATATTTCAATTTTTGAAATGCATTTCAAAGCAGTCCTTCAAGACTGCATTTTTCAGTTTTCCTCCCTGAAAATAAGTTTCTGTTTTAGAAAGCTCCCTGTAATATTTTGGAAAACATAACAAGTGGACCATAATGACTGATGTACATAACATGTGGACTTAGTAACAGCTCACACTTACCTCTGAACACACCTCACCGTCCCCCCCAAATTGTATGGAATTGAAGGCTGATCTGCAGCTTTGCCATAAGCACCAGGCCAAGCCTCTGTCTGTAGGTTTTGAAAGCAACTGCTTAGTCCAGAAGCACAACACCAGGAAACAGACTTCACTCCGCTGAATCACCCTGTGGTTTCTGATTCTAGGAGATGCTTGGTGGGGGAGGAGAGAGAGGGAACTGGCCTGTACCACCCATGCCAAGCACAAATTGCTTCCCTGGCTAAAAAACACTCTTCAAATTTTTCGGTCTGGGCTGTGTAACACTGTAACCCTTTGCAAGGCAGGAGTGTGGAGCGTCCCCCAGGATGCTGGTTTCCTGGCACTGCCACTCACAGGGCACCACTAATGCAGGACCATTTGGCATAAAGCTGCAATTTAGACTGACACTGCATTGCCATAAAACATCTGCTTATCCAATTCTGCAACCCAAGTTCTGCTATGCTGATGACTGCATTTGATTTTTCTGTTGCCTACATTTGTAGCCCCTAGCTTTTGAGCACATAAAACAAGAAAGATGCAGTGATTATTCCCTGGCTGCAGGGGAAAAGTGCACTACAGACCCTCTGTCTCTTCTGAGGATACGGCCTGCATTGCTCAAGAAAGCAGAATTGTTGTGTTGTGGTTTGTTCACATAGGTTTCCCAGAGAGTGCAAAAAGCTGCTGGTTTGGGCCCAGCATCTATTTTTAATTTATAGAAAAGGCTGCAAGTATGCAGAGTAAGTGCTCTTCCATTGTATTCTAAAAATGAAGTAAACTGATCTAAATCCATTTCTGAATTCCTGTGAGGAGGACTGTTCAAAGGACATATGAATTATACATTGAAAAAGCCCAGGGTTTGTGAATTACCTTTTAATAACAAAACTTTCCTCCTGGCGTATTTGAGAACTGTGCAGCTGCTTACATGTCTGAAAAGCTTTTCTGGATAGAGAGAAGTAACTAGCTGGAAGATGGAGCCTAGTAAGATGGATTTTAGAGCATTAGAGACAGGAAGGACAGAATATTTCTCATATTATACACAAAATTGCCTTTAAGTGATCAGATTTAATCCTAGCCTTAATATGGGATTCAGTACTGTCCAAATGCTACATCTTGCCATGTGGTGATGCTAAACTACTTTCCTAGATGGTCTCAACAGTACACTCCCTTCTCTCCATCATTGTGAGAACTTCAGCTTGCTGGTTTCTTCTTGGTTTTCTAAAAGTGAAAGTCCCTGAATTTTCTCTTTAGGGCTTATTATTTTAGCATCTGTATCAACAGAACATGTATTTAACTGTCTGCAAGCACAGTTTCACCTGATCACCTTCACTTAAACCTGTTGTCTGCCCACTATGGAGCTCCTAAGAAATGGCAGAGTAGCTGCCATGGACAGACCTTTTCACTCTTTGTCCATGAGAAATCTCAGTCCTGCAGTGCATTTCTTTCTGTCAGTGACTTTATGAACAGCATTCTTTCCACACCAGATTTCCATTTTCCCTGAGAAAGGAATTCACCCCAGTTGTTGTGTCTGCAGCCATGAACAATCAGGATTTTTCATTCTTTCAGATATAGCAAATCAAAGTTAAAAAATAAAATGCACCCTGACGTGGGAGATCTGGACAGATCCTCTGCAGAACCTGCTCTTTGGAAAGGTGGATTCTCTGACTTCATTTTCACAGAAGAGTATGCCCTGTTCTCACAGGCAAAACAGCGTACAGAACAGAGTTGTTTTAATACAGTTACCCATATTGCATCAGATATGTCTTAATTTGCTACCTATATAAAGACTGATCAAACAAACAAGACTGATCAGTTAGGTATCCCATTCCTTTTCACCTTTTACAAATAAACCCCAAAAGCACATTCTTCAGTTGAGGAACACATAGAAGAATACAGCTCTACTGCCTCCTCAAGATTAGCTCCCATCACACAACTTCTCAGGAGAGTGGCAGGGCCATCATGTGCACCTTGAACGAACACATCACAGTGAAAAAGTGTCTGAAATTAAAGGAGTGCCTAAGAGTCTTCTGCACCTTGTTTTATACCAAGTCCCATTTGCTAGGGTTAACAGCTTCCATTGAAGAATGTGCTAAAACACTCAGCAGATGTTAAGGCAATCGAAAGAAAAACCATAGGCAGTTTTTCTTAAGTGAGGAATTTGTGAGCCATCTCACTGCCTGTGGCTGGCCTATCAGTTGGTCATAACTAAAGACGCATCCGAGGTCACACCTGGCATCCATCCCTTATTGACTCCAACACTGAATGCCAACTGAAAATCGGACCAACAAGGAACTAGCATTAACTCCTAATGATAATCTTAAAGCATTTGTGACTACATCTAATTTAGAGCACAAGCTGCCTCAGGTACTCTGAATCTGTGTTTTATTCATGTGAAGCAATATACTCACCTAGGATGCTGACAGATGTTGCTTTGCTCTGGAGAATAATGCTGCCACCTGCATTTTTATGTGCACACCAGCGAGTGCCTGGCATAGCAAAGAATTATTGCACACGTGCCACAGCACAGATGCACCATGAAGCAGGATTAAAACAGACTGGGGACAGTAACTTTAAAGTGTCAAATGACACAACCTCTTCAGAACTGTTGAAAGTGTCACGTAGCATTCAGACATTTTTCTTAACTCACCCAGTCACTAATTCAAACAGACTGCATATAAAACCACAGAACAAAGCAGAAAAAACACACAGTTCTTCTCCTTTGTGTCCTTATTTTGCTTTTTTTCTCATTAGAGGAGGAGCATTTTTGTTAGAAATTCAACTGTTAATGTGGCAAAGATATTCTGGATCTGCATTTTCAAATGCGTCCCTTAGATTTGATTTTAACATAACATCAGTGTCGCTGTTCAGAAGTATTGTGGGGCTTTCAGCACTCTGAAAATGAAATGTAACTGCCTTGAGTTTCCAACATCTATCTAGTGAATGCTTCTGGGAACTCAGAACACCATCTCCCATTCTGCAACTTCCCATCTGGTGAGAACAGTACTTACCTATCCTTCTAGGAAAGCTACCGTGCTTTCAAAGCATGAGTCACAGCTCATGAGGAGGCGTTTAGATGCAGGCTTTGCACTGAGAGTGTTATTGTTGCAAGGCCATTTTTAATAACCAATCTGAAGGTATAAGTCCTTTTCCTTTTAAAGAGAAAGCCTGTCTTTACTTAAACCCTTATCTAGAGAGCTCTAAACAGAAATTGTTCGCTCAGGCATTTCACCTTCTCTTACACTGAAAAAATTCCAAAGGGAGAATCTAGGCATGTTTTCATTTTATCTGCATACATCCAGTTGTTATATCTACGTGGCTGGCAACATCCTGAGGCACAGAGCAGCTTCAGCAGAGGCTGAGCTATTCATAGGCCAGCACACTGGGCTGGGGGTGAGCTCATGAACTCACAGCCTCCCAGTGCCAGCTGCCAGCTCGGCTGGGACATGTAAAGGGAGCGAGGGAAAATGCATGTGGGCGGAGGGAGGCACAGGGGTGGCAGAAAGGGTACAGGATGTTAGTTGCTAACATTTCAGGTTTAGATCTGCCAAAATCATGTTGGATGTCTCAGTGTTTACACCTCTGCAGTAAAGGGTGGCAGGCTTTGCTTTGTGTGAGACTGCTTCACTTCAGGCTGACATTTGGAGCTATGGTTGCCTGGTAGGGGAAACTTGGAAGGAGCAGTGTACTCTGAGGAGGGACATTTCTATTTCACAACAGACCAGCAGCTGCCTCTCTTCTCAGCAAGATACTGGAGTGGTACCTAGGGCTAGACCAGGGCTACCTACCAAAGCCAAGACAAAGAGCCAGCAAGGAGTATAAAGATTACTGCTATTTAATTACACCAACCACTGCAGGTTTGGGACCACCCATTTTGACAACCATAGCTCAGGCACAGATACCTTCATATTTGTAACCATTTGTTTTTACACCTCTCCTTAATGCAGACACTCATTTCCCTAATAACTGAGTTATCTTTATACACTTCAGCAGCCTGACTAACTTTAACATAAAATTGCTTTAGCATCAGGGCTTCTGTTATGACCAAAAAATCAGTGTATCTGAATTAAGATGGCTCTGGCTGCAACCTGTGACCATTTAAGCTGAGATGTGCAAAGAAGTGACTTGTTCTGTGTTTGTGAATACCATGTTTTGTGGTACTGTTCCGGTGACAGGTGAGAAGGCACCAAGAGCATCATTGTATCAGACCCTGTATTAGGGTGTTTAAGGCAGAGATCCAAAAGCCAAAAGCCAAGGAACACAGTTCACCTCAGCTTTCTCCGACCAGGCCCCACTAGTATCAACAGTAAGAGATGCTGAGGGATATAAATGTTATTATGTGGCACTGCACCGTAGCAAGATTCATCATACCCTGCTCCGCACTGTCCAGATGCTGGCTTAGGGCCAAATCTGCACCAACCAGCCATGCCATGCCTCAGCATCTCTCTTCCCAGAGCCACACAAACAGTACAGGCTCTGCTCTCTCCCCCATCCTTCCCCTAGGTCCCAACCATCCCTTCCAGCAAGGACACAGGAACAGAGCAAGACTTCCCCCCCTGTATGTGGTCAGCACACACTGGAAGAAAGAGACATGATGAATTAAAATCCTACAGCAAAAGGAACTAGCAGAAGCATGGACTCCAACTGGCATTTTAAGCAACAGCCTTCAATATAGAGCAAAATCCCCAAAAGGCAACTCCTGTGCTTATCCTGACCACCTGGGACATGGCAAGGGGACATGTGACACCTCTTTGTTAGTGCTTGCAGACATTCCTCCAAAAATGTTAACATCTTGAGAGCTGGCAGTATTACTTCTGATATCATGGAAGAGCAAAAACAATAATCACTTGCCAGCAGTTCAAACCCACTCCAACATGGTGATCTTAACAGACTCCTGATGAAACCATGGTTCTCTTCCCAAGCTGACTTTGCCATGTACCCCTGTTCAATGAAGAGCAGTATTGACACAGTCTCCCAGAAGAGGCTTCTGCAAAGCCAGAGGCATCCAAGCATCAGTATCACAAGCACCTCATGTTTAAACTTCAGTGCGTTGATGAGTCTTCAACGCAGTTGGGTTCCACAGTTCTCATCTCTTGAGGAAACCAAGAGCTGCTCTAAACCCACCCAGTGCATGCAGCAAGGCTAAAAGGAGCTGCTAGCTCCGCCTCTGGGAGGAATTGCTGGAGGAATGGCACCAAATTCCTGGCCACTTCCCTGACACTGGAGGCTGCCTCCACAGCTGCAAACCCAAATGGGCTGTCAGAGCCTCCACAGCCCAACAGCTGTACTGGCTATTTTCTGCTAAACCAGGGCCTCAGTATTTTCAGCCAGAGAAAAGCCTTCTTGAACTCACACACACCCAAAGGTCTGTGTATAAACTGAACTTTGTGAACCACTAGTGGCATTCTTCCTTGCTATATATATTACCAGGGGAGAAAAGGGGATTTCAATGGATTTATTTTCAACCTACTTTAAACTCATGAAGATATGAGGCCTTATGTCATCGTTACAGTTACTACATGTGATCCTGTGTGTGTTGTGAGGAAGCGAGCTAGAAATGAGTACTGGATGAACTCAAAAGCTTGCAACTCCTCTGCCAAAGCGAAGTCTGTCACAAGTTGCTAAAAACATAACCACGCAAGTTAAAGAGACCCACACACTGATAAGCCAGTATTTCAGGGTGATGTGCCTGCTGTGCACCAGCTATGAATCAAAATCTTGTCTTTAATCTTTCTTCAGCTATAGGCTTTCTGCATGGATTTGGAGTAAGTCGCTATCTGAACTTTCATTAACCCCCTTCACTCCTCTTCCTCTGAACTGAGATCTCTAGACTGTACCTCTTTACTTTGTCCAGAACTGGAAGTATAAACATGCTGATGATTGTGAACTGCTTAGATACCACAGTGATCATACACAGCCAAGTTTTATAAAACGATACTACCAGGCCAATATTTTACAGTAAAATTGTTTGGGGGTGACAGAATTAGAGACAAAAGCACTGATGTATGCTGGCATAGAAATCCCAGCTTTGGGCAGCAATGTATCTGATCCATATGGAAGTCTGTGGAAGCAGCAGGCATGTATCAGGTACAGCATGCTGTTTCTTCAACACAGAGAAGACATCATCAACTCATGTCTTTTCTGCTCTTTACTATATATATATTTAAGCTTTAATGTAAGCTTTCTATTATAGCAGAGCTTTGGGAAGACAGACTTGTCAGCTGCTCTGACAAAACAGCTTTTAACTGAATTAAGTTCCTGGACTGGCATCTTGATAGACTCCCTTCTTTAGTTGTACTGGATGTTGGGATGGGGCTCCTGTGGGCAGTCTCTGATGTCCACCGGTTCCCCAAACATGCTGAAGTGGGATGGGGATAGTGGTAATGATTTTATTAGTACCACAGGTCTGGCTAAAAGGGGAGTTTTGCCAAGACCAGATATATCTGTAAAGGTAGCCTCATTAAAAAACCCTGCATGAACTGAGGGTCCTCTGAATCAGGCCAGCAAGATCTATTTCTAGGTGCCTTGAAAACTGCCCTGGAATTCCAAATGAAGATTTCACCTTTTCAGAAATTGGAAACAAAAGCTTGCCTCAACTTTCTCTATATACAG
Source organism: Cyanoderma ruficeps (assembly GCA_008694505.1). NCBI lineage: Eukaryota > Metazoa > Chordata > Aves > Passeriformes > Timaliidae > Cyanoderma > Cyanoderma ruficeps. Next base: position 17,726,233 of record VZDJ01007749.1, read on the forward strand.
CTTCACACTGAAAAGTTTTTCATAGTATAACAGAAAAGCTTTAATTTGCTGTTTGTTGTAAACTGGCCAGTTTACCCTACTGATTTTTGAGGAGGCCAAAGGTCACCTGAGTTTGCACTCAGCACATTCAGGCAGAGTGGGGTACCACAAAGCCACCTTAGTTAAGGTTACTCAGAGCTAACAACACATACATTAATAGCAACAAGCCCAGCACAAGCAGTTTGAGACGGCATCCCCAAATACACTGTGCATATGTACAGAAGTGCTAGGCTTGCTTTCACACATTATTAAAAAAAAAAAAAAATTAGTTGCACACTAACCAAATGCTTTGTCTGAGCACTAGATCCTCGCTTTGCAACCTACTTAAGCAACATTTTAAAGCCGTGTTCAGAACCAATTACTATTCAAAAACAGGACTATGATAATAATAAGAAATGCATTTAGCTGGCATAAATTTGACCACTTTGTGTTTATGTCAGTGAGATGACTAGCATGAAGTCAGTCTTTTTCAGAAGAGCCTCACCCTTCAGGGTATCAGCTTTCTGGAAATGGTGCTGTTTCCTACAATTCTCATGGAATGAATGTTTTTATGGATTTCAGGCCTAACTATAAGACTGGTTAAATGCTGACTTCCCTAACTCAAGGCCATATGCAGCTCTAAAAAGGTACACTAATTCAGGCAGCAGTTGTTCAATTAAGTATAGGAACAACATGGTTAAAAACTACAGCTTCAGTCTGTGCGAGTTCAGTGAGATTGTCTTACTAGTTGCTCTTTACAACAAGGAAGCATGTCTGAGGTCATGTGAGACCAAAGCACATGCTCATGCTGCAAGAAGAAGTTTTAATACAGGGAATACGCAACTTTACAGAAACCCATGCTGCTTTTCTGTATATGCTCTGCACTTCCTGGGGTCAGGCCCTTCACAAACTGTTTCAAATAAGGGAACCCCAGAAAGCACTCTAACCCCGGATTCCGTGTTTGGCCCATGGCTGGTGCCATGCAAATTAAGATAAGGAAGAGATGACTTGAATCATGGAGCCTTTTAGAAACCACTAGACTAGTGACTCCTCCAAACATCCAGTATTTTATCCATCATTAAAGTTACTTAAGAGCCATGCTGACATCACAGCATCTTTTACAACTGGCTGTGATAATCATAACCAAATGAATCACTTCAGTTGTCTGGGAAAGCAAAAGAAACCCAGGTTATCTCAAAGGCAGTGGCTGGGAATTACATGTTATTATTTTCCACCTTTAGTTTGAACAACTCTTTGTAGCTATTTGAGTGCTGTAAACCACAGCCAAGGCAAGCTGCGGCAGCCTGGCTCTCCATCCGACCCGAGGCGGCTGAGGCAGCGTGTGCCCCCTGTGCTGAACGGGGCACATTTCCCCATCTGAAGGCGGGCAGGAGGGTCGGCAGCCTGCGGAAGGGGGTCTGGTCGGTGGCGATGCCCGGCCCGCAGCACTGCCCCGCAGGCGCCGGGCATCCCCCCCCACCCCAGCGCCGGGCGATGCCATGGCGCCTCGGCCCCGGCACCGCTAAAAATAAAGCCCTTCTCCGCCTGCCCGCTCTCGGGAATCGAGGCTGAATCGATGGTTTTCTTTTAAAGCCGGGTTTTATCAATCGCCCCCCACCCCCCCCAACCCGCCTCTGAAGCGCCCAGCCCGGACCACAGCCCTGCGAATAACTTCAGAGCCGGGATCGCCGCCGGGCGGGGGTCGGGGCGAGGGTCCGCGGGCAGCGCTCGGCACTCACCTGGCCGGCGGTGTCGTACAGCCCCAGCAGGTACTGCTTGCCCCCGACGGTAACGCTGACTGCGAGGGGGGAGAAACACAGCGAGTGAAGGGGGGGAAAGCCCGGCCGACCCCTCTGCCGGCCCCCCCCCAGCAGGGCAAGGCCAGGGGATGGAGGGAGGGGGGAGAGCGGCAGCCGCCCCCGGCGGTAGCGGGGCCCCCCGCCCGCTCACCTGCGTAGTGGTCGAAGACGGTGGGCACGTACTCCTCGGGGAAGGCGTCGTTGGCGTAGCTCATCAGCAGGCACGTCTTGCCCACGGCGCCGTCCCCCACCACCACGCACTTCAGCATGACCGCCGCGCTGCCATGGGCCATGGCCGGAGCCCGCCCTCATGGCCCCGCGGGCGCGCCCCGCCGAGCCGGGCCCCTCGGCATCGCCGCCGCCGCCGCCGCTCAGCGGGCGCCCCCGCCGGCCCCCGCCGGGCGCGGCCCCCCCGCCATCCGCCGCCGCGCTGGGCCCGGCGGGAGCCGCCTTCCCCCGGCCGCGCCGCGCCGCGCACGGAGCGCCCGCCCGGCCGCGGGGCCGGCGGAGGCGGGAGGGGCGCCCCGAGCGGGGCCAGGCGGGCGGCGGGGCTGCAAGGCCGGGACCGCTGTGCCAGAGCGGCCCTCGCCCCGGCCCCGCTGCCCGCGTACGCATGCACGGCGGCACCCGGCGCTTCCCCGCCCCGCAAGTTACTTGGGCGCTGCGGACACCCCCTGCCCCGCGCAGGCAGCGCGGGCGCGTTGATTCTGTCGTAGTCCCCCACCATAGCTCTGTGCGTACAAAGGAAACTCCGGTAGCATCCTCTGGTGTTAGCCCCTAACTGTGCCAGTAAGTATGAAAATAATCAACGGGATGCAAGAGGATTTGGTTCTGCGCTGAGTTTATTGTCGTTGGGTCTGAATTCAGTAGTGGGAACAGATTTAAAAACCCCAACGTGTTTCATTTGAACAGGCTTGAATACCCGATGGAAGGCTAAAGCACCAGAGGACGAGACCTAGAAAGAGTAGATACTGCATGAAAAATTAGTGAAATCATTCTCCCACTAGCGTCAGTGGCAAAAGTCCCACTGTTCAGCAGCACTAGTCCCACTGTTCAGCAGCACTAGGCTGTCACCTTAGCAAGCTGTTTCCATCTACACATTTTCAAATGGTGTAAATATGTCTACAGTAGAACAGAAACAATTGCCTTTTTTAGTTTACAGTTTTTCCAGATTTATGCTATAAGCCCTATCCAGTTACAACAAAAACAGCACATGACAGTGCAAGCCATGAGGAGACCCCTATGTTGTGTAGTTTGTGTTTCTATTTGATCTGACATGCTTCAGGGAGAAAATCAATGCAAATCTCACATTGCACAAAGCTTATCTGAATATTCAATAAAACACATTTTTCAAACCAGGACAAAATACAAAAGTTATTACTTTGCAAGTTTTTCAGCTTAGTCAGTCAAGCTTTCATGCTTTCAGACCTCAGAGGGTGTGAGCAGGACATCCAAGACTGCTCTGGTACAATCACGTCACAGTTCATCCAGAGAGCATCAAACCCGTGAACAGACAGAAGCTGCCCCAGGAGGTATTTCCTCAGCCCTTGGAAAATACCAGCTATAAAAGAAACCTGAATTTACCGAGAAGTCAGTCAACTGGCAGCCAGCACAGCACTCAGCACACAGGTCTCCCAGACAACAGCTTTTCCTAGTGTGCAGATACGTCCTGCACAAGCAGATTTAGTGGTTTCTGGGTATCCATGAGGGACTTGAAATCATGCCGACACTCCGTGGCCCAGGTGACACCTGCTTCCCTTTTGCTTGCCAATGTATACATTTAGGAGTACCCAACACTTACATTCTTGAGCAACAGCAGCCCAGGCTGCCGTCTGCACAATCAATGGGAAGTATACTTCCTCCACTCCGCTGCTTGCTTAATTGCTAGTGTTGCTTCCCAAATCCTGTAATCATCATTTTGAACTTGCACAATCTCAGCCAAGTGATTCTCATCCAGTCCTCCATCTTGCTCAGACAATGGATAGCCAATTAGTCTGCACTAAATATTTAGAGAAAATGAAGATACAGAACTGGCAAACTGAAACACTCACCTCGGCTCTCTCCTCACCAGTTTGGCTGGTTGTACAGCCAAGGAATCACATAGCTGGCAGGACAGGGACCTCATAAAACCTAACAAGAGTCCCAGAGTGATATGGCTCTACGGAATCACCCATAGGGGTGTAGGACTGTTGGTTTCATCCACAGCATAATTACTTACTTTGTCTTTCACCCTTTGCAGATGTCCTTTTCCTGCCAGCACCCACAGCAGTGGGATAAGGAGGGTGCAGCTGTAAGGAGAATATATATTCTGAAAATTCCTGGGAATTTGTTTATTGTCTTAAACTTCTCTGGCTTTCAGCAACTCCTCAAGAATATGTTAGAGCCTGCTCAGTGTCAACCAACTGGCTCAGTGGAGGTTTTCAATTCAGCTGTATCAGTGCAACGGGTACCTTATCACATCCTTCTTTCACATAGATTAACAATCTGTTCTGTGTAATATGCTTCCATTTTTCATCAGTACAAATATAAAGTGTTAAAATAATTACCTATAACAAATACTCTTAAATATCTTTATTAATGACACACAATCCTGCCATTTTCCCCTAACTTCTTTCATAAGGTCATAAAACAAACCAGTACGAAATGTTAAAAAGAAACTCATCATCTTAGTGATATTTAAAATGTATTTTTATTCCTCATTGTTTGCTATAAAGTTAATAAGAAATGAGAAAACAGTTCCGTCTAAGTTTTTATAAAAGGGACAGTTTCTGACTAGTTCCAGGCTATGCACTGAATGGCTACTTTAGTATCACATAGGAGTACTAACCAGCCCATTTTTTCATTTAAGGAATTAAAATTTTACTTTGTAGGATTTCTGTAAGATTTCTATATGCATATGGAGCTGAGCAGTCTTTGGGAGGAAGAAATGTAAATAGATTACCCTTAGAAAGAAGGCCTGTTCCAAATAATTCGGGTCAGTAGTAGAGGGAAGTGTGTAGAAGAGAAGGTCTAATAAATGATGGGAAGCCCATGAGGACACGAGTCTAGTGAAACTCCATAATGATTGTGCAGCTGAACATTTCTTGGAAGTAATTTCTGGGGTATACAGACTTTGCAAGTGGGAACATGGCACAGGACAATGAATTAGGATTAAAAAATCCTTCATTTGCCTTACCAGCAACAGGGAAAATAGAAGAGAAAGGAATGGAGGCAGGCCTTAGTACAAGCGGCAAAAGACCTGTTTGGTCTATGGAACCAGGGAATAAGAGGTATTCATCATGTAATCAACACATTCTGAAAAGATAGATCTGTCCATGTCCATTATTAACATGTCTGTGAATTGAACCTAGAAATTTACACAATATTGTTATTTTCATCAACTGTGCTGCCACTCTGTGTTGTGAGTACACTCCAGCAAGTCTCTGTCCCAGTTGTCCCGTTCAGCTGCCAGATAAACTGCGGTGCCTCGCTTTGTCACTGGGTTGTTGTGCATCACTAGCATGTGGCCATGCACAGAGGTGGACATCTTCCCATGGTGGGTGAAGTGACTCCACGGAAATAGCCAATATTTAAGGAAACACCCCTAAAAATGCCAAGTCCTCATCAAAGCTCAAAGCAATGTATGAAAATCACCCAAATTAGTCCCACAGAGTCCATCAGAGGATTTATTTCTTTTCAGGCATCCCTGTCTGTGGAGGACTGGAGCCATGGTTAATGGTTCACTAAAAAAACTTCTAGACTTACAAGGAACTTTAAGTCTTTAGGAAAGTCAGTGAAAAGGGTGATGCCATCTGAATGTCCTGTTTGCACCATATTGTCTTTCAGACCAATCAATCACTCATCCTCAAGCAGAGATGTCCCTAAGCAGAAGGCTGCACTTGAGTGAACATAACACAAGCCTGGTTTTTAATCAGAATAATTTACCGTTGTCATAAGTGGTGGGAACACCACTTATACAGTTTATGAATCTGATCGTTATAGTTTTGCTTTTTTGCCCAAGATTAGGTAATGCTGAGAATGTGTCTGTATCTCAGCAAATACAGAGGAAACAAATCACATTTCTAATGTGCCAAAAAAGGATAGACAATTCAATAGTTACAGATACAATTCCCTCTGAATGCCAGTTTCCACTCTAATTTCTTCTCAATTTAAAGGGTCACAGCTGCGAGTTTGCCTTCCTTGTGTCTTTCAAGAACATGGTGATATCTCCATGCAAGGGCAGGCACTACATGAAATCAGAATGACAAGATGACACATTTTAGGTCATCTGTGGCACTCATCTGCCAGAGCACACTGGCTCTTTACTGTACCTTGTAGTGGCCCCTGTCACTGAACGGGGATGAATGTTGCAAACAGGAGAAACATCACTTGTTCTCTTCAGGGGGAACCTACTGCGCTCCCCTGCCTGGAAAGCTCCTGCACAGGTCTCATCTCATTCTGTTATGCTGTTGGAGCTTGAGATTCTTTATTAGCCTTTCCTTTCTTTTTGCATGGATGAAACTGACATGGGAGTTCTCACAAAAGCAACATAATAGCAAAATAGCCATCCTGAAACAGTAGCACCAGGACCAAAACTAGAATGCATTGCTGGGAATGAGATACAATGCTTCAAAAATAAATTGCATCAGCCACAGCAAAGTGTCACAATCACTACTCTGTGCTTTTTATTAATAACTCTAGTACGGGAGCTTTAAAAGTGGTCAAAGAAAATACATCAGTGGATACATTTTCTCTGAAAAATCAGATCCTTTGAGAAGAATACCGTTTGAAATCATGTCAATTCCATGAAAATGTTTTAAGAAAGCCATACAAATGTTCTGACAGCTTCAAAGCATTCTCTTTTTTATTTTTTTGCAGAGTAAAACATTTTAATTTCTAAATCTCTGTGGTTTCAATTTAAGTTAGCATGGTGTTAGCATATGCTGTAACATAAATGAAAAGGTGCCACCATTAAACATTTGCATCAGCTTCATTTTTCCTGCAAAAGTTTTGGGGTTTTTTTAAGGACTGCAAAATTTTCAGATTGCATGGCTAATTAGAACAAAGACAAATCTCAAAAATATTCATAAAAGTGAAATTTTGTCCTCTGAACAGCTTATGTCCTCCTCATACTCTTGGCAGGGGTAAAAGAGATATTAAAAGAAAGAAAAAAGAAACAGCCAGCCAAAGAAAGAAACAAAAGTGTCTGGCTCAGATAACTTCTGAGAGGGTACTAAATTTCGAATACGAGAAGTCCACAGATCCAGGCCCATGCCTAAAGTTAATCTTGTATTTTATTCAGGCCAACATTAAACTAAGTTTTCTACACAAGGATTTAAAGCACCAGAGAGAATAAATCTGCTGGAAACTTGGTGAGATTAGGGCACCTGCCTCCCACAGGTTTCTTGACAAATCTTGCATTTCAAGATAAAGTATTAAAATATAAAATAAGTTATGCCAGAGCTCTTATGGTACTATTTAATATTCAGTAAAGGAACCTGAGCAGCATTAAATTTCTACTCAGCTACTCAGTACTGGGCTAAGTGTCAAGAAGCAGCAATTCTTTTTCCTCAGGCCAGCCTGATACCAATGCCTTGCAGTTCACCAGGCATTTTATTGGAAATAAAATCTGCATCATGGTGGAGCTTTTTGTACAGCCAGAGTCCACCACCATTCCCAGGCATGGAAGAGAGGACTGAGCACTTAACCTCCTCAGCTGATGTCACCTCTATGGCTCCATACAGCATCAGAGCATCCCTTTCATGGGTGCTAAGAAATACGCACCTCTGATTTGCCCCTGATTCATCCCAGCACTCAAGACTGTATAGTCTGGCATGGTTGTTACGTACCATGCTGTACCAAAAGAAGGAAATAAAATCTTAAACCTTGGCTCACTGCCAGAGACCAGAAGAAGTATTGCTACATGAATAGGACAGGGTTTGAGACAGGAATACTGGCTCCTTCCTGTATTTTGAAACAAAACTAATCCTGAAAATACCTGTTTCTGGAAAGATAAAATTGATTGCTGCATGGCACTGGTGAGTTCCCCAGGAGAATCATGGTGTTGCTCCACTCAAAATGCCCCCCCAAAAATGTTCTAGGGATGTCACAGTACTGACAATTGAGTCTTAGCATTTGATAATACACTCTGACTTAGTTTAATTTATTAGGATAGATATCATCATTGCAAGGCATTGCAAGGCCTATGTGTTCCAAATTTCATTTTTATTGAGCTGCACTAATCCAATGCAAATTATTTCCCTTGATTCTTACCAGTAATTATTATTTATTAATTCTGGTAAATCTGGTAATATTCCCCTTTGTGCAAAAAACAACTAACCAACCAACAAACCTTCCAGCTCTAGATATATTTGCATGAAAAAATACCTTTTAAATTCCACTTGTTATAAATGAATCTGACCCTAAAACTGACATCTGGATTTTCCCCAACCTTTCATGAAGTCTGGATTCAAGTTTGAATTTTCATGAAGCTTGGACTTCTTTCCACAGCTTCTCTGAATTTGACTTTAGATCTGCTTGACAGACAGAAGGAAGTCCCTAAATTAGTTAATCTTCTGTACACCAGTAAGATTCAATTGTGAAGCCAAATGGTGATACACCTTTCCTGATTTAAGGATGTTTCACACATTAAAATGTAGGCACATTTTAACCCACAACAGTTATCTGTGCCCTAGTGAAATAAAGTCTAGCATCATGTGGAGGTAAGGATGGTAGTGGATGGGATGCTGGGAGATGTGGGTGGAGAACAAGAGGAGCAAGTGGGAAGCAGCCACCCCTGCAGTACCCCCACCCCGGCCTGAGGACCCAAATGCACCTCGCACTGGTAGGGAAAGACAGGTCCCTCTTTGGCTGTCCTCTTCAACAACTTGTCATGTAATCTGGCATGTGGAGAAAGCTGGAGGGCATTGAAAACAGACCTGAGAACAGAAATCCAGGCTTGGGGAATCTCGTATATGCAAGGGAGCATGGACTGTAAGCAGCTCACTGGGAAGAATTAGAAACTCCTTAGGTGCTAATAGCTTCTAGAAAGCTAATGGTTTAATAGGGCTGGAAGAGAAGAACATGCTGGAAATTTTCTCAGGCAGGTTTTTTTATATCCTGATGGGAAATGGAGGGGAGGGAGAAGAGACCCACAATTTTCTTCTTAGGTATTTATTGGAAGAGAAGTGGAACCATAATTCTGAGGATTCTCTCATTACTGTGTTGATGACTTCACATGCCAAAGATTCCAGTGAGTGGTGACAACTTCCTTCAATATAACAATAGAGAGAACAGGGCTTCAGAGTCACATGTTTATTTAATTTCATTAGTGCTGTTACTGCAATAGTAGCTACAAGTGCTTGAAGAAATTGTAAGATCTAAAAAAATAAAAAAGTCCTTATTAAAAACATTACTTTGCTGGAAAACTTTGCTGACGTATGGTTAAGGCTGCTCACTTGCTTACGTAAAATCGATATCAGCATTACCTGAACTTCTGAGAAACCACAAAATACAGAGGTTAATAAAGCAATATTCAATTCAAACTTCATATATCTGTAATGGAAACAATTCACCTTTTCAGTGAGTGACTTTCAGAGAACATAGTATATAACTACTATAGCTCAGGCACCCCTTGTCTTTGGAAAAGTGGACTGTATTCAAAGTGACACTTCTTTTACATGCATGCTCTGACCCAATTTCCTAAAGAAAAATTCCATGGCAATTCAATTTTATCTCTTTCCCCAACTCACCCTTTAGTCACACACATATTATTAAGCCTGTAGAATATTTTTCCTACTTTACTTTGCACTTTTGATCCCACCCACTGTGGTGCTGAGGCCCCTTCCGAAGGTATGGCCTCCCATACCTTCTATCACAAACTCCCATACCTTCTATCATAAACTATCACAGTTTACTAAGTTTGCTACCATTTGACACAGCAATAATCAACTTAGCAAATACTGCCAGTTCCCCGTTCCTACTGCCAGCTCCCAGGAGGGAAAAATAAAGTTGCTTGAATGTTGACCTAAACACTGTATTTCCTGGCTTCCAAAAGTCTGAAATTTGCTGAAGCTGATATTTTATAAGAGCTCCAACTACTGCCAGGAAATCCTAACTCCGCATTAATTAAGGGGTTTTGTCAGTCAGTAAAAAGGAAAGATGCTTTAAAGACCTGATATTCACTATTTCCTTGATTCTTAAAATATATTTGAGAGAGCATCTTTGCAATGTGTCAGTCTGTGATTCAGGATGAGAAAAAAATTCTGAAGAGTCCTGAAGTTTCTAGTAAGGACTAGACACCTTGGTAGACTCGGTTGGGTTTTTTTCTGTGTGGGGGATGGTAGTTTGGTTTCAACACTTTCCTGCTGACTGACTTTTATACCAGGTGAATGGTGTTCACCACCATTTTGCTGTTTTACTTATTGCTCTCATGGGTTCTGTTTTAAGTGAGAGTCAGAAAGCACTGACCTAAGGATGAGCTGTCTTTTTAGCAGGTATATATAGAGAAACTAGCTTTTAAAAATGTATGTATAACTGTTGGAAGCCTAAAACACTGTACCATTTTCGACTGAGCTCAGCTTCTAACTCTTCAGGGAAAAAAAAAAGAAAATAAGAAAAAGGATAGTTATAACAAAATACTTTGTGGATCTCACTGGCACATTTTACAGCAGGATTTTCAGAAGTATATGAGTGAGCTCTTTGTGAGGTACATGAACACCCTTTAAAACTGATCCAAGCTGTGTGTAGATAGAGTGAGGCTGAAGTCTTGACCTAGGACTCCAGAAAATCTAATCCTTCAGTTCAAGTTCTGTCAAAACTCAGCCACAAACTCATTACTGAATTTTTCAGTTCTAGAGTTCTGTAAAAGGATGGAAATGCTGTGGCAAAAGAGTCATGCTGACAGATGAGTAGAGAGGAAGGACCAGTGGTGCCAGTGGAAACAGGGGATGCACACCTCTCACCCCTTCCATCCTCTGATGTCAACCTGTATACCACAGCTGTCTCCCAAGGGTGACTGAAACCTTCTTGACCTTCCATTTCCACAACCTGAAAACTCTCTTTCCAGGATGGCTGGAAAATGCTGTGAGGGCAAGGGCAAAGAAAAAATGTTTTAAAGTCAATTCAAGCATTTGATTTTTTCAAAGAATAACATGAAGAAATATTTTCCACTGGAAAACTGGAGTTATTGTGCCAATTAAATACGAGGAAGCACCTAAGGAGATGTTAATGAATATTCAGGAATATACAGGAGCACACCTGCCACCAAACTCACTGCTCCTTCCACCCATTAAACCATCATCAGAAAGTGGTGGTTGATGCTGGGCAATATCAAGAGCTCAGGGAAATAAAACTGATGCAGACCTCAGTTTATAGTAGTACCTTTTGAAAAGAATTCAGCAGTGGCATGAGTCAGCCCAGTTGCATCAGCTCCTGTGATATCTGAATTTGGTCAGTGGATGAATCCAAACAAAGGAAATCTTGCTTTAGAAATATATTTTTCATAGCCTTTGTGCTGTTGAGCAGTGCAGGAGTGGAAAATAAGGTGTTCAAGCACAGACAACTCCAACACTTTCCCTGAGGAAGATTTCTGTGGCAACCAGTGATTGAGTGTGATTGAAACCATGCAAAATATTTTCAGAGAGCTGTTTCTTCTCAGGTCAAAACAGGCTTGCTTTTGAATTCACAAATTTCTAAATGAAAATGGCCACCTCCTCACATGTTCTAATATGTGCCCCCTTCCTTTCCCAGAAATAAATAATATGATCATCTGTTCACTAGAATGACTGCCAAAATTCTGGAAGAAGTGGCTGTAAATATTTTTAATATCAAGCTGGTTGAGTTGTTCTAGAATTGTCTGTTGGCATCAGACAAATCCCAGTTCACTTACTCGCCATCCAGCTTCATGTTCTCCTAAAAGCCAGTAGAAAATTCTCCTTCATGTTTTCAGACATGGAACTGCACTCTTCGAGTTATCCTCTAGCTGGAAAAGATAAAGATGCTGCTGCTTCCTGTGTGTGGGGCTCCAGAACCTCTCTTACTGACCACAAGAAATCCAAAGAGACAGACATAGGGACATAAGCATTTGCAGAAATAACTGCACACTATAAAGTCATCAGAGGAAAGTAATAGAGGTCACCTTCCCTCTAAGACAGTAACACTGATGTGTTTATGAACACCCTTCATTTTGAACAACCTGTACTCTGAAATCAGAGATAACATCAACACCTCAGGTCCTTTCCTGGCAGTAGGGCTGGATGTAGCATAGTTATGGGGAAGTCAGCTTTGTGTGTTTGCATGCAAAGCTGCTGCATTAACACACAGAGTGCTATCTCCATTTATTTAATCTCTTGCAGCGAATGAGTCCTGTTCACTAGCTCATGCCATCCTCACACAGTAATCTGCAGTAACCAAAACACCTTCCATCTGCTTTGCATCACCTACACAAACACGGACTCACCCCCCAAGACAGCTCCCAGCTTCAGGACTTGATACACCCATCCTTTCCAAAGGGCATGGAAAAGGGTTAAGGGCTAAAAGCAGAACCAGCTAGGGAGTGCTCATGCTAATGGCAGCTTTTATGCAAGGGCCCTGCCACCTGTCTGACTGACTGCAGGATGCCAGCCCTTGCTATGCTAGGGTATGCCTAGGAACATTTTAATGGGAAAGTGGCCTGGTTTTTAAAAATCGATAATTAGAGGGGAAAATTTTGTTTAAAAAAATATGGGTTACAGAATAGCAACCAGACAAAAGCATTTCCAAACATGCTTCACTCTGTATCCGTGTGTTTTTCCAACACATGCACAACAAGCACTTTTTTGCAAGAATCGTATTTTTCTGCCATATTGTTTTTATTGAGAGGCTTCTTTTTCCTCAAAATCCATGCTCTGAAGTCATAATTTCCAAAGTCCTAACTTAGTTTGGTTTCATTAAAAATTTTGCCCTCCTAATTTTTATAAAGAGGTAGAAAGCTGAACTGTAAAGTTTAAATACTAGAAAAAAATTTAGTGGGTGCAGGGATGGAAGTTTGGGGCTGTATGCTCAGTTTCTGATTGTTGGAGTCAGCAGTGGTACTATCCTCAGGACCAAAAGGCTTAAAAACATTGGCTTAATGTTCATACAAGGATTTGAGCAGGATGTTTTCTTTTATTCTTCCTTCTTCACCCCATGCTAGTACCAAATTACATGCATTGCTTCAGATTTCCAACATTTCCCAATCTGGATTAATTTACATTTGGAGAGAGGGTGTGAATTAAACTGTTATGAAAGGCTTAGATGCAGTGCCAACTTGTTACTATGCTCTTTCAAGCATCAAATGCTTTTTCTATTAAGGAAGCTCAGAGAACTTCTTGCATCTGGAAACCTCTCCAATTGCAGAACTTATTTTTCAAATGCAAAATATGACATATACAACGAAGGCATTCATAGCAACACATCTCCTGCTGCAGTTAGAGGCACTATCATACTATGGCCTACAGTAAGATATTGCTGTCTTCAAGGAGATTTCAGCCTGAGAAAAGCCTAACTCCTGCAGGGATGCAGAATGCAAGGGAAGAGTCAGAAGCTACCAGCAGACAAGCAGAGGGCAGAGTGCACACCAAACTGTTAAAGCTGACAGTCAGAACTTGCAGCCTTCAGCTTGTACTGCACCTCACAGTCCAAAGTGAGAGGCTGGGCCTGATAGCACTTCTCAACTCATTACATACCTAGGAGTGAATATGAAGCCTCTCCTTATCTTCTACTGGTCTTTTTCCTTGAATTGTCAAGTACCTACAGACATCCATTTTCTGCCAAAGGATGTGATATAAGTCTTGTCCCTGGTTGTTTGCAAGCATCACACTCATAGCACAGCTGTTAATTATAACACAAACCATGGGATGAGGCTGATTCAAATTTGGGTATGTCTAAAGGGTGGTCTCACTCCTGCTGTTATTGATACTTGTGTCAGAGCTGGGTTAGTCCCTAAGGATTTTGCTAGCAAATTGCACTCAAAGTCCATGTAACTTCTCCCTTGCCAGCACTAGCCTCTACCAACTTTTGTAAGCTCTGTAAAAATTATTCATGGATCACAAATTTCCCAGGGATTGCGATTTCCATCCTGAAGCATTATTGGCCGTCACATCCTCAGGATGCTTTAGTATGTTCATCTACTTGTGATCTTAAGCCTGCCTTAACTTCACACTCACTGTCACCTGGGTAAGTGCCTTTTTCAGCTGAGGGAATATGGGCAGGAGCACAGAGCTGAGTATCTGGTTTCTTTCTGCAGCAGCAGAAGGGATTCAAAGCTTTGAGGGAAATTGTCAGTGAACTTTTTTTCTTCTCTGTTCATCTTTTCCAATGAACAGCTACAAGAGCCTTAGAGATTCTGCACTCCCCCTTTGACAGATTTCTTCAGGGATATGTGATGGGGTTTGTAGGGTAGCTACAGAGTACAGGTCTTCTCCCACATCACTGCTGGCTGTCAGAGACAGCCCAAATACTGCCAGCAAGGATCGTAGTCCTTCTTCCCACCACTTCAATAGCTTGCTTACTTTTCTCTGATTCTCTACTGTGGAGAGATACTCTAGTGTGGAGGGAATAATGAATCAGCTTATAACTTATCAAATGTGACCAGTGGTTTTATGGTGCTTAATAGATGAGATAAATGTGAACTGATGTGAACTGAAAAGTAAGGAAATTGCCAGGCAGCAGGTTTTAAACATTCAGAAAACAATTGCTTTAACATGGTGCTTAATGCTGTTGTGACTCATAACCCCCAGTTGTAGCAGCAAAAATGGATGTGTGCTTTAAAAAGATTGGAAAGATTTGTGAAGGATGATTCCACCCTTGGATATTAAATACGATGATCCAAATGCCACATCTGACTCAGGAAACTGTTCAACTTTGCCAAAAAGTGCTACAATGTTCTGGGAGAAAAAGCACTCTTCTGAGAGAAATGTTCCCTAAGCATTGACCTTGGCCTCTGTTGATGTTAAGTTGCTGAGCTAGCTGGATTCAGGTATGGCATAATGTCCTTATATTTTTCCTAAAAAAACTACATTTGGCTAATGTAGTGAGTAATCTGTGTCATACAGGAGCTAATTTATAAGGCCTTGTACAGTTCTGATGAATTTACTACTCAAAACGAATGCTGTTGGATATCGCTGGATCCTATGCAATTAAATATATCTGTGGTTCTAATAATTCAGGGATTACCCAGTGCACAGTCTGTATTCATTCTTCTCTGCCATGCCTCACCAAATAAAAATGGAAACTTGTAAACACTGGGAATGTGTTCACACTGTGCTGGCAATGCTTCTGAGTCTGCAATACAGAAGGCAGGCTGCAGAGAGAGAGAGAGAGAAAACACTGGTGTGCTGCTGCACCTCCTGACGTAACCCACAATGGATCTGGCTATCCCTGTGGTCATAAAACACTCACTGAAAAAAACCACCAAATCCCGAACTACTTTATCCAGTGATTGCATAACCTCCACAGCCACACTGCAGTTGAGGTGAGAATCTTGCAGATAGTTTGGAAAAAGGTCTCAAACCCCAGCCTCTCCAGGAAGGAGACTGCATTGAGAAATTTAACTAAATTAGGCTCAGAGCTCTCCTGAAACACGGTGGTTAAATTTGCCACTCCTGACAGTCCCACCCAAGAGACTGCCCTGAAGCTTTTTGCAGGGAAAGGATTTAATTAGAATGTGATTTTTGTGGCACAATGCACTGTTCAGGACCGCCAAAATGCATGCTTTATGATTTGCGGTGCAGGTTTGCTTAGGCAACTTTTAAGACGATCCCTAGGCAGAGAAAGGGCAAAGGCACCAGAGAGGAGGAGAGACTTTGCTGAGCAGGTTTGAATGTCATAAATGCACAGTTATGGCTCAGTATTTGTATCACAGTTGACAGATGCTGCAGCAGTCACATGACTAGAGCATGACCTCATATTTCGGCTCTCCCCGCCTCCCCCAGTGATGAGGGCAGTGCTGGCACTTAAATAAGCAGAAGACATTTCCAGAAGGCTAGTTTGTAAGTTACTTAAAGGAGAAGCCTGAATTTTGGCACAGAGATATACTTTGTACGGAGTATTAACAGCTGCTCAACAGCGGCAGAGAAGCAAAACTCTTTACTTCCACTTGGGAAGTGCACTACAGTTGTTGTTAGGGTAAAAACATTGAATCCCAAATCACATGGGTTTAGATCATCCCTTCCCCAGGAAAAATCTGCAAGAGGCGCAGTAGAGGGATAAAAAGCCTCCATGACTCCCCACAGGTTTCCCTGCAGACAGCGGAGCTGCTGCAAGCTCTGATGTCCTCTAGGGATCTCGGAGAGATGGTGCAGCCATGAGGAGGCCATCTCTGTCCGGATGCTGTCCCAGAAGCCACTCTGGATGCTCCGGCAGGGTGATTTCACAGGGAGATTGAACATCCAGGAAGAATATATAACTTTATGGAGATTTTCCAGGGGTACTGAGTGAGCTCCTAAGTCCATCCACTCCTTTTGGCATAGATTTTGGATGATGCAATTCCCGGAAGAGTTCTGAGAGGAAGACACAGTAAGATACTCTCTCAACAGCTGAACACCACTTCAGCAGGAAGGGGAACCCCACCTTTTCCAAATTTCCGAAGGTGCAATTGGCTCCACGGGGATAATTTTCTATTATAGCACTGTTACACAGGAACCAGACTGGCTGAGAGGTAGAAGTCCTGAATTAAAATCCCATCTTTGGCACTGATCCCAATTACAAGTTACAGCAATGGGAAATGTTTTAAAAATGCAGAGATTTTTGTATATTTTAGAGTTTTCTCACTAATGTGACTACATTTTGCAGCTATACATGGAATACAGACCCGAAACTTTTCCATACAACTTCACAGTTTTCCAAAAGATAAAAAGTAAGACTTTTCTGTACAATTACTTGCCTCTAAGGCTTCTTTTCTTTAGCCTGGTGTTGGATTGAAATGTGGTACGATTATTCTCATCTGTAAGAGCAGTGGTAATTCCTTGGAGCAGTAATAGCCACTTAGCCCCGTTAATGTTGACAGCACACCAGAACTGGCTGGGATTTCTCTGCTTTTCATACACAGGGGGTTTCAGTCACATTTGGGTTTCAACTCCCTGAAGGTCTTTGCTTGAAAAGTTGTGGCTGCATAGAGCAGTGGTTATTTGGATTATCCCAGCTGAAGCATGAGATTCCCAGAAGGACCAGCAGCTCAGTGCCCTGCTGCTCGTGCCCTGCTTTGTCACTGACCTGTTACAAGACTTTGCTGAAGGTCTTCATATAATTACTTCGTTTCTTAAATGAAAGAAAATTAAAACCTGAAAATCTGGGGACAAGGAGAGATGTGCGTGTGTGTTACACGTGTGTTAATCATCACGACTTGACCATGAGCAAGAGTCTTCTACTCCTTTGGAGTGTTCTTGGGGGGTTAAGCCTTCATCCCCAGCAAGGGCAGTGTTGTGTCCTCCGTGGCACTTGACGCCACGGGCAGGGCTGTCACACCCGAGACCCCGCGTTTTCCCTCAGGAGAACGAGCAGCGCCGGCAACAGCGCAGGGCGGCCAGCCCCGCTCCCGCCGCCGCCATGTTGGCCGCCGCGCACGGCGCCATCTTGTGGCCCCTGGGGGCTGGTGACGGGAGCCGGGCGGGAGGGACGCGGCGCGGGCTGAGGGGGCCCTTGTCCCTCTTGTTATGGGGAGAAATACAAGCGTTTCAAAGTGTTGTAGGGCCGTTTCAGTAGCCCACCTGTGATGCCTCCCTATGCTGGGTGGAAATGGGATTTTCGGTTGTCTCAATGAGCCTCAGCTCCTTCCCAGTGTATCGTGAGGCACCGTCCCGGTGGAAACTACATCCGCAGCTGCTCACACTACAGCACGCCGGTTGCCGAACATGTGGAAAAACCACAGTGATAAATACCCACCATTCCTGTTCACGGTGAGCCTGCACCCAACTCCTCCTAAATGAGAGCTGAAAACACAGCTCTCAGCGTTTCACCACGATTTAAAAACCTCAGGTGCCTTTCTTTCACCTAGCCTGGCCCATGATAAGGTGTTTAATAAAAAAACCTTGAATTGGAAGCGAGTATTTGGGTAAAATAACCTATTGAGCGGCTCCATCATTCCTCAATTGCTGCTGGCAGTCATGAGTGTCACTGATGCTGGTGGAGCAAACTGGCTTTAGCCCAGTTTGGAATGGGCTTCCCCCTCTGGCATGCACAGAGCACCTCAGGAAACACTGGACAGAAAGCCTGTGCATCTTACACAACCTTTGGAGCTGGATTTGAACTGAATGAGATTGCCTGGTGTTAGGATAGAGAGCAGAGTGGGACCAGTCACAGTTTTAGCTATTGACCTGTTTGTCACAGCATCATCCTTTGGGGAGTCTCACTTTATCTGCCTTCTTGCTAAAGCTTTCCAAAAAGAGTTATTCAAGCCTTTTTACAACCTGCTGTCCTATGTTGTTGAATGAAAAGTTTTCAGAGACAGTGTACATTCATTATGTTACAAATATTGATCAAAACATCTAGGTTTCTCATGTTTATGCCACACACTTAGGAGCCAGTAAACATTTGACCATATAGCTCTTAGTGTTTATCTCCCCCACCCCCCCAAGTAATTTTCTTAGTGCTGGTAAATTAAGTAGTTATCCAGTTATTGTTGCTATTTAGTAAAATGTGGGTAGGGTGAAAGCAACAAGCAATCATATATTCCATGGCATTCACTTGACATTTTAACCACTTAAAAGTAGTTGAAAGTCACTTCTAGGAGGTAAAGCAGTACAAGGTCTGCGTGTGAGCCCTACCTAAGCCATGAACATTTAGGAGTGAAGAGAGCCTATTTTCACAAAGTTCTAGTAAGCCTACATGGCTTGAGTGTAGGCCATCCATGGTTTGTATCATTCATACACCAGACCCTCCCTAACCAGTCTAGAAAAGGAATTTAATCTATTGATGAGGGGCCTCAGGATATGGCCCCTTAAAATTCTGTGTGTCATTCTTACTGAAATTTTATTCTGGGGGTAAATTAAATGACAGTATCATTGACAATTTTTCTAGGGCTTTACAATTTCCTCTTTTGACTTGAACTGGGATGTAAATTAAGCTTCATACTCTGCTTTTCTGCTCACAATCTGCCTAATCAAAGAAGGAGATTCTCCTGAACATTTCAATGCCCAAGTTGCTGGTGGGAGTCCCTGATAGATTTCTCTTTTAAATTTAGCGTAGCCCAGAATAGTAACTCTTACATAACATATACAGAGCAAATATGGGGCTTGCTATAATTTCAGTGAGAGACTGCAGATTTCCTGCTGAATAACTAAGGCAGGCAGCGTTAAAGTCATGCCTCAAATACAAATCTTGAGCAAATAAGCTTATTCTTACAAAGCAAGGGATAATGTTTCTTGTAGGTATTGGAATAGAGCTGACAACCAAATGAACTGTGACAGATCCCAGCTCCTCTCATGTGTCTGTGCCTGGCATTGTGGCCTCTGATTACCTCAAAACTTGCAGATGCATCAGACTCCCTGTTCCTGGAGCAAAAGAGAGACTGCGGGACAAGAATTTACACTCCATTGTCCACGGGCCACTGGAGCTACTCAGGAAGATGAGTTTTAGACAAATAAGGTCTCTGCTTATTCACAGCTAGCTGGCTATCTGTGGAGCATATCCTCCTCCATGCAGCCCATGTCTCAGATGGGAGGTGTTGAGGGAGCAAAGGCCAGGAACCAGACCTTTCTGGCATTGTATGTTTGGTAGGCCATCTAGCAAAAGAAATAAAATGGACCTTCAGTCAATTTTCACCTCCTCCTGCCGTTTGTTTCCCAGAGCTTAACGTCTTCTCTAATAGTGAACTGCAGAGCAATTGCAGAGCCAGCACATTGTGTGTGTGTGTCACACACATGATTGATCCCTGCCATGTTCCAGGGGTGAATCAGTGAAATACTGCATCCTCTGAGTGCTCTCTGGCTCTTCAGGCTGGCAGCCTCTAAGGACTGTAGCTTACTGAGATGGGTAGGAGTCAGCTGTTCCAGGAGGCAGGACATCAGGGTCCTGCAGCATCCCAGAGCTGCTCCAGCACTGTTACACAGGAGGATGCAGCAAGGACCTTCACTGTACTTAGTAAGATGGTTGTAGTCATGTGGACTCGAACAAGGTTTCATTTCACTGGGGTCTGCAGATACAGACTCCTAGAATTGCTAGCAGCTTGCATATAATATACAGGCTGGACAGAATTTGTCCATGTGTCATTTGACAAGATTATTTACACAGAGGAATTTGCTTAGCTAAGAACCCTGATGGACACACACACATGTCAAATAAGCAATTACCCCCATACTCATAGGCTTATGGAGATCAATCATACTGACCTATAGTCCCTGCAGTCCCTGCCATTTCCTGGATTGCTTTATAAACAAAAAACCTAACAGGAAAGGCATTAAGTCATTATTAGATTAGCCTTGGTTTTGCCTCGAGAATTTTTGATCTGATAAGAAGTATCTCCTCAGCTGATTTGGTAAGGTACCTTTTTCTTGTCAGTATAAATGATGGTGCAGACCAGGCAGTGGAGTCTGAAAACCAGTTCATTACACAGAGGAAATGGATCTGTTTCATTAGAGGGATGATATTGCACCAGTTTAACTGTGTGTTCCCTTTAAACCTTGCTGATCCTGGTGAGGCTCCCCTCAGACTAGTACAGAGTATGTACATACACACTCTGTGCACTGGTTGAACTAAAGAAGTGTGATGCAATATTTTTTAGCTAAATCATTACAACTCTTCCATGAATATTTAGGTGTGGCATTTATCCATTCCTCAGACTGACAGTAATGCACTGATCCTGCATTCTTGTGTCAGAAGCAAGTCTGTGACTGTTTTCTATGCTGATAGAAAAAGCTGGGGATATAACATGTGTGGTATTTTCCTTCCTGCTTGCATCCCCACAGACTCTAGGTTTTCTGGACCCATAGAAGTAGAAGGCAGCAGTAACTGGAAGGGTAGCTTGAATGCCCCACATTGTCATTCATAGCCATGGGTATGCTTTTTCTGCTCCCACAGAGTCCCAGGAACTGAGAGCTTCTAGATCCTGTGCCTTTATTCAGTGTCATGATTGCTGGTCAAAATACAATTTCCATAAGAAGTAAAAAAAAAAAATAATCAGAGGAGCTCGCCTTTGGTATGCAAAGATTTGCAATAAACCTTGTGGTAATGTGGGAAGGAAGACTCAAAAAAATTAGAAATGAGAGATTTAGTGTGTTATGAATATATGAAACTCTCACTACAATTCGTGCATGTATCTGCATGTTTTCACTGTGNAAGATTTGCAATAAACCTTGTGGTAACGTGGGAAGGAAGACTCAAAAAAATTAGAAATGTGAGATCTAGTGTGTTATGAATATCTGAAACTCTTACTACAATTCGTGCATGTATCTGCATGTTTTAACTGTGAAGGATAGCTGGATGTACTGAATTCCCTGTTGTTCATAGTCTCTGTGACAAGAAAGAATATCTTCCTAGAAGCCAGACTACCTTCCAGAGGAGAACCTTGGACTTTAAACAGGAATTCCTGGGTTACTTTGGTCAGTCCTCTGGAAGAAGTCAGACTAGAGCATCATAATTGACATATATGACTTTAAGCTTTTTGAAGCTGAGATTTTGTTTCAATAACACAGGGGAACAGTGCTATTGACCTTAACGGGAGTTTAATCTCCTGTTCTCATGGAAGACTGTTGTACATCTGCGGGCAGGCAGGCCCCAGCAGAAACTCCATCATGCCAGTCTCTGGCAGCCTCAGTCTTATTTTGGAAAACTGTAGAAAGCCAATGATTTAGGATATAAATCAGCAATAAACTGTATAATCCCAATGTAGAGGTTTAATTTAAAATAAAGAGAACTTGATTAAAAGGGTTAGATTAGAAGCAGGATTCAAAAGTAGTCATGTGGAAGACATTTAAATAATACAAATACCTTTTATGAGACACTGTACAGAACTCAATAAATATTGAAATAAAATACTTATGTTGAGGGTTTTGCCAGAAAACCCTTGGAGAGTTTTTTGTTTAATCAGGTGCTATAAATCTGCCTTTAAGAAGAGTTTCAGTTCTCTCACATGTCCTGGCAGGGGCCAGATAAACACCTTGGGGTACTCCTGCTGTTCTAAGGTCACCTTTATGCAGAGACACATCACAATGCTCTACTTAGCAGCATCAGAACAGGACTTAAATGATGCATAAATCTTGAGCTCTTCAGGAGTTATTTTCACCCTCTCTGTATGCGAAGAAAAGCAAGCAGTTCATTTAATCCTGTGTGGCTTCTGTATTAAAATAAGCCTTGATACTAATCCCTGGCTATCTGGATTTAAACTGGCATATATCCTACAGCTTCAAATACCAGAACATCTGAGTTACCAATGTGCCCTTAAAACCAGAGCATTTATGTGCTTAATCACACCAAAGGACAGAAAAGTCATTATATTCCCAGTGTCTCCCTAATGAGGAACTGGGTTCCTTCAAAAACCCAGGCAGTTTTACTGACATTATTTCCTTTTGCTGCAGTGTTCTCAGTGTTTCCCACTGTGACTTGAAAAAACAGGATGAGCAAGGTAAATGTCACGGAGCAGCATATCAAGGTTGTGTTGGCATCTTGTGTAAATTCAACTACACAATTTACAAACTGGGGTTTGCACTGAAATTTCACAAAATGCAGGTGGCTTCACTTGTGTATGAGCAGATTTTCTCCCTGACAGAAACATCAGGATTCCTAGGCCCTCATCCTAACACAGTTGTCAAACTTGACCAAAAAGCAATATTAGTACATTATAAGACATCCATATTTCTGGGGTTTATGAGTATATATGTGATGGTAAAGTAGTGGTAACTACAATGCTCCTGTAGTGGTAAATTCAACAATGTCACTTCCTAGATGTACTGTGCACATTATATAACACAGATAGGCCACCAGCACATATCTCCTTGTGTCCCTGGGAGTGCCGAGGTGCTTCATAAGATGCTGCTGCTCTGCAGCAGTTCACTGTGCTCTTTACTTTGTCTTTCTATCCATTCCTTCCTTTCCATCTTCTGTTTCTCACCCCTTCTGTTGATGGGCACGTGAGTGGTTAACAGTGAATGTCCTGCCACACTCAATGCTGAAGGGCAGGGTCACTCTGGGGTTGCCCACAACAAAGAAGTTACATGTGCTAGGAGCCACATTTTTGCTTTACGCTTCTTGCTCCCCTCTGCCTGTATCGCAGCAGCGTATCATGCCAGCCAAACTCTGCCAGTCAGCAAGAATAGGGGAAAAACTTCTTTCTTCTCTCTCTAATGTTTCTGCTTCATAAGCTCTTTGGGGAAAGGACTACCTGACTGTGAGGAAGCAACCTTGATTTTTTAGACACTAAAAAGAGCAACTACTGAACATCAGTGACCTCACAGATACGGGCAGCCAGAGGCAGCCAGAGTTCAGCTCACATGGCAGGTATGAAACCTGTCGTCTAAGTAATGTAAAAATCTTTGGCAGGAGGTGGCTGACACTGAAGAATCCCAGGAAATTAACTTTAATGCTTTTTCTGGGATGGATACCAGCACTACATATGTCCTGATGCTAGAGAATTAGCAAATGAACAGCAAAGAAGATTTCCACATGCAAGGAAATATGGGCATGACCTCTGCTGGCAAAGTTCTCAAGAGATTTTAATGCTCAGAGTAATGATTCCAGCTTCAAAGCATTCTCTGCAATGAGGCTTCTCACTAACTCATGCTAACCAAGAGGACAAAGCATCCGTTTGTGAAATGTCTCATCCTCTTCAGGTCACTTAAGAACCTCAGGCACAGATTTTAAAACTTGATCTAGAGATACCACATCAATACCACTATCTTTTTTTCCATCTAAACTACAGCAACTACTGTCAGCCACAGTGGAAAGTGCCGCTGAACCTACAGAAACACAATCTGTAATTTGTGTATGGCCATTAATAAAGATGGAAGAGAGTGCCAGCTCCTTTTGGCACAATTTTCCAAAGATACCACTTTTCCAAGAAAGTATCTACATCTCAATCAAAGAAAAATTGCAACAGCTTTTGAAATGCCAGGATCATCTCCTTCCTCTTGTGACAAAGCATGGAGTAGGGAGTCATTAGGACACTGACAGGAGAAATGGGCATTCCTTCACAAGTGACTTGATTCAAAAGAACCTGTTATGTTTTGGAAGAATAGATGTCGGGGTCTTTATGAAAATCAGCCTGCACAAGTTTGTTGCAAAACCGAGCACAGGCTGAACTTCTGAGTTTTGGAGGGAAAATGTACAGACTTAAGAGACTTATGAATGTTAACTTCTCTGGTCGGCTTAAAACAAATTTTAATGGTCATACAATGGGTGATGAGGGGGGATACATATTAAAGGGGGAATATGTTAAATTAAAGGGTGCCTGTATCTTCCTAGTACATCAGCCAATGGGGAAAGGAGGAGGGCAACATGGGGTTGGGAATTTAGGATAAAAGGAGGCTGCATCCTCCAAAAACTTGGGAGAGGCCCCATGGAGGTATGGCCTAGTGACCTCTCTCCCTTTATTCGAATAAAGTTGATTCTTGCAGGGCTCCTCTGTTTCCTTTGTGGACACTGGCCTTTCACGGCGTGATTTTCCATACAACACCATCTCCCACATAGTTAATATTTTTTTTCCAGTGACTAAACAATTCAACTGCTAAAGCCTACTGTGATGCCTGAAGGGATCTGATTACTTTGAGCACTGCCTGGCTGAGGAACTCCTGGTCCTTGACAGTGAGCACTCACTGAAATCACATGAAAAGAGAGATGCACATTTCTTCCAAAGGTTCTTTTGACAATTTTCATTTGTTTTGTTTGCAATTCAAGGCTTTTTTTTTTTTTTTTTNTTTTTTGGAATAATGGAAACCTTTAAAAGGACTCAAAACACAGCATGTTTAGAGAAAATACCATTCTTTTGAGAAAGGAGAGGGGTTTTCTGATAGATGTTTGTTCTCATCTAATTCTTACTTTAGTGACTGGCAGCGATTTGAGACCAACCCTCAAAGTAACCAAATTTCTTTCCTTGGTAAAATTGTAGGAGGTAACAGGTAACTGTACATTTGAAAGCTATATGCTGGAGGGGGGGGAAATGCCCCGGACAACAAACCCCTGAAAATCAAAGACAGTCTGTTACTGTGTCAATTTCAAGAGTGTGCTTTGGCACATACTAGCTGATGAGATGTCCAGTGAGTACCTATATGTAAGATAGAAAGTAACTGGTCTCTAAGACTATACTTCTAGTCCTCAGGAATTTCTGGTTCGATACTCATAAGTTAGAAGTTTTAAACTGTCTCTAACCAAAGCTTTAGAAACGGCTTTATTTTAGAAAATGAGGCACCATGTTTGAAAGTCATTAAAAGAGCTTGTAGTTGATACATCAGTCAAGCGAACAGTACACGTTTTGATACATCAAGCAAACTTTGTTTGGATACCAAGGAGCCAGCCAAAGAACTTGAAGGGAGCAAAGATGAAGTTCTCCACAGATGTGCTGTTGCTATGAGGTGGACATGATGTTACCACTCTCAAAACCTTCTGTAAATGCCTAACCTGTCACAGGGGCTGAAAAATCTACAAAGTGTTGGAACCTCTGCTGTCTGTGCTGTCCTTCACTGTCCAGGCTGCTCCTATGAGACTGCTTATGCCCCACTCCTATTCAGGACTGCACCCACCACATTTTTAGTGCTACAAAACCAGTGATTTCCCCACCTGTGCTAAATATTCAAAAATCATGACTCAGATTCTAGTATCATGATTGACTTAAAAATGAGATTTTTCTTTTAAAGAGCCTTAGAGCATTTTAAATCATCATCTGGCTTCTAGGCTTCTTGTTCTGGAGTGTTTACTGTGTAATTCCTTGACTGGCGGCTGTGACTTACAATAGAATCTTAAAGAGCCAGCAGCACCGGCTTTGATTTGCATATCCAGTTTTCACTGTGGGAAAAAAAAAAAAAAAGGAAGAAATGTGGCTTCTGTAGCCTAATGCTGAAGAGGAACCTAAGGGGTTTTACACTGTTACTCAGTTTGTGCACTGCAGGCAGGAGGTGAATGATTGCAGGCATGGGAGCAAAACTGTCCTGTTACCTTTGGGGCCACACTCTGGAGTCCTGCAGGGGCCACAGCAATGCTTAGTGTGAGCTGGAGCCTCCCCAGGGCTGGGGTCATTTGTGTTGCCCCTCTTAAGGTGCTGTGAGCAGAGACTACCCCAAGCTTAGTGACTACTGGCTGGGCTTCTCATCTTCCCTGGATGCCAGAGCTGGGAGAAAAGCCAATGTGTCAATCCTAAACCAATTCTTCATAGCCCAGAGGGACCCTTGGAGCAGGAAGTACTCTCAGCAGATTACTCACCTCTGTATGATAATGCCAAAATAGATTTCAAGGCAGGAAATGCCCAAATACAATCTGCAGTGTTCTTAGATGAGATGGTTGAAATGTGCTAATTGTTTTGCATTTGCTTTTTTTAATATATTTTCTTGTACAAGTTCCTTTTTGAAATGGAAGTAGAAAATTTAGAAAGAAAAGGTTTTCTGAAAGCCAGAAAATTATGGTAAGCGGGAAAAAACACTTCATTAAAAAAAATATTTTTTTTTCACAAAGTTTCAGATGTCTTAGTCCATATACACATTTCTCACACACACATACACAAAGTCTGTAGTTAAAGTGACTTAACCTTTTGTTAAAAAAAAGTGGTGATCCAAAAAGCATACTGTTATCTTACTGTATTTTGAGACAAATGAGCTACGAGTCAGCTTCTGGTTTAGAAATAAACATATGTGGATGATGCATCTAAATGACTTGATAAAGGTTCACATAAGAAGGCCACATCCTCTAAGAGTGAAGGGGCCTGCCTGTTAGTTTTCTTACACTGCTGTCTTCACCATTGGCTGCTGCTGAAAAATATACCACACAAGGTTTGGGGTTGCTGTTCTAGAGCAACAGGAGCTGCTGAGTCACTTTGGTCTGGTTTAAGAGCAGTGATGCTCTTAAATTTTTGAAGTAGCCTGCAAGAGTGTTCCTCCTGGGAATGCGCTGCTCCGCCCTGCCCTGCGGGGCCAGCACACATGGATGGAGGTTCCTTACTCCCCTCAGCACAGTTCTGCCCTCACTCCAGAGCACTGTCTAGCAACTCAAGGGAAAAGCACCCTGGAAAGGGTGAGCCACAGTCATAAAAAATATATTGTGACACCGCTCCAGATGGAAAAGATTTATATCCCTGAACTCTAGGTAACAGGAGAATCTGTGCTGCCTAATTCCTAAGTCTGAAGTTCTGCTTTGCAGTCAGCAAGTTTTAAGGTGAAAAAAGAAGGAAGGATTTCTTACAGACTTTTTTGTTGAGTGTGTAAATAAGGATATTTCAAGGTACATGAATCCAGTCATTCTTTTTTCAGTTGTATTGGGGACCTTGAGCTTCATGACACAAGGAGTTATCTCTTCAACTCAAAGACTGACAAAATGACACAACCAAGGCCACTGCTGTACATTAAGATGCGCACTGTAAGGTACAGTACAATACATTTATCATCAGTGTGACTTGCTGCTATTTATTGTCCAAAAAATGCTGGAATTGAGACTCTTTGGTTCTTCCAGTGCTGGTAAATAAGCTCCATCTACTGGTTGTTGTGCATGACAAAGACTTAGGACTGAAGACATTATTCATTTATGTAATACTTGCATTAAGACAGTCCTCAGTCATCCATGGGATTGTTAGAGTTGTCTTCTTTTAGATTCACTACAGTCAAGCACCTAAACTTTTGCTTTCAGAATTCTGAGGGACAGCATAGAAAAGGGATGCATAAA
Source organism: Cyanoderma ruficeps (assembly GCA_008694505.1). Classification (NCBI taxonomy): domain Eukaryota; kingdom Metazoa; phylum Chordata; class Aves; order Passeriformes; family Timaliidae; genus Cyanoderma; species Cyanoderma ruficeps. The sequence continues at coordinate 17,753,838 of VZDJ01007749.1, forward strand.
TTTTCTGGCCAAAGTAGGCCAGAATGTTTTCCTAAGGCAAAGTAGGAGATGAATGTACCTAAGATGACTGAAAAATGGGTGCATGCAGACATGCCTGGATCAGAGTCCTAGGACCAGCAGGCTTAATTCACTGCACTAATGACACAGAAGTCCTGGGGTGCTCCTGACTTGCCCTAGGAAGATGGTGGCTGGGAGAGTGGTGGCTGTGTCTCTTTCAGGATGTTCACATTCATACCACTCTTAGCATTTCTTTTACCATTGTCCACAACAGCACTACAACTGTAAAGAAATCATTTTCCATTAAAATAACGTTAAAATTTCTGAAGACTGGAAGGTATTTCTTCATTTTGTATCAAATGAAACCATGAACTTTCTAGAAAGCAAGTGTTTCTTTTTTCTTTAATAGCATGCTTAGATCTTCCAATTTTGCATGCATCTGAGCTTGACCTAGGCAATCAAAGGTTTAGGTCTAGTAACTAGGTCAGAGGGAAAACAGGCCATTAGGATGCAGGGGCAGATGAACCAAATCCCCTGTTGCAATATTGCAATATTGATGGGACAGGACAAGTCTGTTCCAGGTGGATCTGGTAAGTTTAGACTTGGTACTCAAAGTGCTCACCTGGCTTACAAGAGAGCTCTGTGCAAGATTACATCCTGAGTCCAGAAGACCAGAGTGTCAGGAGTCTCAGACTTCCCAGAAGAGCACTCTTGTCAGCTAGCTCTAAAGCCAGACTCCTGCCTTCCTCAATGCCATATTTACTATCTGATTCACAACAGAAGTTGTTACAGAAGGAGAAGGTCCAATTCTAGAATCATCTATTGCCTATGGATTAGGACACTCACCTAAGAGATGGAAGACACAACTTGTCCCTTCTCTAAATTAGGCTGTTTCCTCATCTCTCAGGTGAGGTCCTTATTACTGGATTACTGCTTACTGCTAGACTTTCTGCTGAACTGTGAAGAGGCATCACTTGGCTTTTTCTTCTGAGACCTCATGCCTGAATAACTTGTATACAGAAGCATACCTTTGGTATATAGATATTTCATACCTTGAGGGAGTTCCCATTTTCTTCTGCTCCCTGTCAGCTACTTTCAGCTAAATCATGAAACTTCTGATGTATTTTCAAGCATGTAGCATATTAGCCACAATTTCTGCCTTCATAAAAATGTTTACATTTCATAGCTGAAAAGAGAAGCATGTGAGCTTCTCTATGTTTAGATGGAGTCTTAATGAGTCAACAGCAAAAGACTGAATTAATGAGTAATGTCACCAAGAGACAGGGTCCTTAAGACATAGGTCTTGACAATTTAAATCATGGTTTAACATAGCCCTCATATCTGAACACATTGTGAGTTCATTTAAAACTTTTGGCTTCAGTTTTTGTGTCTGTTGTTATTGGCAAACACTCCTTCTTTAATCAAATACATGGGGACATTATTGTCCTTACACAAGAAGTGCTTAGACATCAATAGTAGTACTCTCTGGACAGTTAAAAAGCACAAATTTCACCTGTGATTCAATGTACTTTAATTTATGTTAATGAGCATTTTTATTTGATCACTCAGTTTTCATGGTTTCTCTTTGCATCTAATGCCGGTGTGGAGATAATGAAAAACCAAGGGCAGCTGCACCACTGTTTTGTTGCTTTGTTGTTCCCCACCTTTAAGTCTCTGGTACCATCTTTCCCCTAAAACTTTGAGATGCTTTTATCTCTCTGACCACAAAAAAGGGTACAGCTCTGCCAGTCCATAAAAAGTGATTAACTAACCAGTAGTGCCTCTTCTTCCTTCTCATTGCCACTGCTTAGAGAACAGGGCACTGAACTGCCTGCCAGTCCTCAGTGTATCACCACTGAAAATCTGAGATGATGCTTGGCAAGCCTTCACTGGAGCTTGAGGGTTGCCAGGGGAGCCAAAGGAGGGCCATTTCCCCCCTCTGCTTGCTCAGTTTTTGTCACAAAGGGAAGGGAAAATAGAAGTTTCCAATGCTAAAGCGTGTAGCTATGGTCATTTCAGCCCCGTGTCAATACTGAAGAAACACATTCATAAATGGTGCTCTGTTCTGCTTCAGTACAAACTCACAACTGGAAATCATCGTCTCAAGGGTTAACGTGAAGGTGCTCCTTTCCCTATTACCATTTTACTTTGTTTTCTAGGTTCCTATCACAGCCCAGAACTTATTCTGCTTTCTGTAGGGAGATGCAGCCTCAGTATGTGGTTATGAACAGACAAATTGTGATGACTGTAGCTTGGCCCTAATGCAACTCTGCCTGGAGAGTACTTTGGAAGTGGGACCAATGGCCAAGACCAGGTAATTTAGTACAGTCATACTAATACAGTGAGATTGAATATGCAGGAAACTGGAAGACAGAAGAAAGCAAGCTCTTGAAATTGAAAAACTGAACCTAAGATCCACAGCTTTTCAGATTTCTTGGGTAAAAAACCCAGTCCTCCACCAATGAGGGAGACACACGCCTGAGACTTTCTGTGCATACTCCAAACCCCATCTCCTTCTCTCAGAACTTGCTACATTTTCCTTCTTGTAGTACAATGGTCAAAAGAGTTCCCTTTTGGTCAAAATGTGCTGGAACCTGATGAGTTCCTTGAACATCCTTGTTTTCAAAAGCCACTTCCTGCTCTTTGTTCCTTCTTTTTTTATGGGATTTTTCCATTACACGTCTCCAGCTCTTACAGACCAGTGGGTGCAAGGGCAGTCATACATTTCTTCTAAGACAATTCTTCAGTCCTTTTAAAATGGAAGACTATTAATGGCAGTGACTCACTTAGACATTTTTCCCTTTTCAGGGAGTTATATGGCACCAGCTGTGGTGGAAGATTGCTGATTCACTACAATATTAACCTTTCCACGGTACAGCAATTTTATAGCTTTATCCAGCATTCATAAATTCAAAATAAATAGGTTTTCCTACCTGTCATTCTTAGTTATTTAGGACAAGCTTTGTCTTCACATGAGTTTATAGAATTGTTTGATGCAGGCCTAAATACAAATATGACTACTGCCTAAAAATGTGGGGAAATTATATGTCTGTGCCAAAATGAAGCCTAGAACATGTGAGAAAGAATACAATATACAATGCTGCAGTGCTTTGCATTTGGCATAATTTATACAGGTCCAGGAAAAGGTTTCCACAACCAATACACTTGGTGGCTGCTAGCAATGGTGTGACTCAACAGCAATGCTACAGTGTCCAGCCCAGAATTGTTTTCTGCTACATGCGCTGCATCATGAAGAATGCCTCACAGAAAGGAAAAATGATGTCTGCTGTAGGAAACAGGTTGCTTAAAGCCATTTTAAAAAAATTTATTTCATTTCCTAGGCAAAGGAAACATGGAGATTTGTTTGCAGAAACATAAATAGATAGGATTAAAAATTATGAGCTGAAGCTGACCGACAGCTCACCTGCAATAAAACTTATGCAATAAAACTTACGTAAACAGATGTCATTCCATGGGAAATCTCTTCTCTCTGGCTGACTGACAGCCGTACATGACTCAGGAGACACTCAAACATCATGAGACTAAACCAAACCATTATTTTTCCAGTGGAGAAAACTGACAAAGAGGAATTCACTTGTACAAATCCTGTAGCAAACCAATGAAAGAACTGGGATAGACTGCCAAGGTTTACACAGCATCATGGAGGAAGGTCAGGTCCAGCTTCCCACTAAGTGGAGTGCTGTGGGTATCAGAAGTGCTACAAAGTTAAAGTGCTGGGGCTCTGCTGGGCTCCTCTAATGCTTCAGGGAAGAAGCTGGGTATTCAAGGAACAGAAATATAACCTGTGGGGGGAAAGTGAAAACAGAAAAGTACCTATTTTAGACTGATGCATTATTTGCTCTCTACTTTTTTTTTCAGCCCAGAATTCAGGTGTAATGGGAGAATGGTGGTTTCTAGAGGAAAAGATTTGTGTTTTAGCTTTGCCTGAAACCACTGGGTTGGACTGTGGCACATGAAGGACTCATGACACCAGGGAGAGACTTCATCTTTTTCCCTACTGCAGATGTGTATTTTAAGAGCTGGCCTTTGTTATGAGGTCAGTGCCAACAGAGGTAGACCAACACTTTTTCTTTGATGAATCCTTAAAAGCCTGTCGCTGAGTTTTGCTAGTTGGTTGGTTTTGTTTTTTGTTTTCTTCGTGGGCCAAGTTTAGCAAAGGAAAGTGTCTGCTTTTTCACTAGATTGCCTGTAGTTACAGGCAAGTGCTGAGAGCATAGACAAATATCTGGGAAGTATGGGCCAGTGAAGGATGGCTGATGCAAAGCAATTTTTGTTGCTGGTTGAATGTAAATGAAGACTTCATTTACTGTAGTAAAAGAGAATTTAGGGTTACTGTGGTTTCTTTCAGTTCTGTCTCTTACTCACTTTTTTTCTTTTTTTTCCATTTACATGGTTCTTTCACTCAGGGGGAACACTGTTCCATTGTTGTGATGCACCAAAGCAAAATATAGAGCCACTTCAAGGCTGCTTTAATTGACAGAGAAGCTTCTGATTATTATCTATAATGCCTGGGTAAGTACAGTATTACAGTACAACATAGGCCACTCCCGAGAAACTGACAGGGCCCTCATCCCACCTGAAGCAGTGGATGGTTCTTACAGCAGGCAGGTATAGATCCCTTTCTTGTTGCTCTAGGAGAGCTTTTTACATGGGAATTTGCACTCCAGGTCTTCTGTGTGTTGCTAGTTCAGCCCAGTGAAGCTTTCTGGTTACTGGCAAAAAAATCTGTGGAATAGACTCATACCAGATCCTCAGCCTCACTATACATCAGTGTTCCCAGCTCAACATGAAGCCAATAATTCCTGCTTAGCTTTTTGCTGAGTGATAGATATGTGTCTGGCATTCACATTTGCACAGCTGTTGGAGCCCCCTGCATAAGTACATTAGGAATGTCATTACTGTTTGTGTGTTTACTTATTTGCATAATTTATCACTGAGGTATCTAGATACTCCTGGCCCATCTGTCAGAAGATTGGAAATGACACCCTGCTCAAGTCCAGTTTTCCTGCCACTGCAAATATACATATATATAAAACTTGTCATGAACTGATAGAACTCCAGCTAGCTAAGTATGCAGAATTCTTCCCTCTCCTTTTGTTTTGCAAAAGCTTCCATCCTCCTTATCTTGCTTTTAAGTCTTCTCAGCAGGTATGCAAGGCCCAGTTCACCTGTATTTGAGTGTGAGTGACCATAATCACATGACTGAACCAGAGTTGCAGGTAGCTTCTCAGCTGTGGTCTACTGAATATTCACACTTGGGATGTGGCATTTCACACTGGGAGCACCTAGGATCACATTTCACAGAATCAGAGAATTGTTAGGGTTTGAAGTGATCTCTGGAGATCATCTAGTCCAATGACCCTACCAAGGCAGGGTCACCTAGAGCAGGTTACACAGGGATGTGTCCAGGTGGATTTTTAATGTCTCCAGAGAGGAAGACTCCACAGCCTCCCTGGGCAGCCTGTTCCAGTGCTTTGACACCCTCAATGTAAAGAAATTCTTCCTTGTGTTGAGATGGAACTTCCTGTGTTTTATTTTATGGCCACTGCTCCCCATCCTGTTGCTGGGCACTACCAAAAAGAGTCCGGCACCATCCTTTTGGCACCTGCCTTTGAGATACTTATATGCACTTAAAAGATCCCTTCTTAGTCTCCTCTTCTCTAGGCTGAACAGGCCCAGCTTCCAGTCTCTCCCCATAAGAGAGATGCTCCAGACTCTTCATCATCTTTGTGGCCCTCCACTGGACCCTCTCTGGGAGCTCCATGTCTCTCTTGTCCTGAGGAATCCAGAGCTGGACACAGTATCCTTTTTCTCACGGGTGCAACTAGGGCATCTCACAGTCCTGATCTCTCCTTCACAGTCACTTCCAAATTGATGAATCCTCAGTCTCCAGCATAAAGTTTGATTCTTCATCCCTGAAATGTACAGACTTGGGACTCATCCCAGTTGTATGACCTCAGCTTCGGCAGGCCAGCATTGCTCCCCGCGCCACGCGCACCTCCTGGCGTACGGACCGCGCTTCCCGGCGCTGCGCCGTGCCCCGGTTCCGCCGGCGGTCCCAGGCTGGTGCGGGGGGCCGGGCGGAGGGGCCGGGCGGGCCGGCTCTGCCTCCCCCGCCGCGGGCGCTGCCGGCGCTCACGTAGCCGCGGGGGCGGCGCGGCGGCCCCGGGAAGCGGCGATCGGGGCCGCACGTAGCGGGGCCCCCACCGCGCCGCGCCGGTCACGTCGGCGGGGCCGGGCCGGAGGCGCCTCGGGGCGATTAAATCGGGCTCTGTGTGGCGCCGACTGTTCCTCTGTTTGGCTCCGGCCGCCGGCACCTTCCGCCCTCCGCGGCTGCTCTCGGTGCACGTGTGAGGTGCCCCCCTCGTCCTGCCTGCCTGTTCGTCCCACGGCACCTGTCTCCCTTCCCCCGCCCCCGGGAGCGGAAAAAGTGATCTTCACGTTTCACTAGGAAAGCGGAGTCGTGGCTTGAAAGTCTATCCTTACTGTTCCTAGAATTCTTAGGAAACACACAGAATTTTCACATTAGAGCAGCTATTTGTTCACTCAGAGGGCCTCGTATTCCACTAAGCTCAAGGAGGCATTTGAAGACGTTTCTAGTGTGTCTCAATATATAAATCAGATTCCAAAATGGATTTTGTATCAGACACATTCAGTAAGTCGCTGTTACATGGACTTTATACACAGATAACCTGTCTCCCCATATACCAAGTAAAGTCTCAGAAATGTGGCATCTGGAAAATACAAAAAAAATTAATTTGACTTGAAATGGTGAAAAGTATTTAAAAATACTTATTACCACTTATTTTCCTGCTTTGTTACCTTATATCCCGTAGGAAATGCTTCACCTCATAGGCATTCTAATGATGGCTGTTTCAATTCTCATTTTATGGTTATGCATAAGTTATGTATGCTGAACTGCATTATGTTTCCTCTTTTCTTATAGCATGATCATGCCTGTCACCCTAAATCTGCTGCTTAATTCTTTCCTGTCCTCATGGCGCTGCTGCTTCTTTTAATTTCTTTTTTACTGTAGCAGCTTTCATCCACTTTTCCTGTTCCTATGCACACTTCCACTACCCATACCAGCACCTGCCATTTAGCTCATTTCATCACCCAGGAAAGTGAATTAACAAAGGAAGAGTAACAAGCTGATTTCCTGTCCTGAAAGGAATCCTTAATGATGTGTGTAGGACCTGACTCCCGGGTCTGCTTCAGCTGCCATCAGTCTGCATGGATAATTAACAGGGTTCCCTAAAATTTTTTTAAAAATAGTCTCTATTGAGGGAAGATAATCAACCTCATTCACCCACAAAGGTGACATCCCTTACAGTAAGGAAGTAGGACAAGAGACAATTCCACAAAGGCCACTGGCTCAGTGAAGCATGCTCTAATTGTAAGAAGACAGAAAGTCGCTTTTTCTGGTCTTGAAAATAGCTAAAAATTCTTGCTATTGCTTGCTGCTCGGTGCAAGATGCCTATCCTTTATTCCACCACAAATTGTGTTTCAGCTGTAATTTGGCAGTCATAGGACTGGTATCTCTTTTAAATTGTGGTTATTGTGTACACTGAGAAGCGCATGCAGGTATGAAGCTTTCCATGGGATAGCTCTGATGACAGTTTCTGTGTAAGAACCCAGTTTTTTCAGTGACATTCTAAAGCTCTCATCAGTGGAATTATTTAATGAGAAGTCTATGTGACAACACATTCATAAAAGGGACTGAGATGGAGACTAAGACGGCAGGCTATAGCTAAAACTGGCAGTATATCTCTTCACCCTTTAACTAAAGGTAAAATTCCTCACTGCCCTCCATGGTCCTGTAGATCAGCTAGAACACCTATTATTCAGGAAGAAGAATCTTCAGGATTTCAGATCCTGAAGGACCTAGATCTTCAACACAACCAGTAATCTTCTTCAGGGCCTTATATTGAAAATGAGGTTGTTCTCTCAATAAAGTAAATAATTTGTTTGGACTTGATTTTATTTATTTTTTCAAAAGATGATGTGTGTGGAGATCAGACTCTGTCCAGGAAACCATGCTTAGTATTCCCTTTTCTTCTAGGTTTCTAAGAGAGCTGCAGATTATGAAATATTTATATTTATCCTCAGGAGAGGGGTTTTTGTAAACATTGAACAGTTGGATAGAACAAAAATTCATGGAGGTGTTAGAGAAAGAGATTGCGGAGATTTTGTAAGCTGCAAAGACCGTCACAAGGGCAGTGAGAGGGATGATTTGTGGTGAAAGGGGGTGATCCTATTGAACAGTGGGGTCTAAGTGTCCCCTTGCAATAGAAAATTAGTGGACTGAAACTGCAGTATGGCAGTAACTTTCTTCTTCCTGAAGTGAAAAATGCCAACCTAGCTGCAAAGCAACAGCATTGAGTCAGTAATGCAGATGTAAAATTTGTTTCTTCTGCACTAAACTCTAAATCAAACATAACATTCCTAATTCACATTCTAGTGGCCGTAAAAGTTCTTCCTCTTTATTAGTATGTGTGTGTGTCAGCTGATAACCCAGACTTTATGGGTGATAAAGTGTAATGAAAAAGAACCAGTCAAGAACATTTGCAGGATTTATGGCTGGTTCTATTTACCAAATTGAGTTTAGAAGTGGGGAATGAGGTTTTGATGTATGTTTCTTCTTTTTGCTTGCTCATTTTGAGGCAAAGTCTAAGCTTGCATAATCTAAATAGTTTATAGTCATGCCAAGCTGAGGCTTATAGAGAATGTTTAAAAATGAGCACTATGATTTATGACTAGAGAGAAATATGAATATTCTCTTTCTAAATGGTTTCTAGGCTCACAGTGGGGATTTTGTCTAATTCAGGCTGAATTACAAAGATGGGACTAGACCTCAGTTTTGTTCTCAGATATTGCATGCAGCCATGCCTTGTAATCCCCTTTATACCCTTCAGTTGGCTCTAATCAGTATAAAAATAATGGAGAGTGTCTCAGTGAACTGGTTCGGCTCTCTGAATAACCATGCCATGCTCTGGTGATCCCAGCAGTATGTTAAGGCTTTACCTGGGAACATCAGTCTTCCTTAAAATCTTTCCTAGTATTTTCTTCCCATATCTATTTTTTTGCTCCCCTTACCTTTTGTTAATTTTCCCCCCCTTGCTTAGCAGTCTGACAGAAATCTGTTTAATGTGACTGATATAACTGTTCAGTGTTGTTTCAAGGAAGCACAACACAAGATCATGCCATTACTTTCAAAAAGTAAAGCTTCCCTTTTTCCTTGGTGGTGGCTTCCTTTAAGAGTAATAGCTGGAAAAGAAAACGTGGAATCATGGAGAGAGAAATGCACCATGTCAGATGTTCCTGGCAGTAGCTCTTATACTCCAGAATAACCTCTCATGGTAAAGTCAGATTGCTCTTGCTTGGGGTATGTTGCTGCACATAGCGTCAGGGAAGACAGTTTGTTAGCTCCCTAGAAGCTGACAAAAAGCTGTGGTAGATATTCAATTCATCCATTCTTATACCATACTCAATTAGTTAACTTTTCTTTTGGGTAAAAAAACAGCTTATTATCAGTGAAGTATTTTACAGGGGTTATAGTTTATCTGAAAGACAGAATGTTCTTCAGAAGTGAAATACCAGAAAAAACCACATACAGCTCATATCACGTACAGCTCATCCTTCTCATAAGGTGTTGTTCATTCCTACATCTGAAGAGTGTGGATTAGAATCAGAAATGTCTGTGAAGGATGATATTGGAGAGGAAGAACTAATAGCAAGCAAATAATTCCAGAGATTTTTAAGTCATGTATAACAGTTGATAACAAACAGCTGATGCTTCTCAATGAAAAAGAACAGCAGTTCCTTTTCTGTGTAGATAAAGGGCATGGTGATGAAGCAGTACAAATAATAAAGCAATCTGCTTTTGGGACACATAAATGTCCGTGATGTTTCACTAGGCTGCAAGGCAAAAAGAACAAAAATAGATGATACATGTGGGAGGATTTAATCAGGTGGGGAAAACCAGCGCATTCTTTCTGCATTCCTCAGCACTGCTCATACAGTGGTGGACAGTTGACCTCCCATCTGAATGACATTCAGCCATGAATATTTCAAGGGCAAGCACTTGTCAGTGACACTTGTCATGACCCACTGAAAACCATTTCAACTGCATGGGAAAATGTCAATGAATTGCAGACTAATGGCATTACTTAGGGAAACCATTCAGCTGGTGTTTGTTGATGAGTATTAAATGTCTCTGAATGTTCTGGCACTGAACTCTGCCTTTCTTGTGCATGAAGTTCTTCTCCAGTACCAGAGGCAGAAACAGCAATATTCTGTATATTTTCATATCAGCTGCAGTTTTTTTCTTTAAATCCAAGGGGATGACTTAAATAATAGAATCATAGGATCACAGAATCATTTAAGCTGGAAAAGATCTCTAAGATTATTGAGTCCAGCCGTTAACCCAGCACTGCCAAGTTCACCACTAATCTATGTCCCCAAGTGTCACATCTACATGTCTTTTAAACACCTCCAGTGATGGGGACTCAACCACTTCTCTGGGCAGCCTGTTCAAATCCTTGACAACCCTTCTCGTGAAGAATCTTTTCCTGATATCCAATCTAAACCTCCCCTGGCACATCTCAATGCTGTTTTCTCTTGTCCTATTGCTTGTTACTCAGGAGACTGACCTCCACTTCACTGCAACCTCCTTTCAGGTAATTGTAGAGCTTGCACAGTTTCTAGGAACTTGAATGCAAAACCTCTTGAAATCATTGCTAGTTCTCATTTTTCACTCCTTTAGAGACTGGCATTTGGTTCCATAGTCCACTTCCCCAGGAGAGACTTCTGGGACGTACATTCAGCACACTGTTCTAAAACTGAAACACTGCTCCATTTAACTCTTGTTACTCTACGAACAGCACCATGCTATATATTGGGTGGCTGGTAGCTGCTAAATTCTAGCATGAAAGTTAGTTATTTGAGAGCATTGGTGTTTCTGAAGAATTATTCTGATTCATATGAGAATTGACCTGGACTAGTGTCAAGTTTTTCCTTTGTGGCTTTTATCACTGGTAGACGACCAGCATTCACAGATCTCACAGAAATTCCATACTACTATATTTTTTCCAACTATTTATGGATTTGTTTTCCTGTTTTCACACTGAGTCATCCATGCAGATATTGCATGACTTCAAAAGATTTCCTGGAACTGATGTCAACTGGATAATCCAGTACCAAGCAAAGTTATTAGCTGTTGAGTTATTTACAGTGTAACTTGTATTTCTACTTTCTAAAGTATCTCTAAATCTATGTCATAGAAAGAAAGAGAGGCCATGGGCATTCTTGAATGGCTCTTCATCAGACGTGCCATAGCAGATTTCTTACTATCACCTGCTCCACTTTGCTTTCAACTGGGTAATTGTTAACAAACTGCCACTTGCTTGAGACAACCAGAGCTTGTTTTGCAGTCAGTGGCTGGGATCTGCAGTCAGTAGTCTGAGTAACTGAAGAGTCATTTCAGAGCTAGCTGAGTTTCCCCACAGCTGTACTGCCATCTGGCCTGTTTCTGTTACATCATGCTCCACGTCTCATTATTCTTTTCCTATGAGCTGTCCTTGTGTCTATTAACCATCACAACTGCTTGTTTTCCCTTGCTTGGGATTTGGTCCTCTAATCTCTTCTTCAGTTTCTTCAGATTTTATTCAGTCAGAGTATTTTTGAGCTGACTGAATGAGTATTCCCTTGCCTCAGTAAAAATGTGACCTCTGTAATGTAGGTTCCAACCCCTGCCATGCCTTGCTTGTACCCCTCTAACCAAAGAGATTTGGGGCTATACACTCTGGGCAGACAGTTACAGCAAGGAATTCTGGAAAGATAAGTGGCTGTATGAAATTGCTCCAGAGGGAGTGTAGGAGAGTTTGTGGGCCTCTCCTCTTTGCAGAGGGTGTGACAGTATATTCAAGGTACTACACAGCAAGTTAGCTGAAAAGGGAATTACAGAAGAAGCTGCCTGTTGGAGGACACTGGTGAGACAGCAGGCATCTGTGAAGAGTGACAGTTTGTTGCAAGGAAGGAAAAAATGGATTTGCTTCCTTTAGTCAGATCTCAGAGCTGAAGATAGTGGTGAGTTACAGGAAACTTCCTCCAGTTCTGCTGGGCTAGAGGAGTAAGGGACTCTCTTGCCCCTTAGCCTGGCTTCCTCCTGACAAGCAGAGACTGAAGAGCCAGATCCCTGACATCAGGATGAAAAAAGGCAGAGCAGACCCAGTAAAAGAAACTGAGAATGAGATTGAAATTTTTTGCTTTTTTTTATATTTTAGCATCCTAAAGCTTGTCAATGTTAACTAGCTTATTTTCACAAACTTATTTATCAATTTAAAAGGCTCTTGTCCTGTCCATTGCTTGAAATGTCTTCCCCTGTCATCTGTGCCAAATGCCAGACCAGCAATGTGGGACTGAGCTCTAAGTGATGGTACAAACATCTGTCAGGATGACTGTGGCATGCTTGCCTTTCTTTTCTCAAAGCAAAAGTCACTTGTGCTTACAGGCAGGAAAAAAAACCATAAACAAACGCTAGAGAAAACTAGACTGTTTGCTGTCTCACCTCAGTTTTTGAAGCTTACCTCACTTCTGAGTCCTGTTATATCACATGTAGTCTTTTGCTTTGCATGCTCTTCTGCCTTCTGGGCCCTGTATCATCATGACTAAACCTTTAAAGTCTTTCTTGCTGTTTTCAGGACAGAATGTTTCTAGTTAGAGCTGCATATAAAGTTTAAAGAAAGGACTTTTGGGTACTGCCTCCATCACGTGTAAACTTGCATAATTCTGTGCCCTTTCAAAATGATGTCAGTTGAAGTGAGCTGGTGCATGTTTTCTGAAGATCTCTTTATTTAGCAGGTGCAGGAAACCTGAACAAAAACTTGCATAAGAAAAGATCAAACAGAAGAGGTAAACTCTTCCTGTTACAGGTGTTAAACTCTGCTGCAGTTCAAAGTCAACATACAAACAATGAGTAAACATGAAACTAGACAGCATTTCTATTACCTTTGAGCAGTTAGATACAAAACCAGAGAAACTAATTCTGGGCTCACGTATGGTTGCCTCAGTCTCTCAACTCTCTCATTCTCCCTGCAGAGGACTCCAGGAAGCCAGGCTGAGGTCAGCTCAGCATGTCCAAGCTCGGTGCCTGGTGCATGGGGCGGCTGTGCTGACCTCACTGGCTGTAGTGCTGCCCTCACTGCCCACCCACTGCACCAGGATTGTCCCTGTGGGGTTGTAGAGCCCTTTGTCTCTCTGGCTTGGAAAACTGGATGATGTTGAGTTTCATCATATATATGCAAGCTTGGAGAAGGGCCAGGTCAGGATGCAGTTTACCTGAGACCTGATTTAAAGCACTTCTAATCCACCTTTCCTGCCCATCTCCTGTTTTCTGTTTTCTGTGGTGGGAGATGCAGTTTTATCTATGTGATTCTGCATGCTATAGAGTGGTCTCAGTTCACCCTCCAAAATAATTATGGTTAACTGAAAGACCTGGAGAAAAAAAGACTTAAGAAGGAAATTGAAGAATGTGTTGGTGAAGCTTTCTTGGGTTCTGAAAGGCATTTTTATATTATGTCACATATCAATCATGACAGATCAATTAAGTTATTTACAGATGTTCTTGTTTAGAAAAATAACATGGACTAGCATTGTCATTTTTGTATCAAAGGAGATCTATGATGTTACCTTGTACCAGTCTTTAAAGCCTTAAGAAAGCTTATGTTTAAAGTAGTAAGATGGCAAAAAAGAATGCAAGGTGAAGCCGGTTAGGAAAGAAAAAGCAAAGTGGAAAGTAGCAAAAAGATTTGGCATAGACAAAGTGGTGAAAAGTCTGGAGGCAACAGAGCTGAAAAAGTGGAGGTGACCATAGTCAAGCAATAAGGTTATAGGCCCATGGACAAACATTTTGGCAGTCTCTCAGGCAAAATGGTCTTTGCAAAGCTGTGGAGAGAGGAGAAGTAAGATTTAAACAGAGCCAAGATATAAGGGAATCTGGGAGATGGGATGAGGAAGGATGGTGCCTTGCTCATGCTTAGTGAGTAGGAAGATGATGCTGTCATCCCTGATGAGAGGAGAGGGAGATGGAAAAATGGGAAGAAGCTTGAATCGTAGTCTGACTATAATAATAGGCCTTCAGCAAACCCTGAAGTGTTGTCACCATTAGACAGACATTCACCATCTATGTTTTAAAGTGCGTTTCACAATGTGAAACAGTATTTAAGGTATTGATTTCTTCATGCCATTGAACAGCTAAGCACAAATGTACTTTTGCAATATCTGGTTATTCTGCCCCACCCTAGATTCTCCATTTCTTATGAACAGTTTTAATGAAGACGACTGAGAACATCAAAAGAAGAAAAGATGATCTGTGCTTCTTTCATAGAATATGAAGTGAAACAGACTTTAAGAACTGAACAAAAAGGAATAATTATGAGAACTGTTCTTCAAAGGATCTGCGACAGGAAAATATCTGACAGGCAGACAATTTTCTTTTGTAATAGACATTGAGAAAAAGAAATCCTGGAAGAGCATGAGTCTACACTGCTAAGTACACAGAAAGAACTGACAAGGGTGCTCAAACTACTCAAAGCCTGTTATTTTCCACAGGGAAAACTATAAAAGCTTGGGCTTTGACAGATGTACTCGTTGTTGTGTAACTTCATGGATCTCCAAAAGAAATTAAACATTAAAAAGAAGAGCAAAATTAATGTCAAAGTTATTTCAAAGAGTAGATGAAAGTACTCAAGTAGCACCATCACAATGTGCATAGAATAGAAATGCGAATATAGCCAGCAATCAGACTCACCATGAAGAATCATAGGAACTATAGCATTCAACCGTAGCTCAATGAAATTCAAAAGTTACTGATCAGTATCCTGACCTTCAAGATAACCGTCTGAAAATGCTAAGTGGAGGAATAGACTTTTTTTTGTTTCTTCATAGACAGCTTTTCGCTCTCCTCACAGGATTCACATTTGCTGGAGCTGTGGGTTTCAAGCTATGACATTCTTCAGAAAAATGAAGTGTAGAATTTGCATTTATTTGAATCCTTCATCTGATTTGGAGTGGATATGTGAATTTAGATGTCCACATATAAAGTGAGCAGTCTAATCACTGTGTTAGTAGATGTTAGGACTGTCAAAATAGAATGCAGATTTTTATGGTCCTATTTTGTTCAAAGTAGACAAAACACATAATAAGCCCATATCCACCTATTAGAATTAGAGTTTTGATGCCCCGTGAAGCAAGGGGGGATGAGGACCTGAAGATATAACGGCATAAGGTCTTGAACAATCCATGCCAGTTAACCCACTTTGATGGGATAACTTTCCTTAGGAGACAGGTAAAAAACTGAAGTCATCCATCAGGTGAATTATTCTCAGCCGTCTGAATATATTTTTCAAATTTTTTTTTCTTCTGAACTTTTCACCTTCTTCAAGGCAGAACTTATAATGCTTTCATCATACTTTAATAATCTACCTTATCTACTTGAGCTTTCCAAGGAGTGTTTTGGCTTTGTCTGTGAATATGTTTGCACTATTGGCATATTTCCTGATATAATTTAAAACAGGCTAAGAGAATTCTGAAGAGTAGTTTCTGAAGGAAGGAGATGTTAACAAAATGCATTTCACAGAAGCATTTCACAACAGAGCTGGAGATGATACCTCCTTTTATGTCCTGCCCAGCCTTCCTTTTCCCATCCGTGCTTACAGATCTGTGGGCTGACTATCAACATGTCTTCTCTATTTCCTCCTCAAACACCTTTTACATTTAGGGGTATTGTTTTTTTTGTTTCTGAATCCCACCACATCCTCCATAATATTCTGTAAAGTTCATACTTCAAGGATGTTCTAAGTCTTTCAGATTGTTTGGCAGCAGAAGTTCTTTAATCAGCTTGGACAAAAGTTCATTTAGACATATTTTTTCATGTATTATCCTAATGGGATACCTGCAGGTAAATCCAGTGACCTATTCACACTGCTTTTCTCATTTTTGGAAAATATCAGACTACAGAGATAATGACTGTTCATAGCAATGAGCTTATTTCAGCTAATAGTGAATCCATCATCCATTCTTAAGAGCTGGCACAGGTTCCTTTCTCTTTTATAGATATTTTCTTTTGAGCATAAGTTCTTCTTCTTCTCACTTCAGATATTGACTGTGAAACAGCTGTAACTGCTTCAAAATCTCTTCCTTCTATTTTCTTTTTTTTGTTTCCTCTTACCCCTGCTAGCAGAGAACCTGATGGTCATACACAGTAGCTGTTATATATCACTGTGCTGGTATGTATTGGCTTGAAACCTTTAACCTCATTTCTGCTTTCTGAAAGCTCAAGCATAATGCTAACACATCATATGCCTATGATCTAAACAGGCATTTATCACCATAATGGTGCCAAAATCCAGAGTTTTTATGGGTGCAAAAGATTTATTCTCATTCCCAGTTAGTGGGTTTCTAGAGAAAACACAACATGGTTTACACAAAGGAAAGCATGTATTGTTGATGGCCACAATACTATTGAAAAAAAATTATAATATTTTCAAGATAGTCCATTAGGTTTTCTGATTTTCTCAACAACATAAATGTACTTTCTTCTTCCTCTTTCTCCATGGCAGGTGATTGAAAAAAATAATGAGATTTTAAAATCTGACTCGTAAAACACTGAGATTCTAGGTATGTTTTTCTCCTTCCATGAGAGAAAAGGCATATACACAGAAAAATAAAGCCCTCTTTTATAGCCTATTGTATTCTTCACTCCTACAAATTGTCTTCTCAGTGCAATATGTGAACTTGCACCACTAAATCAGATTTCATACCTCTCTGCCTCTCCTCACACACCAGCAACCCACATCCTCCCACATTCTGAGCCAGAAGTGCAGCTCCCAGCACAGCCTGAGATCCTCTACAAGCACTGCAAGTGGAGCAGCCGGTCAGCATGGAGCTACAAACAAGTTCTTATTAGTTGGTGGGCTGAAAGTAACTCCCTTTATAGAATGATGGCTAATGTTCAGATCAGCTCAATGCTTCCCCTCATAAGGAGGTGAAAATTGCTTTTTTCACCTGAAAGTGGCACCGAGTCCGTGATCACAAGGGCTCAAAGCACAAGGACTGTTTGGCCTCTCTGAGCACCAGCACCAGTCCTGGACCGTTCTCATTGTGTATTTTTGATAGAATTGCACAGAATTTCCCTGGCTGTGATCCTTGTGATCCTTGCCTCTCAGCCTTTCCCAGTGTGTCTCTGAGAATGATCTGGCTTGGTTTTTCCTACCATCACCCATTTGGTAGCTAATATAGCAGGTATATACCTGCACAGACATTTCTTCTGTAGGCTGAACAAACACCAGTCTCTAATCCGTGTATTGCTGTTCTCAAGTCATCTTAGGATACCTCCACTGGACCTCCTTCAGTTTGACAGTGTCTTTTTGTGCACTGGGGAGCTCAAACTGGGTACAGTACTCTGGATGTCATCCCAAAAGTCCTAAGCAGAGAGAATAGGCGCTTCCCTTGACTTGCTGTCTAGACTTTCACTAGTGCAGCCTCATACACCATTGATCCTCCTCCCCGGTTAAGGCATATTGCTGACTCATGTTCAGCTGCTCTGCAAACATAATTTGCAACAAGTGCTGGCCATGCAGTGCTGGGCTGCAGCAAGTGTTCTCTGCTGTCTCACCACAGCTGTTTATTTCTTGGTTTCCTTTTTATGATCCAGATGAGATACTAGATGACCTCCTTTAGCTTCTCCACTGGTGGTGGGGCAAGGCAGGATAAATTGTGTCCAAGAGTAAGTTAGTGATGCTGTTGCTTGTTTCTGGATACTCATGTTATGTGTCCGTCTAGTCAATATAGGCTATAATTAGGCATAAAATTCACACACACAGAGCACCAGAACTTTTCAATGCAGAGTGCTTTTGCAGCAAGCTCAGTAATGGAGGAAAGTCTCCTATAGGCTGTTCCTGTCCAGTTACATATCCATATCCACTCCAAAGCCGCCTTGTTGCTATTTAACTGGAGACACAGTTCATGACAGTATTCAGCCTGTGTGCTCCATCTCCCAACACAACGACTATTTATAACTGTATTGGTGATGGATACTTCCCTGAAGTTTGTTATGTCCTTGTCCATACAGCCTAGTCACTTCATGCTGCTACATCTGGCTGTGCAAACCCATTTGTCATTCCTGGACTCACTCCAGAATGGTTTGCCAAGCCTTACAGACTGATGCATTTTCTTTGCTGTCATTATGTTGCCACAGTGGTTTATCTGGCAGCAGGAATGGCAACTGGAGCAGGTCACTTTAGGGTCACACAGCACTCTTCTTCATTATATAAGGCTGTCATTGCTTGTAAGTATTATCTTTTAAACTGGGTGTAAAGGAGGCCTGACTGTGTTGAGTGGCCAGCACCATTCCTTGACTTATGCTGTGTAGGTTATGTTACAGCCTTCCCCTCTGCACTATCCCACAGTTGCCATTTAAAGAGATGGCTGCTCAGGGCAGCAGCAGAGAAGCTGAGGAATGGGGCCAGGTGCTTACCAGGTAGAGAACTCCCAGTTAACTTTGGAAGAACATCTGTTAGTTGCCTCATAGAACTATTGAATGGGAAACTCTGTGATCTGCTTCTTGAAAAAGGGCGATGTTTAGGAAGTTTCTCTAGAGATTTTAGCTGACAGAAAATATGTAAGGAAACAGGAGGCTGATAGTCTCAATGATAAAGATGAGTTGTTGTGGTAGGAATTATACTCAGGACTAAGTAGGAAGATCTAGAGCCATCTGCAAAGGCTGGGTGGATAATCTTGTGTTGCCTGTTAAATTTTTCAGTAAATGAAAATCCCCAAAAGGCAGATGTTCTCTAGGACTTGTCTAACTTGCTGAGAGAATGTAAAGGGAGCTGCGAGACATGATGTTAGCAGGGTTACAGTCTGCCAAGGGGATGTGTGCCCTGGGATGGTGCAGTGCTGGCTTCCTCTCCGTGCAATACACACAAATGCAGACTGAAGACAGAGACTGCCTTTCATATCAAGAGTGTCTATGTTCAGTTAATATTTCATTGCTCTTTTGCTCCTCTCTGAGTCATTCATTGTTCTTTGTTTCTGGGGCTTCTCCATGAGGGAGTTGAGTCTTGGTGATATCAATTTGCTTTGTTTTTTTGGGAGCGAGTGCCATTTAAAGCTATTTGTTAGCTTGCTTTCTTTATTCAGACCAAGTATTGGACTTGTTTCTTCTTTTGTATTCTTGTCCTACATGGATTTTCATGCCTTCTTCTATTGCCTTGCTTCTCTAAAATGCCAAGCATCATCTCCCAAATTACTATTTATATGTGTGTCCCGAATTATCAACTTCCACCCAGTGGACTGAGAAGTACTTGGTGTTTCCATGCTCTTACTGGAATTCTGATTTGCTTAAAAAAATAAAAAAAAAATCATCTAGATAAATAAGTAATGTGCTCTGTTTACAGAAGTAGAGCTGTGCCAGGAACAATTTGGCTTTTAACTGAATCATCTGACCTTGGGTTACAAGGTAATGTTCTGGGAAAAGGGACATATGTGTATCAAGACAGATATATTAATGTTCAGTAAAGTTAATCATAAAGAAGAAATCTTATAGAAATGTCAGATGTGTATATAAATATATATTAGAAAAAAGAGAAGAAATGGAGAATGTTCACAGTATTTTATATCCAAATGTAAAGGGACATTGTAGTTTTGATAGCTTGAGAAGTGATTTTTTTCTCTTTAAAGTAATAACTGTTTTTTTTGAAAAGGATTCCTGATAACTGAGAAACACATCTCAAATGTTAATGTCATTCTGAGACAGTTCTGACCACATAGCATGAGCTGGAGCACGCTGAGTAACTAGGCTGACATTTAATGTGAGTAGTATTAGTGTGGGGGTGCTTCTAAGTACAGCTGTCATCGTGAGCCAGTTCCCAGAGTAGGAGGATAATAAGAGAAGGTATCCAAATAAATCCTGGTGTCAGCTCTGTGATGGTATCTCAAGCTCGAGCAAGGGTCCAATTGCTAACAGCATGTGTGGTACTGCTCCGCTCTCAGAACACTGGAGATGGCTTCTCAAGTGAGCTACACTGTATATGCTAAGTTTTCCAAACACTTTAATTTTAGTGAATTGTTTCATCTGAACACACAGATCCTGTATATTCAAAAATATTAGATTTGCCAGCTTCATATAACAAATGCAGTAAGCATTGGTTCTAGAGAGAAAATTAGAAAGTACCTCAAACGTGAAACACCCAACCAACGTTTACACAGGAAGAAATGACATTTTGTCAGCTACCGTTCTCGAAAGGGATCCTATATTCCAACAGCACTGCAGGCAGTTGAGAAACTCACATAGGTGTAAGCAATGGGAGAAATAATTTCTATAGTGTTGGCCCACAGCCAACAGAAGAAAGGATGTGTTCATCTTTCAGGTTTGGTCTTTTCTTGGCTCAGACACTATCAATGATCCAGAACCTAAACAAAACTTGGGGCTTAGAACATGGAGCAATTGGAAGCAAAAAATTTATTAATGCTTCAGTGATAGATATACTGACTGCAGTGAAACATCCAGCAAATGTAGCTCAGGTTTTGCAAATAATTTTATGGTTTCAGAGGTAATTTCTAATATTACCTGGGATAACTGCAGAAGTTAGTATAAAATTTCAAGAAAAACAAACTGGTGAGGCTTTTGAGCTGGCTGTTGACACATGCTGGCTTTCTTTGCTTACTCAGATGAGTCAGACACAACACGCACAGTCTTCTACTCTCATCTTTCAAGTCTCTTTCAAGCTTAGACAGCTCGACAGCATTGTTTCAATACCTGCTGTGGGAGAAGCCACGCAACACCTTTTCACCAGAGTGAGTAGGGTTGGTCCTAGGCTTCAAGAAGCCAGCTTTTCTGAAGTGTAGTTAGAATTTTAATGAGTACAGAGTAAAGTGTGAAATTAAGGAAGCTCCTAAATATAGGTGTAATGGAGCAATTCTGTCATTCCATAAATTACTGATATAAGAAGTTACTTGGATTTGGGTATGTCATTATTTTTTGGGTAAAAGAGCACTGTTTTATCCAGAGTGCCTCAGAATTGTTGCAAAATATTCTAGGTGATCTTCTCACATGATGAAAAACAGCAGAATATCATGGAAGAAAATTAGGTTTGCTAACCTAGTCTAGATAATAGATGATAATCTGATCCCTGGAGAGTTTTAATATCTTCACAGATTACTAAAACACAATGTCATTCAACCAAACCATCACTCAGAAAATTAATGGGCCCTAATGGGTCACAGGACTATATGTATTTCCTGTTCTGTCCTTTATGACATACAAACATCTTAAAAGAGTCATATATGTGGATATGTAAGTAGGTTTGCATGTGGCAATTAGATTTTACAGGTAAATAGTTTTTCACTATTTGTAGAAAATTGAAGAGCTCTTTTCTTGGTGCACAAAGAGAAGAAACTGTGATAAATCAGCTCATGAAAGTCAACTATCCCAATGCTGGCAAAACAACAGATCCTGAGTTCATTAGATAAGCTGTAGAAAAAACAAATGAATGTGTTTCATGGTAAAATTAGATGCCTTTCTCTCAGTACACTTTAAGTAGCATTGTCTTTTTTATCTAGTATGTACAGCCAGGGTGTACATACATACATTTGTGCTTATCTTCAGGAAATTCAAATATATTTTCTAACTGGTCATCAAAACTCACTAAAAGGAACAGTAAGGCACAGTTGGCTAGGATAATTTTAAAAAGTTCACAGGGATTGATCAAAAACTAAATAGAGGAGGCACCTTAGCCTTTAAAGGGTTTGGGAATATTGCTTATCACCATTTTCTGGCCTTTATATTTGATGGAAGTTTTGTGTTTTTCAGTTTTACTGAAAGATATACTGTTTTCTTTCATGTAAGTTTTGACTCGCCAAAGGAAGAAGAGCATGGCTATTTGTCTGGAATTTTTAAATGTTTGGCATCCTGGAAGTCCTATTGATGTTGCCTGTATACATGGATTAACTGTCCAGGGCATGCAGTGTGATCCCAACATGGGATTGTGCATGTGTCAGTTATTGTATCTACTCAGCCTTTCCCTGAGTCCTTTCTGGTATTAATGCCTCTGTGCATCAGGAACTTTATGTCTGCTTTTAAAAAGCAATGCATATATGAGAGTTTTGATATTTGTTTCCTTTCTAAGAGGAATTTCATTTTATCTACTGCTGCATTTGGGAGTGGAAAATATGAACAAAGAAGGATGGTTGCCCATGTAGGGTGTAAGACTAAAGATTAGGCTTGGATATGTAATTTGTTTTAGCCAGTGGCTCAATTCCCCATATGTAAAGAGGAGGTAACTCCTCTTATTGTACCATTAATTAATGTTATTGATTAATTTTTTAACCACAAATAAACCCAACTGCATAAAAATCTACAGCAATACTGTGTGTCCTGGAGGGCAGCTAATCTTTTATCTCCTAAGAGGCATCAAACAAAGACTACCTGGCTACTTTGACAGCCTAAAAGCTGCAGTATAAGGAAATACTTTTCCAGCCCTATTCCATTTTTCCAAATAACAGTGCTTTGATCCAGTGTATTGGAAGGTTGCCTAACCTGGGTGGTCTGAAACAGCTGGTGTCTGCATACAACACAATTTGCTGACTTGCCCATTTATTAAATATTTTGTAGGAATTTTTCAGTGCCTGACTACTAAAAATTCAACTTCTGGAATTCCTTTTGAATTCTTTGCACCTACTCACAATCCCTTATTACTGACATCCTGCTCTAAATCTGGCCTTCAGTATAGATGCTCATATGAGATGCATCAGGTTTTACAGAGAAATTATCTTCAGATATTGAAATACATAGTGACGAGACATTTGTTACTTAGGCATGAACATCTCTAACTCGCTAAACATATGCAGTTGTCCCAGCTGTACCCTACTGTGCCCTTGCAACTATGGAAAATTTATATAAAAAAGGAAATTAAAGTAAAAATTGGCAAGAACTGCAGCACAAGTGATGGCAACAATATACTGTCCTGCTATGTGTTAGCTTCAGCTCTGCTGGCAAAGCAACAGCAACTTTGGAGAGAAAAAAGGAAAGCAAAACAGAGTAAAAGAGACCATAATTTAAAAGGGGAAGTAGCAGCCTCCTCTTTGGGTGAAAGAAGAAATGACATTAGCTTCTTCTCTGGTTTTAATATGTAGACATATTTTAAAACAGTAAATCAAGGACAAGAGCATGTTTAAAATTGAAAGGTCTTGGGTGCGTGGAGAATGAGTGATCTTGTAAGTACCTATTTACTGTAGGAGGTTTACTGTAATGTCTGCCAAACAGTCTCCTACTCCTCCCATTTGCCAATTAAGTCATTCAGCAAAACCAAATTGATTTGCTGACTGCCCTGCAAGGCTTGATCCCTGGACAGAGATGAAAATCCTTTTTGCAGTTCTTGAAGATTTATGAGGAAAGAAATTCATGGGGATGTCTTGAGACTTGCTGAACAAATATATAATTAGAAAGCATTTAAGACATTATGATATGTGCATTCTCCATAAGGAATTCAGGGAAGCTAACTAATAAAAGCAAAGAGACTAGCACAGCTCCATTTCAGGGTCTTAGAAAATACATATATGGACAGCATAAGGTAAATATGCAAATACACATGTACCCGCTATCCCTTCTTGCTCTTTTACTGATTATTCAATAACTAGAATAATAGTTAGACTAGGTAATTGGATCATTGGCACCAAAAGAAATTAAAAACTAATATATCCAGCTAGAACTAATGATGGAGTTCTGGAGAGCTGTGTATCATTCTGTCTTCAGTGTGCTTTGGGATTTGAAAAACCTGTAAACTGACAAAACACTTGATAAATGATTCAACAGGAAGTGGTCTCAGTATCTCCATTAGTCTTCCTTATCGTCACTGTATCTGTCATCCAGCTCTCCACATATCACCTACTGAGCAAATATACTCACTTTGCACTAGTGTGTATGATAGATGGAACAGGGCAAAAAGCATCTGAGGTCCCATGTTTATTCGTATGTTATAAACTGTAATTGATAGATCCTTTTCTGAAAGATTATATAGACCAGTAATAGTAGAAGAACTTTGTCTGCCTATGCCTGAATAACGAAGAAGAACGTCTTTTGTAAGACTGTTAAAGGCCTCACATTACCTTACTACAGGGACAGCTTTTACTGTATCACAAAGTCATTGTGAACTTGTGACCAGTCCCTGGAAGGAATTCCACTTTACAGCTGGGAAACTGAAATGCTGGCATATCTACAGTAGGGAATAGAGAACAGTGCAGAGATCCCTGGGCTAATTACATCTATGAGATTCAGTGCAACACCTCGATGAGAAACTATTCAGAAAAACTGAAATGGGATAGCCATTTTCATATTGCTTTATCTGATCCAATAAACCTGCCTCCCAGGAAAAAGTTCATTTGCTTGGGCACAAGAACATTCTGGGAGCTCACAAATTCTGGCAGAAAGCTTCACCTCAAGATATAGATATATTTACAAGGGAGAAAACAGTGACTGAGTAGGATGGCCTGTGATGGAGGTGGTAAGCTCTGTCCCCCTCAAGGAGCCTGGATATTGCCCCAGGGCTCAAAACAGAAATGTGACAGAACTTGACCTTGCCAACAATAGGCATCAGTTTGTTGTGGCAACACACCAGTCATGAAGTCAGCCAAGGGCAGAATCTCTGTGATTGTTGTATCCTGGCCCTTGACCTGGGACAGCTGGTTTCACATTTTCTGTATGGAAAACCTGTGAAGAAGAGTCTTGCCTGCAGCCTACCCTGTCCTTGGACATTAGTTAGCCACATAATAACTTGCTTTACTTTCTTCTTCTTCTGCTGCTCCTCTTCCTCAAACTCAATAACAAACAATTTAATTGACTTATTTACCAAAATCTTTTCTAAGATACGAAATCTGTCTTATACCCGCTTCTATAAATTTGCAGCAAATACTATAAACCTGAAAACAAGAGGTTTGACTTTCAGTTCACATGCTGAAATGTCAGCCTAGTTCTAGTCAGTTAATAGGATAGGACTGGCTTCTAGCTAATAACTAGACAATACCCTACAAGTTGTGCTCTGACTGTGCTGGAGGCAGTAAGAACTCTCCCTGTCTAAGGTAGATTTCCATGAAAGATTTCCTTGTTTGAGTTACAAAAGGATATTGATTCTGTTACATTTTAAACAAGTGTGATACACTGTTCTTACTTCCTGGTGGTCCCTACTCCAACTCCACAGGGAGTACTGTACAAGGGATTGCTGACAAATTCCCTCTTCAAGAGCCTACAGGTGAGGTTTTTGGAAGATTTACCTACAGTCCCATATTCACTACCAATTTTTAAATTCATATCTGGGCAAGGAACATGATAACCATAAATGAGAGTTAAACTCCTAGCCACTTTCTTATAGCCTCCAGTATGCCTTGTAAGTATGTGCCTACATTATCCTCAGTCACTCCTTTCCTTGACCTACATCTTTGTCAGCACACAGATATTCCCATTCTGTTCCAGAACATCCTTGAAGATGCTTTAGCATTATTACAAAAATAAAAAAAAATCTTTAAAAAGGCAGCTTATTATACTCTCTTTGCCCTTCTTCTTCTGCTTTTTAATTATTTTTTCCTCACTACACCAATTGTACATAGAGAATTTCAGCTGTTATACACACAGTAGCCTAATTATGGAAAATGAACTGATTTCCTCAAGAAAACGGAGTGATATCATATCACCAACATATTTGACATCATGCAAGGGCATTCATCTATCCAAATAAAGTTATGTACAATAAGATAACATTTTGGAATGTGTTCTATCTCCTTAGATTAACACAGCGACTTGGGCTCACCTTTAAAAAATTATCACAGAGAGATTTCAGAGCTGAGTTTATTAGCCTGAAAGGAGGTGCTCAGGAGAATTTAATTTAATTTAGTTCTGCTAGGTGTTCACTCCCTTGCACTGGGCAGGCACCTTGCATTGCCTCAGGGCTGTCTGTGCCCCTGGGACAGAAGCATTGTCCCCTGTGCTGTGCCACCCTCTGCAGTTACACGCGGTGTCTGTCATCAATAGACCAGCGAGTACTGGGGACTGCACACATTCTTTGTAGCTGAAGTATTGTGACTTGTGAAATTTCCGTACCGATAAGGAAAGATATCAAATACAGCCAAAATAAAAGGTATTTTGTCTATTGAGAATATGACTGGACCATTTTCGTACAACTAGCCATTCAGTAGAGGATATTTCCAGCTGAGAAAAGATAAAGAGTCATCTACCATATGGTATGTAGATTAAAGTAAGTACAATCTTATCAACCGTTCAGTGTTGTTAGGATCAGAGCATAATTCATCCATATATCCTCATGTACATCCCTTACTGTCTTTTATTTAAATAAGCCTTGTCTCAGTCTGCATTCTCTGCATTGTGTTTTAAACAGCTTTAGTCTTTCTGTGGGAAGCAGTGATTTGACGTTATTTTTTAAAATTACTTAAGTATAAGACCTGTAAATAAGCTGCTTTCAAATCTGTGTTCTTCTCTCACTGAAATCATAAGAATGTCACCCAGACAACTGAGTGGCAAAGCTGATCCTTAGTTTTCTGCTAAATCTGATAACATTTCCTGTACAGAACCTGTATAGAAATATGATTTATAGTATCATGAGTAACTTTGAATACTTCTTTTCATTGTTGGCAACCCCTGGGTTTTCATTAGCAGGAGGGATTATACCCATTTGCATCTAATATTAATTCACAGTCACAGATGTAAGACCACTTAAAATTTCAGAATAGAGAGGTTGCACAAAAGCATTATTTTTAACACTCATTCAATGCTAACTTTTGGGGAGGGAAAGAACAAATCTCTTGCATTTTAGTTACTGCACACAGGATGTAACACTAAATAGTCTTAAATATATCCCCAAATCATAAAATCAAGGAGCAAAATAGGTTAGCCTTTCCCTGATAGGTTCTCTCTGAGTCATTGTGGGTACCCATGCTACATTTCCAAAGTCATTCCCATAATGATGACAGCGACATTATTTTTTTTTAAGTGGCCATTTCTGTGTAGCTGCCTAGTGTCTGGGACCTGCAGCTCAAAAAGCTGCTGAAAATTATAGTTGATAAAGTCATGAGAAGTAGCAATACAGCAAAGGACAGAAAAATCCAAGATCCTCCCTAACTGCTTCAGGCACTTCTGAGCCGTGTTCAGTTGTTGCCCTTCTCTGGGCTGACAAACACCCCTTTTGGGTTGCCCCAGCCATGCCCTGTGCCCTTATTTTACAACAGTAGGCACACTCATCACCAAATGTATGGTTTCATGTGAAACCACAGGAAATGGTGGTTTCAGCTATTTTAAGCCTAAAAGTGGGCAGTATTTTATAACTGGTTTGATTTCAAGAGAACCACAGCAGGTAAAAAAAGCTTTTTAACCTTCAGGGCTGTACCTTAAGCTAAAATATCATAAGCCACATGAAGAGCCCCAGATTCATGATTGATAATAATAATAATAATTCCCATATTTTTGGCAGCTAAATTGTGATTTATTAGTACCCAAGGTGAGAATTAATGACCTTGGTAGAACAAAAATTTTGTTAATTCAGTCACGGCTACACTTCACATATTTTATTTGGCATTCTCCCATAGGCTGCAGCAAATCAAAGGGCAAAATCTGGAAGCAAAAGGAGGGCACTGACTCACTAGTTAACTGAAACTTGTTTCGAATTTAGCAACTTCGTTCTGGGGCCCTCTAGCCAGAAATGTCTCTAAACTCGAAACTGGAGGGGCTTTACAAGGCTGTAGGGTTTGTTGCCAAAAGTTTGCACAGACGACTCTTAGTGAATTGGTGACTTCATAGCTCGGACGGACGTTTGGAGCCCAAGGTGAGCTCCTACCTCTACACAGGCTTAACAAACCTGATCAAAAGCTTCCTGTTTTTTTAAATTCTGCAGTGGAAGGCTAAGGAAAGGGGACGAGGACAAGGGCAATGCAGCAGAAAGGAAGATCGTTTCAGAAGATCGCCCACGGTGTTCAGTCCCAGCGCGGCAGCGCTCGGCCGGCCGGAGCTCCAGCCGGAGCTTTGGCTCCCGCCGTGCCCGCAAAGCGCAGCCACGGGCAGCCGGCGCCTGCTGGCGCTCCTGGAAGGCGGGACGGCGCAGCGATCCGGCCCATCCAGCAACTCCAGCAGCTCCCGAGCCCCGCCAGCGAGCCCCGGGGGCTCCGGGACTGCCCCAGGACGGGGGTGGCGGGAGCTCCGCCCCGGCCCGGCAGAGCGGAGCAGGGCAGGGCAGGCTGTGCCTCCCAGGGGTGGGCTGCGAGCGCCGGGAGTGACCGCCGGAGGGAAAGCGCCGGCTGGCCCTGGGAGCGGGGCACAAAGAAACTTTGGAGACCTTCAGTACCATGCAAGGGTGAGTGATTCCAACTGTTCTGTAACAGGAAGGAGGATGCTGTGGATGCGTTTTCATGTTCTGAGGAGTGTAATGCTAATTTTGCTTATTTTCACCAATGCAATACCAAAAGTGTTGCTCAGATAAAAAACCCTGTACTAATTTGCTAAGAATGATTTGCAAGTTGCCGTTATGAGAGGTGAGGTGAGATAGGAAGAGAAAAAATTGTTTCTGCTAAGCTGCAGCAGTGTCCAGGTGCTCAGCAGGGCCTGGGTGAACAGGTGTGCTCCTTGTCACCCTGAGCATGGTAGGAACAGGTGAGGAAAGAGGTGTCAGTAAAGGCAGGTCATAGGACTCCTGCCCCACTGGTTTTATGGAGCAATTTGTCTGTGGTAGAGTTTGGTGCAGTTCTGCTAGTTGAATATAGAGTTGCTGGTAGTCTCAGTTGGATGCTTTTGCTCCAAGTCTTTTTGGGACTGGCTTAAAGGCCAGTACAACACTTGCTAGCAGTCATGAGTAACCAGCTTTTGGGGTAATATATGTACTCTGGGTTTGGGTGGAGTGGGGAGAAGAGGTTTCTAGACCTTCTGAGACCACTTTTTAGATTAACATAGGCTGCTGCTGGAAAAAAAAAAAGGGTCCTGCCTTCTTGCAGAATGAGGTAGGTTTGCACTTGCATTGCAGTTCTGATGACTCTCCAAAGTACAGTACTAAGGTGTAAAATTGTGGGTTTGTGTATGCAAGTTGCATCCTCTCAGTGGTGGGGACTGAGGCCTGGCTGGGTCAGTGTTTGAGCCTGGGATGCCACTGATCATAGCCAGGTCTGGGCTCGGGCTCCTTCAAAGAGCCTCACACCTTAAATCCAAATGCTCTCTGTCATCTTCCATTTTCTTACCCAAGATCCATTTAACCTAAATGTCAGTAAGGTTTTTGAGTTACCCTTTGTCTGTGCCTGGTTGTATAAGGGCTGGCTTTGACATGTGTTGCATGTTTAAAAGCAAGGTACTGCCTTTCTGCAAAAATGTGCCTGTCTGCATAAACACCTGTGTTCTTGGCTTTTCTCTTAAAAATAAGGTGTCTGTAGTGCTGTGGTTAGGTTAATTAACTGCATTTCTGGGATACCCTATTTGTTTGAAGCTTGGGAACTCGAATTGCTTAGCACCTCATGGACTCAAATCCTTTCAAGTGACTTGAAATACCCAACTTAGGATATGTGGTTTTGAAACAGGGATTTGGCTTCTTAAAAGCCATGATATCCTGAGATATGTTGTTACTTGGTTACTGCATAAAGAATTTTAAAATCCTGCCTTGATGCTTTTGTCCAAGCACCTTACCATGTAGCACTGAGGCTAACTTCCTCTGAAACCAGAGAAAATCATTCTCTTAACCTCAGTGGTAGTTGGCTTAGCTCTTCTGGCTTGTAAAAGCACTCAAGAGGATTATCACTGTAGAGACTAATGGCATATTGTAGCTGTAAAAGTCTCATGTCAGAGACAAAACTTTTTGGGTCTGTACACTGGGCACCACCTTAGATAAAAGTTGTTTGGTGTTTCCCATGGTGGAAACACCATGCTCTCTTGCAGCAAAGGTGGAGTTTGTTGCAGCAAAGGAGTATTTGTTTCTTTGGAGGATTTTTAGTTCCCTCAGTGAGGGAAAATAAGTCCTTGTGTGTTTTCTTATGCGACCTTGAAATCACACCAAAGAAGTTCAATTTTCATTAAGATATCTCCTCCCTGTATTCATTTTTTTTGCATTCTGGCCCTGAAAGTTTCACTGCTGTCTGAAACTCCTGATACCCAGATGGGTCAACCTCACTGGAGAAAAAACATGAGTGTGGGACTTTTTTTACCATCTTAGTGAAATTAATGAAATTGGACTTCATTAAAATTGGTCACCAACATGAACAAAGATGTGAATGCTTTAGGGAGAGAGGTAGAGAAAAGAATCAGGTGCATCTCTGAGGCAATGAGGGTGGTTCTGGCTGAAGGAACAAAATTCCCTGGACTCCAATTTCTCTGACTGGTGAACCTGTCTGTGGGCTTTGCCAGCTGCAGGGCAAGAGCAGATGAATCTTACAGGTGTTATGTGATGTGATGCAGCCAGACTAAAGGTCTGAGCAGGAGGTTCATGGACATGAATCAGGGTCTTGTTACTTAAATAGTTTGAAGTAGGGCCATGTTCACAGCTGTTCCTCTATGCCTAGTTTAGTAAGCACTTCTCCAGTGCTCCTGAGGGACAGCCTTGTGTTTGTCCCCAGTGCACTGCTGCTCTGCGTGGCACCAACACAGGCACCACTGCCTCTGGTGCCCAGAGCTCTGGGTGCTGCTTGGTCAGCAGTTGGTTCTGCCTTCAACATTGCTGTAAGTAGAGGTAAACGGCTTATACAACGTGGGTTATTTCCAACCAGGAAATAACATTTTTGTCTTCCGAGTGTAATCACCCAAAATGTGGTGTCTCCAACGGGGCCTGGAGACCACCATCAGTCACTTGGTGCTTTGGCTGAAGTATCAGTATTAAAAGGATGGGTCTGAAGCTTTGGAGGTGCCTGAAGTGGTGGGAATTAGTGGAAAGGTTTGCATCTTTCTAGAAGCCAGTCTGTTCGCTGGCAAGAAAGAAGGTACTGGGCTATATCTGGGCGCTGATACCATGGCTTTGACAAAAAGTAGAAAAGGCTCTGGTCTGGTGTAGTTTTCTCACCCCAGTTGTTTAGGTAGTTAAGCCTCTGCTCAGAAGGAAAAAATGGACAGTAGGGCTGGCATAGCCTAGCTAGCTCCTAGTGACTTAAAACTAACCAAACAAAAAATCTTAGGAGAACCTTTGTCTTTGAGGAGATATGTTGCTTAAATTGCACATTTTAAAATAGTATTTTTTGCTATGCTGGTATTTGATGTTGTAGAATCTGTGTGATTGTATCTCACCATGACCTTGCTGCTGGTGAATTTGGAAGCAAAGTGAGTTGGCTTCTATAAAATTGATGGTGTGTTTAAAGATGGGCAGTATTTATGAGCCATATTTGTTGGACTAAATCCATATGTGGAGCATCGTTCCATACGTTACAGCATCTGTAAAATGGAAATATCTCCCTTCCTCTGAAACTTGCAGCAGCCCAACTTGTAAGTTTTGACTTACACCCAAGATTTTTTGATGGATGGTGGTATTTAAACATCAAGAACATCAAGCTTCTTAGATACATACAGTAAAATGTGGCAGAGAACAGGTGTAATTGTAACGCTTTCTGTGAATCATCCCTAGTCTGACACTGCCCTCTCTTGGAGGCCATCAGATGCTTTTACTTTTTTTTTTCTCCTCCTTTTCCTGTTCTTCTCTTTTTTTTTTTTTTTTTTTTTTTTTTTTTTTTTTTTTTNCCTTTCCCTCTTCTTCCCTGGAGTAGGGGAAATCACTAGAAAGTTTCAAAATAATTCAAGATACTTGCTGCTATATTCACCCTGGGATGGTTCACTGTCTTTTTGGTGTTGGAGTTTTTTCTCTATTTTTTTTCTCTTCCTTTAGAAACAAGAGAAATTGATGGAAGATTAGAAACATATCAACCTTTCAAAGCATTTGTTTTGAATCTAGCAAGGGTAGAGTTCCAAGGAGCCAAAGGGATGTAGATGACCAAACCTTGCTGAACTTTGGGAGGGATTTCAATGTCATAGGATGTCAATGCCATAGGAAATCATGCTCTGTGTTAGTATGCAGTGTCCTAAATCTTCCAGCTGATCATGTATGATGATTTTGAATTGCTTTCTACTTAAATGTTTCAAGTAACATCATTTTAGTAATATGACCAGGGTAACAAGAAGGCATAAGGACTAAAAGTTTTCTGTAGCTAAAATAATTCTGAAATATATGTTTAATTTTAGCTAGGTTGACAAATTGGTCTAGATCTGTTTATCCAGCCTCATTCTGGTGCCTAAAGCAAAATATATATATTTTTTTTTTATTTGTCTGTGAAGGTTTTTAAAAAATAATTTTCCCAGGTGATTTAACATGATGCAAACTTGGTGTGGCTGAGAACACTCTGCTATCCTGCTGTTAAAGCCTGGCTCGACAAATTTTGGTGAGTAGCTTATTATTTGTTTTAGGGAGAAGACAAATTTGAATGTTTCTGCTGGCCTAGGAGCAAATCCATTTTACTTTACTACAATACTCCCCTGAAGCCTGATTTTTACTTAATTTTGTGGGATGTCCTGAGACCAGAGGAGAGATTCCTGATGTTCTGATCCATGTTCCTGACCAAACTAACACGTCCTTGACATTGGGAGTAAACCAACAGACATAAGATAGTCAGACTTGTAGGAGGGCAGCAATCCAGACAGGGCTGAAGGCAGCTCAAGGAGGCCACAACAGCTCCAATTTTTTTACTTCACTTGTTTTCAGGGGCATCTTCTCAGGGAGAGCCTACCTGCTTTCAGGTTGAAGACCTCAAGGAGCCCAATTAGTTTTTTGGTTTGTCTGAGGTCACATTATTGGGCATTTCATAATAAAATACTGAAAACTTGGGATTACCTCAGATCTTGTGTCTTTGCTGTACAAAGGTTCACTCAAGCCTTTAGCTGTCACATATTCCCAACAGTGTTCTTCAGCTCACTGGGTTGGTGTGTGTTGTTGGTTTTGCTACAGCACTTCCAATGGAGAAAATGCTTTATCTTTTCCCAGGAGAAAAAAAGAGATTAATTGATTAACACTTGTTGGCTCACCACAGTTGCAGCAGCCTTCAAAGATACCCAGCTTAAAAAAGAGTATTCTGAATGTCTGTCTCTGTGAAGACAAACTTTTCAAGGATGAAATAAGTTATCTTCTGTCTTCTTCCTGTACAATTAACAATTCCTCTGTCTATTAAGACAAGGAAATGCATGATGTTTTTTTCTTTTACCCCCACAAGTGGATGTCAGAGAACATTCTCCCATGGCGGTAGGAGCATGTTCCTTCCAGCCTGTAGAGGGTAGAAAGTTATTTTGGCCTCAAACCTTAATTCAGAGGTGCTGAATAAGTAGCCTGAGTTTTAAGAGCATACCTCCCTAAGATGCTTTAAACTTTCAGGTATGGTGGAACAAAACTTTGAAGTTCAGTTGTTCTCCTGAACCCTGGCTAACGTCAAAATTGGAACAAGTGCTGTTTGCATTCGATACAATCTAGAATAGCTGCTGGAAAATTTGGCTTGGACTTTGAATTTATGTGGGCTTCAGTTGCTTGTACCCACTGTGTTATTTCAGCATAGAAAATGGAAATCAGTAGTCAGTCAGTTTTAGCATTTAACACATCTCACTGCATTTTGAAGATTAGGATGGCTTGCAATGATTTATATAGAGATATTTTGTGCTCTTCTGATGTTTCCAGATCTGGGGCTTGTGCCTTCTGACCACTGAACTCTCAGCGTGTTTCATGTGAGACAAGTATTTAAATTTTTTCTTTTGTCTCCCCTTTCTTGCTGGAGAGGAAAATCATCAACACAGGAAGGCCAGGGTCTTTTAGCTCCCACTCCACTATGTGCTGGGGCTGACACAGTTGTATCAAAGTTCTTTTTCCTTCAATGCCTTCTTCAGCTTAGGGACAAAAAGGTGGATGGAGAGGGCAAGAAAGTAGCAGTCTAGTAGAGACAGCAGCTGGGAAAGATTGCTGTGGGAGACACAGCAGAGGACAGTATTGTTCCTTATTCCCTTTGGCAGTACAAGGACAACACATAGGTGCTGCTTTTGACCTTCTGAAAGGCAATGGCCTTTCATTCTCCTGAATGGAGAATGGTGATAAAAGAGTGTTTTACAGGGTTGGAAGGTGGTTTAGTTGGAGGGCAGACCCCTGTGAAGTGTACTCCTTGGCATCACTGCCCTCAGGGGCTGTACAGAAGATTTCTGCTGTGATTTGAGACTGCAGGGTTCCCTGTTTGAGAGAGCAGGTCGGGAGAGGGATTTGAGTGGGCCAGAGCTACAGATTGTGCTATGAAATAAAATGTGACACCTGGTTTCTGCACAGCCCCTGGTATCTAATGCTGTGCCTTAGCTCTGGCTGCAGTCTGTCCCCCTATGAGATATTCAGGTGCTTTCCTTTTCCTAGATATTGTCAGGACTTACAAGAGCCTAATATCCCTGAGGTCTCTGTCAAATTGGGATTGGAACTGGGCAGAGGTTTATTTTAAAAGGAAAAATAAAACCCAAAGCCCCACTGTCAAGAGAGGCAAGAAGGCAGCACAAATTACTGGCTAATCTGTTTCTGCTTCAAAGATGTAGTAAGATTATTTTTCTAAACAACAGTTTTGTTTTGTTTTTTTTTTTTAACCCAGTGACGTCTTTTAATGTCAGACTGCAGATAAAACATATCTAAAAATCCTAGGGCAGTGTCTTTCACAGTGATGTTTCACACATGCTCCAAAAACACCCATAAAAACACATGTGAAGAGTGGAAAGTGTTTAGTTTTCTCCCCGTGGGCTGTGTCCCTGTGTACAAATGAGTCAATCACCAGAAGAATAGCAGAGTCAATGACGTTTTAATCCAATTGATCTGTGATCTATTTTGTTTCTTGCTTACCTACAGTAATGACCCCTGTGTTTGTGTGTCTGGGGTCAGCGCTGGGGTAAAAGAGTATTTGCAGGGACTAGTGCAGAGCTGCTCCCAGCCAAGACAAGTCCTAGCTAATTTCCTCCTTTGCTCTCCCCAAATGAAGCATGAATCTGAATGTACCTCATTTTCTCAACTGCTAATTCTCAGGAAGCGAGTGAGGATTTTGGGATCTGAGGTATTTCCCCTTCCGTGAAATTTGATTGAGGTCTGCTAGCTCAAATGGTATGAATCATTAGTAATTTTGAGATTCAGAAATACTAACAGCAGAGATAAACAGACTGAACAAAATATACCTTGCTGTTTTAGAAACAAAGGAAAAACCAGGCAGAGCTCAGACATCCTCTTGTAAATGTTCTTTTTTTAGTTTTATTGGAAGTTGAGAAATTAAAGCCATGTGACATACACGCAAATGCAGAACCAAGCTTGGAAATTTATGGGAAAGATGAAGCATCCTCTTTGCTCGGCCTCTGAAACTGTTCCCCAAAAGGTGGCAGTCTCTGCTAGCAGGAATGTGTCTCTCACTGGCAGATGGATGCTTTTCCTTAAAGTTCATTCAGTTCAATGTTCTGCATTGGTTGAGTTTTTTCCCTTCCCCTCCTCCCTCCATAACCTTTATCTTTCAAAGGAGACCAGCAGCCTGTATATTTGACAAATATTTGTCTAGCACTGTAAATGCACACAGACTTAAAAATGACCTTTGAGTTAAATCAGAGCAGATTCCCACACGAAAAGGAATTAGTTTTAGTTAGGTTTTTTTTCCCTTAGCTGTGTAAACAAAAATTATTAGAATGCATGCTATGAATACTTCATCTCGGCATCTGTGACTGGGCTTCCACAGCTTTTTAAAATGTCATCACAGCTACAACCATTCCCTAAAAAACATGCCAAAGGCCTGTTCTAACTGGAGACCTGTACTCTCCAGTTATAAGGAAAGCTTCCTGGTTTATTCGGTGTTCGCTTAGCTTGGGCTGAGACCTGAAGGATTTGAAACAGTCCCTGTGTTGTAATTCACACCCTGTGGAGCTGGGACTGTTTGCTTACTGATGTTTTTCTAGTGGAGCTGTATTTACTTGCCAGCCTGGATCTACTTCTCTACAAGCACAATTTTTCCTAAACCACTGCCGGGGTCTGACAGCAACAACAAGCCTGTGGATCTTCCTGCAAGATCCAGCCAGTGGTCATTATGGGTCAAGAGGGAATGCATTTCATACTCTGATGTTTCCACTTCCTTACACACATGATTGAAGAGCTCAGTGAAGCTAGAGAATGGAATGGAAAATGTCTGCAGAAGCAGATAATTCTGTCCTTCCATTTGGGGACAGAAACCCAATTTTACCTCTTGGGACACTCAAAGGCATTTGCTGATTATTCCTTAAAAACAAATGGAAAATCCAGAATGGATCTTTTGCACTCAGGAGCCTGACAATTTATTTTAGGCCCTTTGTAATGGAGGGTTAAACTAACAAGTGTATTCTAGAGACAGATTCACTGGGACTGAGCTTTCTACTTGTGCAGGCATTCTAAAGTAGCTTTGTCTTTACAGCATGACAATTTCTATGCCACTTTGGTTGGACTAAAAGGATCTTCATCTTCATCATCATCATCATATTAATTCAAACTAGCTTGGTACCATTAGAAATTGGATTTAACTAATCTGTTTATATCATTGGGCCTGTTCTCAGATTGTCTTCTCTTCTTTAAAAAAGAAATTAATTGGTTGAAAAATCTGACTCAGCCTCACTAAAAAATTATCTAACTTGGAATGAAAACATGGAATTCCTGGATTTTTTTTTTAATTTTTTGTTTGTCTGTTTGTTTGTGTGTGTGTAGAGGGAATTTGGGAATGTGATATTAGTTTGTTTTTAAGAATGCATTTATTTGTTTGCCAGGCCTAGAGGAAGTGATGAGTGTAAAACTCAACTTGCCTCACTACTGATCTTTGGTTCCACTGTTGCCTGCATTAAGGCTTCACAAAATGGGATAAGTAGTCAGAAGCCAATAGCACAGAAAACGTCTAAGGGGATCTGACCTACCTCAGGGAAGGTAGATCAGAGCTAGAGAAGATTCACATCACAGAAACTGTAATTGTCAATGGCACCAAACACCTTCTGTACTGCAAACAGGCTTGGGACTTCCTTTCTTGGGAGAGAAGCTACTGAGAAAGGATGGACAAGAGTCTTTTGATGCCACAAGGAAGGAGAAGATGAAAAGGGATTTTCTTGCTGCTGCTTATAATCAGAGATCCAGGGAATGTGAAAAATATTGGTGGGTTTGGGATTTAAAGCAAGGGGATGTTGCTTGTAATGTCATGTAAGCAGTCGTGCAGAGGCAGGAGGTACGAGAACTTCTCATGGGTTCAGGAGTGTGGGATTAAGGAGTCCTTCCAGGAGACCTGTGAATTGTTCTGATCCTGGCA
Organism: Cyanoderma ruficeps; assembly: GCA_008694505.1. NCBI lineage: Eukaryota > Metazoa > Chordata > Aves > Passeriformes > Timaliidae > Cyanoderma > Cyanoderma ruficeps. Next base: position 17,791,219 of record VZDJ01007749.1, read on the forward strand.
GAGTAATCTGGTGAGGTGTCACCACATGATTGCACTAGTCTTGCTTTCTACTCCCATCATCTGGTATTTGCCAGTGTCAGAAACAGATTAACCCAGGCTGCAGAGACTGATGTAGCCAAAAGATGGGCCCATCTACTGTGTGTGCCTGTGATTTTTAAACTGCAATAACTAAATTTCGTGTGGATAGGAATCAGTTTGAAAGTCACATCTTTAAAGGTTCTCTTTGTCTTTAGGCAATCATGACTTCTAAGTAACTTTTCTCCTTTCAAAGAAATATTTCAAAAATGTAGAAGTAAATTGGATGATCTGGATTATTATTTACTTAGAAGTAAACGTTGCTTCTAAGTAACTTTTCTCCTTTCAAAGAAATATTTCATAAATGTAGAAGTAAATTGGATGATCTGGATTATTTCACAATCAATGTAGAATTTGCTTCCATTTTTTTAACTCCCCTCTTGGCTTGGCACACTGCAATTTCCCACTAGGGGCCAGATTCTAGGAGATGAATAATCTAACTTCCACAGAAAGTTTCCTGGGGGCATTTGGCAGGGGAAAAAATCCTCAGTTTTTTCTGTTACAGAGGTGGGGGTTGTTTTTGTGGGGGTTTTTTTTGTGGTTTTTTCATTTGTTTTTTGGAATTGGGGTGGGGGATTGTTGGGGTTTTTTTTCCTCTCCCCCCCCTTTTTTTTTTTAATTGATCATCACATTCTGGAGCATTTACTTTGTTCATATCTGTATTACACCAAAAACAAGGAAAAAAAGAAACATACACAGAAAACCTCCAAACCAGTAGCTTGTTCCTCCCCTGTGGACAGAAGTACCATGATCACATTGGCCCTGCACAGGTTGCAGAGGTGCTTAAATGCAGACAAGCTCCCACTGTCATTAAAATAATTCAAAAAAGTGTTTCAATGAAAGTTTTTCAAAACTCTCATTTTCCTTCTTTCTTCAGTTTAATTTCTGGGGGTTTCTGTCAGCTGACATTGAGGCCCATTGAAACACTGGAAACCTGCTTGGTTAGATGCTACCTAAAACTTGCTGGGGGGAGTGGAATGGTCAATAACCTTTGTTCGGAAGGTTTTTTGTGTAAGTTTCATAAAAATGACCCTTCTTAAAACAATAAACAGTCCAATAGCAAACTAACCCAGGCATAAGTTTTAAGGCATTAATAAACTTACATAAGTATAAGCTTTTGTTGTTGTTGTTATATTTTTTATAATCTACTAGGGAATAAATTTCCTAATCACATAAGGAAAGGAATGACTGTTAAATGCATATTGCTTTAAAATAGACCTGGAGTCTTAGTTTCTATGGATCTCTGTTGCAAAGATGTTTGGATCAAAGCTTATTTCTTTAATGACAAATAAATTGCATTAAACACAATTATATGCCTTTCATGAAGATTCAAAGACAGAGCTTGTCAGCCATGCAAATATTTTGGCATATGCATTACAGGTTTCTTCTGGGCTGGGCAACCTCTAATTTAATTTAAGAAATGAGTGGGGGAGAATCATATTTATAATAATAAAATCACTGTTTCAGAAGAAAAGGATAGGAGCCTGTTTACTGCCTTCAGTGGGCTTTAGATCAGAAGCAAAATTATCACAGTTATCTCTAATGCCCTTAAAATTATTGTAATAAACTTCCTTTTCTTCTCTTCAGTATCCACGTGGAAAATCTTGTAATCTCTGCTAATTTTGAGGCAACAGTTTCCCTGACTTTATTAGAGGCTTTCCAGAACTGTGTTAATGAAACAATGATACATGACAGGTTGGGTGTTATGGTCTAATAATGATCTGCCTCGGAGGTTAATGGCATTTGGCTCGCAGCCTCCGAGTAATAGGCTGCGTGTGCACTCAGTGCCCAGGTGTAGCGTTATTAATTCACTTTGGTTTACTCCAGGCCCTGTGTGCATCATCAAAACATTTGGCCCTTCCTTCTTCAGACCTAGAGTAGCCTGGTGTCTGAGGAGAATAGCAAGATTTTACTAAATGAGAGTAACGAGTCTCAAAAGAGAAATGGGATGAGGGGAGCCTTTCCCCTGCTCCTCCCCAGGCCACAGCCTGCCCAGCATGCCTGGTGCCTTTCTCCCTTGCCTGATGCCCTTCTCCCTTGCCTGATGCCCTTCTCCCTTGCCTGGTGCAAGGCTACAGCTGGGCAGAGAGCTGTGCTGTGTTGTCCTCTCCCCCTGCTCCACTTTCCTGGGGTGGTGGTAGCCTAGGCTCTGCCACTTCTGCTACATGCCTAGGAGAACTCAGCTTTGACAATTAAACCTCGAGGACCAAGGAGCTGAAAGGCCATGGGAAGCAGGTGGCAGCTCCCAAGGCTTGGAGGCTTTACAAGTAAATTTGCTTCAGCCATGGGGTGGGAATGTACAGGGTGGAGGCAGAAGCAGAATAGCACGAGATGGCACGAGGCAGGACATGTTCCTATAACATTGGTGTGGCTGTGTTCATGCATGGCTGCATGCACCAAGGCAGGGTCCATTCACAAATGTTACATTTCTTGTTCTTGTATGACTGTTGTTACTGCAAAGAGAGGTAGCAGCCTGTGGATATTGAATAATATGGATGTGTAATTAACTCAAACTTGGAAGAGAGAGAGAGGGCATTTTGTTTGGCTGAGGTATACTCCCTCTGGAAGAGAAAGCAGCCCAGAGGCTCAAGGACAAATTTTATATACAATTTCCTTAGGCTACAATTCAAACCCTCCCCAAATCCTGCTATAGTAGAAACAAGGAAACTGAAACCAAAACACCTACTTATTCTACTTATTGCATTAACACAGCCAGACAGTCCTGGGGGTATGAAATAGAGCACTGAGTGCGTACACTGCTGGGTGGGAATGACGCAGACACTGCTCTTGAATGAGACACTACTGCCTGCATTCTGATTTTCTGAGTTACTTAAGGAACTCAAGTACTGCCCTGCATCTGGTAGAAAAGGGCCAAAAAGAACAAATATGGATCTCATTCTTGCCTGATGAATCTTGCTTGTGGGTAAACAAGCCTGGGACCCCAGCACTCATTTCAGACAATGCAGTTGTTATCACATGGAATACGAGGAGAATGAGTATTTCTGTACTTCAGTTGCTTAAACAAAAATGACTTCCAGGGTGAAATGTCTCCACTGTTTGCAGGGAAGGGCAAACAATAATGCTGTGTATTGTGTTTGATGTTTGTCTAGCAGAGTGATTTCTTCTTGTGCTATGATTTTTGGTTTATTAGTGCTTAAAATGGGAGCTTTTTTTAGCAGACATATAACTAGACTTTGTGGTGATGTTGTCCAGTGATTAAAAATAGCCTTTTATGTGGGAGGAGAAACTATGAGTTTACAGTGAAGAATAAATCCTTTAAATGCTATCCAGGAAAGGATAGACAATTGATTTGGAGTGAAGACTATTAAAATATCATCACTGTTGTGTAATATGTCCTGTCCCAATACTTTCTCCTAAAACTTCACTTCCTGAAAAGAGTAAAGCTCCTGCTCCTGTGAGGCAGCTGCTGTTGTGTTCTCCAGATGCACTGACGTCTGAAAGGGTGTCTCTATCTGAGACTGATGTCTGCAGGCTAACTGCGTGGGAGACCAGGTGTGCCGTGGGATGGAGAGGGCTCAGGAAGCCCGAGCGCTATTTCTGGCTCTGTCAACGTTCTGGCGCATGACCTGGGGAAAGGCACTCAGCCTCTCCCTGCCTGTGCTTCCTTTCCTGTTTATATAGCCTGCACACCCTTCAGGCAGAGTCTTCTCTGACTGCTTGCAGTATTGAAAGTCTACTTCTCATCTCTGAAGGAGGGCTATGGACATCTCTATTACGGTCAATGGCTGTTAAGGTGTGATAGTGGATAAATTAAAAGATATGGAGGTCCTTCATCATCCCAGTCAGGGATTTGCCTGTGAACAATGAACACATTTACTTTTTCCTGTAAATAATGGATGGTTCACTCTCTCATGACTCTTCCCCAGTTGAATTGCCTCAATCCAGGTTGCAGAGAATTATTAATATAGTAGCCATTGCGTATTTTTTTTTTAAAGTCAGAGTGAACTTGAGAAGGCAAGATACTGAAACAATCATTTGTTGCATATAGGTCCCTCTTGACTATTATTATTATTACTTTATGAAACATACCTGTGGTATGGAGTAGTGACAACAATTTATGTGCAAGTCATAATAATCCAGAAAAGAATACTGTGTTGGGGGAAGATACAACACCAGCAGCCTGAGATAGGTAAGACAGCTGCATTCCCAGGCCCAGCCTGCAGCGAGGCTAACAGTGTATTCCCAGGCATTAGTAAAAGCTGCATGTCTTTTCCTGCTGACTAGGGCAGAGGTCTTCTACTGAGGGGTGAGGAAAAGCATATGTATTTTTGGCCCTGGTCTCGCATGCTGCCCTGCACACCTGCACTTGCTCCATGGATACATGGACACTCCAACCCAGGGTCTGACTCCAGTAGGTGCACTCAGATCCCTGTACACACACGTGTGCATAATGAATAGAATCGCTCACCCAGCATAAAGGTTAGAAATTAATTTGATAAGACATCAGGGTGGGTGCAGCCTGACAAGTGTACCAAAGAGCAAACTGGTTACATGTGACCAATCTTTTATATTCCTTTGTCTCTCCATTTTCCCCACATCTATTCATCCCAAATCACCTAAATCCATTCTTTTCTCCAGCACTGGTGCCTTCTCTAACATCCTGTAGAAAGTCTTCTGCAATTCCAAATTGCTCAACCCCCGTGTTCCCCAATGTGTCCCATACTCCTGGGCAGAAACCCCTTTCCATCCAAAAGGTATTCTAGTGTTGATCCACCTTGGTGGTTTTCATGCCTGGACACTGGGCCTGAAACCCTGCTGGGGCAGTCCCAGGAGGGGTCTAGGTAGAATCTTTTCTTTGAATTTGGTTTCCCACCTTAGTGTCTCTGTATTCCTCTAGGATTGTGACGATCGTGTTCTGGTGAGCTCATGGCTCCTGTGACTGGCCAGGGCTGGGTATTATTTGGGCTTCCCTTCCTGCCACCATCTCTCTATGCTCATTTGGGTGTGTGCAAAGGAATTTTTATCACGTAACCTTACACTCCTACTGAGGTTTTCTTTTTGACTTCTTAAATAGCTACAGGAAAAGAGGTGAGTAAGCAGGAAACCCCAAATCTGTAACTGTTTGATTCATGGCTACCCAATGTGCTTAGTTCCTGAGAAATACATGTATCACCCTTCTCGAAACTAGATAGCAAAATCCATGGCAAACCAGCATAACTACTTTACCGTATTAGCAATTCTGCTCTTGCTCATGTTTTTTTTTTTAACATCATTCTTCAAACCATAAGTACAAAACCATAATTAGTACTCAGAGCAGATACAGCAACTTCAAAAACAGAAATCAAGCAATAAACCCCAGGGCAACATAACCACGTCTTGGTTGTCACCAGCGTGTTATAGAGGCAGTAATGATATACGGAAGTGTATGGCTTCATGCAGAGATGAGATAGGAGGCATTTATGAAGGTTAACACAATTTCTGCCAAAAATTGGAGGGCTTTATCTGATGACGATGGCAAAAAACTCCCAGGTTTTTCCGTGTGGTGGGTTGGTTGCTTATCCTGCTAGTTATTTGTCAGGCTGTTTTCTGTAGCAAGGTGAAAGCTTCAGATTCCCTCTTTCACTTCTGTATCATCTAGTTACCAAATTCTTCTACAAGCTACCAACCTCTTTGTTGGCTGGGGCAAAAGTCAGACCTGATAACCAGTTTGCTTTTTACGCTCGGCTTTTGCAGAGATGGCTTCTTTTCCAAATAAAAAAACTGAACTGGAAGGAAGACTCATAATTTGTTTCTTTCTCTTCTATGTGATGCTGAGCAGTGGTTGCGTGTTTAGTACAGAGCAGCCTTTTATGAAGAAGTGCTTTCTTCAGTTTGAGCAGCCTGAGCTGAGGGCTGTGCCTGGTCAGAGCTCGTGCAAAAGCTCGGTGTGGTCATACAAAAGGATCAGTTGACTGCAAGCCAGAATCTGATAATGACAGTCAGTATCTTGGGTCTTGTCCATGCTAAAATAAAGGAAAAAAAATGAACACACAGCCTTAACTGTTCCAAAGGATTTATTTTACACAACCCACAAATACAGTTGAACTGGTAGTGCCAGTGTCGTGGTATTTGGTATTAGGGTACCTTTCCCATTAAATGAAACTATGAACAAATTCTAGTGAACGACACCTAAATGAAGCTTGGTACACGTCCTTGTAACAATGGTCTCAAACAAATGCAGTCACACAGTCACAGTGACTGCCTGGTAACCAGGGAGGACCCTGTGTGGTGACACTACATACAAAGTACCTACAAAGCCTTTGTGAGAAACCCACCCCAGACACAGTCATTCCCCTACCCCTTTGGTGGGAAAGGACCTGGGTGTGCTGCTTGGGTAGGGAGTGGAAATCCAGCTCTACCCCAATAAGGAGGTCAGAAAAAGGAATGAGATGACTATGAGATCAAAATGCGTTACTTGGGGAGTAACATAAACTATGAGCACAAAATTTGATCCTGAAACATAACCTAGAAGACAAAAAACTATTTTAGTAACAATGCTTTGAGGCACAAGGAAAAGGAGGAATAGAGTAAATGACCCTATTGTTCCGTAAAAAAACCCAGCAAACCAAAAACCCCCAACTTGTATTTTTTTTGTGATATTATTTTCCAAGTGCAAACACGTAAGAGAATTGTTAAAACAACTCTGTGAGGTGCACTGTGCCAGAAGCCTTCTGAATAGGAATTAGTTATATTGTTCTGAGTGGTTGTAGAGGAATACTACGTTTGCCCTCAGAGAACTTGTTATCTATGATAATCAGGGTAAAACAACAGCACTTCAAAGTGAAGATAAAGCATAGATAAAGATGTTTTTCCACCTGTGACCCTATTATCCCACTCTATATATCTTATTCTCTATTTTGACCAAGTTGCTTCTAATTGCTTTTCCATTCTTCTGATAAAATAATTGTTGGGTTTAGTTGAGGTTTTCTGAGCTGAAAACTGATGTCTAGCACTTATTTTCTTTTTTTTTTTCCCACGAGAATGTCTTGCTTTGTGGTTGCTTGAGGAAGTTGACTTAAGCAATTTAAAATATGGTCCTGGCTTATTTAGAAAGAGACACTGGCTGTTAACTCAAAATATATATGCCTAAATGCACCAACAGGTGCAAGAGCTGCTAATCACATGATGGCTACAGGAAACCTATTAACCATAGTGTTTGGGTTAAAGACAGGTCATACTGATAATTAAATACAGAAGGTAATTTTTTTGCCATATTTTTTCTTCCTCCCCTCTCTGTTCTGTGTTTCTGTGTTCTAGAGCTAATATGAAAGGTTGTGACACTGATTAAAATCAGAGACAGTCATAGCTGTAGTGGGAACAGAAATAGAGGTGTGAGGTTAAGCAGATGTCAGCGTACTGTGAACTTCTGTGCTCTTTCAGGTCACAGCTTTTCAAATACTTTCTATGTATTGCAAAAATAAAGCCCTTGAAAATATATTATAAAAAATACGAAGCTAGAGGTCTCATGTACCATTTAGTTTCGATTTCTAGGGCTGGGACTTTTCTTTCTCACTGTAAAGAGAGAGCACACACACAAAAAAATCTTCGGGGTAGATTCCAATATTACTAGGGAGGGACCCTCTTCTATACAACCCGGTCTATCAGGTTTGCAGGCTGGACATGTAAGTATATGTAGCCCATGTCAAAGCTCTGTGAGTGAAGGTTGTCAACTTTTTGCATCACAGATTTCTGTAGGTAGAGGAAACCTGGAGGTTTATCCTTAGCTGAGTTCCAAAGCATTTCACACATTTGATATTGTTGTCCTTGCTGCTTGAATGTTCAAAGTGCAGGTTACCATTTTACTCTTACTTTTCCTCCCCCAGTCATTACTTTAAGGTGATATAAATTGCCCTAAAGTTGGTTGGTGCCATCCTGCCACTCTACCTAATTTGGAATCATTAAAACGTGTTTGTGCAGCACGTAGCTACATCTGGTACTTAGTGTAGCAAGTAGTTTCTGTTTGAAGTCTACTTCCTAAGGATGTTTAGGGAAAAATCCCAGCAGCATTCTTCAGTACCTATTCTTTCCAGGACAGGAAGAACATCTGCCTGCCTATAGCAAAGGCAGTGCTCTCAGAGCACTGTGTCCACCAAGCCTGTGTAGCAGGGATAGTTTTCCAGCAACAAACAAGGTGAAATAGGGGATTCCATCCTACAAAACAAAACAAAAAAAGTGGATCATCTGTTTAGAAGGCTTCTTACTGTGCTCGTCTTCCCTCATCCCCTGCAGAGCAAGATGATGTGAAGAGTAAGATTTTTATTTTCCAAGATACCTTCTGACATGGTGAGGTGAATTCATCCATCTGGCCTCTGCCACTGTACTCTTGATCTTGGGACTGAAATCTGAATTGCAGTTCAATCACCTTGCTTCATTAGTCAGCTTGTGCTGCTGTCCACACACATTGAAGCTGTACAGGAGATAGAAGTTGCTGGGCATTTTCCTTAGGATCTAAACCATCCCATTTCTTTCAGTATTATGGTGGAAAATTGATGATGAGGTGAAATTAGTGAGAAGATATGTAATCTAGACTTACTTTTTAAATTCAAAATTTTAAAATTAAAATTAGATTTTCATGTTTCTGCTTGAGGCTTCTTACTTGCAGGGTGGGAGTATGTGAATCTCACTTCTGTAATGTAACAAAACTCTTGAGGTCTTTCATTATAGACCATTTTCCTTGGTGTAAAATCCCAGTATGCATCTAATCTCTATTCATCTACTAGCTGGTCTTCCTCTTTAAACTGCCACATAAAGATCTTTATATTGTAGGTGTTGGTAAGCAGCAATGACCCAATGATTAAGGGATTGAGTTCAGCTTGTTCTGCTACAACTTTATTCTCAGGCTTCGACACATTAGAGTGTTTGGCTTTAGAGCACATCCTGCTTGACTGGCAAGATATCTTGAAAGATAAGAATGGTATGAGAAACTCCTGCCTTGTAGTGCAGTAGTCTCTGGTTCTTTCTACCTGGTTTGTCACCTACTGACATCTCAGGAACTCATCTGTGTGTTGGATAACCCAACCCTTTATTATACAGCTGCTTTATTATGCAACACAAGAATAAAATTATTACTGTTTTAGTAAGGAATCACTCTCATTCTCTTAATTATTCCTTCTTATGTTGCCTAAATCTTCACATTTGCATAAACTTGATTTGCTTATCTGATTATTTTTAAGATTTCAGTGTATTTAAGCATTTTTCCAATGTGATACTTGTGTTATTTACCTAAGGTGAAAAACATGTCTGAGATAGAGCGTCACAGAATATCTTGAGTTGGGAGGGACCCACAAGGATCATTGAGTCCAAGCCTTAAGTGAATGGCCTGTAAGGGGATCAAACATACAACCTGGTGTTGTTAGCACCATGCTGTAACCATCTGTGTCTTCTGAATGTTCATTGGAGATTAGAGCAGCATGTTTGCTTCTCTGGATTCTCCATACTTCGTGTGTCTGCTTGAAGCTGCAAAGCACCACCCACTCCTGGTTACATATATTTTAATTGTGTGGTTTTAGAAGAAACTGTAGAGAGAAGTGGGCAGAAGGGTGACTTAATACCATTGCAGCTGTGGTGTCATGTCCATTACCACACATGACTTGGAGAAAGTATTCTGAAAGGCTCTGCATTTTAGAAAAGGCAAAAATAAACAGCATTTTGAGCTAAATATTACATCAATGATGGCAGGTTTTTGTGTTGTTGTTGTTTTGTTTTTGTTTGGTGGGGGGGTTTTGTTTTTGGTTTGTTTGGTTTGGTTTGGTTTTTTGTTAGGAGAAAGCAAGGGTGGAAACAGAGTTACTGGAATATGATGTCATGAACTGGAAATGGGGCTGATCCAGGCAACTGAGAGGTGAAAAAAAAGTATTTGCATTGCAAAAGGTGCACAGTTCTCTCCTGCTCAGCACAGTGTTGAATAAAGCCACAACAGATGCAGCAACATCAAATCTGTTCCCCAGAAAGGAGGAAGTCACCTTTTTTAAAGTTAGTCTTTAGTTAGTTGTTTTAGTTAGGTCTTGAAGGGAGCAAAACTTAAGGCTTAATTTTGTTTGCATTTCAACACTGCTTTTTGCTCCTATATCAGCTTTAAAACAGCATCCTATTGTTGCTCATCTTGCATAGCCTCATCTATTCTGTGTCTGAGTGAGGAAACCTTACATCCCAGCGATACAAAGTTCTTGTTGATAGCTTGAGGGAGGCTTTGAGGCTGGCTATACCAAAAAGCACTAATCTGTGGCAATCACACTGCACCTTTCAAGGCAGCTTTAACAAAAGACCTGTTAATGTAAGATATGGAAATTACAGAGCGTGTGTATATCACTTGCAGGGGGCTGAACTAGAGCCTTTGGTTTCTAAATACTTGTCCATGTGTGAGGAGTCACAGGAAGCCTGTGCCGAGCTGTTGTTGTTGAGTCAGTATCTGTGCTGTGTTTTCCTGGAAGCACTTGAAAAGCCTGTCGATGTCTTTGAGTATCTATTCCCATCTCTCCAGTACACAGCTCCATCAAATGCAGTACTTGAGCTTCTGGAGTTTGCATGCAGGTTGCTAGCAAGCGTAATAGAAATCCAGGATTCAATTTAGGTGAAACAGAGGTTGCACTTTCCCTGTGGGATTGGAGCACACCCCAGTGATACAGCAGATCTCAGCCCTCCTTTTCACCTGCTGTGTTCTCTTTATCATGCTCACCTCCCCTGTCTCAGTTTGTCATTCCTGATCTTCTCACCAAGAAACTGAGCACTGAACAGCATTTCCTGAATCTACGGCTTTTGTACTTCTCCTTTTCTTCCCAGCTTGGATCTTCCCACCCGTGGTATTAGGCTTTCTTCTTGAGAAAAGGAGGCCCTTGGAGAATTGGGGAAGGGACAGATGCAGCTGTGGTTCAGTCTGCTGCGCGGCAAACACTGTGTGTTTGGAATTTGTACAGCTCTCTGCCTGCCATGGCTGCAGCACTGTGGAGGTAGAGCAGAGGTTAAAAACCAGAACCCCTGTTGAGCTCTTGCCTGCCTGAACACAGGGGAGGAAGTCTGGATTGCCTGGAGCTGAGGTCCCTGTTGTTCCCTGCTAACAGAGGCACTGTGCTAACACAGAAAAGTCAATAGAGCAGTGAAGGGCAGATAATGTATTTGGCCTCCTGGAAAAGGGAAAATATTTTATTACATGGTGCACAATACAGCTTGGTTAAGCAACATATGTGAGCCAAGAGACACGGGACAGGTGATCTTTTAGATGTGTGAGATGTGCCAATGAGCCTGGATGTGGCCATCTGCACAGGTGTGAATCAAGTTCACCTGGTTCATTGAAGGTGAATCAGGATTGAGACATGAATTCTAAAAGCATCAGATATATCATAAGATACTAAACCAAAGCACAAGAAGTATTTGAACATTGCTATGGTCCTGTTGACACAAGAAAATGCCTTTGTGCTCTACTGAATCCATGCTATTCCATAATTAGAGGCAGAATTGAAAGCCATAGATTTACAAGATCAGTATCTGATGTTCTTGGTCCTGTTAAGCAGCTATTTATTGGTATTACCCAGTAGAATATTTATTTTCTGGGGGAAAAAAAGTTATTTTTTGTCTAAAATACTGAATTTCCATGGGCTAGGCTCTGTGTTTGGAAATAACTAGATAGGTAAAGAGATAGAACCCTCCGAAATACCTGACTTAGAAAGAGGTTACACAAACTGACTATAAACTGGAATCTGGGTCTGCTTCTCACATTCACACTTATTTTGTGTTTAAATCAATAGCAAATCACATAGGTATTCACCTGTGTCCTGTAGATATGCACAATCAAAACAGCTTGAGAAGTATTTTTTTTTTATTCCACACTGGCGGCTGCATGTGGGAGAAGACTTGAACAATGTGCTTTTCAAGTTCAGGCCTTTAAATTCTTGTTGTGAATATCAAAGGTAGGAGAACAGTTGTACACTTTGTAATGAGAATTATTACATAGAGCACTTTTGTCTCTAAATACTTTATCTTATTCAATAACAACCAATGGTTATTTTCACTTTATTCCCTGAAAAGCTAGAGCAAAGACAGGCTATGTAATTTCCTCTCTGAGGCTACCTTGGAGCTACATGTTGGTGTAAATTTCATTCTCAGAAGCAGAAGTCTGCATTAATGCATTTTATATTTCAGCTTATATTTTACCTGTGGATAAATAAAATTAAAAATCTCTTGAATACTACTTTGGCTAGAACTGTTGAATAACTGTTCAATTTTTCCATTTATGACAAAGCAGATAGGATTATTAATGAAGTCTCCACAATTGTTTGGCAACACTTACAAAAGACATTGCATATGAAGACATTCTAGGATCAGTAAACAGAAGAATAGCAAGACTAATTTAAGTCGTTTATAGTGTTTAAGCACCTTGTAAGGTATGAGAATCCCCAATGGGCAGAGGAATGAAGGAGGTTACTCTTGGGCATGCTCATTTCCCATGATTAAAACCATGATTAAAGTCTGTGAATTCAAGCTTGAAAAATCTTGAATATAATCAAAAACACAGGAGGTGAATACTTCAACTTCGCAAAAAACCCTAAACTCAAGAGAGGAAGTTAATGGTCATACTTAACAAGAAAGAGTACAGTTTTAAAATTTGGCTAGTAGGTGTCAACTCTGCATTTTTCACAGGATACATAGGAGAGAGTTGATTTGGAGTGGGAAAGAGGTAACAGAATCGCTCTGGCAATAATTTTTCATCCTTTTGTCCCTCAGTAACAAATTATGTAGATGACATAATAAATAAAAACAAAGATGGTTTATGGAGACAAAGTACCTGTGAATTCAAGACAGGCAAGCCTTTGGCCATGAGCTGCGAGTGGTGTTTGAGCCTGCTGAAGGATCACTTTTGATAAAGAACAGTTCATGTTCAGAAAAGATGGGAAGGACTTGGACAGAAACCTGCCTACTGCTCAGAAAGCCACATGAAAGAGGGGAATAATTTCTACCTTCTTTATTTGCCAATAAATGTTAAATAATGTAACACAAAGTTATTGCCTGTCCAGCACCTTCTTAGCAGTATTAGAAGCTCATTTACTCCTTTCCCTTTTCAGCTTCTTTCTCTGTCATAAATTTGCTTTCAGATGACAAAATAATCTAAACTATACCAAATGTTACAGTGGAAAAAGTTCATGCTGTCATGTTCCAGACAGGAGAAACCCTGATTCTGATTTCAGGAGAAATATTGGTACTAGTATGCCCTCAAAACCCAAGGGACTATCACAGTCAAACCCATGTGGAGTGTGAAAATTTTGAGATAGCAGAGAGTTTTTGTTTTGGTATGCAAAGGATGACAGTATGGAACCAAATAGGAAAAATTAGCAATAAATTAGCTAGTTCAAGGATCTTTCATCTTTTTTTTCATTATGACTGTGAGGTTTATCAGACCCTTGTACATACTACCAGTTAAAGACAGGCCCATTCTCAGGATATTTCAGAGGTGGCTCTGAGTAGCCCTGGGTAATAATCTGTCTTCTGTCTCTTGTCACTGCCAATAGAATGAACCAGGAGAACGACTTGTATTCAAAAAATAATGTTTGGTGGTTTGGGTTTTTTTTAATACTGTTCCCAAAATGCATATTAAGTCATATCTTGAGATGACAGCTTTTTCCACCTCAGTCTAGAAGGGAGGGATTTTTCTAGTCTCTTTTCATGTCTGGTAGTTGCTGACCATTTATGGGTATGAAAACATACCAGAAATTGTGATTCTTGCCAACACGTCGGGAAGTTAAGCATTATAGGTGATAATTATGCTTCTGGCAACAGGTTAAGCCAGATGTTCAGAAGCAGCTGCTGTCGACCTGTTGGCAAAGTTAGTTTCTTCATGGTATGATGCAGTGATTCTTGGCATTCTTCGAGGGAACAAGGGCATAAAATAGAGGTAAAATTAGATTGAACATAAATTGCAACAATATGCTAATACTGATAGAAAGATCTATCAGTAGAGGGTAATGAGAATCTTGAAAATTATACTAATGGCTCTGCAGAGGGTCAAAAAATACCTCCTGGGCATTATTGGTCAGTGATTTCTGCTCATCAAAATCACTTTCTGGAGTGGCATAGGGGTCTGTTTCAAATAGTCCAGCTCTGGAATGTGGGAATATGACCTACAGGCTTTTCTTTTGTAACAGGTACTCGAAATTCAGGGAGCTGAGATTTCTTTGCTAGCAAGTGTTGTTGAGGGAAGGAAATAAAAGGTTACAGTGGAAGGTCACAGGTACTTCACCACAGGCACAGTGGAATGGAAAGGTATAATAATCTTGGGTCTAACATTTCTTGAAACCTCACACACTTGTGTAATTCATGATTCTTCTTCAAAAACATCCCAGAGAAGGCATCTTGGCGATTATAGGAGCAGTTGCCATGATGATCACTTATTTTCACAATGAGGATTTTGTGAATTTCCCGTAGATAAGGAAGCCATGCAGGGAAATGTTTTGAAGGGGCTTTAGTGCTCTGTTCTCTCCAGTGCATTCAAAAGTGTGTTTTAAAAACTTGTCTTTATGGATAGCAAAATGTAATGAGTTTTTGGTTTCTTTGCATTTCATACTGTGACTGAAAATATTCTGAATGGGATGGTTTTGCATCTGTAAGTTTGCTCAAAAGGACATATTGTCTTAATCATACATTTGCATAGATAATTCAGTCTCAGAGCAGAGTCTATTTGTGTTTGGTCATCCCTGAGAAGAGTAAACAATTCCCTCGGTCAGTGAAATGCATCTTTTCTGTGGGATCCAGGAAAACTGAGTAGCACAGGAAAAAGAAAAAAAAAAGGTGTTAAAGTGTTTTTGCATGTGTAAAACTGAAAGTGAACAAGCTTTACATATGGTGCAATGTAACTGAATTCAATATAATTTTGCTTTATGCACGTCTGAGATTTATTTAATTAAATTGTCAACATTTATATATGCAAAACACTTGATGCCTTCAGAAGCCAAATATTGGTTACAGCTGCATGTCATCGTGACCAAGACTGATTTCTCACTATGGGAGTTTTAAGTTCCAGTCCCCAGAACCTCAGGTTTCAAGATCTTGCTTGGAGGAATTCAGACATTTACACTCCCAAGTACCTTCGAATGAGATCCCACGTTTCAGCCTCTGGTATTTATGTGCATGTTTGCACATGAATGGGTTTACATAAAGCAGCATTTGTGTGCTTCATTGCTTCACTTTTCTTAGGTAAATGCTTATGAAAAAATATGCGTGCTTCTTGGAAGAGCCCGTTAAAAACTTTTTATCAGGGCTAAACTATTTCAGGGATGCATGGGGGATGAACGAGTTCCTTTGCCTGTGGTTTGCTGTCCTTCAAACGACAATTGCTAAAGGGCAAGCTGTGTAAAAATTAAGGTCATTTTTCCCAGTGCTTACTGGAGAAGCATAGAGTTTGTGTTTTTGACTCAGTGTTGCACAGTTGAAGAAACATATGGCATAGTTGCACTGGTCTAGATGTTCTTTTCTGCTTACTCATCCCAGAGGGCTTAGTCTGTTGTGATTTTTCTTACTGAAAGTATAAACACTGTCTAATCATGAGGAGACTTTGCCCCTGATCAGATCTGCTGATGTTAATGTTTTCTGGAGGAATGAGTAAGAACACTTTAGTAGCAAGAAAGTGTTTTTATATCGAGGAAAGATTGTAGATTAAAATATACACAAGTTGTTGCTGTGTGTTTCTGTGGAATAAATATGAAGAGTGGATGAGTGAGAATATGTTAGGAAAACGCCAAGAATAAATGAGATAACATTGTGATGTTCCTTTATTGTTCTTGGTGTTAAACTGTATTGGTCTGTTTCATAATGTGTTTGTGTCCCCACAAAGTAACTAACTGGGGGCTGTGTAAACTTTTTCATGTCCAAAATCTCACCTGAAATATATGGGAGGAAAGGGGAAACCTGTCTTCCCTCCCCTCCTCCAGTTATAATCACTAAAGCATATTATTCTATATATTTCCCACTGCACAAGTATTCTGCCTTAAAACATGTTGGTTTAGCTCTAAACCAATTGAAAGGGGGGAGATGGTAATCTGGGAGTTTCGGTGTTTATTTTTCTTTTGTTTCCAAGTGCATACTCTTCATGATATTCTGTAGCATTTCTCGACAATTTCTCTGCATAAAATACTGAAAAAAACCCTGAAATAAAATCTAAAATTTATAGAACAGCTGTAGCTGAAAACCCTATAGTAGTACAGAATCTCTTCTTTCTTGCTTTCCTAAGGTGGATAACAATTCAGGATCGTTTTAGGTTGATGTTCTATGTTTAAATCGGTGAAACTATCTTTCAGTCTTTCCTGCCTTTTGGTTAAATTCTGAAAGCCTCTGTGCTGAGGTCAGACTGCACTGAGGACATGGAAAGGAAAAACAAATGAGATTGGAAGGGTTATGCATGAAAAATAACCATAACAATGGGACCTTTGCTGCTGGTGAGCTGTTGACCATCATTTGTTCTGCAAATGATTTTGCTTGTCCGAGCCATATAGGGTTGTTAGTTTTGAAATGGAATTGAGGCACTTTTACTTAGTTTTGTTTGTGTTTGCTCGTTTTGTGCAGCTGAACTTCCTTCTGAAAGATATCGTGGTTCCTCCAGAGTATTTAAAAAACTGCAAGAACAGCAGCTCGGCTGGGAGATGGTGAAGGAACATCTGCAAGACTGATATTCTCAATGAAATTCAGCATTTTAACTTCACAGGGGCAGGTCTGTTTTCTTGCCTGCCATGGTTGCCTTGGACCTCGTTTGTGTCCAGGGTGGTCAGTGCATCAGGGTGTAGTTTGTGTGGTTTAAATTAATACATATTAGTATTAACTGATGCTCAGGCACTCAGCCCTGCTACTCTTTATGATTAGGATTTGGGAGCTTAGCTGTTAGTAATTGCTTGGATACAGTGACACAAGCGCTGTAGATAGAAAGGGTGTCCATCAAACAGGAAGAGTGCTGTGCCCTTGGGAATGCAGGGGGCAAGAGAGTAAAAGAGGATAAAGCTGTGATGCTTTCTCTCCATTTAGGAAGTGCTCTAGTCAGCAGATTTCTGGATTATTTAGTGTTTTACAAAATGCTGGTTTTGTAGATGCGAGGGAAGACTGGCTGGGCATGAAAAGGTAACCAAAACTTTCCTGGGGGATTCGTATGTGATACCGAATGTATGTAATGCATTGCTGAGCCAAAAAGAAGTGCACACCAGTGTGGTGAAAGCATTACTGCTGAGTAGTAAGTGCTTAGTGGTGGAGGTTGATTTAACTACATCCTCTACATTGTTATCCTGTGACTAAAATTCCTCTTTCTTGCTTAGTATAATAAAGGGAAATCTGTAGAGCCACAAATGCCTTCAAGGTACCATTCTTGGAGGTACTTAGAAAACCAGCATGGAGATAAAAAATCCCTGCACCAGAGATCTTCAAATCTGAGGGCACCAGTGGGGCAAGGAAGACAGGGTCCCCAGCCCCATCATCCTTCCACACCTTGGGTGCCTCCCAGTGTGGCTTCAGAGCCTCCTTCCTTCCCACAGTCAGCAGCCAGGAGCCTGCTGTTCCCCATGGAACACACTCACTCAGTTTCTGAATGTAGCCTCCAGACTAACCTTCAGGACCTTCCTCAACACCCTCAGAAAGTCTGCAGACCTGGTGCTAAAATAAAGCAAAAGCTGCTGTTGGGAATTTTTTGGCCTGGTTACCATTTCTCAACTGATGCTCCTGGCACTTGCCCTGTTGACTTTTGGTGCACCCAGAAGGCTCTTGTGGCCATGAAGAGGGAAGGTGAGCCCCCGTGTCATTCTGGGGCACAGGCTTTCTAGAAAGAGGTGCCAAGTCGTGGTGGGGGTGCTGTTGCTCACTTCTCCACTCTCTCCGTGCCGCTTTTTGGCTCTCTGTGTTGTGCCCGCTGTCCGTCCCGTGCCAGCGTGTGCCGGTTCCCCCTGGCCGGAGCAGTGCCCAGCTGGGCGTGCAGCTGGAGCTCTGGGGGCAGGATGTGGGCGCAGCCCCTGTGCCAGCTGTGCCCTCACACAGGAAGGTCTCCACAGGCTGTTCCCACATCTGCTGGAGAGGGGACGTGTCTACCGGGCCACCAGTGGCGTGTGGCTTGGTGCCCTTACAGCTGCACCAAAGCCGTGGGGCTCTGTCCTGTCCTCCCCCCGCGCCCCTGTGGGAGGGTGAGCGTGCCTAGGGATGCTCATGAGGTGGCGACTGTCTCCTGCCCTGCTCAGTGTGGGAACAGCAGCCGACCGCACAGAAGGGGCATTCTTCAGGTTGCTAAAACTCAGATTGTGCCAAAAACCAGAAGTCAGGAGACATAGTGGGATGATAGAGGCTGCACTTCCTTGCCTTGAGGAGTGCTGATATCCTCTTCCAGTGCTCTTTCTGTGCCGCTGTTGGCTCTAAATGATGTTCCATCTTCCCGCTTTGAGATTGCTTGAGCGTGCGTTGCCATGTCTCCTGCTCTTCAGCCACATACTCAGTGAGCTTCCCTTGCAGTGCTGCCAGCAACATGACTGGTGTCTTTTCAGCAGAAGGTAGTTTGTCTTAGGGGTGTATTTCTTACATGGTCTTCAGTTAACATCTGACATCAGCACTGCTGAAAGAAAGAAAATGGATCCCACCTACTGTGCAGCAGGTATAATGGGGCTTCTTAAACAGCACAATTTGGGAATAACCCAACTCCTTAATGAATGCTCTTTTTCTATGCCAAACCCAAGCTGCTCAGGCAGTTTTATTCTTTTCCCATGGCTGGGAGGCAGTACCGTGTTTAAAGACTTCAGTAAAGCTACATGTTGATTTTTAGTAACACCTGTGTCTTGAGGCAGGTTGTGGGGGATCACTGTCTGTCATTAGTCAGGCATCTTGTTCAAGCTTCCTAACCAGTTTTTTGACAAAAAACCCCCACTGTTTTGGAAGAAATCTGACACCTTTTTGCTCTATTTTTCTAAAAGATTAGTTTGCTTTTTTTCGGCTCCTGTGCAACGGGAGTCTGCCACCCTAGAACTGAGCTCCTCTTTGAAATAACTAGCATATACCTATGAAGTATTCATGAAGGGATTCAGGCTTTTTGTTTGGTCTTTAATTATTCCTAATTAAATATCAAAGGATCATTTGAGATAGTTGAAAGCTAAAATGATTTTTCTGCATAGAATTCTTCAGATTTGTCAGCTCTGTTATTTTCCTGCCAAGATATGCTAATGGCAGGTCAGGTTTGTTTCCTATGAAAGTGGAAAACAAAAACACTTTCAAATGTCTGGCATCTCCGGGTGGTTGTAGGCTCTGGCTAATGGTCACACACAAGTGCTGTGGTGGTAGCAGCCATCAGACTGGTGCTATAACCCACCATGGACTCTGCCCCAGTCTTTCCACATTTGTTTCTGCAGCCAGGCTCCAGTTGATATGGAGGATGCTGTTACATGGTAGGTGTTTTTGTTCCAGAAGTGGGGAAGAGCAGGAGGTGAAAAGCCTTTTTTGTGTGCTCACAGTGGTGTTCCTCATTTCCCCAAGGATGTGCTGGAGGTTAACTGGGCAGAGACCACACAGAGTAGTGTTGGCTCCTGCTGTGCAATCATAAATCTGTCTTCTGACATCTTCGTCCCTTCTCTATGGACTGGCTGGGGACAGGAGGGTTAGTAATTGGTACCACCTTAAGCTGCACTCATGTTCTTGGTGATCTGTGAAGGACTTAAAGCTTCTGTTACAGACTGGGATGTATTGTACCAGGAGTGTGTTTCTATGTTCAACTTGCAGCATTAAGAGAAAATGGTTTGCCTGGATTTTGTCTATAGATACTTTGTACTTTGAATGGGACCATAGTCCAATGTAAACCATGGCACTGTGCTGCTTGTGCTGTCATCATGCTAGAGGCTAAAAAGAGAAACTTGTCCCCTCTCCATTTCCATGCCCCTTTACAGGCATATCCAGCTTCTTTCAGAGAACTCTGAACCACACTTGAACCTTATATATTCATTCTGAGCAGGTCTGGTGGCACTCACAGTAAACTTGGTGGAATGCTCCGTGATCCTCTTAGCTCTGCAATGCACTTGTCACTTGTTCAGCATGTGGTCTGGGCAACTCCTCGGGCATTTAGAGGATCAGAAACAAGCCTTGCTTGTATTCAATGTTAAAGAAAAAAAAGCCCAACCTCAGAATGAACAAATTAAAGTCAAGATTGTTTAGATTGTGCTTTCAAATTTATCAGAATTGTTGGAGGGTAGGCAGTGTTGCCTTTTGTGGTATTGTCCCATAATCGAGTGTATTCCCTTCTAAGTCTCTTGGTGCAACTCTCTGTGTTCCGCTGGCACATGGCAAAAAGCTCCGAGGAGCACTGGTGGGTTTGTATTGCAGCCTGAGATGGCTCTGTAATGAATCTCCAAGTAGGAATTTCCATTCCTCACCTCTAGCTTCTGTCTCATGACATGGGTTACCAATCTATGTGTGGTTGATTGTTTAGGTGGGCCAAGGAACCAGGAAGCTCCCAGTTCCCAGGCAGGTCCTAGACATGTTGTACACAGGCATGGGGGAATCTGACTCTGTGCGGGAGTGTGCTCAGCACAGCACAAATTCCCTGCTGCCTGCAGACAGGCATTTGTTCACTGGACCGTCTTAAGCCCCCACTTTGGAACATATAGAGTGTATTTGTGACCATACCAAAGCAGTTAATAAGATTTCACTTCATTTAAGCATGCTGATAAAGTAGAAGGCGCTGTGACTCCCTTACAGGAACATGTGGCCTGAGCTCCTGTAAATTACGGGGGACCTTGTACTGAGATGGCTTTCTGCGTTTAGGGTTTAGCAGAAAAATTCTGTAATGCCTTTTTTNTTTTTTTTTTTTTTTGCTATTATTTTCAAATAGGAAATGAATAAGCAAAGAAAGACCATTATAGCTGTGGTTTCAGAAGCTGTTCAGTTTGAAACAAAGGGATTTCTTCACATTCAACCTCATTAGTCTGATTAGTGGGCTTGTAAAATGAAGCATGAAAATGAAACATGACATAGACCTGAGTTGATTGTACTCAAATCTACACAAACTGCTGCTTGGAAATGAAAGGATGACAGACATCTTCTCTGAGCTGTTTAAAAAGTTACGTTTTCAAAGTAGCTTGTTTTTTTAAACCATGTAAATTGCATTTCTGAAGCTCTTAACAGGAGACACTAAGAAGCTGAAAAATCCAAATGAGCCTGTCAGGTGATTTTTTTGGTTGGTCGGTTGGTTGGTTGTGGTTTTTTAATAGAGCAGAGAAATGTGAAGATGTAATAAGTTATCAGCAACAAGATACGTTGGGCAGGAACATGTTATAGCTGCATCGAAATGGATGATGGGCTATTAGTTGTTTCCATTTAAAAATCTGAGAGAATACTCAGCATTATTTTCAGAAAGGCCTCTTTGTATCCTGCTGACTTCTGCCTTCAAATACACTCTGTCCTGTTGCCTTGGTTATTGTAAAAATACCTGTTTGTTTGAATCTTGATGGGAGATCCTGAAAGGGAGTGATTTTGCTCTTTCAGCATTAGCTCAGTTACTGGCACTGTGTGGTACAGGTACAGCAGTCTCCCGTTTCTAGTGTTGCTGTACAGCAATAACATATTATCTTGAAAATTGGGGGTTGATGCCTAGTTTTCTTAACAGAGGAAACTATCTTAATCAGAAAAACTTTCAGAAAATCAGAGAAATTTTCTTAATCCCACAAGCCCATACCTCTTTGGGTATGAACTGATTTGTTTCTGCGCGCGTCTTGTACTGTCAAAACTAGGTCTGTCCAACTGCAGTGTTAGTACTGCACATGACTATGTATTTTCTGCTGTAGCTTGCTTAAAAAAACCCAAAAAACCAAGTCTTTTGAATGTATGTTTTGGTGTATTTCAAAGAAGTATTTTGAAATACTGCTTTCAAAGATTAGTCACACTAGTGCAGTGTGAGATCAGATCCCAGAACTCCTTTTGTAATTGCAGGCTCTGCATTTCCAGTAAGGGCATCTGGAAAAGGATTTCTAAATGCCGTTGAACGTTGTGGGAAAGTGAGCTGGAGGTGTTCTCTCAGGAGAAGCATTTCGGATTTTAGTAGTGAGGAAAGGAAGGGCATGGCTGGGGAGTTCCTGCAAATTGGAGAGATGTGTGATCACTGTGAAACATTGTGAGTGAGGGGTTGAGCACAAGTGTGCTTGGGGATCCCTGACATGCTGCGTTCAGCCCTAGCAAGTTGCTGCCATTATGGTTTGGCTCACTGGGAAGAACAGGGTAGGATACTGGTGTAGGAGGTGCGCTAAGTTGTTGTCCTTTGGGCAGTAAAGTTTGGGGGGTTTAGTGTGAAAGTAGAATGCATCAGGTTTGGAAATCGTCCTGGGGCAATTTCCTGTTAGGCAACTTTTGCCATGAATGATGTTGCTTTGTAATGTGCAGCCACAAAGTATTTCCATGAACCATGGAAGTAATGCATTCCCTGGCTTATTTACACCCTTGCTCCGTATATAAGCGAATTGTGCGTTACCTACTTTAAACGTAAACAGATGGGTATTGTAGAGGTGACCGGTGTTGGAGACAGCACATGAAATGTGCAGCTTCTTCAGCCACTGCGCTCCTGGCCCACGACTCAAGGAGCAGCAGTGTCTGCTGGGCACAGCCATTGCCTGTTGTGCAGCGTGCTGGGTGTTCCCATGGCAGGATCAGGAGTGCCTGTGGAGAGCATGAGCTCCTGCCATGGGCTGCAGAAGACTCATTTTGCAGGGTCTTCATAGATGATGGCAGCTTAGAAACCACCTCGTACCATAGGTTTTGTAGGCACGTGGGATTTACTTCCCAGGAATGAGTCAGGACATGATTTTGACTATAAGAATCAAAATACTCTTCAAGATGTTTCCATGGGAAGGGGGGGCCTATATGGGAAAAGGGAAGGGGGGAAGAAGGAGGATCACTTCTTTCAACAGTTTTTGGAACAAGTGTTTTGACTATGGTCATCATGGCAGTCTACCATTCAGAGGCACCTGTTGTGGCTCTTGAGTGCTGGGCACGGGCACTTTTCACTCTGTTTATTATTTTTAGCATGGGTTTGTGGAATTTGTGTCATTTAGCTAAGTGTGTGTGTTTCTAATACAAACCTCAGTGCAAACAAACCCTGCCCAACAGGGACTGTTGCAGAAAAAAGAATGAGAGTACTGTTGACTTGAATATTCCCTGTTCCCTGTCTTTCCAATGCATTCCAGATATTTCTTACGTTCCTGGTTCCTCTGCTGGTTAACCAGACAAATATTTCAGTGACTTTAAGATGATTTCTTCTTTGTTTTAAATAAGGGGAGGAGAATGCTTAAGGGGGGAGTTTGAAGAAGTCCCTCTAAAAATGAAAGTAGAAGTTAAAGTGTTTATTAGGTATATTAAGATACACTTGATGGTAAAAATAGCCAGGTTTATGTCCACTTTTCAGATTGCCTGGGTGGCTGTTTGCTATGGAGCTGGGGAAGTCAAAAAGGATAAAAGCAAACCCACCATGTAATTGTTCAGAGTGTTGCCTGTCAGTAAACAATCTCTTCTGCAGAAGAGAGGTTTTAAGGGAGAAGAGGGAAGTTCACCAAGAATTATTTGGTCTTGGTGTCACTTTTATCTTTGAGATTTCTGTGGTGATCAGAATGGTTCTGAAATAGGTCATACTGTGCACTCCAAAAATTGACCACAGATTAAAATGGAAGCTGTGAACAACAACCTGTGTTAGAAGGTGTAAATATGTTAAAAAATAGCATCTTTGTAGTTGAGCAAGGCACAGGAAAACTCATCGTGATGTTTGCAGCTGAAGTTAAAATAAAGAAGAGCAACCTGTTTTCGCAATAAACTTCTATTGGTTTGATTTCTGTGGACTCCAGTGTGTTCTGGGGGCTGCAGTTAAGGACAGCACTATCTGTGTTAGCAGTGAAGTGATAGACACAATTAGTATTGCCTGCTCTTCCAGGAAAAAAGCCAATAGATGTCATGCGACGGATCTAAAAATGGATGGTGACGACATCCATTTTATGCTTCATTTGATCCAGTGTAATACTGTTGTGGGCTGCTTTGTGGAGGAGGGGCTGAACTAAAATAATATGTATTTGTATTGATCATAAGGCTCATTATTATGAGGCAGCTTTTGCAGTTTGCCACTTACAAGTTCACACAACTTCTGCTACAAAATAATGCCAGGGAGCTGTGTGCTTTGCTCTGGGGGCTTGACAGTTGTGGGTTTTTTTGTATTTGTGCTTTCCCCTTCTATCTCAAATTTGATGTTTACCAACATCTTGAGAAAAAGAGACCAAGTCAGGCTGCTGGGTTTGTTTGATGTTCTTTTCCCACTAGAGAATATAAAATATAATTCAGGTGCATAAACAGCTGAATGATGGGAAAATGCATTCCTGACAATGTCTTTAAAAAGAGCCTTGTTCTGGAAAATTTTGCTGGATTGCTGTTGTAACCACTTTCCTGTCATTCTCTCCAGGAGGCATACAAGTGGGTTTTAATTTGCCTGCATGAGTCTTAAGCTTTGATTTATCTGACTTACGGGTTATAACTAGATAGAGAGAAATCCCCATGAATCACTCTCCTCTGGGGCACCCCAGAGTTCTCCAAATACTGGGCAGCCAAACTCTTGAGTGAGTGTCTAAGGATTGCTTAGGGTTGAAAATACTGATGGATAAGTTGGACATGGAAATCACACCCTTTGTGAGCTTGTTGGTGTCTGTCAAGTGCATAGCAGCATTTGGCAGCTGTCTAACAAGTGTGTGCACCTCTCTCTGTGTCAGGCTTAATTCTTGCCATGAACAAGCAAGTATTTGTATGGGAAGAAGGTTTGGGGAGCCACAAATATGGATTCTCTTCCCAGTTGTGTTAGTTCTGTGGTACTGATAGGACTAAAAGAGCAAACCAATCCTGCTTCTCTTATGGCTGGGAAATTGCTCTGGCTTAACAGATCAGACTTCAGCCATCTGGGGAACTTGCTCAACTCTGCTCTCATTTCCAAAACTGCAGGATGAGTTATGTGCATGCCTGAAATTTGTTGGGATTTTTCTTGAAGCACTGTGTCAAGGGGCTAAGAGAGACTATATTTTCTGTGAGTCAGCAGAACCTTTTTCATTCATGACCCACCACTGGTTGCTTGAATAGCAAACGGAAACAGGCTGAGAAAAATGTCCGAAATGACTCAGGGGTGGTATTGCAGTTCTTGGGAGGATGCATTAACTTCTTATGAGTTGGAGCATTAAATCTGCTTTCATGTCAGGGAAAGGATTGTGATCTATATATTGCCCAGTGGTTAGAGTGGGAATGGGGTTTGAACATTTTTAACATCAGCTCAACCCAAGAACCAGAGAAGCTGAGGTTTGGGTGAAAATGGCTGGGAGTCTGGCTGACTTTCATATCAAACAGGCAGCCAAAGCAAGGACATGATGAGAAAGAACCCTCGCTTGCAAGTCCCAAAATCCTTGAAAATCCTGAAAACTGCTGCCTGCAATGAGGGCTGTGTAGAGATGGGACAGATTGGAGCAGGTTTGTCAGGAGGGGAAGGTGATCTGGGCAAGGGGAAGGCAGCATGAGGCAGAAATCAGACTGATGAAACCATAGACCAATATATGGGCTGGGGGCTAGTGGAAGGAATGGCATCGGGGTTAGAGGAAAGGACAGGAGTCAAGGCTAAGCAATTGTCTGCAGTTGCTTGCTGCAACTAAGAAACACATTCAGCTGTTGAGAGACTAGAGGACATTTGATGTTTGATGGATGAACAAGCCATCAAGATGGGGATGCTGTGCTACTGTGGTTTGTCTGGGACCTGTGGTCCTGGAACTGTGCACTGGAGGGGGACACCAGTAAGCCTGAAGGAGGTAATGCTTGAGGTAGTTTTCTTCTGGTTTGTTTTTGTCAGTGCTGTGGGGAGACAGCTTCAGTCTCTAGAGCTAGTGCCAGTCCTTCAAAGACCAACAGCCAGACCCCAAATATTAAAATATGCCTAGTGCAACCAAGTCACTTAAACACAGACACAGACTTTTCAAGTGAGGAATTTGGGGGATGGGATTTTCTTCCTTTTTTAGCTAAAAGGGGTTGGATTTTTTGAGATGCAACCCAGCTGCAGTTAAGATGCAGGAATTTTCGCATCAGATAGTGCCCAAGGTGTGACACAGCTTGTGACACAGCCTGCAGCCCGTCAAGGGCTGGTGCTGTTTGGCTTGTCCTTGCAAGCCAGGCTCATGCACCTGCTGTGCTGCTGTTCCCTAATGAGACATCCTAACCACATTCCTAACTGGAAGCATGACTGAAGAGAATTAAGTAACTCTTCGATTACAAGAATTTAGGACTTCTTCAAGGAAAACATTCCATGTGAGATCTGTGGCACAGCACAAGCTTCCAAAACTTCAGGCTGGCTTCCAGTCAGACAACAACAGCAAAACAGAAGTAGAGGTGTTTCTCACTTTAAAAAAATTTTGTTTATTCAAATACATTTTAAATGCAAATACCCAAAACTGAGGTACATCCCAGTTACTGGAGCCTTCTGATGGTGCTTTTGTTGTATCAGTTAACTAAGGAAACATCAATGAACAGAGCCTGGAGCAGCAAGAATTCGTGCCGGCCTCCCCCGCGGGCAAGGGTGGGCTCAGACGCAGCCCCAGGAAACCAAAAGGAGCCTTTGTGCTGTTTGTTGATTTGTGCGAGGGGAGCAGGACAGGGATGCGTGACAGACCTTGTCCTAATAAAATAATGTTTAGGATTAGCTTTTTTTCTTAGAAATTGACTTGCTTTTTTCTTAGAAATTATTTCTTCCTCCCTTGGGAAGCCTATAATTAGGAAGTGGAGGGAAAACAAAAAACAAGCTGTTCATTTAGATGTAGAGGAATATTTCCAGTTCCCCACTGTAACTCTTAAAAAAAATAACACACACACACACACACACACACACATGTATGTGGTGTGTCTGTGAATAGCTTTATAAAGCTCCTCAGGTAGAAGTAACAGATGAAACCTTTACCACCTAGAACTGGAACATCTGTGTGTTAGTTTTCTGTCTGCTCTGCCTACTGCTCCAAGTGAATATGATGAATCACGTAGTGTCTGCAGATTTCAGTATGGCTTAGAAACCTGTGTCTCCAGTGAAAAGACAGTTGAACTTTGTTATCCAAGTTTTATGGGCTTTCTTGTATTTTTATTAGTTAGCATATATTGAGAATTTCTTACTGTATTTTGTTATAAGAATTTCTTTGATAAACATCGCAAATCTTACCTGAATGAATTCTGTGTTCTAGGAAAAATGGTTGCTTGATCATTTAAAAAAGATGATAATCTTGATAATCAGCCAGAGACTGAGACCAGCCCAAGTCATGAGAGCTTGGCAAAACAGGCCAATTTTTCAGCAGAATGTAATGAGTGTTGAAAAACGTCGCTGGGATCAGTGCTGTGCTGTCAGAGATACAAAGTCTGATGCCAAGAAATGGTGCTTTTAGGCAGTGAAAGATGATGTACGCTGAATTTTAAGCACTTCTGCTGGCCTGTTGGCGAGAAAAATAAATTTAAAAGCTGCCATAAATCCCTGTTCAGCAGAACAAAACTCAGCTATTAATTCACAGGTTGCATCGTTTCTGACCAGGGTTTGGGTCTTTGGGGTATGCAAATTGTACTGTCAGAGTTTAGCTGTCCAGGATGTTCATATATGTATGGAGAAAACACTAAAACTCATTAACATGAGAAGTGTTTAGCTGTAGAGGGGGAAAGAAAAAAGCTCAAGGCACTACTAGTATCCTCCTTTAGTTATTTTAACATGGGAATGGTGAATACAGGACCCTCTTAAGTATGAGAATGTGAGGAATCTGCTGTTTGGACACACCAAAAAATAATCCCTGACAGCATGAGTTCATATTAACAGTTAGCTATTGCACTCTGCAAAAGATAGAAGTTGATCTTAACAGGTTAATCTCTATTTAAGAGATTGTTTTTTGGTTTTCTCCAGTACTCAGTTGGATTAGGATCTGATATGCTGAGTTAGTCCTGGGGACACTTGGACAAAGACTACGGGGATACTTTAAAAGGGAGAGTTTTGTACAGTTAATGTTAATTACAACAGATTCAGAGGCAAGGATTTGGTTTCTCACGTACTGAGTGTCCAGTCTAAAAAAGGAGGTAATGATAGCCCACTTTTGCAGGCTCTTCACAAGAATTGCTGCTGCTTGACCAGCTCACTGGTGCCTGTGTGGGCACTGCATGTTTCAAAGGCAGTTAGCAGAAGGGTCAAGCATTAACAGTTTCTACACAGCACTGAAATTTAGATGCATGTTTGGAAATTAATTTTTTTTAATGTATCTCTCCTCCAACTATGTGATTAGTGTAATTACACAGGCAAACCCAGCATTTTCTATATGGAAAAGGATTGACCTGTTAAACAGCAGCATTGGGATTAATGGCTACTGTCAGGGTGAAGCAGAGGGTTGGAAGGATTTGATGGGGATAATCCATTAGTCAGGGGCTTGTCAAGACTGCTAGAATATGATGGCTTCTGTTGCTCCACCAAAACTCAGGTTGGGAACTGTGGCAATTCAGCCTCTAAACTGTGATTTGGTGGACTTAATTTTCCCTCCTTTTTGTAAGAGTAGCATTACAAAGGCACCCTCATGTCCTCAGCTAGAAACACAGTTTTGAAATGGAAGCAGCAATCTGAGCCACAGGACAAGTTCCAGAAGGGCAGTGGTCTGCAGGGTATTAATTCTGCATTTGAGGAGATACAGGTAAACTCTACAAAACAGTTGATAGTATGGACTTTGGCAGGCTCCTTCCCAGCTCTCAGACATGGGTAGCATTTGATTGTTCTTTCAGTCTTCAAAGATCAATGCAAACCTTTATTTTCTATAAATAATTTAATAAATACTTTTGTTTTACAATGATACAACAAATAACAAATTCATAGCAAATGAGTCACAAAGAATTTAGGATCAGTATACTTTAATAAGGTATCAGTGTCAAAATACATTTCCTTATCAAGTTAAAGTTCCCATACAGTTATAATATTGTCAATAAGAATTCAGCAATATAGGTTATGAAATAATTATGATAAAAAGTATGATTAATATTAAGACATGGAATATTTTTTCAGAGTGTTTTAGTAAACTGTTAGGGTATAACATTTTTAATGCTGAAACTACACAAATAAGAAACAGAAGAGCAGTATTCAAGTGTCTTTAATCCTTGAAGCCTTAAGTCTGTGCCACTGCAAATTTGTCAAATCTGGATGGCCGATTTTCATCAGATGTTGATGCTTACAATAAATTTTTTCACACAGTAATATAACTTCACTTTACAAGTAGATTATTTTTGGTAATAAACTCTGGAAAGATTGCCTACAATAGGGAGCATATATTTTTTACATCATGTACCCATAACAAAAGGTCTTCAGCTTTTCTAAGTAAATGTGGTTAAGACTCGCTTAACACAGCGAACTCTGAAGTGCTTTATGAACCCAAGGCTCTCTCTCTGCAAGTGTCAGTGCATGATATAAAGCAATTTTATACACCAGGCTTCAGCAGAGTCAGAAGTCTCAAAAATATATTTTTGTTCTAAGTTTCTGGGCCAGATTTTTACCTTTAGTACTTTGCCACTGTTTCATTTTCTTCTGTGAATCTACAGTGATTTATACCAGTGGAGGAAACAAGACAGATCCCAACACAGCTCTAAGTCTATATGTATTTTAAAGTCAGAACTGCTCACCTGCCTTTTATTGTAATATTTCTTGCTGTTTAGAGATGTTGTAATTAAAACTTTCAAAACCCTTTGAACACATTCAAAGCCCTATTTTTCAAATACGTGCATGACAAGTAATGATGGTTGGAAAGCAGCTCTGAAATTTTCTGGCTGCCTTTTAATGACTTTTTAGCTACTGATTAATGTAAGGCAAGTAAAAATGAGAGTAAAAACCTCCCTGCTGGCTATTCATCTCACTCTGCAATCCTTAATTCTTTTTGTCTAATTATAACTGAGTTAGCCTAATACACTGAGAAATACTATTTTGAGATTTGTTGATTCAATATTGCAGTTATATTGCTAGCTAGCATATAAAATGAAAAAGGGTGACATTAATCAGAGGTGTTAGTACTGGCCACTGCTCCGATTCCTGAAATATCAGCAACATCATAACAAATATTACAAGTTTCTAGCAGAAACAGCTCTTAAAGTAGTTGTGTCATAGATACAGCAAAAGTACCAAGAGATGATTAACAACTGACCCAGAGAGAGCTAATAATTAAAAAAGAAATCTGTTTTGTGTAAAAAATAAAGGCAACAACAAAGAACAAAACAAGAAACCTCAACACAAACGAAAACACAGCCCTAAATCCTCCACTGGGACAAATCTGTAGGACTCTCTTGGCTGTAGAGCTAAGCCATGTTAAGGCAGCTGAGAATGTGGCTTGCTTCTGAGGAAAAAAGCTTAAAACGTGCAACTTTCACAGATACCCACAAACATTGCATTTCACCATTCACATTTCTTTCAAGGAAGTGTATAAAAATGAAGGAAAGGGATGGAAAGCAGAAGGTTGGGATTTTTTTCCTTAGTATGCTTTTCCAAAAGTTATTAAAGTTACAATAAAATAAATGCTGGAAACCAGAAAGACTCAAAGGATTTTAATTTGGCAGATCAACAAAAAACTGTGGTTGGAGATCAAATTTGTTTCATTCATCTTTGGCAATAAAAATATATCTTTGCAGTACTGCAGCCAAAGTATCACATGAGGAGGCATTTATACCACAGCTTTTTATTAGCATGAAATTAAAAAAAAAATTCAGAATATAAATTACAGGTAATGAGATAAGGGGAGGGTAATCAAACTCTCTAAACACCACTTTAATTGCAATAGAGAAGATACAGTAGATGTATTTCTTTAATATGAATAATAAAGTGAGTAACTTCAAAAGGCCACTATTTGGTAATGTGGACAGGTTCAATAACTAAGTAAAATCCTGTAGAAGTGTACTGGTATTAGAAATAGTCTACTTGCAAAAAGTATATTTAAAAAGGGAAGCTGTTTTGAACAGTATAGGCCACGGGATGTTGCGGGATCGCTCAGGTCGCCTGGTCCAGCGCTCGGAGCAGCTCGCTGCCCTGCAGCAGCGTCGAGCTGCCCAGCACAGGCACGTTCACCTCACAGTCATATCTCGTCAGCTCTGGCAACAAGTACGGCTCAAAGGAGGGCCCCAGCAGGCGACTGGTCATACCTGCAACACAGCAGTGAAGTAAGTTAAGGTGCTGAGACCAGAAAGGGCACTTGTTTCCTCCCACGTCGTCTGTTTACACCAGTGTCTTTCTGTTTTTATGTCAATATGCCTCAAACCACCAGCAGTTCCAGGTGTCAGAGCAAATCTGTGCTCTGCCCCTCCTTAAACTGCTGCAAGGGTGTCACACAAACAAGTGCTGTTTTTCACCTCCACCCCCAAACTGAGATTGTTCTGAGAAAAACTGTATTGATGCAGATGAGGAAAACTGTAGTAAAAGACGTGGCTTCTGAATTGACACCACTCCTCTCACGTATTAAAAAGAACAGACATACGTCCCCTTTAATTACTCATTTCAACATTTAGAAGGCACAGGTGAAGATTCTAATCTACAAACTTCCATGTCAATGCTGCAGCAAAGTTGTTTAGTACAATGTAATAATCAATTCCATCATAAAACAAGAATATGGATGGAGGATGACAGGTCCTCCAAGGTGAATGGGTGTTATGTTTAACTGAAATGAAGGGTAAAAATATTTTTCTCATACATTACAAATGTAAACATTACACTAAACTACATTTCACACTAAACCACAAAACTATTTTTTGTGCTGTATTTTGATTTTTATCATCCTCCTCCACATTTTTTATGTGGTTTTGTTTTTTTTTCATGGAATCAGTATTGGAAAAAAATACCAACATTTTCCAGTCTCTGTGTTTGACAGCTCTTACCTGATGCTTTATTAGCTGGCTGGACACTGTAGTCCTGACAATGGGAACTGTAAAACAGAGGGGGAAATGCTCCTGCTTTCAAATTCTCGCCCAGACTATCACAGGTGGGTTGATGCTGCTGCTGCTGCTGCAGTTGATTCATTGGTTGGCTCAGGCCTCTCGAGTTACAGAAAAATTCATCTGTTATTTAAATAATAGGAAAAAAAAAAGCCAAATGAAGCCAGTGTAATAATTATAGTAGATAATACAGATCCAAAGCAAGTGAACCTCGATGCAGTGGTGTTACAGCACAGGCAAATCTGCATCTTATCACAAAGGAAGTCTAGAAACAGCCCCAGCTCTAGCAGTAGTACTGCAGTCAAGATATGCCTGTGTAAGGAAACATGGTGTTGTAGAGAAACAGTATCTGTTCTAGCTCTGAGATCCTCACACCTTGGATCAGCAGGAGGCAAACACAGCTCCATTAAGCTGCTTTCTGTTCCCTTAGAAGCAAGTGTGTGAACATACGTGAAACCAACTAAACGGTATTTATGAAATATACCTTCAAATTGTTCAGCTCTTAGTGATACAACTTGATCTTTAATTTTAGCTTAGTGTAATATTTACAGAGCTTATTTACATTTCCGTTTGAAAGAGCTTTTTTCCCTATTTAACCTATCTTAAAATAGTGTTTCAATATGTAACCTTACAAAACCACTTTTGTCTTACCAGTAAGAACACTTGTGCTGAGAGACTTCTTTTCTGTAACCAAGGAACAGTTTTCCCCCTTGAGAAATTTCATTCTCTTCCACATTAAGTGAGATGGGTTAATGACAGATGGATCTCCCTACAATGAGAAGAGAAGCAAAATAAACAATTACACTGATGACCATGGTGAGTCCAAAGTTGTGAAGGGGATGCATTTCTTATGATTACCCCACTCAGCTGTTGCAAGGCTTGTTCTTCATAATCCAGTTGTCGCTTCAGTTTCAAACTGTTAGACAGAGCAAGTCTTGCTGGGTTTACCTCCATGCCTTGCTGTCCAAAAGCATTTAGGGGCCTGTGGAGAGGAGATCTTTGTGAGTGCACAGGAAGGCAAATCACAATTATCTGGTTCATTTATACAGATCGTTTTTTCAATTAAAGACATTTAAAGTGTCTGAGACTTGCCAGTAGACAGATCTCAAACATCAAATGTCTTTATTTTGTTTTATTAGCCATCCCACCATCTTCAGAAACTTTTGACATTTGCGATCAAAGACTTATGCAAGTTTAGCATAAACAGCCTCTAGGGATCTCAGGCAGAAAAAAAAATGCTGTGGAAAAGAAAGTAATGTAATTCTTAAGAACTGGATTTGAGAGCCATGTATGTCCCCTTGCTTTTACATACAGGTTGTTGACTGGGGACAAACCCTTTCTTTCCAGATGCATATTCAGACACTGCTGTTTCTACCAACAAGAAATCCCAAAAAGCAAACTGCACAGCTTCATGTTTTAAAATGACCATTGCTATTTTATGTACTTCCTGAACATGTCAGTGTGAGCAGCACTGCAATCTCAAGAGTTACAGAGAAACCTCTGGCTGTGAAGGACTGTGCCCTCTGATTTACATCTCATCACATACTGTTCACATGTGTTAAGAAAGCAAACAAAAAAGCTGTAGAAAAAGAGCCTGCTATTTAAGTCTTGGCTGTAGTATTTACATGTGCCAGCAATAATGTACTTTCATTCTTCTCTCTTCCCCGTCTGCTGTTGTGCAGAAAATATACGCAAGGTAAGAAAGTATGTGTGTGTCCTTGCTACTGCTGGACCGGTAAGCCTTTTTGGCACTGTTCTTAAATTGCATGAAATCAAGCATGCTTTGCAAAATTACTGGTGTAATTTTAACTGGACCAGCAGGAAATTCATTTGCGTACCCTTACAGGCAATGAAAAATTGGCCCACTTCTGCTTCCTCCAGACTCATTGAAACTGGGAGAGCACCACATTAAATCCCCCAGATGCAGTCTGATGCCTATCACAGCAAATTGTTTCAGCTGAATTGAGAAAAATTAATTTTCAAGATTACAACCCTTCTCATTTCCCAAAATATTTTCTGAGTAAATATACACAGTTATACCACAGACACACGTACCTTTTTTTATATATGGGCACCCTCTGAGAAGTTATTGGTGGGCCCGAGGGGGAACTTGATAGGGATCCTGAGTATTTATTCATGAGTCTCCATTTTGCAGGAACATATTCTAATGGGGGATCAGGTGGCCACTGGGTGTTTGGTCTTCCTCCCATCGAAGACAGGGGAGTGCTGGCTTGGTCATGGTATGGTGGCAGTGATGACCTACTCATATTGTTGAAGAACACTGATGACAGGGACCCATGACCAGAGTTAATTTTTTCATTTGATAGCTGTGGGCAATACTTCTCTGTGATGAACTGATTCTGTGAAGTAGGAGCGAGGGGCTGGAAGATGGTAGTCATGCTACTTAGACTCTGCTGGGTATTTTGTGCACTTTCAGAGAGAGGACTTTCTTCTTGGCAGATGGGGCTGAGCTGGAAATCTTCTCCATCCATAGGAATGTAAGGAGCCAAGGTTTCAAGGTCCAGTTCATTGAAGTCAGTCTGTGCAAAGATGAAGTAAACTATAAGTTAGTAATAGTTGTGGCAGTTAGTGTGATATGGAATACTAATAGATGCAAAGCTGAAAAATCGCTGTATGCCAAATTTGCCTAATGAAACTGGCCGACTCCTGTTTAAAGATGTCTTATTCCTAGGCTAGCATACATGTTCATTATATCAGCAGCAGCAAAATTAAGACAACAAACTGAAGGAAAAAACCTCAGAGAGGAGCAATATTTGTTAAAGCAGCTTGCATGCAGCCTCCAGCATCACTGTGATCTGAACTAGGTGTTGTTTCACTAAGCTTTGAATAACGTGTCTGCCAAGACTCTACAATATGTGTCATATAGTCCAACCTCAGGCTTTTTCATGTTAAAATAGAAAACACAGCTTTCTCTTAATACAGCTACATAAAAAAAGGTGTCTAAAAGTGCGAGGGTTGAAACAATTTAGCCAGAAGGACACTATCACACTTAAATCTGTATTTTTTTTCCCTTGGAGGACTAGTCATACCCCACATTCACTTCTCTTGGCATTTGACCAGAGCTGAAGAGAGAGGACAATCAGTGTTGGGCCCCCCAATCAGCTCATAACACCCCTGCAGCACTTTTATAATACTCATTTTTCCCACCAAAGCAGCTGTTGTGGTGGGACACACCTGAGCAAGCAGATGCTGAATCTGACAATACTGAAGTTTGCACATGTAAAGTCTTGCAGTGAGTTTCATCCTGTTCCACACTTGTCTCCTATCTGTCCACTCTTTCCCTTGCTTTTGCTTCTACGTCCAGACTTAGACGAAATTTCTTCAGAACATGGATTACAGCCTACCTAAGCCTGCAAATTGTGTTTGCAAATTGAAGTACCTAATTTGGGCCCCAGCACCCCAACCTTTCTGCAGGATTAATAGATAGAGACGAGTGTGAGGTGTGTGCTACCAATCAGCAGTGCCCGTTCCTTTCTCTTGACTATAAAGTATAAGCTCTTCACAAAGGCATTTCAATTAAGTAGCTGAAGTTAAGTAAGCTGAATCAGGTCCACAACTTTTATTCACTAGCTCACCTGCTGTAATGTTATAATAGTGGGTTTATTTATTTATAGGGGAAATTCCTACACTTACATCATTATTAGAATGCAGGAGAAGGAGACTGTGTTACTTTATGTGTATGTAATTTTCAAGTCTCTCTGAAAACCTTCAAGAGGCAAAAGAGGATGAATAAACTCTAAAATGAGTTTTCATTTTGTAGTTAAAGGAGATGTGTGCTATGAGAGGCATTCCTCTCTCATTTGGTTGTTTTGCAAGAATTAGTTTATTTATATTTTGTTCTAGAAAGGATGTTTACTCATTAGTCATTTGGCTGGATTTAAAAACAAAGTGCTGCTGCCTATATAACTTATCCAATCTACAAAAGACTCCAAATTTTAAAAGCTTTCTGGTGATCCTTTCTTCTTAGCAGTGCCACCACAGTGACACTCCAAACCTCATGTTTCAGAGAGTTAGGGACAGAGATTGACATGGCAGCTTCTGGAAGTGCACTGTTCTGTTAATGTGCATCAGAGATTTGATGTGCATGTGCAAATGCAGTTTAAATCCCAATATCTGCACACACAACACGCAGTTGTACTGTCTACTGGCAGGAGACTGGTTTTGGTGGCTTTTACAAGAGATAGTTCATTACCTGGGAGGTGCACTGACTTTTTGATTCTGTGTCCATGGCAAAAAGTTTTTCAATCACCTCAATCTTAAAATCTTCATCCACAGAACTGTAATAATCTCCTGGGCTGCTAGGCTGCATGGAAATAACAGTTTGTTATAAGCAGGAAGACAACCACAGTACTGGCTTAGCATCATGTCATTTATACCATGCTGTTATTCAGTAACAGATCTTGCCTACAAAAAGTGAATGGGCAGATGGTGTATTTACTGTGCTCAGAAACCCAAAACTGTCCACTTCTAGCAGAACCTTTTCTCTGACACAAGATTGTCAGTACAAAACATAGGCACCCATTACAGGAACCTAGCTGTCATCCTATTTTAAATGTTTTTTTTGGCAACTTAGAGCAGGAACAAGAAATGTACAGCATTAAATAGTTTTGTCAAGAAAGAAGATGCTTAGCAATACCTCCATGCTTTTCTTAAGACTGAATGCCCTCCAGTAAGAGTGGCTCCAGCTCCTGGGGGCAGTGCCATGGAAGCATGTTAATTTCTTCAGTGGGAAACTCCAAGGAGCTGCTCTCAAAAGCCTGACTTGCCTAGGCTTTCTAAAAGCTACAGGTTCTACTTAACACCAGGAGGATGGGTCTGAGGCAATGATCCCAGTGTGTGGCCATTGTGTTACATTGACTTTTTATATAAGGCTAACTCCATGAAAGGTGGTAGCATGTTCTCCTACTGTTTTATATGTTACAATAATTACTGAGGGACAGACAGACAATGAGGACTGCAATGTGAAGCCAGGATATTGTTCCCATTTGATAGTTTTGCTGTTAATTCTTAAGGCATGATGTAGTATAGGAGGGATAGAGATACTCTGGGCCTTGCTAATAAGCAGTGAGACAGGACATCCAGCAAAAAAATGTTGTCTACATATATTGATGGCATTTGCATACAAAACATAACACGCTTTTAGTGTTTTTTTAAAGCTCTTCTTACCGTGGAACAGCTACTGTTGCTGCTTGCACTTGGAGTACTGCTGCCAGGTGCAATCTGAGGCATTGTAAAGGATGGTATCATCCGTGTTTCACCTTGAGCAGGGTGGCTTTTCACTTCCACTGGCCATGCTTTGTTTGGTGTCAAAACAGCATTGGTGAAGGCAGGGGCTTCCTCAAACTTCTGTGTTCCTGGATGGGGTTTTAACAATATTAATGAATACTTTTAGCTGGTGCAGTGTTATGATATAACTGCAGCTATTCATTAAAATAAACACTGCTCCTAGTTGCCATGACCATAAGTTGGCATAGACTTAATGCATGTTATTTAGTCAGCAAGAAAGCCTGATTCTGCTCTCATTCACAGAAATTTTTTACTGGTGTGAGCATGTGGGCTCTTTTAGCCATTACTCCCAATTTGTACACACAGCAAACAGACCATGTCTATTAAGTTTCTAAATGTAGGCTCACATGTGGTTCTTTGTTGCACAAAAATAACTTATACAAATACTAACCAAAATCCAGGGAAATAATGGCATCACCAGGTGTTGGTGCCAGCTGAGCAAGTTCCTCTGGTTCTTCCTTCAGCTTAGTAAACAAGAAGTCACTCTTCTCTGTCTCAGGGATGCCGCTGTCATAGGCAGTGTTCATTGTTAGCAGGTGAGGCTTGAAGAGTGATTCTGTTTGGTCCATGGAGAACACGACATCGTTCTTCTCAATTTCACTAAAGAGAGAATAGGTTTTAGGTATTTTGTACTATAAAGATGAAAGATGTGGATAAAGTAGGCAGTACAAACTCTCTGAAGCTGGGGCTGTAGGAGCATTTTGGCCTCTGGGTTGCATGCCAGGCTCTCGACAGGCGAGGCACAGTTCCAGCGTTGCTGAGCACCACCATTTCAGATGACGCAGAGAGTGTGGTCAGGACTTCTGTGGGAATACTCAGAGCTTTGTTGCTCTGCTTTTTAAAGGGATGTAGTCGAGGCTGTAATGACCCAGACCATCACTCAAATAAGTATTTCCTATTTTGGCCCCAACTAGGACCAAAAAACCTTGAGTTTTGCCAAATGAAGGCAAAACTTCTGATTGGTCCTGATTTTTAAGGCTGTAAACAGCTTCTCCTAGCAACATACCGTACAGTTACTACTTAGTTTTATCTCTGGGTCACAGCATTAGAAAAACAAAACACATATCAGTTGTGTCACACAATAAAATCTTCGGTGCAGACCTTCTACTCTGTTGTATGAGCACAGCAGCTGCTCGGCAGAGGAGAAAGGCTGTGGTGTATTTCAACAGCATGTATGGGAACAGGCATGCCACATTTTTCATCGATGTCTAACATCAGTAAACAAGACTGAACAAACATGACTAAACTGATTTTGGAACAACAGTGTTGAATAAATAGACCCTTGAAAAGCTCCTCCAAATATTGCATTTCTCCAGCACGTGAAAGCCCACGTGTTGTGGCGTGTCCCCTGAACCCACCTCAGCACGTAGTTGACGCATACGATGCACTGGGGCTGCAGGTTTCGGGTATTGTAAATCACTGTCCCTTGGGTCTCCAGCCACACGTATCCCCCATGCTTGGCAAGCATACGGTACTGGCCCGTCACTACTTGACCTTTTGTACACACTGAGAAAA
This sequence comes from Cyanoderma ruficeps, assembly GCA_008694505.1. Classification (NCBI taxonomy): domain Eukaryota; kingdom Metazoa; phylum Chordata; class Aves; order Passeriformes; family Timaliidae; genus Cyanoderma; species Cyanoderma ruficeps. The sequence continues at coordinate 17,830,063 of VZDJ01007749.1, forward strand.
GGGGGCAGAGACATAAATAATGCATCAGGTCAGGAACACACAACATGTAACACTTGTTTCAAATACACCCGCTTCTGAGGTTTCATTATGCAGAAGTGCAATAAGGCGCTTGTGGACAAGGATGTGCTTAACTTTGGGGAAATTCAGCCATTTTAAACATGAAAGGGGCTGTTCATTTGAGGCTTCTACTCAAGATCGAAAATTTGAACTCTGGCATTTGAGTCCTTGAGATGGTCTGAATCTTCAGATCAGAATGTAGAATTTAAAAAATTTAATATAATATCCCAACTCCCAAAATAATGCCTACTGACTGCATGTTTCTTAAGTCCCTGTTGTAGAAGTGTCTCAGTTTGGGCTCCCAAACTGATCTGTAGAAAAGCGAAATTATTGAGGAAACTATAGTTTCCTTATTTAGATAATAAGTATAAAAATCAGGTGATTTGAAAAGCTGTATTCACAAAGATTTTTTTAAAAGTTAAGATCTTATGGAAGTAATATCACTTTAAAAAGGTACCAAAATTAAGAATAGCAACCAGGACTGCTTTGTCTAGACAAAAAAAGAGCTGAACTACTATATTTCTCCCTCTGGTTGAACTGTGTTGGTCCTCTGCACAAGCTTGGAATTAGCAACCTAGAAGAAAGCAAGACCCACATGACCAAATCAAATAATGTTTATTTAATTCTGGTTTTTTGAACTATCCTGTGTTTCTCCAACAATAAACTTACAATAGTACAACTTGGGTTTAAAGCTTCTAAAAGTTTGAATGGTGAAATCTAGCCCTGCTATCCACAAAATTTTGCAATATTTGCGGAAAATGAGTTTTCAGTGTGAAGCTTTGGACTTCTGAGATGTAAGGTTTTATGATGTGCTGTCTGTTGTAATTCAAAGCTGTCAGTGAAGGAAAAATAATGTCTATCAATGGCAAAAAAATTAGGGCTGGAGTAGACAAGCAGGACTTGCACTAATAAGAGCTTGTACTTGTAAGCAGACATAGTCACACTGAATAGCAGCAGAAGTGGGAACTGGCCGAACTAAACCTCTGAGCACATTGGCAACCTTTCCTTTTAAACGGCTTTTACATCCACAAGAAGTATGCCATCAAACTAATGTCCGAGAAATAATGCAGTTTGACTCAGGAGGACTGGAAAATTGATACCGTGGTCTTTATACAGAAAAATTCCTTGTGAATGTGGCCATTAAGAGAAATTACTTATTGTCAGCCTCTCCTACATCGCCACCATACAAATGTACAAATCCAGGCCTGTGAAATACAACAACTGTTTTACATATAATTGTTGCTGTGTTTATCCTTCTATTTCTGAAGTTTGTTTGTTTTCTTCCTAGGAGTATTTAATCATCCTTCATTTAATTTATTTAGACAAAGTAGAACATTACTTTTATTGATTAAATACTTCTGGTGGAACAAAATCAAAAGGCTTTCATTTCAAAGTGTTTTAGTGACTGGACTGTTCTGCTCTGCTTGTGAAACATAATTACAGTGCTTCCTAATCATCAACTCATCAATAAGAGTCACAGTGTAGGCGCCTGTTACATTACAAAGAAGCTTTTTACTGCTTTAATCTTTTTTATTATTATTATTCAAAGCATGTCATGTTCTGATATAATAAAGTACAGCAGAATCCCTCCATGGGGTAATCTCATAAATTACTAATACACTTGTAACTGCTGACTTTGTTATCAATGCTACATTTAAGGTTCTGCCTTCAGAGTGAAATTCTCACTTCTCTCTTTATTTTTTTTACTTTTTATAAAGTATACATTACCTGTATCTGTACAGAACTAGTTACATGTCAAAGAAACAGGGTTCGATTATACTCCTTATCTTTGTGTGGAGAAAGGGGGAAGGCAGGGATGAATTTTACAGAACACAAAACCATGATTCCTTGGAAGGCTTGCTGAACTTCTGATAACTGGTGGGCACTGTCAGAATTGATGACTGCATTATCGCAAGGAGATACACTCTATGCATAACATATTTCTAATAAAAATTATTGTTCAACAAATGCAAGTCTGCTGAACATGAATTTTGAGGTGGCTACTTCCACATACAAAAGGATGTGGCCAGGGAAAATGAGTACATTCTGTATAGTCACATGCTTGGAAGAACAAGTAATGTCTGTACAAGTTCTATACCTGCTTGGTTATCCTACATTACATAGCATCTCAATGGGACACATAATGGAATCCAGGCATTTCCTATTTGAAGGGCTTACACGTGTTTTGTCAAGTCACAGCTTGCTATCACTTTGTCTTTGTGGTTGTTCTCTGACTTGGTAAGAAGCTGATGGTCCCAGAAGACATGGGAACTATTTATCTTAGAAAAACTAAAGGGGCCAAATTTGCTGGCCATTTAAACTGATGGTTCTGTTGTGGGAAATGACATTTATGAGGCAATAGACTTCGGTCCTGTGCTTCCAACAGTAAAAAGGTAATCTATGCTGATCCAGTGCTATCATAAATCCTATGGAATAGTTTGATCCTAAACATTTATAAGCTGTGCTGTGCCTTGAGGACTTTTGCTGGTGTAACACCACCCCTCTGAGACTTACTCTTGCCCTCATTCTGCTTCTTGATCAGACCTTGTACCCTGCAGCAAGATTGTAGGACATGGCCCTTTTCAGTGGGCACAAATGGCATCTGGACACACACCCTGCACTACATGAGGGTGATTGAACTGCTGGAGTGAGGAGCAACATCTATTAATGCCTTGTCACAGTGGGTACTAGAAACTCTTCAGAAGTCTTTACATGGACAAGTAACTCAGTGCTCCCATTTCTAGATGGGATAACTAGATGGGGATAACCAACAAGGGCTTGCTCACCCTCCCTTTCCCATTACCAAATGGATTGCCAGCTACCACTTAATTCCCTCCCTGGTAGTGTCCCATTCTTAGAAATCCAATAGTGCAGCACACTCCCCTGATTTCACAGGATGACTTTCAATATCCCAGCACAGGATATTAACATCCTATCTATAAATATCACTTACTAATTTTTACTGGTAAAAACACTAATATATTACCTAAAAAACAATTTTAAAAATTACATTCTCGGATAACTCTCACTGAGTATGGGCTGATCTGTTTCTTTTTCTTTTAAGCAGCTTTGGAAACAGGATGATTCACATCCACACTGTTTTTACAGCACACAACTTTCATCACTGCCAAACACTTTTTCAAGAAACATTTCAACTTAAAACTGTCCTGTATCTTTGCCATTGGAGCTAACCCCTTAAGGTCAGACAGCTATTCTTTGCTGTGACTTTTCTCTGGGAAGTACAGAAATACTTTCTGTAAGTCTATTTGGTGGCCAATTCTCTATAGACGTGACCTAAGTCATGGGCTTTTTCCTTCATCACAGCAACTACAAGGTGTGTGGGGGTTGTTTTTTGATCTTGTAGGTTCCAGTCTAGCTGCTTTGCTTTGTTTCTATTAAAAGAGCATCTGCAGAGGTTTGAGTGATGTCCTGCTTACAACTCTCCAATAAACTGTTTTGGGGGCTGTAACAGCCAAGGGAAATGGGAAATGTCATTTATACATTAGTGCACTACTTTGTCTCCAGCCAAAGTACTAACTTTAAGGACAGCGACTGAAGATTTAAATCCCATTATTTTAAGACACCTGATGTGAAAGAGATGGAAATTTTAACTGTGTGGCCTGCTGAAGAGACGGATCTTGGATCTGATTTCTGCTCCCAGAATAATTCAGATACTTTACTTTAAGGACAGCTAAAACTGGCAGTTCCCATAGGCATAGCAATAACAAGATGCAGCTGTTCCTGGCAGTAGGTATTATTTGTATAATGAATATCCCTTTAAGAAAATCTCCTTGCACGTCTACTTTGAATGGGGAATATGGTTGTTACTTGGTAGCAAAAGAGAGACATTCAGAAGAACACTGCAGTAAGCTCTTCTTATTTCCCTTTACCTCTGTCTGCTGAGTCCAACAGCACATGAGAGAGATAATCAGAGAATGACTTGGGATCTTTTAAGGGACCTTAGAGATCACCTAGTTCCAGCCTCCAGCCCCTGCCATAGGCAGGGACATATTTCACTAGACCAGGGTCCTCTGAGCCCCATCCAACCTGGCCTGGAGCTCTTCCAGGCATGGGGCAACCACAGCCTCTCTGGGCAATCTGTTTCAGCACTTCACCATCCTGATAATTAAGACTTTAGTCCTAATATCTCATTTAAACCTACCCTCTGTCAGTTTGAAGCCATTCCTCCTTGTCCTGTTACTACACACTCTTGTGAATAGTCCCTCTCCATTTTTCCTGTAGGCTCCCTTCAGGTATAGGAAGGCCACATTTAGGTCACCCCAACACCTTCTCTTTCCTTTCCAAACAATCCCAATTCTCTTGGCCACCAGGAAATGCCCTTCTCACCAGGCTAGAACTGCCTAACTCGGCTTTTCAAATTTTCAGCTGGACCTTGCACTATACCTTAGAGAGACCGTGATCCGCCTCTCTAACATCCAAGTTTAGTTTTAACTATGGCAAAATCCAGACCCTCTGGAAGGACCAGCAGCAGATTTCAGCTAGACAAGCACAGTAATCTGGTGTAAATACTGCTCTTGGAGAGTATCTGTGCACAAAATGCACTTGTATTTTCAACTATGTATTGAGGTATCCACAATTTATGCTTCGCATGAAAATGAGAAAGAAAAATAAGAATGTGACTTACAGTTCTGATGACTCTTGGTCATGCTCTCCGAGTCCACGGCATGGTAGAACTCATATGCTGAACGACCCAGCAGCTCCTCTGGATGGTATCCAATCAACTCTGTTATTCTTGTTCAAGAAAAAAAAGCAAGTATTTAAAATTCAGGTCACTGTAGCCTTATGCTTACACATGCAGGGCAGCTATCAGCTCAAGTCCTTAAACTAACAGAATTAAAAAAGCAAAATGAAAATTCCAAGCTTCCAAACACATAGAGGACTTCTGATCACATTCTGAAATATCTCCATATTCAGAATAAACTGCCTTGTGCTACTACTTAGGAATAAAAATTCCTAACGATATCAGTGTGTGCACTGGAAATTTTCCTATGCCTATTGCATGCTATCTCTAATAGAAGGTATCAACTTTTGTTATTGACAAACATGTGGAAACTCCCAACAACCACCATTCAAAATCAAATACATGTGAGGGGGGTAGTGGTTGGTGCCACCAGGTTTAAAAGTACATGTACATTTTAAAAAACATACACAGAAGGGTTAAATCACTACTGTGGGCACTGCATTTATTAAAATGAAAGTGCCAGGTGAGAAATTATGGGCAGTTAAAAGAAAAAAAATTGCTCATCTACTTAGTCTTTCCTCAATCATTTGAAAACTTTAGCATATGGATTAGGTTACTTGGGTGACTAATCCACAAACTAAGTAGGATTTTACACAAAGAAACCTATGATCTCAAAAACTAGACCTTATTTTCAGAGTCTTTTTGAGGCAAGGCAGGATTTCCCACAAGTTCCTGAATCAAACTGTGCAGATCATTTTCTCTAATGAGGGGGCGGAAGAAAAATGCTCTATTTCAATTGGAAATACCATCACACACAGCTTTACAGGAAACACGGTAAGTTAAAAAAATACATAAAAACTTAATACAAAAGCAAAATTATCTTCTGGTTTACAAGACAGTGACACTTGGACGCATCTTCCTACCTCTGAAATTCTTATAATAACCTGTAACACAGAGAACAGCAGCAGGAAGGACACAAACCCCTTGTGAAGCTGCCATAAACCTTTAAAAGCTGGGGGGTTTGCAAGGAATGGTCACATCTTGCAGCCCCTCACAGCTGTCAGTGGCAGTGCCCAGGTTTTTTGCCACTAACCCACTCGGAATGGCTTTATCTGCCACCACCACATTTGATCTGTGGTGTTGCTCTTTAAAGAGACATCCTCAGGTTTCTGTACTCCCTGGAAGGGCAGCTTTGGCCCAGCCCTCTAGACACAAGCATGTCTTTACAAGACAGACATGTAAATACTGTAAAACAAACAGAGCAAGAGCATGGCATTCATCTCCTGGATCCCCCTCCAGCAAGGAAGACACATAAGACGGGACTATTTTGTGTATGGCTTGAGCACCAAGGTATTGAGTCAGCTTTTCCCTGCCTCCACCTCCACAGAACTCTATAGCTCATAGCCCCAGGACACCTTGGTTTTGTCACTCTGAAAACTATTCTCTGTCCTGATTACCATGGAACAAACCTGGGTTTATAATACTTTAGTTGAGCAAAAGCTGCAGCTTGTATTTGGTTCCCCTCAAAAACTTACTCTTCTGTTTATGTTTCCAGTTTTATTTACATTTAAAATTAGACCAACAAAGGGGAGATGTTTGAATCCAGCTTTCAAAGAGTGTTTTTTACTCTCTTCACTGACAAGCTTCTGAGCTTTTAAATTGCATCCCACTCAAATCTAACTTTTTTTTCTGAAAAACCACAATTGTTTTTCTTTCTGACTGAAAAGTACTTCTCATAATGAATTGTTCATCAAAGATGAATCATCAGGAGAAAACAACAAATGCTGAAGGAGCCTAATAAAATTAAGGCTCACAAAATACAGTTGCTGCTTGCCTTTACACAGCCAGCTGTGACACACTGGTGTGACAAGAGGCTTTTGCCGGGACCAGTGTAAATACCTGGTCTTTAAAATCAGAAACTATTGCCTTTGGCTATATAATGGCACAATACCATAAAGCCATTCCAGTCAGTTTGGAGCTCATCACAAAGGGAGGGATTTTAAAATTCAAGAAGTTGAGTATTTACTCTTAATCCAGTCATTGGGAGCTGAGAGCCAAGTGGGGGTTGTGCAGGGAGAAGCAAAACAAAATGAAGATAAGGGGGGAAATACCAGAAGCACCATGTACCCAGTAGCACCAGTGCAAATCTAAACACACATTACAGCCTTCATGGAAGTCCACAGTGGAACTGAGACAGCAAACAAAAAAGTACATGTTACAGCAGGCTGACGAGCTCTTCTCATATGGGAATTGTAATCTCTATGCAAAATTTATGTATTCCAGTCCTGTAATTCCCCTTCTCAAACTGCTCCTTGCTGTTCATAATGAGCACCCTCACTATAAAATTACTCTTCTTGTCATTCCATGGCACAGAATGACTTGTTGTGCAATCCTGCTGTGACAATGTCAAATCTAATTAGATCTAATGTAATCTTGGATGAATGTTAGCAAGCGGTGGGTTGGTAGTATCTTTTTACTACAAGCAACTACACATTACATGAAAAGATAAAAGTAAGACATCAAAAAATTACTCACAAACTTTATAACACTGGCTAAGTTCTAAACCCATGCCTGGTAACAGTGAAATACTAATGAAAAGTATTTGTTTTAAAATAGTTACTTTACAAAATAGTAATAAATGGCTAAACAGCCCCTATGCTTTCATTGACTGATCTTTTCATCTGTTAACACTATTCAGATTCATTCCACATCTCTGAAGACTCTTCAGATTGACATGAATTTTTAAAAAAATTGTAGAATGTTCCATTTTCCCACTCACAAAACCCCCCTAAAACTGGCTAACAGTGTTTCCTAAATACATTTTTAAATACCACTATTTTATAAAAAACACTCTCTCTCCAATAGTTGCTATCTCTATTCGTTTTGGGTACATACATTGGCGGTTCACACCCTCCTTTATTTCTCCCATGGTGCTGCTGACTCTGAAAAGCTTAAAAAAAATCTTGTTGGCTACAGGCTGTGCAGGGCAGGAAATCATGTTAGCGTATTTCATGCCATGTGATGCACCAGGGTTGAAGTGGGGAGCTATCCCCATATCCATCACATCCTGTGGCTCTCCCAAGATGTTCATGGAAGAAGATGGGGCAAAGCCAAGAGCCTGATCAGCCCCTGGGCTAGGGAGCAGTGAGTGTTTCAGCACAGGTCCTTGTACTGACCTCACCTGAGCAGTACTTTGAGGTTGGCCAGTGAGGTGCACACCCTCTAAACTCTGTGTGCTCTCCACAGGAGCCTCTTAGCAACGCAAAATGCCAAGTGAACACACAGAGGACTAAATGCAAAGGAAAAGGCATCCCATGGAGCTAAGTTGTAGCTAAGAAAGTCAGGAAAATGTCTACGTCCCATAATACCAAAGGATCATTTACAAAACTGAGTGCAGGCACAAGACTTCTACTTTTGTTTAGACACCAGACAGAAAATTGCTCTTTGTGCAAGCTGTGGAATGACAGAATTAGAAAACAAACTGTGTGGTGGTTTTGGAGGGCATTCCTGTCATGGTAGGCTTTGTGTTTCCTTTGCATCTGAAGAATGCTAATTAGTAAGATAATAATAATTTTTTTGTTGAAGATGACAGGTGGGCTGTGAGGCTGTTTATTTTCCTGTTACCAACACATTTCTGAGAACACAAATACCTTTGGGGGAATTTTAATTTTTGCCAGACTGGCATTTAAGTTTTCTGAGCTAAACTTGTCATCATGATGTACAGAGGTCAAAATCTCAGAAAACACAGTGAAGGGGTGAGCAGTAGTCATCTGCAGTAGATCTGTCCCAACTGCCACCACTCAAGTGTGTTTTGAGCACTATTTCAATTTTCCTTAAATATACAATATATATAAGTATCTTAATATTGAATTTTTGGGACATGGAATAGAGGCAAATTTTGTGCTTAGGGTATGCAATTAAGAAACAAGCAATCTGAATCCTATTTCTAAGTTTGTACAACTTTGCCCTATTTTATTTCTTTAAGACATGGCAAAGCAATCAAAATTCACTGCTTCGAGGCTGCATTTCCTACAAGATGAACCAGTTCAAGTATTTTTGTTTTTCTTTAAAATGTGCTTTTCTGTCCCTTTATAGGAGCACAAAGCTTTTTATTGTATAGCATTTCTTGAGTTAAAATAGTATGGTAAGAACCATCAGAACTGAGAAGTCAGGCTCTGTGAAAGACTGCTCTAATGTTTACTGCTTAAAAAAAAATAGCCGGGTGTATATTCACCGGGCCCTGTGCGGACTGTGTGTGTGTGTCAGGGTGTGGATCTCTTGACAAAGTCTTTCTGTATTCAAACTGTTACCAAGTTATTGAAGTTAAATTGGTCTTGAGAGGAACAAACAAAACAAAGTTATACTTAAAGCAGAATGAGTTAAAAAAAAAAAGGAGAGGAAAAAATAATGAAGCCTAACACAGACACTATGCCTGGGGTAAAGCACTCAGCCTGCTGGAGCAGGCAGTGGGGCAGTCTTGCCAACTAACCACATTTCCTCTCAAAAATATTCATGGCTGCTTCTACTCTAACCCTGACCAATGAAAAATAAACAAAAAAACCCAAAATGCAAAATCCTGCGACCCCTGACCACTACTGAGTAGGATGGATGGCCTGGTCAGGTGTACCTGTCCTGCAAGGCAGAAAACTACACATGTAAATGAAAATCTTCATCTGGACTGTCACTCCCACTTGTTTTGTCTACCTAAATCAAGGTTTTGTTATTAACGAAGGAAGTAGGTCACGTTTTACTCTTAAATATGACATATACCAAAAGTCAGTTTTGTCAAATGTGGATCTTTGGCTTCAGGTGTCACCACTTCACTCATCTCCATACTGCATTTTCCCCTGAGCAGGAATGAAAGGGAAAGCATTCAAATGCTTCCCTGTGTTCTCATTTAACTTAAAAACATTGCCCAAGTATAGGTCAAATGGCAAACTGACTTTAATCCTCATCCAAAGTCCTGTGCTTACATATTTCTTATTTACTGGAACATAACTGGTAACACAATAAAACCCAGTTTCCTCTCAATTGGGCACAGCCTGATCCCACATGAATCCTCAGACGGGAAATCAACGCTATGGCATTGCATCTTCCTGCACCATCCTATTCTGAATCACCACATATCCTCCTCTGCTCCTTTTGACTTCTTAAACTCTACCATCAAAATGTCCCAGTCAAGAAAAAGAAGAAAAGGGTATATAACTAATGTGATTTCTAGTCATCAGGGACATACAATCCCCCACAGCAACCCATGTCTTCAAAGTAAGTGCTGATGCCACCAAGGTAACAAAATTGCCTTTGTACAAAGACATCCCTTTTCTTCTGACTAAAACACCCTCGCTGGCAATCCTTCATGACACGGAAAGCATTGTGCAGCTAAACTAAACCCTCACTTGGATTATTAAATTGTACCACTGATCAGCATTTCTGTATTACAGCTAAAATAATCCTTCCTGTAAACCACTTAGCCAAGATAAGTGGAGCAAGGGAACAGTTTTAAATCACTCTCCAGGAATGGCTGAAGCGGGCATTTAAGAGAACAACCCTTATTTATTATTCGTATCCACAAATCTTTCTCAACAGGCTCATCACCTTGTAAAAACTGTTTTAAGAATACAAACATATCCCACCTAACCACTGGCAAGTCATAGGCCCACATACATAATTTATTTTTGGAAGGCAAATTATATGGGCTACTCTCTCACATGTTTTTAATGATGGCCATTCTTGCCTGCTTCATATTGCATCTACCCTATATCGTCCTAAGGAAAAGACAACTAGTTCTTGTCACAAAATGCTGTAAGGTAGCCAGCCTGTATTTTGCATGTTGCTTTGTTACAGACAATGAGCCTTCCTAAGGAGATTATACTCAGAAATCCTAGAGTTTCTTTGACTGAGTGCTTTGAAAGTAAAAACTTAATGCTCCCTGGAAGCAGACCTGTCCACACCAGATGAACTGCAAGGAGGATACCAGGACCACTGCAGAAGCCTGGTAGAGGAGGCACACTGCCCTCAATGACACCAGCCCTGAACTGGAAAGACACTGTCCCTTATGGAGCAATGAGCTGTGTCAGCCCTGCTGTGTCGCTGCAGAAAGGACAGAGTATGTAGAAAAGAGTTTGGGCATCTGACTGGCACATGCTGCCTCCCCTCCTCCGCACCCCAGCCTGGATTTACATTCTTGGCATAAACTGCTCCTTCAATGCAATTTGTCTAGCAACACTGAATTTGATAGGAACAGCTGAGTGTTTTGCATTTTTATGTGTCTAGTGATGTGTCGCCTGCTGGAGAGAAATCAACATCCCTCTGGGCGGGAAGCAAGGGGCAGGCAGACATATGCAGAACCTGAAACGTTTGTGAGGTCTCCTCCTTCTCTGCCCTGGCTATCTTTTTGCAGCTTTACCAAAACCTGAATAACACAGGGACACAACATCCAACCAAAACTATCTAGTAAAAGATGTGCTACTTTGTAGTCTGGTTTTAGAGAAAAAAAATCTCTAAAATCCCTACAAGTTCAATCCTCCAGAGGAAGCTGTTGTATTTCACTGTCATGTGAAATATTTTCCCTGTAAATCAAATGCCCACTATTTAAGACAAGACATAATATATCATTATTTTTAAAGTAAGTATGTGTATCTTTAATGGGATAGCATCAGTCCCTCTAATTCTCATTTATAATGGCTTATGCATGAAGTCTTGCAGAGACATGTAAATGCTGCAATAAAGCAAAATCCTCTGCTACTCTCCTGTAGCCTGCCACTGAATGGCCTCAGTAATTCAGAGCACATTGGTTTTAATAATGAGTTGCTACCATGTTGTTGCTTCTCCCTCCAACAGCAAAATCCTATTGATATCTCAATATTTTCATGCTGAAAATATTAACAAAATAAAAAAGTGATTGTGATTACAGCAAAGACCATTTCTAGTTACTTGCTGCTCGGTTCTCAGAGAGGTCAGAAGGTCAGTCACAAGTTTCACACTTGCAATCTTGCTTTCATCCACAGCTGCTAACACTGCAAGTTTACATGGCTGCTTCATCACATTGTTTAAAAAAATAATCTTATTTAGCAAAGTTTAAAAAAAACTTTTCAAGGTTGAAGAAATCAACAAAGACGTTGGTCCTGTGAGTTTCCACAGAAGTTTCGAGCATGTGTATAAGCTCACTGATAACCCTCAGAGGCCTCAGATGTTGCTAGCATCTTTGAATTTCAGGAGACCAATTTCTTTAGGCAGAAAAATTCATCTTCAACTCAGGGATGACCTTATAAACTTAAAAAAAAACCCCAAAACAAACTCCAAATCTACAGCAGTGAAGACAGGACTTTCTGGGCAAAGGGAGGACAGGAAGACAATTCATGGGAAGGGATCTGCGGCTCGCTTGCATGCACGGAAGACAGTACATAGACAGGGAGAAGAGGCAGATGGCATGAAATGCTTTGGAGATCCTAGGACAAGTCAGGCAAGTGGAGACTAGACTGATCTCCATTTTTTCCACTCAAGAGTGAAGTGTGGATAGCAGAGGACAAGCCCCCTTGTCTGATCCAAGGTCCTTCCCTCCCTTTCGTCACTAAAAGGTGCACGGAGATAACCAGTAAAGGCTGTTTGCTTTTCATTGAGCAAGAGTCTGCAACTCCACTTCAGAGCAGCAGGTACTCTGGATGCTTTAGCAATTCTTGGTTAATGTAGAGCATAAAGTACTTGCCAGCTAACTGATAACAGCATCCTGGGCCAAACCAACCGTAAAACAGTCCTTGACTAAGGTCCGTACGGTGTGCCATGGCACATGCTCCCTAAAGCACGGGAACAGGAACCCTGTACACCCTTCAGTTTGTTAAACCCCAAGAAGCTGGCATTTGTGGCTCCAAGTTGCCTCATCTTCTGCCAGTAAAGCTGAATTCCTCACTTGGCAGGACAAGGAAGTACAGCAGGAATACAGTTTCACCCAAATTAAAATTTCTGAGGTGGGTTAAGTGAGACACTAAATAGTCATTTTGGTAGCAGGCTGAATTTTTTTCTAGTCCTTGCCTACCAAGTCCACACAGGACATTTGGAAGAACTGCTTGTTTGGTTCAAGAAGGAAAAAACACCTCTGGAAAGGAAAAAGCAGTGGAGCATACCTGTCATCACAGTAGGTGAATTTCATGTCCATGCTATGGCGACTCAGGAAGGTCTTGCTGTCCAGGGGGATGTCGATGTTTGAAGGGTGCTGAATAGGCTCGCACATTATTATAAGGCAGGTGAGAAGAGGCTCCTTATACCCACACAGAGTGTGAGGAGGGCAAGTGTTATACACTTTAACTTGTCCGGTGCAGTGCAACACCTGAAATAACAAACTTAGGATGTACTTTCTCTCCACATCAAAATGTCTATTAAAATGTCTATTAAAATCAAACCAATTTAATTTGGCTCAAATATTGTACCTTCCATGTGGCAGACTTGAGGTTAACAGTTCTGCCTCTGTTGGTAACAGTGCATTTCATCCTCATAAAGAAGTCACGCTCAGTTGACATCTCTTTGCTTTTCTTTCCAAAGCCTGGACCTGTATGAGGAAAAGGAAAATTAATTTTCTCATTTTCCTTCTTGATTTCTTCTACTTATAAGCATGAAGGATTCAACAGAAAGAACAGACTAATTCTCAGATAATTTACCTGCAGAGACCATCAAAGATGCATTGATCATTGCAGTGCAGTTTGTAGAGCTCAGACCTAAAACTTTAAGTGGAACTTAAATAGGACTTTGTTCATTTTAAACCTGTGTTCTAGCTTGCAGCACATGAATCTTTCCACAGCGTTACAACTGAAAACATTATACCTGTCTAAACTTGATGAAAGGAAAATACTAAACAAACAGTTCCTTAGTACTATCATATTTTAAGCAACAGTTGGAAAACAAAATGAATCAGCAAAGCACTAAATGACAGTTCATGACCACTGTAGGAATGAAAATTCCTTTTACTGTGATGAACAGATTTCTAGTGCTAGCCATTTATTTCATTTGGTCATTTCAAAAACAAACAGGGACTTTGGTATTTTCATTATTACCATTTTTCAGACTCAGATTCTCTCGAATTTCTTCATGGTCACATGGATGAGTGAAGTCAAAAATGCTGTGTCCAGTGAGTTCCACCTGTGTGGAAGTAAGAGTTACATATAGCCAAATCAAAGCAACTGAAAGTATTATCTGTTTTTAAATACAATTGAAATGAAACTGGTCCCAGAACTAAGGACATCGACAGGGTGCTCACAGACACAAATCCCACAACCCTCCCTTTGTTTATCCTATGCATAAGTCCTCATTTTCTCCCCAAACGATTCTCTTATCTTTGAACTTGCACAGTGCAGTTAACAGTCAACACTTGTTATTTTCAGCACAGGAGAGAACTCCCAATCTACAAAGGAGAAAAGGGGGGACCCAATAGAGCAGCTCTATCCCCTCTGTCCCATAGTGTAAGGCACAAATAGAATAAATGCCTTCTCATCTCCCCAGTAAGATCTAGGAAGGCAACTTTGCAGTCACCAAAGACACTACAACCTGACAGGAAGGGAGAGGGAACCTGCAGCCTGTGTCATCTGCTGTACACAGTCCGTGCCTGAGAAATAAGACATTTCATTTCCAGTCTTTTCTGCAGTGACACACAGCTGGGTTTTCTGCATTTAGATGAAAGAGTTGTTTTTCTATGAACAGTGTATTACAAAGAGAGGAAAGCATAAGGGAACAAGTTACCTGGGTAAGACCCATGTATTTGTTGACATTCTCTGACAAAAAGATCATGTCTCCATCCTGTGTCACCACGGCAATAAATCCCTCCAAAGCTTTCAGGTACAAGTTGTCCATCTGCTGGTCTGCCTCTAGTTCATTCTCATTATCAGCACATACTGAGAAAAAAAAGAGAAAAAAAAAGGCATTTAAAGCCTTCAGCACACCAGCCACCCTTTTGCAATGCAAGCACATCCGATTACAAGGCGACAGAATTTTTTTTCTGCTGTTAAAATTTCCTTTCAACAAACCTCTTCTGGTAGGGCCTTCTGAACAGCATATGAAAAGGATGCCTTTATCACTAGAAAGGCAGGAGATAATTTTCTAAATGTTTTAGCAAATGCAAGAGCCTCTCTTCACCTTTAGCATGTTTCTGCAAGACTTGTTTTCAGTCACTAACACCTGCAGATGCAAATGACTGAAGTGCATCTTCTTTGTGCACTTTCTCTTGGTCACTTGCAGCGTTTGTACCTCCTAACAGGCACCGGGTAGAGGGCAAGCCTTACAGAAGGTACATAAATCTGTGCATCCCTAACAAACACCTAACAGGACTCTTCCATCAGGTCAGGCTTTCTAAGAAGTTCAAATACAGCTCCTACAAAACATGCCTAATCATACCTCTTCACTCTGTTAACACTGCTTGGAATAGAAAAAGTAGAAAACTGCTCCTTTGAAGTCATTCTAGGTCAATCTCTTTGTCATCATAAATCTCAGTATTCCTTGGAAAACCACAAATCCATCTCACTGATACCTGCTTTTTCATCTGCAGACCTCAGACTTCCTATGCTCCACTCCACCAAAGTCTGATAAGCTTCATCACCCACCCACACTTCCCTTGTCCTGCACGGAGAGCCTCAGACTCTGCTTATGTCCTAGATGTTTGCCTATGCAGATTCATGAACCTAGGCAGCGTACTAATTTCTGGGAAAGACATGCCACTGTTCAGCTGAAACCTAAGGCCATGCTAGAATGTTTATTACAGTTTTTTTGGGTTTTTTTGTTTTTTTGGGGTTTTTTTAATATATATATATATTTTCCTGGTACCTTTTGGCTGCAGTGTAGTGACAGTCAGTGGCACTGTGATGCCCTTGTTCTGTGTGGTCCACACAGCCCATCTCGTGCCATGGGAGGCAGCACGTGGCAAAACTGCAGGCAGGGTGGGAGGGGACAGGCACTTCTCCTCCTGATGCCAGTCACACAAATGCCCATTTCCCTTCCATGCTTTTAAGCATGTCTCAGCTCCGTGAATAAGAAGCTGTCAGGGAGTGACATGCAAACAGCTAGTATTGAAAAATTTCTGT
This sequence comes from Cyanoderma ruficeps, assembly GCA_008694505.1. Classification (NCBI taxonomy): domain Eukaryota; kingdom Metazoa; phylum Chordata; class Aves; order Passeriformes; family Timaliidae; genus Cyanoderma; species Cyanoderma ruficeps. The sequence continues at coordinate 17,845,882 of VZDJ01007749.1, forward strand.
GTAGGAGCTGGCCCATTAATTTCTTGGTATGTTTTAAGTGAAACTTCTGGAATTATTTTTTTACAAAACCACTTACAGATACTGTATCTGGTCTGTGTACCTCAGACATGCTGTGGTGAGCTTATCTTTACAGTTTTGTCAGTTAGCCTGCACATTTGTGATCAGTCATGGCAAATGTCATGGTAAAGCTCTGATTTGGAAGGAAAAAGCAAATAAAAGAAGAAAAACTCCCCACCTTATTATCTCAGAATAAGGAGTAACCAACTCCAAGATATAGGGCCATGAGTAAGTCCCATCTAGATCGAAGGTGCCCTAGAGCCCATGGCAGCAAGGATGATGAGAGAAGAGCTGAAGTGATTCTGCTCTCTGTGCTCCTTCCTGGTGGCACTAGAGTGCTCCAGGCTGGCCCCACCACCACCTTTGCTGTCCAGAGGCTCCAACCATAACTGCATCAGCCTTACTTGAAGGAACAGTGGGACACAAACAAGTTTCTTGGAGAAGTTGCTCTTCTTTGATGGTTTAATGTTGCCATTTCAGCTTACAGTTTGTTCTGTAGTACACATACTGTTAACACTTGAGAAAAGTCATTAATTTTTGTTCTTTTCCTTAGTGAAACAGCACATTGATCATATTCTTTCATGTTCCTTGTTGAAATACTAATTTTGCAAGAAGTCTAGAAGCAGAAATAGGGCATTACTTTGTGAAACATTCTATGGTTTGGGTTTGTTGCTTTTTTGAATAGGGAAGAGACTGCGCTAAACTAATGCAGTGTTTACTTTGAAACACTAATGAGTGATGATTAAAGGATAAGTTTGATCTGTACAGCTCCTGGAACTGCATCTGCTAGTGCCTGAGGATGGACTGCAAGCAAACCAAGAGGGATGAGCATTCGCAGTGCAGAGCCCAGCAAGCACCGCTTGCAACAGGTAAGTGGTGACAAAAACAATGCTGGCTGCTGCTGCTGCTGTATCCTCCTGTTCCTCAACATCCCTCCCTGGCAGCAGCCCATCACACATCATGCAAACAAGGGAAGAAATGGACTCAGCCCCAGAGCTATGGAGAGCACTTGGCTTATCACCCTTTGCCCCTCAACAAGACTGGTAGCAGGGAAGAGAGGATGCTCTCTGGGGATGGCCAGCACGGGCTGGGAATCTATCATTTCTTGTCCTGCACTGCAATTCTGGCTACACATGCAGGGGCCAGTTCCTCCTCAGTACAAAGCAAATGACTTTAGGAAATTACATCAGGATTAGCATTTAAAATCCAGAAAATACACAATAATACATTTGAATAGTATGCACTTTGACTAAAATGACATTTAGGAAAGGAAAAAAAAAAAAGAAAAAAAAAGAAAAAAATATGTAAGTGACCATCTGCTCCCAAGCTTGTTTCTGCTGCGTAAAGAATGTCAAGGGTCTTTTTTTACTTTTCCGGAAGCAAACAAATGGTTTATTCAGCAGGGATCATGGCTATAGCCCAAGACAATCAGCCAAGTGTGGGTTCAGAGAAAAAATGACTTTTCAGCTCTAACCCCAGACCCTCCTTTCCATTTTTTTTTCCCAGCTCATTAAGTTTGCATTAACAAAACATGACCATTCAAAGGCAGGAAGGCTATTCAAAGCATTTGTATTCTTAAATGCCTCCAACAGTGAAAGACAAACACTTTACTTGTATTATCAGATGATTAAGTTTGCTTTTCTATGCATATAAATTATATTACTTATACAAACACACACAGAGGACATGGATCACTCACATCAGGGCTGCAGGTTCAAACCCTTGAGGTCTGAGCTGAGCGTCACAGCACTTAAAGATATAGTCAGCTTTAAAGCATGTGGTTACAGGGGTTTGTGGGATCAGAGTTCACTGTTTTTATTAAAATTATCTTTGTCCAGCTGGAGGCATCTGTGATGTGGACAGGGAGGAGGGAGAGAAGATTGTTTGTACTGCTGTGCACCCCGTCTAACCTAACCCAAAAGCACGACTAAGGTGTTTTGCAGACACTCTCCAGCCTCCCTGGTAACTCAATAAACCCCACTGCACCCCCTCCTTTCTCGGCTGCAGCAGGAAAGGGGAGCTGGCAGATATGGGTTTCTTGTAGTACTTAATAAGGCGTGCTCACGTTTCAAAGACGAGGGAACTGCAGCCACTATCAGGCACATAAAGGTGGGTGCCAACTACCTCCAGAGCCACTCTGCTGCTCTTGCCCATCTATTCCTTGCCTGGCCCCCAGCAGCCTACCCAGTGCAGCTCCAGCCCTGGGGAACACACTGAAGGTGCTCATGTCTGTTTCCAGGCTCTTTGCAAACAAAGCCCCAGAAGGTGTCATCCGTGCTAACCCACCGAAGCAGATCAGCTACCTGAGGATCCTAAGTCTGCAGCAAAGAAATGTGCTGGGCTGCACTGTGGCAGCCCTGGTATGCCCTGTATCAGGTAACTTGGTATAATTATAGTAATATAAATAATAAATAGGAGTCCCTTCTATGGCTGCAGTGTCAGCATTAGAGCACATTCCCTTTCTCCTGTAGAAACCACTGGCTACTAATACACAGAGCATATACACAGTTTAGGAGAGGGATACATCAGAAGCAATTCAGTCATTGCCACTAACAAAAATCTGGTTTGCTTCAGAAAGAATCTCTTTTGCAGATGCAAAACAAATAATGGCATGGCTACTACAAGCTCCTTCCTGAAATCCCCATTATGTTTCACTTTGCTTTAAATTGTCTTCATTAATTTACCTTGGAGCTGAACTGGAGCATTAATTCAGCTTCAGATGGAAAATATTTGAGAAAGCTGGGACCAAATGGAAGTGGGAAGTTAGCATGAGGAGCTGAGAGCAGAACTTCAGCCTTGGGTTTCCAACAGGTCTGAGGTTACTGTATCCAGGGAGCAGCACCTCATGTAGTCTTGCCAGGTTTTTGCAGGTCTTTGGGAAGGGCAACAGTGGGACTCAGTTTATACTGATTTTTAGTGGGTGGGGGTTTTTTTGTTTGATTTTTTTTTTTGTTAGCATTGCATTTCAAAATAGCTGCTAGCTAAATTTTGAAACAAGGACGTGTTTGTGTTTTTTTTCCAACAACTTTTTCCACCTCCCCTCAACTAAGGGGAATACCTCAGTTCAGGTAGCACGAGAGTATGGCAGGGAGGCTGGACTGTAAATATGCCAATTTAAATTAACAGCACATTCAGCAGAATGAAGTGCTGTAATATTGTTGTTCATATTATAGCTACTTGATGGAGCCCAGCCAAGGTTGTGTTCATGTGACGCTAGAAAGCCTATATAGGAGGAGAATCCCTGTCTAAGGGAGATTGGGAGATGTTGAAACATGTTAAAAAAGCCTCATAAAGCTGCTGCTGTGGCCTTCCTGGGATGACTGTCAGAGCCACAGGAGAACCAGGAACAGAGCAATGGTGTCCCATGTGCCAACATTTGATGGGTCATCCACTGCTCACTTTGCCCCATGGCAGTATTTCTTGAATTTTGATACAGTATTTTTCAGTCCATGTCTCAATCTGTATTAAATTTTGGTAAGTATTTATTTTCACAAATTTTCTAACCACCAAATAGAATTTATTCATTGACAAGAAACTTTGAACTGTAATGGCAAATGCTTATTGCAGTGTTTATGATAAGCTTTTATGCTAAAAATAACTTTTGTAAACAAGCTTTGATTAATTCTCACTGTCAGGATGTGCACTGTTCCCAAGTTTAAGAACACTTTTTCCGCAGATGCTTGCTCATTTCCTTCAGTCCAACCTCTTGGAACGAGTCTGAAGGCTCAAAAATCAGGCTTCTCCTTAAAAGAACTAACTGTGCAGGTATAAACAACCTCCAGCAAACAGCCTATAACTTCTCTCAACACCTTTGATCTGACTCAAAGGGATCTTTCTGGTCAGTTCAGAGGTAGACAATGATAAAATGTGTTTCTACTGGAGGTCACATCATCACCTGTAAAGAACTTTCCTGGCTTTGTCTCTCATCCTGGTTCCTATAAGTACCAGTAAGTTGCTTACATGCTGTGCATAACTGATACCAGGTGACAGCTGCCACTCCAGAGGAGGGCTGTAAACCCTGCCTGATGCCAGCAGGCAAAAGTTAGGGAAGATCTGACAGCAGCTTCATCCTGCATCAGAGAGAGCAGCTTTGAGACAGACTTGTCTCTTCCTGGTTTCTTGTTTTTCATCAAAGGAAAGTGACTGATTTTTCCCTCCTTTTTTTCTGTCTTGAAAGGGCAGTACATCCTGTTCAAGGGGATATTTTCAATGCGTTCAATAAAAGCTTTCAATTTAGATACATCAAGAAAAAGCTACTCTTAAACTTGAAGCTTCCTGAAGGGCTCTTATCTCCAAGTGCACAAGCAATCTTGGAAAAAGAAAACACTTATGTTAGTGTTGTTTTGATTGCAGAGTTTGTATCTAGCCAATTCATTCAGGTACTGCTCCCAGGAACTTGCTTGGAGTCCTGCAGCCATCGGTGTTGGCTGTTGGGAATACAGCACCCTATCAGACCAGCCTTTGAGTCCCATGGGACCTTTGGGTGCACCTTCCCTGAAGGGGGACATCACTTCAAGCAGCTGAAGCACTCAGCACCTGACCCACCTCTCATTCCTAGCAGCATGGTTGGCATAAAACTATTTTTCCAATTTAATAAAAGCAATCAAGTAGACATGCTATTTTTAAAGCACTGTTTTATGCCACAATGGTCCGACATTAGACGCAGCTTGTCCAGACACAGAAAAACAATGCCCACATCAGTTCTCCCTGCAGTCTGTCCTCTCCCTTAAAAGCCTAGAGAAAAGCTATTTTTTCCCCTTCTGCTCCCTGCTGGCTTTCCGGCTCTGTTGTCTCCCTCCCTTGAAACCTTCACACTGGCTTCCTTGTGGCCTCCCTTCTCCCAAACAACTTCCTGTCTGTATCCCTGTTCCCTCCCCATTTCTGCTGCTGTCTGCCTGCACAAGAACAACTCCCAGCCAGTTTCCTTTGCTGAATTTCTGCACAGAAAAGACACCCGGGTGACCACATAATTGGGATGGGATTAAGGCAAGCCAATAAAACTGCGTTTGCCTGATTAGCTTGATTAAAAAGTCCATAGTCCTGGCACAGGGAAACTCACTGTACTAAAGAGTTCTGGTTCCTGTAACACCTTTAGCATCAGCATAGTTCAAATAGACACTTAAAATTATTGGCAGAGTGCATACAAGCTTCCTAAAATGGATTCTATTCTTCATACTCAGACAAAAAGAGTGTATCTGAAGCAGCCTAACTATCAAATGTTACTTGTTAACCAAGGCAGCCATTCTTTAGCAGAAGCCATTATTTCTCTTTTGCTATCCATTAGCTCCCCAAAAAGCATTAGCCTTACTTGCTAGCTATACTAGAAAATAATACGGGGAAAGTGCTAACAGTTTTTCTGACCACACTAAAGGACCTAAGATCCCAAATCCAGAAGCTCTGCTACTGATAAGCATCAGAATGTCTATTTTCAGCAGCAACTTTATGGGATCAAAACCTTTAATTGAAATGAACAAAGATCAGTTCTAGATTTATCCCAAACATTTGAATATGATGGCAAAAATGTATTATGCCAACAGAATTAGGAGACATCTTGAAAAATATTTAAGATGATCATAATTAAGTATTTCTACTTAGCATTCCAATTATACCATGTACTGTTCTGTGCACAACATGGAAACAGTATTATAAAGCTATTGTTTTAGTTTGCTTCCTGTGATACTAATCTCAATCAGGCCGTCAGACGAACAGCCTGCATTTCTAAATGTTAAAGGCTTCCTCTCCAACATTCCCACACAGAATTGCCTACTGTGAAAATCAAAGGGAAACGTGTTACTAAGTAAAGCAGCAACTTTTATAAAGCAAAACCTGGTATTTTTTACCCTTTTGAACTCTGAGATATACAACCAGCTATTTCCTATTATGATAGGATCCAAGGGCCAAGCCTGGGCCCTGCAACGCCTGCAGGAGACGTGCACTCTGCAATCCAGAAGTCAGGATTTTTTGAGGCACATAGCAGGAGAGCTCTCAATGAGGGCTCAGATTCAGGGGCTCTGCCATTCACCTGCTGGAAGAATGTGGGCATAGATTTCCCTAGGTCTTGGCTTCTCAACAGATAAATGGTCATTATGCAGACACAGCTAATAAAGCAGCCCGAGTTACACAGGTGAAAAGCCCTATTCCAACTCAGGGAATAATAGGGAAGGGCATGAGACACTCAATGCCAGCAGAGTGAGACTGGCAAATTGCCTACAGCCATCTCCAAAATCCCACCTGGAGCATCAGCTTGCAGAAAGATGAGGGTACAGTCCTGGGAAAGGCCTTGTTCTCTCTGCTTCAGGCAAAATTGCCTTAAAACGGAGAGATGTGTTTGAGAATCGTGCCCACAAACAGTAACACAAAATAAAATACGGTGTGCTAGTAGGTGTTGATAGACTGAATCAGAAACAAGAAAAGTGGTAATCAAGCAGCAGTTTTTTCTCTATCACATTTTGAAGCTTTTTTCCGAGCCGCAGCAAATGTTATTTCAACATCCAAGTTACTGACAGAACAAATACACTCACTTAACTCCAGTTTACAGTAGGTGTCCAGCCCAAATAATCAAAGCCATTTCAATAAAGACAACATAAAGCAAAAAGGGGGTTTGCAGGGTGGAGTAGGCATTTGCTTCTGTCCACTTCCACCTCCTCACTTCCTAGTTCATCCATCAAGAGATGACACAGCTTTCCCCAAGCTCCCTGTCAGTCAAATTAGACTTCTCAAATGCAACAGTGTATTTACGGTCAAATTCCAGGCTGATAAACATGCACATGAAACCTTCGCTGCAGCTTTGCTTGGGGCTCCCAAAGGGTCCAAAGCAGAAGCAAGAACAGAATGAGCACAAACATCACCCAAGCCCATCTTCCATCTTGCTTCACACTTGTCAAAACCAGATTAGCAGCAAACCTCTTGACCTGTGAGTCTCCAGCTGCATCAAAAACCTACCACTCTGAATTAAACTGGACGGCCTTCCCATGAAAACCAGTGTCCCTTATAAAGACTGATATTATTCAGAGGTCCACAAGGATAGGAAATTTAATTTTTATGTTAGCTATACTCAGAATAGTAGATGAGCAGTAGGCAATGTGTTCTGACTTTAGTTCTTCAATTATAATGTATTTTCATTAACAGAAAATAATGCCCAAAATTTCCAGAAAATCCATCCTTTTAAAGTACTTTAAGTTCAATTCCTCAGAATAGAAGCATCTAAGATTTTGAAACCCTTATCTACACTTCTGGTGCCTAAAGGTGCAGCCACGGACAAATCTGCATTTGACTAACAACACAAATTTTAATGAGAGGATTTACTCCAATATTTGGACTGAGGAAGTGAGTGCATCAGATTTAAGGCTAAGCTAATAACTAATATAAAGAAAGCATGAAATATTAAAGCATGATCTGTTGGTACTGTAACATTTTATTTCCAGATTCTTTTGGGTACTGGTGGTACGTCAAGAAAATGTAAATTGTCTACATGAATCACTTAATTTTTTCAAACACTGTCACAGAAATATGTGTCAGAAATATCATATCTTTATGTGTATGTATGAATATTATACACATATACTGAATTGTCATAACTGTCAAATAATGAGTCTAAGCCTTAACACTATAGAAGCATCAAAATAAATGTATTAGTAAGTAGATTTTTTCTTCACTGAGAAATGTAAATTAATTTGAGAAGTTCACTTTAATCTTTGCAGGTTAGCAAATGTATTTTTCTGATGACTGCATCCAACTATTTCATGTCAATTTTCACAGGCACGCACATTACTTATATTATCGGTTACAGCCTCTCAAAAGTTTACTTTTCCTATGGTGTGTCAGTCTCCAGTTCATGCCATATAAATATTTGAAAAGCTGAGGCTGTGTTTTTATGAGAAAGTCACTAACAAATTTGCTTTGTTTAAGAACATTTACCTATTTACGCAACTTCTTCAAGTATTAGTTACATGACAAAATGAGCGATGATTTCCAAACACTGCTCAGCACATAAACTTTTCTTTTCACAGAAGTACATGATAAAACCACATTCTATAAGCTAAGACAAAAATACCTACATTTTATACAGTTGGCTTCAGCAAAAGCCAGAAGTGCTACAAGAAATTACAGAGCACACAGAAGCAGAATTGAATTTGCCGTATCTTTCAGACTAACCAACAACAAACCAACAGCAAATTCGACCACAAAATGGGATGCTTCCTAATAACATTTATTAAAGTAATTGCTCTCGTTTGACTCAACTTTTCTGAGTAGAGGAAGTGCAATCGTGACCTTATTGGGCGTCTTGCCATTAATGAAGGAAAAGACAAAATTCTGGGGTTACCATTCACAAACAATTCAGGCATTGTTTTCTTAACATATTCTCAACACTCATAGGTCACCGTGTGAAAGTTCTGGAAACATCAGTTGTTTTCATTGATCTTACAGGCTACTCAAGCCACATATTTCCATCAAAGTGGCTATTCAAGTATAGGGACAAAACAAGAACATTCCTAATTTTATCAGTTTCCACAGGCTATAAAAATTATGCTTGTTCACATTTCCTACTAGTGCAACATGAGCAAAACTGATTGCATAGAATCCACTCACATCAAGCATTTAGAAGTTGTTTTAGCTATCTTAGTATAACTTGTTTTAAGCAACCGACCCACTACTCTTTGCCAGTGGATCACACAATTACTCCTTTCAAACAAAGTATTGGACCTTCAGAGCATCCCAGATGCTGTTTGAATGTGCAGGCACAAACATGCTTGGCACGCCAAATAAAAAATTATTTGTTTCAGCATGGAAGCCTAAGGCATATGTTTGAATTCTGATTAAACTCTTGAAAGCTAAAAATCTCGTAGCTGAGATTAATAAACCACATTCAAGAGTTCTCAGAGGTTTTATTTAGAGAGGAAATAAAATCTGTACTAATTGTTATTTTGGTAACCCTGTTATCAGAGAACAGTATGCATAATCTTACCAAGCTGCCATCAGCCAGCCCGGACAACTAACTTGTTGTAGCCGGATCTTACCTGAAGACAAAAGCTTATGAGTCCGTAGGAAACTGATTGCCAGGCGCATTATGGATGCCTTGTCCAGGTGGGAACTGATGTTGTGGGGCAGGGGCAGCTCATGTGCCAGTTCATAGAACACCTCGGTCTCTTTGCTTCTTCTGCATCTTGCTGCATCTCTTGATTTCTCCTTCCTCCGTTCAGAACTGCTCCTGTTAGGTAAAGAAGAGAAAGGAAAAAACATTTCTTGAAATGCAATTCACAACTTGTGAGGTATTTACAAGAGTGTATCTTCTCAGCAATGAATCCATTCTGTCAAGTGTTTGAAATCAATTGGCCAGGCTTTAATACCTATTTGTGCCCTTTGAATGGGAATTATGAGAGGACTGCCACAGCTGGAAAGAGCTCTGGCTGTACATAAGTCAGCCTTTGAATGGCCTGAATCCTCACACAGTACAACAGGATTGAGATCTGCCTTAGGCAAGAGATTCAAAATGAAACAGCAAACTATTACTTCTGGGATTCAGGAAACATTAAAAATAAATTTTTTGTTTGTTCAATCTAAATTTACTTACTCTGGAACAGGGTGGCAATCCATTTTAAAGCTAGAATAATTACAGTGAATATGGCTGTGACATAGATACAACAATGTTGTGGAGTTTCAATGGAGTGCAGCACATTAAAATAAAAGTAGCGGTAGAGTATCAAATTGTGTTGCTCTGCAGAACTGTCTCATCTCTTAACTCAAAACGTGTCCAGAAAGCCATCTTTCTTTGACCATGAAGGGCAAAAAATGGAAAATACTGTTGCTTGCAAGATAGCCCTTATTTGAAGAAGCTGTTCTAATTAAATCATCATCTCTCCATTGTCTATGAAAATAGATTCCTTCTTGAGTAAAATAACATAACCAATAGAGCCAACCTTCTTCAAACTCCATGGAGAACAGAAGGGCAGGAAATAACAAAGGGGAAGACATTCTATGGAGCAAGTATGCAAATTTAAGCCACCAAGGGACATAAAGCTAAATTTAACATGTGAGAAGCACAAGGAATACATTTATAATGGTTCTGGGATAGGGCATTTTAAGAGCAAACTCTACTGACTCTAAGGTTCTTTAATGAAGTACAGTTCTTATTTCAGAACATGAAGCATCTGAATCCATTTAAAACCATGAGCCATTTCAACCCCACACAGCTCTGCTGATACTACGAGTTCCTACACTTGCACAAGCTGAGGATTTGCAGTTGAGGATCGCAGTCACACCAATAAAAAAAACATTTCTTTTCAGGCCAACTCTTGCAACAGCCCACCAGTGCCACTTGACTGAGCATAGAACAGGGGGCTAAGTAGAACAGTTCCACTGGTTTTGCTGTTTTGGCTGCATGTTCATTTCTAGAATCACCAGCAGTACCTGTCTCCACTCATGAGGCTCCCAAAAATGAAGCAGCTTATAACTTGTTTTTTCCAACATCAATATGAAATAATGAGCCTGTAAACTAAAAATGGACCAACCAAAAACCCCACCCTTTCAAAACAAGGAGTTTCAATAAATATGTTCTGCTGCATGAAGATTATGATGAAAACAATTGCATTTCTTAATTCTAGAAACTGTTTATATCAGGACTGGTCTCATGCAAAACTGCCTAAAATAGGAAAAGAGTATTAATCCACAGTAGAGTATTCTGAAGAAGATTACTGTTTTTCAAGACCTAGACAGTCTGCAAAAGCTTCTAGCACTGAAACCACAGGAGGCTTCATAAATTAGTAAGAAGGAAAAACAGCTGGGATATGCTGCAAATGCCAAGAGTAAAGTCACAAGAAGGTGTTTGCTGGGGCTCAACAAAGCTGGACACTCAACATCATCATTCAAGGCAGGAGGGAGCTCACAACACATCAGCAGAGCCCTTGTGTTGTGATCCCACGTATGTGGGATCAGACAGGTGCTCACTAGTGGGTGTGCTAACCGGGCAAGGGAGCTCAAATTCTTACAGTATCTTCTCAAGATCCGTGATCAGCTCTCAACAAACCTCTTTCACAACTATTTTGCCCAAGGTGAATGTTTTATAACATGATCTTTTTTACAGGAGGCATGTGCTGGACGAGACCTACACACATTTCAGTACATAACGGCAGGATCCAACTTCAGTAATTACTTCAGGGGTATTGGTGAAGCTAACAGCAACCCACCTAAGTCTGAATCTGAAGGAATTCACAAGGTAACACTAACTCGTTACTTTTCTCCTTGCAAAGTAAGAGTCATACTACATTCATGTGAAAAAAAAGTCTCTTCTTACAATTATCTGAGAAGATACAACAAAAAGTGCCCCATGTTCTCCTGGGGCAGGTGCGGGCTACAGGAGATTCACGTATAATATTTACACTGATGGTACTTTCAGAAACACATCTTGCTCTCTAAAGAAAAATATGCCTATACTGATGCTAGACTGAGAACAAATCTCAGTTTCTAATTATACCAAGCAAAACAAAACCAAACAGAACAAAAAATATGTAGCAGTATTTGTGAGCATTTCCAATTATCGCTTGAAAAATATAACTTCAACCATAAATGAATGAACTCTGTTCTAAATCTAGAGGCCACAGTTTTCACATTAGAACCAACTTGGGCAAAACAAGATCCAATCCCTCCTCATTTAAATACGCAACTTTGGGAACCAAGACCAAAGCCAGGTCACAATTTATACACTAAAAACAGGTTGTATAAGACAGGGTCTCTCATGACACCACTGCAGCCACAAGGAAAAATATTTAGTTTTCTAACCTCTGTAAATATAATTTTGAAGTGTGGCTAATGAGACAAGCTGGTTTCAATAACCATGGGTTGCTCAAGGTTTCTAATAATTAACACTATAAGCAGAGAAAAATTTTCTCTCTCTCCGTTAAAGATGCTTTCCCTCAACACTGCTTCTGACTGTCCTGCTAAGGTCCTCTGCAGAAAGACATCTCCGTTCATTATACACCACACAAGAGCTTTCTCACATCAGCCAACACAGGGAGGAATCAACCTGCCTGGTTGCTTTCAAAATACCTTTTTGTTCGTCCATTATCATTTTAAATAAACAAACAACTTGCCCACCAGAAATTTCCCTCTTGTGGCTTTCTGCACTTCAATTTTCCTCCCCATCTCCCCTCACACAGCACACCCTCGAATTGTGTTGCTATTGTAGCCAGGGCAGTGTAAGCCCAACAAGACCTAAAACACCCCCACGCCAAGACCTCCATCTACACTTGCTTGCTGTGCCTCCCAGGAATGTCCATGTCAAAGCTGGTAATTCTGCGGTTACTTGTCCTGATTACAAGAGACTCCCAAAATTGCAGTTGAGTGACAGAATTCTGCAAAAAGCAGTATTTTCATGATTTTTGTTTGCAGACTGTAGGCCATTAATAATTCTCTCTGCAGTTACCCCCACATGATTAACATTTCACCCTGGGTGAGGCTGGACCACCCATAGCTGGAGAGTGGTAAAGTGACTGCTCAGCAACCTGCAGGACTGAAGGCCAGGAGGAAAGAAAGGCTGACACTGAATCCTCTTCACACATCACCCAGGGAATGGAGAAAAGGCCTGGGCTCTAGCTAATTCATGAATCATTCCCTCCTTGCACATAAACCACCCTCTGATGTGGCAGAAAAAGAGCACACGCGTGCGTCACCACTTGGAGAAAGCAACGCAAGCAGAAACCTCGCTCACTCTGACAGATTTCTACAAGAGGGAAGAGCAGAGAAAGCCATCACAAATCAAGCCACCTGTATGCTGGTCCAAAGCCCCAGGGTATTCCAAGGTAAGCCTCTGGGGAGGTCCTGGACACCTGCTCCTTCAGGAGTCCCAGGATCTGGCAGGATAAGACTCCACTGAACTGCACGTGCACCCTCACACTGCAATAACAGCATAAATGGTCCCAATAAACCAAGACAAGGTTTTCTTTTGGAAATGGGGAACCCAAGCTGAGGAATAGGTCTGGTGACTCCATTCAGGACTTGGCTACAGAAAATGTGGTCGGGAGACTTGAGAAGGAACAGGGAGGTGCTGCTTCCCAGCAAGGACTCTTCCTGAGCTGCTGGATGATGTGCCAGTGCTGCACTGCCTATGGGCGTGCAAACCATTGGGAAAGGAAGAGTTCTGGAGGCACAGGCAGTTCTGTAACACAGAACACAAGTACAGCACTGTACCCTCAGGACAGCTGTTTACGTGATTTCCCACTCCCTCCCGGTGGGTTTAGTTTGCACTCTGAAAATAGAATTTATTGGCCAATGCACATGAGAGAAGATGACAAACAACTGGTAACTGTTTGCGCTCCCAGGTGAAGCTTCCAAATTTTCATAAGCAGTTCTCCATGCTTCTCCCTAGAATCCAAACACCAAACAGTCCCAAGGGTAGACCCATGCCCAGGAACAGAGCTCTTGATCCCACTGGGTGAAAACACCTCAAGTGATGTAGGAATGCCTTGCATGGATCTCAGGAGGCAGATTCCTATCTCTTTGCTCATGTCTGGCAGGCCCTTGCAACACAGCTTCACTGAAATCAGCAGGAATGCCTGCAGACAAAGGTCTTGCACACCCGGGGTGAAGATCATAATCTGGCTTTCTAAAGCCACTCTTACTGCAGGACTGGAAACTTCAGGCATGGCAACTTATTGGCAAAACCTGAAGTCCCACATAACCCACCTGGTTTAAACAATCTTGCAAAATTACCATGTCAGCTTAGGAATTGCCTTCCCAGTGCCCACTGCTGTGACGGTTCAGGGCTCCAGCAGCCAGGAAAACAGCTGAGGCAGCCAGCCTCAGCCATGGGCTGCACTGCTGCCACTGTCTTGCTGCAGCAGCCCCAGAAGGAACCCGTGACCCAGAGACAGGAAAGATCGGCCCCACAAACAATGGGGCACACAGATCATCCCCCGCCTGGGAGCTTCAGCGCACGGCGTCAGTGATCCGAAGTTTGGTTAGGCAGCCACACAATCCTCAGCTAGAGACTGAGCTGAGGTTTCAGTCCTGTTTCCACTGACTGTGACTGTATTTGCTCTCTGCAGTTTCAATCCCAGCAGTACTTCATCTCCACCAGCAATCCCTGCCCACCGCCTCCACCCAAATGTCTGCCTGGTCCTTCCCGCAGGCTGTTCCAACCCCCTCAAAGCCCTCGTTACCCACTCAGCTGATGAGGGTGCAAGGCAGTCGCTGTCAGGGATCCTCCCTTCTGCCAAGGACATTGGTGGCCTCCTCTAAGCTGATGGAAGGGACTTGCCAGGACAGCAATCTTCTGCTCGGGGTTTCGCTGCTCTTCACGATTCCACGTGTGTCAATACTCAGGTTGTACACACACACACACACACTTGTTTAAGATTCAGCAGTGCAGCAACTGCACTGAATTACACTCCCACTGTGCAGGCTCCAGATCACAGAAGCTTTCAGAGAAACTGAAATGCACACCTTGCAGAAAACTATCTCATAAGTAACCTGGTAGCCTTCAGTCGTACCTACACTCTGACACATGCAGACAGCACTTTGAATTATGCAGTTCAGACAGACCCGCTTGAGTTTACTTCATGATTTTGGTGACCCTTGGACTTTGCTTCGAACTGCCATGTATGCAAGCTAGTAAAACAACAAGCATATTACTTTATATCCAATGGCTGGTTATTAAATGTTTCTAGCTTCAGCACTTTAAAGGTCAAAAATCCACAGTTAATTAAGTTGTCACATGAATTTTCTCTAGCAAATGCTCATTTTGAATGGTTTAGAGTTAAAGCATCAAATGCTAACTTGCAGAACAAGAAAAATACGTTCTGTGGATGCAAAGATAAGAAAACACTTTACAGTACAGATAAATGAAAAAATCAGATGCTTAGCATAAAAAATTCAAGCTAAAACCTGTAAAAACTCAATAAAAGTATTTTAACAGGCACTACTATCTTAAGTGACAAAAAATATTTATTTCAAACTAGCAAATCCATTTTTGCTGAGCTTATATTTTGCATTACTTTCTGCTTGGCAAATCCCTAGTTCATTTGAACCACAATAATAAAAACGGAGTTTTGCTGACTGTGAGGCACTCCATAGCTATCTCAGAACCACACCACTTGACTGCCCCAGAGATGTGCTTGCAGACATCAAGCAGCCAGCAGTCATGCTTACTTAGCCTTAAAATTCCTTAAAAAGTATTTGTAACCATTCTACCTGACAAGCAGCTTATTCTGGATGGCATGCTGTGGTTTTGAAAGCTCCCTCCGTTAAAGTAATAAAAGTGACCATCGGTAAATAAAAAGTGCTAGAAGCAGCAATTTACTCACTCCCCATGAACTCAGGCCAAACTATGAAAGCTGTGAAGGAAACCCATACACAGCGCCATGAAGATCCCTCCTTATACCTCTTTCCAGTGAAAAGAACTATTTCTAAAGCCTGAGAAGACACCAGATGCCCAGGTTCAGCAAACCAGCAAGAGAAAAAGGAAGGGAAAGGACACAGTGTTATTTTCAGATGGATGAAAAAAAACCAAAACCAGTTTGAAATATGTTGCGTGGAGGGTAAGTGCTAAAGCAGTTACCCACTGGGATACAGTAGCCAGTACACAGACAAAGCAAACTCAAAGGATGCCAAAATGGGGAATTTGCTAATACAGGAAATGAAAGTTCGAAGGTAACAAGAAAGGCTACTAACAGAAAGGGCTATTACAAAAAAAAGGAAATTAAGTATCTTCCACCCTTCCTTTAAAGCTGCCTAACTTACAGTAACTCACATCAAGTTCCTTGGCTTGTTTGAGGAATTTCTTGTGTTTCTGTACTTGCTCATTAAATAACAAATCCCTGCTAGTTCAGCAAAACTTGGCACCTACTGCCATAGCAATGTCGATGCAATTCTTTCACCGAAGTTTGAAACCAAAGGTGAGATGATAGGAAAATAAAAAATCTGAGTGTCTCAGGGACAGAGGAGGGAAGAGTCTGCATTGAGACTGAGGAACTCATTTCCATTGTCATTAATATGCTGGGCACAGCAATAGAGGGTTCATTTGGCTACTACAATTACAGTATCAAGAGATGAGGCCTAAACAAATACCAAAGTTGTGGTGCCTTCAAACATATTTATGATTCACTAAGTCCATATCACTCCAAGACCCTCACAGCTGACAGTAACACAGCTAGGAATAGGTTTTCTTCACAGGGGATAAATTTATATGTACTTTAAAAGCACACATAAGGCTATAACTTCTCCAGTGCCTGAAGCTCTGATTGTACCTCTAGTCATAATAATTAAAATGTATTCAGTTTGTATTTATTTTCATGAACATTCTTGGCATTGATTTCTGAAAGAAAAAGGGGGAAAAAAGGTGGTATTAAGAGAAAAAGCATTATACCTATACAATCTTAAAATATTCATAGCACTAGCACCTTTTTTACCACTAACTGCATTTAATGCAGCGACTAAAAGAAAAACACTTTACAAGTGCAATTTAAGGTATCACTGTAAATACTGAAGTTATCACAGCAACTATGTAGCACTTTGGAAGTTCAGTGTTGCAAACCTCACTGAGGCTGCAGGAGCACTGGCATTTTTTAAAGCATTTAGGTTCACAATGTATCAACAGAGTCTGAAAAATTTAATCATAGTAAGCAAAACAATGTCTAAGAATTTATGTTCTTCCTTTTTTCCTCTGGTTTTATGAGTACCTTGAACAGAAAGATAAGTATTAGGATATCGGCAGCCATTAATCTCTTCCTGGATTATTTTACAATGCTGAGAGTGCCGGCCTGTCCCTCAGTTGCCACGCCAGCACAAGCCTGCTACCTCAGATGTGCCAAACACTTTGTGTCCAGGGCAAGGCACAGTCCGGTGGAACCACCTGAGGCCCACAGCATGCATAGAAGATGCCAGGCTGCTGATCAGATGTTAGAGCAGATAGCTCAAAGTCTGCTCAAAGTCACTGCATGCTCAGAAGGCACCAGTGCTGCTCACAGAAGGTCACCTTTGTAGAGCTACTGCAGCCCACATTTAAAACCAATCAGTGAAACACATCCTCCATCTTCTCAAATATTAGGGACATTGGGAGAGAAACAAGGAGGACAGCATATGGTCAAATCTCAGTGGACCAGCCAATCATCTCAGCTCAGGTTTTGCACTGCTCTGCTCCATCAAGATCATGGATTCCTTCCCTGTGGCAGTCAACTCCAGCCAAGACAAGGCAAGCTTCAGAGAGAACTTGCAGACTAAAGAAGGCCCAGCACCAAACATTCTAAACAACACAACAGAAATGACTGCTTCAACACTGGCCAAAACTGAACTTGCTTTTAAATCAGCTTTTTTTTTTTTTTTTTTTTTTTTTTTTTTTTTTTTTTTTTTTTTTTTTNGTGTATCACTCTGCTTTTCTCCCCTGCAATCGCACTGCAGTGGTGGGGATAAGGTTGGTTATGACAATGCACAACCCCAGATGTCTATCAATGATTTGTGTTTGAGAGATTACAGATCCTTATCTTGGGGCATTACTTGTAGTAATCTGTCAATTTTGACAGCTAATCTAGAGGTCCATACACATTGTTGTTCAAAGGCTCAGCAGGTATTGCTAAGATCTGTTTTCAGATAACCCAACTATTTACCTACTCTAAAAAACACATATGAAAGGATGTGCTTTATCTCTTTACCAGTGGGTTAAAGCTAAAGGTGAATGAAGTGCAGTTTGCAGTTTGGGGGGATGGGGGGTGCCCGTACTTAAATTCAAAACCAGCCTCATTTTTCGATGGGGCACTGACCATATCCCCAGCCCATACCACACCACAACCGGCATTATTTTAACAAGATGGTGCAACTGCAGACAAAGAAGGACAGTTTTTCATTTAAGCTCTGTTTCAAGCCTAAGGGACAAACATTGCCATAGCATGACTTTGCTATCAGTGGTATGCGTACCTACACTCCAGCCCCAAACCCACTCAACCATAAACAGTTCAGAGAGTCATGCAGAGCATTGTTGACAAATCCCAAGTTTTACGATCTAACCCTGTGTTGCGCCTTGGGCAATACCCACCAACATTTGTGGGGGCAAACCCTGGGGCTTCAGCAGGCTTGGACCAGTATGACATTTTAGCTTGTTCTGCTGTCACATTTGCTGACAGGTTCACACAAGGGGCCTTTGTGGGTAGGAACAATGAGAGAGGCGTGCACAGCACAGGAAAATGGGTGGTGACCACCAAGGACTGGAAAAAAAGCCTCTTTCAAAGGAAGGTCTTTGAAAACATTCATTACACCCCACCCAGCTATTTTCACTACAATATTTCAGTACATAAAAACAACACAGGGAAAATAAACAGCCCACCCTTCAATATGTTGTAGGTTCTACAACCCCTGAAAAGAAATCAGCAAGCTATAAAGACATAAAAATCTTTACCAAAACGAACCATATAAGAGGCCATCCACCAAAACCTCGCCAGACCACCTTTCTTCTCTCATGCATCTCCAGGCTCTCTGTGTAAGCTGACTCAAATAAACATCCTAATGTTCAGAGTAAAATTGAAATTTGAAAGTGTATTGGCTAGTAAATACATGATATTAAGCTTTTATAGGGATTGAAACGTAACTATATCGACACAATTGAAAAAAACGCTATACAGTCCACTACAACGCATTTCAGCTGTGATTTTTTCCCTACCAATTTCAGCTAGAACTAATAAAATATTTCTGGTAAAACAGCAGTCAGAGAGAAAGAAGCAATAAATAATCCATAATTAAATGGGTTTCTGAAATCAGCAGACAGTTGTAAACTGGAAGCCAGTCTTTAGAGACCATACTCTCACAGAGGCTTGTCTCCATCATAATCAGTGAGGTTCCCAACACAGCAAAGATTGAGCAGGTGAAGCCCCCAGCTTTGGGACCACAGAAATAGCTCCTTCTCCTAAGGCTTTGGGCTGCTCTCTGATGATGCTCGCTGCAGCACCCTTACTCCTAAGTTCTGTATAGAAAGGCAGTGGAGCACCTACAACAGAAATTCAGCCACTTTGTGTGTCACCTTGTTTCAAGCACGAGGTCTCTGTGCTGGATGCTCTAAAGACTGCAGTGGGGGCACACAGCAACTCTAAATGAAAGTGTTCTGTCTCCTATTGAGAACAATCAAAACACTCTCTAAAATTATTCTGAGGCACTGTCTGTTAATAAGTCATGCTTTGTCCTCCTGAAGTGTCAAATCTTCTAACACTGAGGTTAAGAAAACGGATCTTGCCATAAAATCTGTATTAAATAATGGCAACCCTTCCTTACTTTTTGGATCTCAACCACTTTAACATGCGGAAGTTAATGATTTCTCCTTCTCTATCTCTTGGCGATTTATGGCTATCCATGGTAAGATGATGAATATCCAGAAAGACAGATTAAATAGCCATTTCTTTGGCAAGCAGGGAATAATAATTCCTGAAAATAACAATACAAATGCTCTAAATTTTGATCATTCCTTGTAACACAGTTTCCTCCACTTCCTGCAACAATGATCAAGCGCAGATTCTGAGGGCCAGGCTACATTTTTTGTCCTCTGGGGTGTGGGTTTTATCTGTACAAACATCCCAGGACACAGCTCATTCTCAGCCCCTGCTTTCTCTTCACAGGGCTGTTATTTTATACAGTAGCTCTTTAACTGTCTCTCTCCTCCTAAGTAAGTCTGTTACTAGTTTAAATCAATAAAAATCGGAATTTAGTAGCTTGAGCTAGGGTAAATTTTGTTCTTTGCTTACTACGAGGTAAAAGGGTTGATACCAAAGGGTCAGACTTCAGCTACCTGGCCAGAAAAGCAGCCGTCACTTCAGCCAAGTAAGGCAATTCCTCTAAATTTACAGCTAAAATCAAAGCTTGGTGTGATGTAACCTGGGGGCAATCAGTAGCCCCAAAACCACACCTTCAGCTCCTGGCAAAGGCCTGAGGAGTCTTCTCACTGCTGACCTGCCCTCTGCAGCCACGGTTGTGGCAGAAGCTGGAGGGACATCGAAACTCCAAGTACTTGAGGAGGAAACAGATGTGGCCCCTCAACACTCCGCTGCAGTATTTAAAATATTTTAAAAATTAAGGCTTGGTTCTGTCGGGAATCGGCCGCTGGCTCCTCTGACACATCACCCTGAATAATTACTCACTAAACACTAACTTTCAAAGGGCACTGATATAAAGATAGTCTGTGTTGTAACACAAAGTAAATAACTGGATGCAGTCTTTCTCTTTTGGTGTTCCATGCTTTATTGCTTCCCTGCTCCTGCTGTCTACTAACTCTTAAACCACTATGTAGCTACAATAAAAAAAATGGTTACTCTGGGAAAAGGAAAAAAAATATTATGAACATGAGAAGCAGCAAAGCTAGGAAGAAATTCTGTAAATATACAAAGGTAAATTCACATGACCACGTTTCTTTATATTTTCTGGGGTTTACTTCAGAACTGTGAATTAGCATATCGGTATTTTGGCATTATTCCTGTTGGAGCTTTCGTTCTCCTTAAGTTTCAGCAAACAAGGCACATATGCATATACTGGGCCTGATTTTCATCTTCACCATGGTCCCATCATCCCAAGAGGGCAGGAGGCAGGAGTCAGCTGTAATAAATTCTGTTTATGAAAAACATAGGTAGGAAGAACTCAATTCTTCCAGAAAAGAAACAAGATTTTTTGTTTCATGTGATACCACCCACAGTTGTCAGCTTACTTAACAACACATTACAACTAGGCAGGTCCTGGAGATCTGTCAGAACTGTGCATCTGTCAGGGTGCAGTACCTCAATATTCACTGTTTTATTCTAACTATACAGCAACCAAATTTCTGATGAGAATGTCCAAGATGCACATGCCGAAATGCGTGCAACTGGATCAGTACACACAGGAGTGGCTACAGGAGTTACACAAAACAGATGGCATCCCCCAAGTCAGCGGTGAGGGTGCTCTCATCCCAGTAACTACCAACACTGTTTTGTAAACATTGTGCCTCCTTACAGTGGTTCTTGGAAAATAAAATTTGTATTCTTCTCATCCTTTGCCTAAATTATGTAACTTAATCAACTGCACTGCATAATTCCCAAAACCTAACTGCTTTCTCAGAAAAAGCAAAAAAAAAAAAAAGGAAAAAAAAATGAAAGAAAAAAAAGAAAAGAAGCTGCACTCACTGCCAAAAATCATGGTTTTGTTATTAGAAAACACAACTGGGATGGTACAGAGGCCAAAGCTGAGGTCGGCTGAGAAACTCTTGTACCACCAGCAGCAGAAGTGCAGGGGAGGGCTGAGGCGGGCGCAGAGAGAGCACCACGTACGCATGTTGATACAAGCTGAATCCAAAAGGGAACATCGCTTCTTGTGCTAATGTATTCTTTTGAATTGACTGTGACTGCCAGTGCAGTTAGCTACGTTTGTACAGAACATCCTGCTGTGGTCAAGGGTAGTTATAAAAATATATTTACCCCTTCATAGACAGGGGCAAAAAAAAAAAAAAAAGGCCTTTAATACAGAATATGAATAAATATGTAAGTCTTTTACTGGAACAGCTTTATGCTACTGTGAAATGCATTTAAGACTAAGGCATATGGAAAACAAGAGTCATAATTAAAGAGCAAGGCATAGTACATCTAATGGAGACAATCTAAGTTGTACAAATATGACCTAATTTAATATAGTTTTTAGTCAATGGTACATTTATAAAGTAACAGGCCTTGAAGAAATACACTTCATGTACATACTACTGATTTTATTACACATTTTAAAAAAAAATAAAAGCCAATTATCTATATAAACTTTTCTCCCTTGTTCTTATTCTCATTTCCTCATACAGATAATGGACTTCTCCCAGTTTCTGTTGATTTTGAAGAAAACTTGAAAGCATTGGAAAAAATCTTCAAGGACTGTAAGACAACAGCCATTACTGGAACAAGCCCACGTGGATGAATATTTTAACCACAGTTTCTCCACTTAAGAGGAAACCAATCTCTCAGATCACTAAGAATCAAACAGCAGATTTTCATAATGGATAGTAAATAAAGTTTCGTTACCTACCAGTAAATGTTTACCACAGCTGAGAACAGGTTGTTTAGCTATAACCAACAAAAGCCTGGCAAAACCTTTCCAAAAACACAGTGAGCAAAACCAATCCACCACGTAAGAAGAAATAGGCTCTCCTCTATCTGCTGTATTTTTAATTAACCTCTAATTCATAGTGAGATGGGGCATAAGTCTGGGCCTCTGCAGGCAAAAGGATTTTGTTCATTGTGATTACAGCATGTTTTATTAAAAACCCAAATGAAGATTTGTTTCCCTGAAGCTCTAGCTCACTAACAGCTCTGGCAGAAGGATGAATGACAGCATCAAACCTCATCAGCCCAGAAACAAAGAATGCCAACAACTTGTCTAACCTGTAGATCAGATGTTGCAGGATTCACTTGAATTAATACATTTTGAATCAGAGCATTTCTTTGAAACAACAGTCTGACCAACTTAAGCAACTTTCAGGGATGGAGAACCAAAGCCAACCCACTGCAACATTTAGAAACTTGCTCTACTGGTCAGTCACCTTCACTGTCAAAATATTTGTATAGATTTTCTTTTTCCTCCATTATAATTCATTTCTTACTGCCTATTTTTAAAGGCCTGAAGTTATTTTGGGCACATAGGTACACCAACCCAATACCACTTCACTTTCAGTCTCTGTTTCATACTGTGAAAAACTTCCTAACCAACAGGTCTTGCATCACTGCTATGTTCTGTGCAGAAATTAGGTGCAAATTCAAACCCAGCATTTAACACGAGAAAACATCAGGCCAAGCAGGAAAGAGAAAAGAATTACAAAGTCGAGTTTGGCCAGAGGGGAGAGACAGAGAAACAAGGAAGATAAGCTGTGGGGTTTTGGGAGAAAGAAACACACACACACACACACAAACACTCCTCACCCCGGCTCCCAGAAAATGCAGTGTTTGCCTCTGGTGAAGGCTATTTCCCCTTCTGCCTTTCACAGGTAGCAGCCCCAGCCAGTCACTCCTGAGGTGCTCCCAGAGTCACTCTGCTCACTTGTACTCACCGTCACACACTGTCAGCACCCGCTCTGCTGGGCACAAACATTTCTACAGACAGATTGCTCTGGACAGTGAAAACCAAAGAGTGGCTACAGGCAGCAGCTGCAAAGCCTGTTTCTGTGACCTCTCCCTCCCCAGTGTTTACATGGGAAGGATGGAATGCCATAGAGCATACCCTCTGAGGTACAGTTGACTAAAACAGCTTTGCAAAGCCAGTCTCAAAACACATCTTTCCCACGTTCTTGGGAGCTGCAGCTATTTAAATTATCATCTTGAAATATTAAACTACTCACTTCCTCGTTTTAGCATTAAAAACAAAACAGCAACAGAACAACTGGGAAAAACATACTTGACATGACATGTCCCATGTCTGACCCATCTGACCCCTGCTCAGAGCAGAGATCCAATACTGACACTCATGCCCACGCAGAAACAGGGGACCCAAGGAGAGGAGGGACAAAAAACATCTGAAACTCCATCCAAACAACAATACTTGTGGTACAAAGGAAGAGGACACGGGGCACACAACAGAGTTCAGGATGATGGACTAGCCTGTGATACTACAAAGGCAAGGTCTCCTCTCCCAAGTGTGTCTGTGAGGAATCACACCTGTCCCTGGGATCAATTCTTACCTCATCACACTAACGTAAATGCAGTTATCCTGACTTGCATCAATGAGAGATTGGAACACAACTCTTTAAAAGTAAGTTTTATATTTTCTTGTGTTGTTTTAATGCCAATAAACAGGAAATACTTTGCTCTCAGACTCTCCGGGGACGTGCCATACTCCTTACACCAGATCAGCCATTAAGAAGCAGTGACTGTTCAGCATGGGAAGGAACATCTAGATATCCACATCAGCTGTGTTGCTTGGCTACTGAGAAAGAAGGAGAAAGATTTAAAAGAGAAAGTAGGTAGAAACAACAGTTTTGGGAAACATTTGAACAAAACAAGAGCTCTGCAAGGAAAAAAAAGTAACTCTTTCTATAACTCTATTATAGAAAACAATGGGAGTTTGACATAATTCCAGAGGCTATGAGAGAATGAATCTGTAACTAGCCTGTGATATGCATTTCCAATACCTCAATACAAATCTATTTCATTAGAGAAAAAGAAATAAAATATTGAGGAGCATTTGAAATGAATACCATATAAAAAAGCAAGAAAGACCATCGAGGTTCATTAAATGATGTTCTCTTCCACACAGAAGCCTGAAACATGGAGAGAATTGGAAACCAGATTTTTATCAAACCATCTCTGGAGGAAGTAGATAACGTAATTCAGAAAATGGAATAAAGATTCAGGGAGAGGAAAGGGAAAGCACACAACCAAAAAAAAAAAAAAAATCCCATGAGTGTAGAAAGACTTCAAGAATATGGAAAACATTTCCAAGTGCAGACCTAGAATTAGATAAAGAGAGGAGTCAAGAACTTTTCACCCTAAGAGTCTTGCTTCACAGAGGGGAAAAGGGGCAGGTGTGCCTGAAATACAGGAACATCTGGACTTTGTTAAGTCTTAGTTATGCAAGCACGGATCATCTTAATTAACCAGACTTTGAGAACTGTCAGGAAGACAAAGATTAATTCTGTTTAACTCCATGAATAATACTTTTTAAGAACAAAAGGGCTCAGCCTGCACAGTAGCTTCATCAAGAAAGATAAACTTCTTATTCCCACAGTGGTACAGTAAAGAAGAGGAAAAAATACTGCATAAAAATTTAAAAGAGAAAAATGCACCTTCTATTAAGCAGTACCTTCATACAAATATACATGACTGCAACTGTGCAGAAACAACTCAGCCCTAAAAAAACCACCAAACCAACCCCACAACCCAAAAAACTAAAACTAGAATAAACCTTGTGTCAGGATCTATTTTCTGTATGCTCAAGTATTTTTTCCCATGTTTCTGCTCACAATCTTGCTGTATCCTCACCCATGGCAAGCTCCCATGGCTATCGGCTCAGTGAGCCCAATGCTATCCCCTGCACATGCAAGGCCACTGCCAGCCCTCCTCAGAAAGGTAAGTGCTTCCCTAGTGAGAACACCTGTCCTGTGAAGCAGAGTCCATTCCATTTAGTGAAAAGCCTTTTCCAATTTGGCCTGAATAAACTTCTTTTCATGGCTGTCTGCCCAAATAGCTCAGGTCTCACTTTATTCCTGGTCCAACTGCTCACCTAAACTACCTGAAATGGCTCATTTTGTAGTGTGCTTCTAGCACTCAAATCACAGGCCAGGAGGAGTTGAGCCCTTGCATCCTCCTCCCTGAAAGAGAATTGGAAATTCAAACTAGAGCTTAGTCAAAGACTAGCTGTCCTGAGGATTTAATTCTGCATCTCCATCTGTATTTTACACTGAGTTTTCACCAGAGAAGATGTTGTTTTGCTATTTCCTTTCACGTTGCTGTTTCAGTAGTTTTGGGAGCTACCTCTCTATTTCACTCTGTCATCAGGGAACTGGGGGCCATTTTCTGCACTGAAACTGCTTTGTTCAACACCCAGTCATACCTACAAGATCACAGATAAGTAAGTAACTATGACAAACAGCAGAGTTTCCCCTGCATCAACTTGTACATCCGCATCAGACTCCTCAGTTTTGCTACTCCATTTTGTTTTCTCTCAGGTGTAAACACAGTGCCAACACATTACCCTGCTTTGTTATCCAGCTATGGTAATACAGCTTTGATGTTACTCAAAGTTTAACTTCATTGAAGTTGTGTTTAACACGCCATGAACAGAATCACCTTGTGCATCACATCCTGCCTGCCTGTTAGAAGCCAGAGTACACCTGGTACTCTGCACTGCAAACAGACCTCTGCCACCATACCTTCAGGTTATTGCCCTAAATTTGCATTGATATCAGTCAACTAGAATTCAGGGTTTCTTACAGTATGGCATTGCTATTACTCCATTGTATTCCTATCTAAATATTATGCCACTAAATTCACCTTTGAAGACAACTTTCATGTGTTTGACCAGCATTGACAAAGAAGAATTTAGTTACTTGTTCTGCCATAAACACATTTTCATAGCACACTACCCTTCTTTCTAAACACTTTGAAGCTGAAGAGGGAATAAAGCATTACCACAGAATGGGCATAATACAGAACCAGTGCTCAAAGTTATAGCATTCTACATTTCTAAAAACAGCGTCAGCCACAATAAATGCTAAGGCACTACAGTACAATACAGACCCATATCACTTACAAGATTAACACAAAGGTTTTTGATAAAAGTACTTCAGAAAGTCCATACATGTGATATTTTCTCCTATATCACACATGAAAATATCAAGACATTAATGCAGAATAAAATATTAAAACAATAGTACCTTTGCACATTGTATTAGCCTTGGCCTGTAAGGAATTATCTGACCAAGACCAGCAAGACTACGTGCTCTAGCTAATAATCTGCACAGCTACACGCAT
Organism: Cyanoderma ruficeps; assembly: GCA_008694505.1. Taxonomy (NCBI): domain Eukaryota; kingdom Metazoa; phylum Chordata; class Aves; order Passeriformes; family Timaliidae; genus Cyanoderma; species Cyanoderma ruficeps. The sequence continues at coordinate 17,872,374 of VZDJ01007749.1, forward strand.
GAAAAGACTTTCCCCCAGCTTTTCAGGTGCCATTGTCTTAGTTTTTAGGGTAAGAAGAGGGAGTTCATATACTTTACAGATTGTCTGGACCAACAAGACCTAGCCTTCCCAAGGATTATCATCCTTGCAGTCACTCAGCGCAACAGAAATTGGCAGCAATGGCTGGAGAAGGAGAAGGAGTTGGAGAAAGGGCAGGTATTTTGAAGGATGGTCAGGAGCAAGTCATTCAGGAATGTGAGAGGGTAACTGTCCTTGACATTTGCAAACTGGCAAGCACTGTACAGCAGTGTCCAGGCTGCAACTATAAAATGCTTTAAGTACTGCGGCTAGAGTTTAGCTTTGGTCACTCAGAACTCAATGTTTTTAAATAAATACTTTTATGAACTACAAATGTACCAGTGAGCATGTCCAGCTTTTGCAGGACACTAAACATCCTTCACATACCCTGTGGCTAATGTTTCACCCTGGACACCGGCTACCCACTGTCAACGTAATAAGAAGTCCAAGCATTTAAAAAACTTCTAAAGAGGTAAGTCTGGTTTACAAGAAAATGGCAACATTTAAATATTTGTAGATCTGTGTGCACATTTGAATCACCACGCACACACAAACACATGGAGCTCAGAAGTCTTTGCCTTTCCATTTCTGTATTTTTGTGAGCAACTGGGACGCAACTTCAAACTTCTCCATCTTAAAATATTAAATTAAAAAAAAAAAAAAAGACACAGACATACAGAGAGACAGAAAGGAAAGTATGGGTCTCATGCCTAAACATGAAGAATCAAGATCTTCACAGTAACTATTTGTGTAACTCTTGGTAGGAGCTACCAGTGCAATGACAAATAATTTTCTCAGTTTTTTTCATTAACAGACAGATTCCTCAAGGTGGGATGGATAAAATTATACTGATAACTGCACTTCAAACTGTGCACAAACATGGACTTGGCAATACTGTACAACAGAAAAAGAAGAGGAAAAAGTAGGAGTTATCCCTCAGAATCTTACCAATGCCAGGATTTAGTATACCTGTATCTGAGGCCTGAAGCCTCTACTGAAAAGGCCCTTCCTCACTTGGGAAGGGGGAGAAGACAATAAAAACCAGAGGACAGAAGTCGGTTAGAAGTGAACATTATCCATTTAAACTGCTAATGGCAAGCTCTGTTGTTATATTTTTATCAATGCTTTTCTGCAAATTACTTTTATCAGTGATAATTTAGCTTTTATTTCATTATCTGGCAGAGCAGACAAAAGGAAAACAGATTTGTTTTACAACAGCTCCAGCACTTGCTCTGTCCATTAACATTGACAGACGAAGGTAAATTAAAGCCCTTAGACCACATTTTCAGCATATGTGGCACTAAGGTCTCTGTTTCTAACCAATATGTGTTTCTAAAGGACAAGAGATTTCATGCTAATGCTTTTATTCTCTCCACACAGTTAATGCAAGTTTCTGTATTTTTTCTCAATTCAGTTCTATGTGCTTCCAAAAAATATCAGGACAATCAGACAACAAGAAAAATACTACATTTCAGTCAACTGAAGAGTGAAATAGCACTTTCCCTTCTTCCAGTTTTCTTAAGACCATAAAACCACCGAGATGTTGTGCTTGATTAAAATAATAAATAAGCATAAAGAACTCTTGGAGGACTTAATTTTGTTCCAATGCTCCTCTTTGTCCTTTTTTTAGCAATGTTTTCAGCTATTCTACTTACTTCAGTAGAGGTAAACAGATTGCTTTATAACTTTCATCTAAAATAATAAACTTATTTATAGAAGCTAATGTAGCAAGCCAGTCGTTCTGGGCAAACAGTGGGCTCTCCATTTCAAGGATAGTTTAATGGCTTGGATTACAAACAATTTTGCAAGAAAAACAACAAAATATTATTGACTGCTCTAAAAGTGCAAGTAATTAGTCATTAGTAATAACCATTTTAACTAAATAATACAGTCACTTCTGTTCTTTTATGAAATAGCCTTTCACTTGGACTTAACACAAAAGCCATATTAAAAAAAACAGAATTTCAAAGTCTGAACTGACAGCCAGATATTCTGGCTTGCTCTGAAGACTACTTGTGTTACCCTTAAAATATATATATTCTTTAATTTTAGATATTTGGGATAGTTCTAATTTGGGATATACAACCCACATAAAAGGTCTCTTTCTCAAAGGCAATAAATAATGTCATTACCAGTTGTTCAGTCTGAAATCGCTGCCATAACCCAAGAATAAACATTTATTAACATATACTGCAAAATTAAAAGCTAGTAACAAAGCATTTCAAAGAAAGAATATTCTACTTTGTAGAGGCAAAATGAAAGACTTCTGCTACCATAATTTCTTTTTTGACTATTCAGGTTTGTGACAAATTACCCCAACACTGTCAAGTGTCTTTTCATCTTCTAATAAATCCCTCAGTTTTCTCAGAATAAGGTTTTTAAAAGTCTCAGATAAATTTAATTTAGTTTTTATGTCTCTTCAGCAAACATTACATGACCAATTACAAACAAATGTTATTGCTGGGGCAGGTCACATTGATGAAAATAGATTAATATTAAAGCACATGGAAATTTGGAAGAGCAAGAAAATATTTCTTGGACTACCACCAAGGCAATTTTAAAGCATAAACATGAATATAATTTAATCATTTCCTTACAAGCAGCCTTCACTACAGGGCTCCCAAAGAAATGACAAAAATGAAGTGTCAGAGTATGTATTTTAAGAGGACCTTTACTGTGATGGGGGAGGAGGAAGAACATGGTAGTTGAGTATTTTTAACCAGCTTTACAGAGATGAGTATAAATCAAGCTCTTACGAATCTTCCCTGTCATAACCCACAACAGAGGTCAAAGGTCGAAGCTTTCCCAGAGATTCACTGTGCACAACAAACACTAAAAGTTCCTTAAATTTAGTTTATATATAAGAGCAAAAGTGCTGTGCCCAGTGACATCTAATACAATCCCATAGTACTGAACAGGGCATAAGCAGGGCAGGCAAAAGCACAAAATGGCCACATTTTCAACTAGCCAGTTGCACCAGTTAGTGCTCTTACACTCTTTAAAACGTGCTGTGAAAGGACAACTAAACCAATCCTTTACTGCAGACATCGGACATATTTTGCTATAAATAGTGTAATTTTCTCCTAATGCATTACAATTATTTGTGAACTATTATTAACCTTTACAAAAGGACTTGGGGGTGGCTCACCTTTTATTTATTTATTTTTTCTTTTTTTCTGAGCACAGATCCAGTGAATAATTTGGAGTAATTTGAGATTGTGAGCTCTGCAAGCTGGACTGGAGCAGTGAGTTCAATACCCTGCGGCAAACCTGGGGGATGCCTGGCGGGAGCTTGGCTGCTCGGCCAGAGCTAAAGCCCTTGGCTCTCATGCTAGGCATCTGACCTGTACAGTATTCCATGTCTATAATTTATCTGCAAACAACATCAGGGGAATCAGTAGGTGAGGGGAAGCTGCTGGGTGTGTGTGCTGAACTGTCGAGGTACCTGTCATTCCAACTGTGCTTTAGGGCTCACTCTTCCACTCTTCCAATACTGTCTCCAATCAAGCAATAAAATAAAATTAAAATCAAAAAAATCTAAACAAAACACTTTTCCTTGAACTTTTTGAAACACTTAAAAAATTAAAAGAGTCACTATAATGGAGGTGGTTCCAGAAGAAGCTATCAGCACAATCAAAAAGGCAAAGAGAAACCCCTGAGTTTCACAAGACATTGTCATCAACAGCAAGCTCAACATAAGGAGATTTTTTCTGCCCCAAGCTGTTCATACAGCACAGGGGAAGAACAAAGGGACATTAATGATGCTGCTGCACGTACTGCACAGCCTGACTAGCATCAGAGAAGTGCTGAAGAGCCTGAGGCCCCTAGTCTCTTGCTCCACCAGATGCCCTGTCTACAGCCACCCACCGCCCAACATCTGCTGCAGGTTCCGCTGAAGCCAGCGCCAAACACTCCAGAAAAGTTGAGTTTTCACAACATGATGCAAATGAGAATTTAGCTTCAGCTGGTTTGTGAATACAGCTGCTACCCATAAATCTATCTTCTTCACACTCAGGTGATCTTTGACATTACCATGCCCTACAAATATCTACAACTTGTTTGGCACATGATGTTTCAAAAACAAGAACAGCTTTGTAATTATGGTTTGGCTTTGTATATAAGTCGTGGTAACCACAAAACATATTTAAGGTGATTTGCTGTATATGCAATTCTATCAAGCACATAAACATCCCTCTCCTAAACAGAACACATTTGCCTTAACTATCCTGGTGTCCCCCCAGCTTTTTGGAGGGCACATAACCATCTCCTCTCTTTGTCACTCTCTGCCTACACCAGCACACTCCTTTCTGTCAGTGCCTCACTCCTTCTCCTTTGACATCTCAAAAGTCTCCACCACAGACTTCATACTTTCTTAATAGTAACAGATGCACAGAAGAGTTTCAGCATCTGCATATGCTAAGTGCCTTCAATCCCTCAGTAAAGTCGCCCTACAGGAAGCAAATGCAAATTACTACCTTCTAGACATAAGGCACGGTCCTGGGCACCTTGTTATTAAATCATTAACCTTCGCCTTTCATTTTACCTATGTTTTCAATATTCAAATGTTGCTTGAAATAGACCACCTTAGTACTTCCCCATGCTGCAATTTGTTACCAAGTGCTTCACTCACAATGATTGAACAGTGACAAACAAATGAGAGTACCAGTTCCCAAGCAACAAGACAGCAGTTCAATAATTACTGCAAAAGTTAATAACGGTGTCCCCATAAAACCCTGCAAAAACCTGTTTATCATTCCTATGCAATCCCTAAACCAAGATTTTCAAAGAGCCCTAAATACCATTTTCTCTGCCTTCAAGGCTATAGCTCTGCACCCTACTGATGCTCCAGTTTATCAGAAGATGATGCTAACCATGGTTGGTATCTTATCTCTGTAATCCCCCAGGGTTAGGCCAAGGCTAGTGTTGTTCTAGGGGTATGTAAAAATGTGTTTTGCTGTGGAAACAACCACATCTAATTTGGTGAAAAGCCTGAATAATTGGTATGTAATAATTATGGTTGCCAGTACCAAATGTTTGTTTTCCTGGGAAAAAAAAACCCAAACAACAACAAAAAACAAACCAGAATTTCATAAGAGCCCTTATCTATTAAACATAAGACCAAAAGTTGGTTCATACACATATTAATAACGTATTAGATATACGACTACGAGATGTTTCGTCAAAAAGCATGTATGGCTGCTGAATTCAGTGGGAGGGGGTTTTGCCATTGATTTGGATAGAGTGAAAGTAAAGCTGGTTTGCCCCTTCATCAACCCTTTCAGTCCTCTTGGTGTACCCTTGCCTACAGAGGAATATACAGCAATATCCCTGGCAGGCAAAGGGAGAGGTTGATGTAGCCCAGCATCTTCCCATCAGCCCACCTCAATCAGCAGACTTCAAGGAGGACACAGAAAGCAGAGATGCTCCCCCAAAACATTCTCCCAGCCTCCTTGCCTCTCAGCCTTCCCCTGAGCACTGACCCCAAGAAACTCTGTCTGGTCAAACCTCCCGCAGTGGCTGTGGGTGCTTGTGAGGACTCAAGTCCAGCACACATCCAAACCCTGGAACCCTTTGAGACTGCCTGCTGCAGTGGGCCAGCACAGCACTCAGGAGAAGAGCTGCTCATCTGCCTTCACAGCTCCTGGTCCTGTCCTGCCAGCCCTCCCTTTGCACCCAGCCTACAGCAGTCTCCTCAGGAGAAAGCCATGCTGCTGAACAGAGCTCCCCCCTTGGTTCTTTCCCAACCCCCAGGCAACATTGGTGCTGCAAACGCCACCTCCACCCAAAAGGACAACCTCACCAAGCCTGCAGAGGCTTCAGTAACAGCAGAAATGTGTGCCCCTTGTCTTCTGTTAAAGTCCCCTTTGCATTAAGCTCTTCTTTAAAAAATGTTCGCATACTTACTTAATAAAGCAAACAAAAAAAATGGGGAGGGGGTTTCCTATTTAGAGAAACTGAAGTGTGAACACTACATAAGATGTCATCATTCTTTCTAGGACTTTTGTTTTAATATTTTGAAAGGGTGCATTTTCACAATTTGTATTGCACAGCCCTACATCCCCATCGTACCCTAATGCTTCAAAAATCTTAAAAAAACTCCCCAAAAATCACCATAAGCAAAAGTTAACATTTACTATTCACTTCTGTTTGTTCTGACAGATCGGTCAACCAGGAATCCTTCCAGATCTCTATTTTCTGTAGTATGGCTAAGACTGTATTTCCTCACCATAGCATATGCTGGCTGTTAATGTTAATTTTACTGTTCTTTCACTTCATTTTTTTTCAAACCACACCCATTTAAGCTTTTTATGCATATTTAAACATACAAATGTACTAATTATTGTTATCAGACCTATCCTCTAAGAGGCTAAATATACTGAATTACTACATCAGGCAGTAGGAGAAGCTCTTCCAAAACTCCTGAGGTCCTCAGTACTTAATGAGACTGGATTTTATAGAATATATTAAAATTGTAGTTACACACCTACAGCATTCCCTCATGTGCACAGGTCTCTAATGACAGCAGCATACAAGTTACATTGCATGAGAAATGTCATGTTCTGCTGTAGTGTCACAAGCTTGGCTTTCCCTGCTGAGAAGACTACAACCTCTGGGCAAGTGCCATTAAAAATTTTTAAATTATAAGAATAAACTAAATATTGGCAACTCTCTCTCAACAACAGTACCTGTATGAGAAGTCTCTCCTTCCCCCCTGAACGCTGCCTGGGAAAGAGGTTCACAGGTGTTGCCCCTGTGCCAGCTGCAGCATACAGCTCATGAAAAGCACTCTAATGCTCTTTGGCACAGCGAGCATAGCTGCATGTCTGCTGCTCCCAGTTAGCCTTTATACGGACTTCCCTAGATAAATTTATTCCTGCCCCTGTAAGAGTTCAGCCTGAGAAACACCAAGCAAGCTCTCCTGCTTCAGGAAGGAGCAGGCGTGCAGGCTGAAAATACTTGGTGTTAAGGGAGCTGCTCCCTTCTGCTTTATCTGTGAGCACAGGCACTTAGGAAGCGTGTATCTCCCCTAACACACCCCTCAAAGGAGAGCAGTATCTCTGCACACCAAAAGCCAAGTGACGGAGGCTGCTGTACCCCCAGAGATACCTATCACTGCTCTCCTGCGGCAGGACACACGTTGGATGGGCCATCAGTGTCCTTAACATAAGCCTGCACGAAGCTCCAGGTGTGGCTGTGGCCCCAGCTCTGAAAGCAGATTAATGCATACAGCTACACAAGTGTTTACTCGACTGAGATCCACATTTAAACACAGATACAAGGGAACAATCCCAAGCTGTTTACTGGGACAAAACTCCCACTAAATGCAGTGGGTATCTGTCTGCCTGTACAGCTGAGGATTAAACCCCCAAACCTTCTGCAGTGCCCATTTGCACATTTCTAAATCATCAAAGAAAAAGGAAAAGTGAACATGCCCATGTGACCATGGATCTCTCCAACATTTAGCTACATTGGGATTCAGAGAGCATGTGTGCTTTTTTAACACTGCTGAAAGGACTAAGGCTCAGCCCATCTTTTATGAACAAGAGTTTCTAAATCTTGTTATTCTACATGCAGAGTAAATTTCCAGCTTCAACTTTATAAGCAAAACAATTTTTCTGAAATCACTCAAAATGATGCACACACGAGGAACATACACTTATTAAAAGAAATGTCAGGTCCTAAAATATCTCTCTAATTGATTCCATTAGGAGAGAAAATCCATCTTTATTGGCAGTGAACTGTGTTCTCCAGCTGGCTGAGCAGTGCTCAGCCCAACACCTTTTACAACACCTTTTATGCATCTTCTCTAATCTTAGGGCCAACGCCAGCATCAGTCTACTTCAACCATACAATTCATATTCGTACGGCTTATCCAGGACTCCAAACCCATCACTGAGGAGCAGGCTTGTTTCTTTTCTCCCTCATTGGTCAAAACATTTTCAGGGTTAATCTAGTTTATTTGGCAACCATGCTGCTAGAGCTGTTTGGTCAAGCCATACCAGGATTTCTGGCTTTGCATCCATCTGTCAAAAATGCAGTACATGTAATACACGCCCCCAAGAAGTGCTCGTATTCCCAATATCATAAAATGGTTTGCTACATGTCAGTAGTATCACCACTCTATTACTCTGACAATTCTCCAAGTATGGTATTAGCTGGAGTGTAGCCATTAAAATGGTGATCCCAAGAATATAAGGTAATAAACCAGACTACAGCCTTTAAGTGAAAGCTGTCTCATAACACACATTAACCAGTAGAAGTTTATTTTCCATTAAATTAATCAGATTAAAAGACAGTGTTGCTAGAAGTCATGGGTAGGCAGCATGGCTTTTTCTGTGACAACTGGATAACCTGGATTCATGGAAAAGATGATGGTATGAGACAATTTAAATAGAATCTCATATAACTGTGATGACTGAATCAAATCTAATGCTTTCCCTTAAAATGATTCTTCTGTCTCTTCAAAGCAGATAGTATTTAACTGGAAGATCATACATGACCTGGGAATATATAACAGAAAAAATCAGTACAGTCTATTGAGTAAGTTTACAAACATACCGAAGTGACTATTTTGTCATCTCTACTCTTCAGCTTTTCAAAGCCATGCCAGGAACAGGTTTGCCAAAGAACATGAGTAACAGTTTGAAAACTGTGTTTAAACTGTGTAGAAAGTGTCAAGTTAGACAAACATCTTTCTGAAAATGAGTTACTGACAAAGCTCTGTAAGTACACACAGTGTTCTAGGTATAACTACATGTGCAAACACAAATATTTAGAAAATAATCAGGATAAGTGACATGGCACAAGCCGCAATGAAATGCACTTTCAAAATACACAGAAATAATCTAGGCTAGTAAATGGTAAACATCATTAAATAAGCTTGCTTCAACAGTAATGCAAAACTAATGCATATTTTAACCATGGACAGTTGCAGAAACAACTTGTGTGGAAGCACTAAAAACCATCAGCATGAAAATACTGTTTTCTGAAACTCCCTGAAATTCCTATCATTGTCTTTAACACTCTGGATACCTGGAGCATGTTTTCAGGGCAAATGTAAGGACTTTTAACTGAGGGACTGTTAGCAATACCAAGAATTTCAGAGCCCTCTGAAAGTGCGCTTTCATTGCGCGCTGCCTCCCCCATCCTCAATTAGCGCCTACATTTGCTACAGAAATCAGAGCAACAGCAGCATGTATTTCGAAGGTGCAGTCAATGCGAATTCGTGCTTCACGCTTATCTCGTCACGAGGCTGCAGCAGCCAACTTTATTGCCTTCAGACATGTCGGCCCTGACATACGCCTCCGCTGCCGGCGGTCTCCCCGTGGAAGGGTGCTTCCACTGGCGTCACCACCGGGACGCCTCCTGCCACTGACATGGCTCAGCCGCACGTTTGCAGGGCTGGCCTTTTAAAAAGTCGACCGTCTAAAGTAGGCAGTGACCAGAATGAGCCACAGTTATACAAGAAGCAAGGAAATATTATGCAAGACCACAGGAAGTCAGAGGAGACAGCATTCTGGGCAGGCCTGGCAAGGAGTCTGTGTGAACTTCAGCTAACAAGCAAAGCTCGGTCATTGGCGCCAAATTCAGCAGAGAACATTCCCAGTGCTGCAAAGGATAACACTCCCCATGCTTTTGCCAGTGGGCTGTGTTCCAGGACGCCATGTACCTGATGAAATGCAGATAAACCCGGGCCCTACTTTTCGCCAAGTTTTCATTTATTTTTAAAATTTGAGGCATATTTTGGTCCAACACTTGTTAGAAGTGGCAAATGGTTTATTTTCATGGCTTTAGTAATAGATCACTTGCTCTTTACACTCCCTGTAATTTCAACTACAATAAGTGACCTACAAAGAAAATGTTTGGCAGAAGCCTCATTTTTTCCACACATCTTGCCCATCTCTACCTCAAGGCTCCCTGCTAATAGGATATGTGAGGATTATGGATTCCTCTTCCCTTGGTATTTTGGAATGACCTCTGAAAATACACTTGGTGCAAAAGGATGACACCCACCTTGCACATAACTATACTATTTTAGTCTGCTTCAACATCAAAAGTAATTGTTTGGGGGTTGGGTTTGGTGGTTTTTTTTTCATTTTTGAAAGCTACCTCACACAGGTCCTAATAGGAGAAGACATCCATTAAAAGGCAGCAAAATTGATTTCCCAAATGACTGAAAAAATTTGCCTTAATTTGATAAACATTCATCATCTAGGAATACATGAGTTCAGAGAGGTTTTATGCTTTGTTCCAGGATTCACCTTTGAAATATCAGCGATAAAATGCTGGAGGTGGAAACCCAGTTTTAGGTTCACGCACACATACTGCCAAATAAGAAGCACAGCGTGCAGAGTCTTACACAACACAAAACAATTACCAATTGTGATGAGAGTAGACAAAGTGTTCTCAAGAGAATCTATTTTATGTTTGTAATCACCCTCAAAAAACACACAATAGCACTCTGCTTCCAGCAAATACATAATACAAACAAAAACCAAAGAGCAGTACTGCCTTGACTGGGGGAAGTGATTGTGAGAAGTATAAGCGATCTTCAGTACATATCAACTGCCAAAGCCAATGAACCAATTTTAAAAGTTTTCATCATTACCTTGGCTTACAGGAACAACAAAAATACGTAACTCTTAACAGGAGATTCCCACCTTTCACACGGTTTGCACATGAAAAGGTTCCCATAACCTACTGCTCTTGCAAAAATAATTAAACAAGCACTCCAACAACACAGGAAAGTGAAAATGTTGGTGGTGACAATGCCTTCATTGTTACTGCCAGTATAACAATGCCCAAAATTAATCATAACCCCAACAATCAACACCAGCATACACACAGTTGGGCCTCTCCAACCAAAACAGATCTTTCTACAGCCGGATCCAGAGTTACAGATGTTGAGAAGTGCAGTTGCTTCTCCAGCTGAACTCAGAGATTCCTATCCAGCAGAAACAAGTCTAGCTGCACTTCTCAAGGCCTGAGTGAAGTATACATTGGTGGTTTTAATGTGGCCAGTCTACATTAGCCCACAGTATTAAGTGTTAGAATTAATCATAGTAGCAGAGCAGTTTCTCCATCCACAACCAGTAAGTTCTAAGCATGCTAAAACACTCAGAAACGCCCAGAGTAAGGAACAGCATTTTATCTGTATCTATTTCTGCCAAATAGCAAGGCATATAGCTCACAATGAGTTTTTAAAACACCTCAAGGGTTAACTAGTGACCCAAGCTACAAAAGCAGCAAGCTGTTGTGCCAACAAGGGTGCTAGCAAAAACACACTTCTCTGGATTCTACAGACTGCTGGTGGGTCCTGGAAACTGTGGCACAGCAAGCTACAAGCATGTAGCTGGCTGGCACCTGGACTTCTTTGGCCATAGGAAGTCTTTTGTCTCTACAGGGAAATGGACTTGTGGTTGCAACTTTTCCCTGTAGCCATTACAAACACCTACTCCCAGTTATTTAATATCCTTGAGATCTCTACAGCTCTGTCAGAAAGGAAGGTAGACGCACCATAACCATGCAAACCTGGATCCCTTAAGGAAACAAGCTAGAGGAGGTTAATTCATCTAATCACTGTCTCATCTTCTATTAAAATTTTTTTGATTTCCAAGTAGTTCACTGAGCCGTAATCCTTCTCCATACTTCCTATATGCAATTCATATTCAGCTACAGCAAACTATAAAATACCTACAACTACAAGCACAGTAAGATATTTACTTCCTCTGAGCTGGAGGAGGAGATGTTTTGACTCTCAGCAGCAAGTATATCTCTAGGTTGAGGCCTTCTCTTTATTTTCCTTCAGTACATTGATTTCATGTTCCACGGCTTCACTAAAACATCTCCTGGTATGTGGGCAAACAGAGTGCACTGAAATACATTTGCTCACCAAATATTTCTTCTTGCAAGTGTAAATCAGAACTGACTTCCTATACAAGTAACAGTATGCTTGTTTTACTTTCCTCATACTTTACAAAAGTATTTCATTTGCTTAATCCACAAAAACCTTTAGTGAAATGATCACAAAACCCTCATTTAAGAGGGATGAAGGTTTATATCACACACAGCTGACATTTTATTTTCCTCAAAGGCATTTTCACAAAACAGTGCCCAGAGGTCGGAGGTAGGAACTGAACTCCATTTCGATAAAATTTCTAGACATTATGGACATGGAGGTTTTTCGGTACAAAAGCCAGAGCACTCCAACTGTTAATTAAGGTACAAAGATTAACTTAGGAAACCATTTTGACAGGAGAGCGCAGCTCAACAAATGCCTCAGTAGGCTCTTTCCACAGCTGTAACCTACTCAACATGCAGTATGCAATATAACATGAAATCATTCCATATTTGCACTGTAGTCATCACATGACTCCCTCTGAAGGAATGCTCTGTAATGACTTCACGTTGGCAGTGCTGCTTCTTAAAAGGTTTTAATAGGTGAGGTGGCAGACGCTCTTCCTCTTTCAGCTCTGCCTTTAGGTGGACTTCTTCTCCACATCAGCCATCGCTGCACCCAAAATCCCTACTGTGACCTGCAAACTTTGCTCCCTGCTCATTTTATCCCCCTGGTTAGAAGAGCTCTGAAGAGCTCCTATTTGAATAATTTGCTGTCATCTGCTTCCTTTAAAATACTTCTTTTTAAAAGTATCAGAAAGCAATAGTGCTGGTCACTCTGGTTCATGGCTTCATATCTGCCATTTGAAAAGCTGGAATTTAGTTACACCATGTTTACAGTGACATTTAGGTTTGAGGGGCGGGGGATGTTGTCCTAAGATTTGGCAGGCAAAGGGAAAGAAGTGTTATACAGATAACACGGCTTCTTGCACTATCTTCTTCAGGGCCTGCTCACACAGTGTGCAAAGCTGCCAAGTCTGTCTAAAATGTTGGGCTTTTCTCACTGTTTCTTCTTTACACTAAAAACTGTGTGGGCTCTGTCTTCAGGCCCACCCTGGCACCCGCACGCAAGAGAAGCCTTAACTGAATGAAGATCCACAGGCTTCAGTCTCTGAGTGAGATTGCATATGCTGACCTCTAAACCCATGCCACATTAACCCTGTATGTCAGCACCCTTCTACTTTCTTACAGCTCTCAGTTCAAAGAAACTGAGAGCAAATGATTGCTGGCTGAAACCCTGCTGAACTCTCTATCTGCAGAAAAGACCATTTTTGGTTTTGTTTTGTGACGGTCAAACCCTCCTTTTCACTCTTATTGCCCCACGGGTTGCTCACCTGCCTGCTCCGTGATGAAATCTGAAAGAATAAGGGCTTTTATCATCTCTGAGATGCTTTCAGGGTGTCGCAATCTCCTGTGGCCACCACAACACCCCCACCTTCTCTACTGCTTGGGGCGTCTAAATTGCAGATGGATCTTTTATGACAGGAGGACAAATTCAAAGGTGAAGCAAACGAAGGTGTGGGTCACCCGTCAGCACGTGGGTGTAACCTACATATTGAGGGATCATATGGAGTGGTGCAGTAAAGAAAGCAATTAACCAGGTAATATAGGAGTGAGAGATCACCAAACTCCCTCCACTTGACAACCTCCTATTAAAGTGTTTTCAAGTCAGGTTTATTCCACAAGCTTCTTGCCAACATATCTACAGCATTGTGTTAGGCATAGAAATAGAAAGTCCCTATCTTAAAAAGTTTACATTTTAAATAAATAAGACACACAAAGGGTGGAAGGAAGGATGTACTACCATCCCAGTTTTCCAGAGTGGGGAGCTAGGATAACTACAGTGACCAGTCAGACCACACTGTCCAGGCTACACGATCGGTGCAATGCTGCCCTGAGTACCCAGCAGGACAAAGAGCCGGGCCGAGCAAGGGGCTTTTGGAGAGGGTGTGGAGGAGAAAGGAGACAGAAGAAGCAACTGCAGAGACCAGACCCACTTGTTGAAGCTGTTTTTCAGCAGCCAGGTCAGCAGCCAGACGCGACTTTCACAGCCAGCTCTACTGAGAGTGGTGAAAAAGCTCAAGAGACAGAATCCAAAACACAATTTTATTCAGCCTCATTGCGCTTTGGCCCAGGTCTCCATGCCAGAGAGGCTTTGTTCAGGCCAGTCATGCAGCTGACAAACAAAAGTAGGGTTGGGGGGTTGGTTTTTCTTAAATGGGAAATAATGTCTGTTTCGAAACACCAGCATTAAGTTTCCCTCAAGATATCTGCTTCATTTGCTTCTATTTCATTTTCAAGCCAGCACATGCCTAAGTGAACGGGATAGTCCCCTTCTGTGAATCACTGGGAACATAAATACGGCTTTGCTGTTACGTAAAAAAGCCAGTAGAAGCACTAAGGCAACTTGAGCACAGAAAGGATGTTCCCATAAAAATGTCCCTCTGATTAGTAATGGCAATAAACACATCCTTCAAATCATTCACAGGGAAAAAAAAACCCCAAGAACCAGATTTATCAACTCAAACTGATAATCTTACAGCTGCAGCACAAAAACAGCCCACCCGCAGCTGAACCAAGCTATGCTCCCTCAGTGAAATGCAACATCTTCCACCTCATCATGCACATAAAAGTGCTGCATTAAGCAATAAAAGGGGTTAACATCCCCAAATGTCCACCTTCCCTTAAAAGCATAAATAACATCGTTTTGTTAAGACCAAGCATAATTATCTGTCTTGGCTAGATGAGGCATTGGTTTCCTCCTCTGTAAGCAAAAGTCAGCCATCCCATGTGTAAGAACTGGCCAATTCCAACTCTCTGCATTCTCTGATGTGCAAGACAACCTTACAGGACAACGGGAGCTGTGTCTCCCAGATCAACATGGGGATAACTGGAAGAAGTAAACCAAGAGCCACATTTGTCATGGTTTTCCTCTGCAACAGAGCAAGAATGGGAAAAGCCAGCAGCAAAGCCCTTCTACTCCTCCTTCAAAGACCATGTGGTGAAGGCAATACGCAGGGGCTATTCCAAAATGCTTGCTCTTTCCCAAAGGCTCTCCACCTTCACTGAATTAGACAAATGCAGCTTTTCCAGAAGAATCATCTGGCAAAAACTATAGGAAAATACCAAAAGCACTTTCACCAATTTGCAATCTTCTCTCACAGGTTACGAAACACATTGGAGGCAACTGAGACCTTAAAAAAAAAATCGTGGAGTGGAGTACAGCTGTAACTGGTCACTGGATTTGTATTCTGGAGAAATACTGCCTAAGGAGCTGTCTCATGATAAAGCCATTTAATGTTGAAGTTCTTCTCACACATCCACGTATGATGCTGACATTCCATAGATCACTTAAAAGCCATTTTTGCTCTAAGCAAACTTCCTATCAGCTTTAACACTTGCCATAAATACCTAAGAGTCTGAAGACACTGTCATTGCCATCAGCTAACGAGTTTGTTATTTCATCATAATGCCACACAAAAATCCAACCAGGTACAACCGCACTTATCATCTCAGAAGATACTTTGCTATTTGCAACAATTTCTGGATACAAGTTGCACAGGCAGCTAAAAGCTGGGCACATTCCTAGCAACATTCCCCATTTACAACTGTAGAAATACAGAGTGGGGTGGTTTCTTAATGTCTCAAAGATCTTTGAAGTATGTTGACAATAAGTACCCAATAATACCTAGAATTTACTGGCAGAGAGGGTGATACAATTGTATCAATTGTGAACGAACAGACAGGGCCTGAAGACCAGCAGCAGCCAGAGAATGTCCCAAACACAATAGCTGAATAGGATTGCTTTGTAGTTTATCATACGAATGCAAGTGCAAACGACTACAGCTGTGATACCAAGAGTTTAAGCCCCTTTTTACGGCAGTAAATACCTTAGGTATGCTAATGATGAAACAAAACACAAGGAATGTTCTTTAAAGCATACTTCCACCACCTTTACAAAAGTTGCCAAATAACCATCCCACTTCATACTTGCTTCAGCTTATTACCTAAGCAAATATTTATCTTACAAGAGCATGAATATATCTTAAATGAAAAATATTATACAGTAAATTCTGAACACCATCAGACAACTTGCACCAAAATTATGAGCCCTTAATGCAGGTTTTCCCATGCAGATTTAAAAAGGTTCATAAGGCCTCTGACACAACAAATGAGCACCAGCTTTCCCTTTTAAGAAGTGAAGAATAGGGCACATTTTGAAGATTTCATGCAAGTTATTCAGGCCACTGAACTGGGTTCTTAAACTGAAACAATTCAGGAAACCACCTTCTATGTATTAAATAATATATATACAAGGGATTCAGAAGCTGACTACATAAAGAAAACACATATACTCAGCCAAAGGTAGATATCACCTGGGATTACTATATTTCAAGTTATTATTATATCTGCTACTTCCAGTAATAGCTTTCCTGGGAAAGGCAAACATTTCTATCTCTCAGCATACACAGGCAGGTTTTTGAGAACATGGCTCTGAAATTATCAGTCCTTTGAGAACAATTTAGAAATTCTGTAAACATGCTGTTTTCATCTCTCCCATATTTTGACTTTCTTGTCTGTCTCTTGTGTCAGGAGCCAGTGAGGGGTTATGGAGGGCCTGCATTGCTATGTTTTCAATTATACTACAGTCTTTAAAAAGCTGTTCACATAACCAAAGCTAGAGAAGACCTTTGTCATTGCCAAGTCACACTTCCTGCCTAACCCAAGCCAAAGACGACTAAGTATTTTCATCATCAGACCTGGTAACTTGTCTAAGCAACTGCAGTTTTTGAAAGACTGGGACTGTTTTGAATTCAAGGCTTTAAGTGATGAGGGCCTTGTAAACAGTGTAAAAGGAACATGCAATGTTTTGGTTTAGCAGATAAATTTGAAGATTTCTCCCGAAAGGAAGACAGGAATCCGATTGAGGTCAAGCCACCAGACCAGACACGTGTATGTGTGTTGTAGACTCTGGTGCAGCAAAGATCTGGAAAAAAAAACCCAATTAAGTCTAACACAAGAAAAGAAAGACAAAGAAAAAAGAAAAATCTTTAAATTAACAAGAGACTTATAATTACTTAAGTCTTGTTCAAATGAATTTAAAACATCTGGTTTTCAATTAACAACACAGTGCAACACAGGAAATCTTTTAAAAATTAAGCCCAATCTAAAATGTTTCAGCAGTCTCCATATGTCTTGGCAATTTCTCAACCCTATCCCTTCATTTTAGTCTAGCTAAAACTAGAACACTAGCTCTTGTTTCCCTTGTGCTCTAGAAAATTATTTTCCAGAAAAATATTTGTTTTTACAGAATATATTCATCGACCGCATCTACAGCTTTTCCAGGGCTTGGTAGCCCATTGTTCAAAATTTGCACTTTATATCTTACCTTCATTTGCCTAACTCTGATCAAATATATTTTGATATATTAGATAATGAGTAACAAATATTTACAATAGATTAAGTTCACGTTTCAGTAGTTTCAAATAATTTCTAAATGATCTCAGTAATCTTATTACACATATACCTTCAGACAGACTGCTTGCTATCAAGTGCCATAAGTCATACCCACATGATTCACCCATTAGGAGAGCTGCACTATTTAAAAAAAAAAATCAAACAAACCCAAAACCCAGCCACACCACTCCCCCCCACCAAAAAAAGTCACCATGCACAACGCTCCCCATATCACTTCTAATTTTAGCTTTTCCTTGGATAACATAATTTCCTGAAACAAAAAGAGACTGCTCACACTCTTCTAGCTCCAAAATGTTATTATAAAAGTATTGTTATTTGTAGAAGTAGTTCAATGCACACAATATTTCATATCCAAATATAAAGGGATGTTTCAGTGCTTCAGCCTTCTGTCCCACCAGGGCTGTGGAGTAGGAGGTGAAAGCAACCAGGAATTACTGAGTTTTTTGTTGTTGTTGTTTTGGTTTGGGGTTTTTTTTGGGGGGGGGAGGGGGTTGGGGAGGGAGGGGATTTCAAGAATGAGGCAGACAACAGAGAGCAGCGTAGGACCCTGCACTCATCACTGTCCACTCATATATATGAAAAAACCAAGCAAAAAAATTCCCAGCCAAATCCCAGGTAAGTGCAGTCGTTCTCTCCATCAAATTCCTGCTTTACAGTCTGTCCAAATTCTGGCCTGGAGGTTTCATTCATGCAGGTCACAGCTGGGATTTAGGGACATGCCTTAAGAAGTAGGGACTGGAGGAATAGCTGGGCACAGGCAAGATGCAGTTTGAGAGATGTTCCTTGTTGGAAACACCAATATGCTGCTGGAATCTCTTTGATCAAACAGTCAGTTTGGTTCTGCAGATTTTCCACAAATACTCAAGATTAAAACACATGCTACTTAGTGTTTGCTTGAAAGCAAATCAGTGCATAAATACATACATGGCAGAATGAATCTGCATTTGTAACTTGAGGGGTGGTTTAATGCATTTACGTTAGGAATCAAAACCACTAAGGAGCTGTATTACCCTGGTTTATTCCTACTTGAGAGCACAAACAAAACAAAAATCTGTTTTTTCCTCATGCCCAAATGCACAGAATTTGTTCATAAAGCTGCAATAAGCCAGTATTAATCGTCCACCCACAGGCTAACATAAAGCATGTATAAAGTTTCTGAATTTTACAGACAATCTTCTTGGAGGCAACACCCCAAACATTCCCCTAAATCAAAGAAAACTGCTGATTCCACATATTAGCACACAGAGAAAGGGTCAAGACCAGGGCACCTCTTTGACTGAAGATCAGACATAAAAATTCAACTAAAGCAACTTTGCTTCTTGTCTGGCAAAACATTTGATGAGTTTCTATAGGATAAATACTGAATATTTGCTGTGTCACGTAAAGCAATGGACAGAGAAGCATAATAGAGATGCTATCCAACTTCAAACACTTTGTAACAACAGTCAAGTAAATTAAATTACCAGTCTAACTGTTTTCAGGCCCAAATATGCCCATTTAATCAAAATTTATTACGGCACATTTTGTTTCAGCAAAATTTTCTAGACCTAAATAAAGTCACAGAAGAAAGAACCAAAATCATAATTAGATTTGAGCTCTAGAAGTAAAGAGTATAATTAAGTTACTCTGGAACACTAGTTATTTATCAACCAATTGGCCTACTGTACTTTATGAAGCTACTTTTCAAATGCACAGTAAAATAGTTTCCAATTTTACAGATTTCAGAGTCTCCATGAAAAGTAGCTCCGTAAATGTAAGAAAGAAGGTGGGTTTTTCTAATAGAAGCAGTAAAGGTTTTATCCCCCTCAGATAACTACTTTATTATATTGCCTTTTAAGCAAATTGAGCACAAGAATGATAAATGAGAAAAAACCTGCCAGATGCATAATATTCATACTTGCACTTTCTCTTAATTTAAGAGAAGGGCTCTGACAACCTTGTGCCAGCTACTAGGAGTAGAACTATTTATAACTATTAAGATATAAATGTCACTATGAATATTGGAGTAATTAACACAATAGCATTTCACAAATGGCTTTAGCAGAATAAAACCATTCCATGTATTTAAATTATTTTTAAATACAATCTGCCTCTGTATTGCTCATTTCCTTACTTTAATGTTTATCCTAATAATAGCAAAAAGTTTAATGCTTGAAGAGTTCTGCCTCAACCACACCTAACAGCAGCTCCTGCTTGGAACCTGAAAACAAAAATACTTAATGCTTACGAATCCATCATAGTAAAAAAATACAAGTTAAAGATATAGAGAGATCCATTTTTGATACTCATGATGGATCTCCTGAATTAAACTGGTAATTAGCAGAGTCCTTAAAATATGCAAGACATTCCCAATGACCCACACAAGATGTGACAAAAGACGCAAAGAAAAGGACATGGCACAAAGATTGTGTTTAAGAAGGGCTGCTTTAACTTGCTCTAGGGCTTAGTGCTAAACACAAGCACAGCAAGCCCTTGGAGCATCCCTGCGAAACACAAATCCTCAGACACCCAGATCAGTTTGGGAGGATGGTACACACTGGGAGGCACTCACACTGCACACCGTTCCCACAGCAAAAGCCATTCAGTCTTCATCAGGCTGAAATACTTTGGCTCTATCGAGATGAAACCGCAGGAGCCGGGCAGCAGAAGCCGAGAGCTCCCAAGCAGGCCAGGTCACCAAGCCAGAGAGCTCAGCCCGACCTCTGCCCCATGTCACTGCAGGCAAAGGCAGAGCTGGGGGCAGCCGTGCAGCCTGTTCCTCCTCATTCCTGTACCCTTGGGCCACCCTCTGGTAGAAAAGCCAGACATCACGGTCTGTAGAAATGCACAAGGGGCAGTGAGTACAGAAACAGAAGGGGCAAAACCAAAGTAGGAAGGGTATGAGTGGTAAGGATCATTCAAGATGACCTGCAAGCTATGAAGTGCCTGAATGTGTACTGAAATGTAAATACAAATTTCTTAATGTTAACACGTCATAAGTATGTGCTAAACAGCCAATTTCAACAGATTGTTCACCAGGAATTCAGGAGATCACATTTCCTTTTGATAACTCCAAATAAGAAAAACTTCAAGGGCAGATGTGAACACAGAAGCAAACAGAAGTAAATAAAATACGTAGGCTATGCATGGGGAGATATTGAGCAATAATAAAACTAGAACAATTTTTTTTTTATGAAGATGAGTAATCTATGAAATAGTCTGCAAAGGAAAGTGTTCAAAGCTCCATCAGCTAAAGGACACGAAGTGAGGTTTAAAAGAGTATAAGGACCAACCTGGGTTGGCAAGAGGATGGACAAGATCATCTGTCACCACCATCACAGAATTAACAGGCAATAGGGAGTATACCTGGCAATAGTGCCACATGAAAATGTACTGGGGAGAACAAAACTGAGTGTCTCTTGAAATCTGCAGTTTAACGCCTTGGCACATCCAAATGCTCACATTTCCTGACATCCAAATTATATCCATTATGAGCGAGCAACTACCTGAGCTCTGGAGAGCTGTGCCATCAGGACGGTTTCCTCATCCTGAGGAGGAGCAGCCAAGAGTGACCTCAGCTTGGCAAAATGACTCTCCTGAAGGAAAAGGTCAGTGAAAATTGAGGCACAAAGCATCTCATTAGAGGGGCTCAACATCAAATAAAGCCCAAAGTAAAAGAGTAAGTGAAAGCAGTCTATTACCTAGACAATAACTGGGGGCAATCCCATTTCTTTACTATCTGGACCAGAAGAAGTTAAACAGATTTATGTAACATGACAGGGTTACGGTCACAAAACATATTGTGCAATTACATGGGGACCACTAGCACAGAAACACCTTGAGCTCCAAAATTGGTTTATTTTTCATACAACACAGAAAACAAACACAGAATTCCCCAAGTAACAACACAACTGAAAAGGTGAAGCCAAATGATGCATCCTTCTCAGTGGTACTTGACTTGCCCTGAGCCTGGTTTCAAACTTTTCCCAGACACTGTTGTCCATCCAGAACCGTCCATTTAGCACAGCATCCATTCCTAGCAAAATAACTGTGTCTTGCAAATCATTAAAAAACGCATCAAGATATTGTATCAGACTGCTCTAATTACACTAGGACTTACCTACCACTTGTTGCACTGCACAGCCATTACAGATATTTTTCCCTTAGCTTTTACTATTTTGCTAAAATGTGTTATGCCCTTTTATTCCTCCTTCTCCCAGTTTCTAATTACTGCCATTCTAAGAGAGTATTTAATGCTGTGTAGATATTTAAAAAAAAATAAGTTAAAAGAATAATCATATTAATCTCAGCTCTGTATCTTGGACTAACTTTAAATGTGGGAAATCAGCCTACTGAAAGTGCCATAACATTTGTCCAAACAAAGCAACTGCTCTTTTCTGCTGGCAAACAGAGCTTCAAAGGAGGACCTGAGGACGTTCTTCAACTTAAATGGACCATTAAGACCATCAAACATTACCTTCCTTAGAACATTTGTTTAACAGTAAGAGAACTGCTCCTCAACATCGTTTCAGAGCTGCCTGGAAATCTGGTAACACCGCCCTACCTTTTGTCCGTGAAAGTGATTTATAAATGCTATTAGCAAGTAGCTGCATATCTGGATAGAGATCAAGCAAACAGTACAGTATCTGTCGAACTCAAGGAATAAACCTACTCTATAATAGTACTGGAAATTCAAGAAAGCAAAACTATGTTATTTCAACAGGCTACATAGAGTACATCCCCAGGAGGGATATCCACAGCACACTGACAGGGGGGCAACAAGCCAACTATCTGAAATCCCTCACATGACACTCTCCCAGTTCTTCCACAAACATTAATTTATGCAACAATCCCATGAACCAGATAACAATTAGCCTACTTCTGAGAGAAACAGAAAAATTGTCACTGAATGTCACAATATTTAAAACCAGTGACAGAGTCAGGATCAGGGTTCAGACTTCAGTCCTGTATAGCCTGTGTTTGATCTGAAGAGTATTTCCACAAACCACTTCAGTATGCTGTCCTGCAAGATTAGACAGCGCTCAATCCCTCACTCTGCTTGAAAGTAAGAGGTTAAAACTGAGGCGATTAAGAGTGCCCCATTAAAAAGAGGTGATACAATGAATGCAGTGTGTTTCCAATATATGCACTATTTCATCCTCTTGCCTTATAAACGATCATAACACATTTTTCTAACTACATTGTACTGTACAATAATTTTTTACCTTTTCAATGTAAGACGTAAAATGTAAGTATATTTTGTACTCAGCACTCTACCTAGAACAAGATACTCTTGAGGCAACTGTTTAACCTTAATACGTCAGTGTCTGATAAACTGAGGAAAACAGAACTACGTGGAAAAGGCATGATTTACACTACTATACCTCCCCTATTACATCGTCACAGGGTGACTCAATAAAAAAGGAGCTATTATACAAACAAAAATCCAGGCTTTAAAGTTTACTGCATCATCAACTGGATAGTATGCACGACAAACAGCAACATAAAATTCTTAGTCTGTAAACCACATCGCTTATAAAGAGAATCTACAGCCACAAGGTAACCTGTGCTGATAATCAGCAGATCCTTGTGACCGCCTGCTGTACAAAACAGGCTGAATACACATCCTTCTACAAGACTTCATAGATCTTTATTCACTTGCTTAGCTTTCCCTATGTCTGCACCCTCGCTCATTCATAGGAATTGTTTACAGCTTTGGAGCAACAAGTAGATAATTCTTCTCTTAATCTCCACCTGTAACTTCTGTGTTGAGAAGCTGTGTCTGACCGCTGAGTTTTATTTTGACGTTTGTTCTCAAGAACCAACAAGAAAACACACTCTTTGATGAACTACAAAAGCAACAGTGCGTTACTTTGATTCCCTCTGAAGGGTCGCTCTGGTAGTGTGGGAATGTCTAGCTTTACATCCCTCTCGAAGGGCAGCAACAAACGAGACGCTGGGCACTCCTGGAGCTCTCGGCCCTCGGGGAAAACCCGCTGTCAGCTGAGGAGCTCCATGAACCGCGGGAGATGCAGCGCGGCCAGCGTCTCGGACCGGAGCGAGGAGGTGTCGAAATAGTCACATAGCCTGGCAATTCCATCCGCGCGACTTTAATTATGAAACACGTTTTGCTAAGAGTGCTGCTACCTTCGAAACCCCCGTCCTCAACTGAAAAAGTTTCCTACTACCTCTGTCCTCACTGATACCAAGCTCTGCCATGGCGTACACGACAGTGGCCGCACCCCGGCTGGCTGGCCCTGCCTGCCAGGTGCACCTGCCCGCAGCCCGGCGGGCCGCCTTCCCCGGGCCGGGGCCGGGTGCGCTGCCGGCCGCGGTGCCGCCGGCGGGGGCAGCGCCCCGGGCAGGCGCTGCCCGGCTCGGCGGTGGCCCGGCGGAGCGCGGGTTACCCCGAAGGGGCGCGGCGCCGCTCCCCTGCCCCTCTGCCCGCACAGGCTGGGCGAACTAACTCGCTCCCGCCGCAGCCGGTTCCCGCAAGGGCTCCGGGTCGAGCCCTCGCACAGGAGCCGCGGCGGGGGAAGACGAGGCCGCGCCGTCCCGCCGGCAGTGCCCCCGAGTCCCGCGGCCGGAGGGGGCGGCCGCAGGAGGAGGACGCAGCGGCCCGAGCAGCGCAGCGCCTCGCCCGCGGCCCCTCACCTTTTCTTCTCCTTGTCAGCTGTCATCGCGGCGGCTGCTGCCGGCTCCTGCGCCGCCTCTCGGGCCGGGGCGCGCTCAGCACCTGCCCGCGGGACGCGGGGGTCTGCGGGCGGGGAGCGGGGTCCGGTTCGGCCGGGTCGCCCCCGAGGCGGGCGTACAGTCTCAGGACACTGCCGAGGATTGTACGGCCCGCCCGGGGGAGGCGGTGGTGGCGGCGGCTGCTGCGGCGGGACAGGAGAGACGCGGGGACGAGGCTGTGCAGCTCGGCGCCGCCCGCAGAAAGTTCTCACTTTAAACCTTGGGCCGCCGCCGGCCGCGGGGGCAGGGCCGGCCCCTCCGCCCGGGACCCGGCCCGGCACGGCCCGGCCCCGCCGCCGCCGCCGCGCCCGCCAATGGGGGCCGGCGGGGCGCCCCGGGCTCCCCGCCCCTGCCCCGGCCCGGCCGGGGGTCAGCGGGGCCGCTCCGCCCCGCCAGTGCCGCTCCGGCTGCGGCGGGGCTCCCGCACACGGGCACCGGCTCCTCCGCCGCTCTCTTATTTATTTATTATTTAAGGTTTTAGTTATTTAACTTTCTTTTCTTTCTTTCCTCTTTTATTTTTTTTCTTTTTTTTTCCCAGAAGCGGTGTTTCCCCGCCGGTGCGGTCCGAGGGGCACCGCGGCACCTGCCCAGCGGCCGCTGAGCAGCCCCGGCCCCGAGCGCTGCTCCCGCAAGCGGGGAGCGCCCCGCCCTCGCTCCCTGGAGCGACCCCCGTTCAGCCCGAGGCAGGAGGTGTTAAAAAAACAAATTTAAAATCAGAAAATAAAAGCCGCAAGGACGGTGCGGGCTTGGGGAGAGGCCCCGGAGCCATCGCAGGAGTGCGGGGCCGCCCTGCTCCGGCCCGGCTGAGCTCGGCCCGCGTCGCGCACGGAGGAGAGGGAGTGTGGCGGTGGCTGGGGGGCAGAGGGATGTGCAAGGAAGCAAAGGCTGTACTTTTGCCCCTTTGATGGGATTTCCTTCCTCTCCCTGTTTTTGCGATTTTATTTTCTGTGTCGTAATGCGTGTTTCAATTCAGGCACTTTTAAAACTCAGTGGTTGATGACACACAGTGAAGCGAGTGTGGCAAGAAGCACCAAAGCTCATCTCGTGCTAGCACCTGCTACGGCTTGCTGCAGTTAAGAGAAATGCAAATAATAAAAAAAACCCGTCTCGCTTTGATTTCTGTTTGTTTTACACCAAAGCAACTAACCTTCCTAGACAAGGGATTATGAGTATTTTTCCTGATACTGTCTTTCAGCATGGTAGAAACTTCAGCCTTATCCTCATGTTCTCTTAGGCTTATCTTACATTTTTATATCTTGAACCAAATGCACATCTCTGCATTAGGCTGCATGAGGGTTTTTTTACTTCTGGAAAATGGGAGTACTGTAGGCAACGGGAGCCAAATAAGACTTATTTCTAGATAATTCAAATTTGAGCCATTTCCCTTTGCCATTTCAGAGGCTGGTTTGTATACAATGGGTTAGAGGGTGTTTTCCTTTTCTTTTATACAGTATGAAAGTTTAAAGAAATGCATTTGGGTTTGAATTTGCATACTTTGCTCTCAAGTCTGAAAAGAGCTACACATGCTTACACAGCAACAGGCTAATTATGTGGTAACACTTGGGGGTTTTTTCTTGTTATACAAGAGAACCTAAACAAAGAAACCCACAAATATTTAAAACCTAAGTAAACTTAGTCAAACAGAATTTGTGTATGCAGGACTGAATTTAACCTTCTGGGAATACGAGAATGCAATAGGATCAAAGACCCAAGTCACTCATTTCCTAAATTAAATAGACCTCTTCGTCCTTCATTGATCTCTGCTGATGTCAATGCCCCTTGCTGTATCTTAAAGCTCTTCACTTGGATAAACAACTTGCCTTCAAAAATCAGACAAGAAAAGCATTCAAACTGACTGAATCTAAACCCCCTAGTAAATTTTAATTATTTCACATCTAGCTAATTGGCCAGACTCCTGTTGGCTGTGTCTACGGTGTAGTTGATTAACAGTGTAAATCTCTCACTCACTTGGCCAGCAGGGCCTGAAGGTGCTTTGACAATGGGAGAATTCACATCTGAGCACCCCTCAAGAACCACCACCTATCCTGTCCTCCTCTGCACAGACAGGTTGCTGGGCTTCAGCCCAGGTCTGTGGCCAGAAAATCAGGAATCTTGCTGCTGCATCAGGAAGGTGAAGCAAGCAAGACTGAGTGATTCTTACAGCTTCTTCACAGCTTCAGTTCTTGAAGTTGTCTATACTATTATTTCTGGCAAATGAGCTCCCCATCTTGAATATGAAGAAAAAAAATGGCCTGATCTCTAGAGCTTACTTTAGTTATTAATTCACTCTCTTCCAGGACTGTTCAGGGAGGGGAAGATCAAATATATCTTTAGTATCACTGTCAATTTACTAGATACATACCGTGGTGATAAGGGACCCCACAGCATCTTCAGGGAGGCTTGCTGGAATTTCTCCTTGCTGGAGAACAGTGGAGAGAATCACATAATTTAATTTTCAAATGTGTCTCACTACTACTTTAATCTCCTTTATGGAGAGTCAGTATTTATTAACAGCAGTACCCACCATAACATGGACTTTCTGTAACCTTATACAATTAGAAGCTTCGATAGGCACTACACCATTAGTGAGCACATTCACTCTACAAATGTGCACTATTTAACCACAGAAGATACAGCTGCCAGAAAAACCAAACAAAGCCTTCAATTGACAATAAGCACACTTTGTCCTCTGGATTACGATCACCGTTGTAAAGGCTCTTTCCATTTCATATTCCTGTGTTACTCCTCACATTTTGCCTTGCATTCGCTACGTTTTACACTTTGCTTAGTAGATATAACTCAGATGAAATCTCATGGAAAGGGAGAAAGTGCTCAGGAAACTTCATGAGCTGAACTTAACAGGGGTTCACTCATCTTTTTCCTCCCTCCATCAAAGATTTCAGCAGGATCAACATACCAGATGAGACTCCTTTACTTTTACTGGTCAGAGAAAATACAAGCTGCTGTGTCTTATCCATTCTATTCTGGAAAATATTGGAGAAGATGACTCACGTTGTTCCTATGTGAATTATTCTGCAGATGCTATAGAAGCACAAAGTTTTTGATTTCTAAAAGCAACCTTCAGGTGATGTATTTGAAAAGTCATTGACATCTGCATTGGTATCAGATGGGTTCTTGAAGGGTCCTTCAAGTCTAGAGCAGACACATCAGCTGTGTCTGGACTAAACTCTAGGGAAAAGAGAGATTTACAAAAAAAACCCCGGCGGTGTGACAGCAACTTTCACAGCCCACACTGAAGTTTAAACTACATTGACAAACTAGGAAATCTGCACAGGATAGGGACAGAGCCCCTGATGCTCATGGGGGACACCCAATCACCCAAACAAGATGCTGGCAAGTTCCTGATTACTGCCACTTATTCTGAAACACACCAGTGATTTAGGACGAGTTAGCTGCGTTGTTTTTTCCAAGGATATGCGTATGTATGTAATCAGCCATCCAAATCAGCACTTACACCAGTTTGAATGCGCATAGCCGTCATCAGCCCAGTGAAAGCACTTCTGGTACTCCCGTTTATACACACTTGCTACTGGCACCTGTACTGGCTGAAGACTATTGGTAAAACAGAATTTTGACACTGCTCAGCAATTAATGATTCAGAGTAGTCAGAAGAAAACATGGATACTCCATCTCTTGCAGGGGAGGCATAATTTTTAAAATTAAAAACAGCTCTTTAAAACAGATTATTGAGAGGATAAAATGTTTTAGCTTCATTAATAATCCCTGTCTGATTTCTTTCTTTTTCTGGCTCCTCAATACTGCAAAAGCAAAAACTTGATGGTTGTAATAACAAATTATGACATGATGGGAAAGGAAGGGGAGAAAAGAAAGCCCTGTTATTCAACACAGCTGATCCTTTGGAGGAAAGAGACAGGATTCTTCACTTATTCATACCAGAGTAAGTTAAAGCCACAGAACATTTATTAAGCACAATAGCAATCAAGGCAGTAAAATTTCAAACTTCGTGTTAATTTGTTAGCAGGGGGAAAGAGATACTTATGAAGCATGGATAGAATACAGGAGGTCTACAAGAGAAAGTAGGAACTACTCAGGTGGAAATATAAAAAAAATATGCCTGAACCTTGGGGGAAAATACCAATAACAACAACAACAACAACAACAGCAAAAATAATAAAAGTAATGTATTATAAATCAGGACACAAAGATTGCCCTTACACATGAACAGATATAAAGAATATCTTGTGGCACCACGGCCCATTGCCCTAGGCAGAAAGCAATACACAAAGTCTATATGGTATCCTGCACCATCCAGTCTAAAATGTAGTTTTGAGGGAATGAGATGTTAAGATGGTTTTGAGAGCTTCCAAATACTGAGTGCACATCTTCAAGCAAGGCTTACAGATAAGCCCCAGCATTCTGAAGCATTGAATACTTACAGACACATTCCAGATGTTTCAGCCATCACACTCTCATGAAAAAGAAGACATGATGGCCAAAATGTTGGGAGTGTACCTGTAAATATTAAAAGGCTTAAAATTACTCTGTTTATCTCTTTGCCTTTTCCAAAATTACATACTGGGGGTATCTTAGGCCTAACCCAAGGAAAGGTGGTCAAACAAAGTCTAATTAACACAGCAGTGTGTTGCTGTAAAATCAGATTAGAAAGAAAGCTCATGATGAAGTACACAGAAACACTCCGTGATATTGGAAAATATAATTTTGAAATTTTGGGAAAGTTCAGCCAAGAAACCAGGGAGAAAAGAGATGCAATTCAGCTTGTTTAATGGAGAAGGGTTTTGTTTTGTGTTTTCCTCTTAACCTTCAATATCTTAGTATTTAAAAGTACTATGATTTCAAGGTGGGCTGTTTTTTAAAATTTGTCCATACACAATAAAAGCTGAACACATCTGCTAAGTAGGTCTCTGTCTCATCATGTAGAATGCAAACAATACTCCAGCATATTAAGAAAAATCCGGAAGAGGAGTGAGGTTAATCTAGGAATATAGTCTATTAAAGGGTGCTTTTTGATATAAAATGCAGTAAAGTCCAATTTAATGAAAATGAAGTATGAAATGGATGCAGCCTTCACTCAATTTTCATAAATTCCTTTGCAATGTTTCTGGAAGTTAGGCACCCTACAGGTGTAATATTGATGATTGCCTCCTATTCCATCTCAACCTGTTTACCTCACCCTCTGTGCCACCCACATGAGCTGTCAGCACCAGCATTGGGCAGAAGAGGTCTGCAGCCTCTTGCTGCTCCCTGACAGCAGCTCTGAGGGGGAAATGTGCATGCAAGATCAGAAAACGCATGTTTTACTCAGAGCCAGCAACAGTAACAGGAACATTTAGAAAGTGGGAAGGGTAAACATTCCTCTAGGTGGATTTTAAAAGACAAATTTTGTAGCAATGTTTTTAGTACGCATGATCACCTATCCCCAAGAAAGTTATCAGCAGAGAGGAGAAAGAGGAACCATATCGACAAGAGCAAAAGTGCTGCATGCAGGATGAATGTTCAGAGAGAAGGCAAACTGTGATTGAAGATTTTTCCAATACTGAAGCCAATACCAATGCCTAGTAGTTAACATTCAGTCACTCATCAAATATTTATTTAGAGACAGCGTAACACGTCCGTTGCAAAACTTTGAGTTTTTAAAAAGACCCAAGAGATTGTGTTTTAGGTTGTTCCCCCCCGCCCTTGTTTTTTTTCCCTTGGGTTTTTGGGGGTTTTTTGTTGTTGTTTTTGTTTTGTTGTGTTTTTTGGTGGGTTTTTTTTGTTTGTTTGCTTGCTTGGTTGGTTTTTTAGGGTTTTTTTTGTTGGCTATTTTTAAATTTTATTTTTATTATTTTATTTTGCAAACCTTAATACTACAGCATAGCTGTTAATTACCTGACAGTTACCTCTAGAGGGTTTGCATGGCATATGAGTGATCCTCAAGTTGATGGTGATGTTCTGTAGACCACTGAATTTCCATCCTAATCCCAATGAAAACTCAGTTTAGGGTCAAACTAAAGCAATGAGATCTCTTCTTAATCCCAGAACTACATTCTAATTTAAGCCTAATTCAGGTAAATAGGTTTCAGATTTGCTTTTATTCTTAGACAAAGACTAATTTACTTTTTAAAAGGTCTTGAAAAGTGTTTGTTTTAAACAGTACATAAATTACTATTGTTCAACAAAGCCACTGAACCCATTAACCATGTGCACACTTGTCACCTAAAGAAGGTGACAAATTATTGTAAATATGCAAAGCAATCCTAAATTCTTCAGCCACTAGGATCTTAAATGCCAAATCCCTGCCAAGGGTATGACTTTTTCAGGGGGCAAAAAATTGTCATAAAAAGATAACTTCCTTATCACTACATCCTTCAAAATAATCAGACATTACTGCCGAAGCTCTCTGACTTCCAGATCCTTGGTTTTTTCTCCTAAAGAAAGGTTAGTTTTTTAATAGGTGAGGTTCTTGGTAATTGAAATCCCAGGCGAAGGTCCTGCTGTACCGCTGGCAAATGTATCCTTGGTGCTCGGAAACCTTAACTGACCCGAGGGTGTCATAGATATTCACCATGGATAACTGTAACCTAGTCTTCCTTTGCTCCCTCCAAGTCAGTGATGAAAACAAAACTTCCCTGCGGGTGTGACCTGTAGCAATGAGTCTGACTCAGTCCTCAGAGACATCTGGGACAGCCTCCACCCACCCAGCACACTCCTGCTGCTCACCAGTGGCCTCCTCCAAGGCCCAGAGGTCACAGAAACCTGACTACCTATGGTGCTGGTAAAGTTCACCTTTTTACCTCCTTGCCCTGAAACTTGTTCTGTTTCTGAGAACCAGTCCAAAGTTCGTTTGGCACACGGTTTAACACTGGTTTCTCAAGTAGATGTGCTCCTGGAAGTATTTATAGGCTCTTAAATAAAGATGAAATATTGGTATCAGTACAATGATTCACGTTCAGACAGGGACCTGGATAGTCATCCCCCTTTTTCCCTCAAAGCCATTGTTGTGCTTTGTGTTTTCCTTCCATGTCTATGTGCTCCATGATTTGCATGAGGCATCTGTTATCCATAATGGTTCTGGCTGTGTATACTAAGGGATACTTCTTGTCATTATACTGTAATATATATTTTTTATGTGTCATTTCATCAAGGAAAAAAAAAGTAAGAATAGGAGGAAACTGCAGCTATTATATCCCAAGCCATTTATTTTTGTGGAGAAATAGATTTAATCTTATTGCAAGTTGCTTTGATATGGGAATGGTTTAATATTCTCCAAATCCCTGACCCTTGGGTTTCAGTAGTCACAAGAATTAAAACAGGAAGGACCATCACAGCTTGCTCCAAATTAGCATTAATGATGAAGCCAAGACATTTAATCTAGTAGTGAGTTTGCTCACAACACATACTGTCAAATAAGAGTGCATCATCTGATTTCTGCATATTCAAAACCAATATTAAGCAGCAACACGCTAACAAGGGTAGGTGAGTTTTCACAGGCAGAGTTGGGGACTATATAAATACCTTTACATAGTCACTGATTCCAAATTGCTCTTTACATTGCTACAGACAGCTACAGTCAGATTACAAATATCTGAAAATCCTTTTCAGCAACATGGAATCTGAGACACTGTTACAGATAGTCGGGGTTTTTTTCTTCTCTCATTACCAGTGACAAAGGAGCTGGTCCAAACTTTCACACAGTCTTTCAAAAGTCTAAATTAATTTCAGAAAGTGCCAAAACCTCTGAATCTCCATCTCTAGCAAGTTTATTAGAGCTCCACATCTACCCTCTACTTCAGAACAGTTGTAAAATAGTGTTTGCTCAAGCTATGTGAGTTGTTGACTTACTGATTTTATGTGACATGTCCTATAGAGGAGGTAAGGGCAGCAGCCAAAGGAGAGAACAGTGTTCAGAACTTTTTTATTCTCAGACAGCAAGGCTTCAGGAACAGGGCTAAAACCTCCAATTACATTTTTCAAATAGCGGAGCATGTTAGACCAGTAAGGCCCAAAATCTCGGCCAGCCTGACAGGCTCAGCAGGTTTTCACCCTGACTTGTGTCACCAACTCAGAGACAAGAACAGCAGAGTCCCAGACAAGCCTTGCATCAGAAATGAACGACACATGAGCACCCTGTTCAAATTTTCAGAGACTCTGGTGGAAGTTTTGCTGCAAGAGTCCTGCAGAGCACCCGTGCAAATTTTGAAGCTGAGAACAGGCCCTCCTGCCCACTCTCCCAATCAACACTGAAGGCATCTACAGCAGTCAATTTGAGATGCTTCTCACCATCAGCACAAGTTGTTTTCATTATGCTTAATGATCATTGATGGGATTTTCCACCAGTAATCCTTGAGCATAATGTCCAGAATGACACCAGTTTTAAATAAAATCATCACAACACCAACTGTTGTTATCACAACAATTCATCTCAAAACCATCTTGGATATTAAAGCTTTTCCTAGAACCTACCCATTTCCAAACACTGTTTGCACAGAGACTTGTCTAGTTGCCCAGCTGTATGCTTTATTAAAAGTCTTTCGAGCTGTGTGATGTAATGCACCTGATCCCCAGCAAAGCATTGGAAAATCTGCACATATTGTGTTGTCAGAAAAATAAAAGGGCATTAATAATTTGTATCAATGTCCAAAGGCAAGGTAATAACTAGGGATCGTTGTCCTACTTAAATAAGCCATGTTTTGTCCTGAACACAGTAAAGAACTTAAATTTCTAAGTCCTTCATTGATTGGGTACCCATGATTTGGCTTAACACAGGATGCTGGCATATTTCCATAGTTACAGGCACATAAATGTCTTCAGCAGACTCCTCCAACAAGCTAAATTAACTCAGTGTCCACATTACTAATACTGCATTTGCCTTGCATAAAAATATTTTTGTTTACATGTTTACTTTTTATTTCTCTGTTTATGTTCTGTAGTTTTATCTCTTAAAAATATTCCGGAAGCAAAGGTGCCTGTGAATGGATGCTTTTTGATGGAGATAGTAATTTTTTCAGCCTGAGTGCATGCAAATTCAACAGGTGTTTCTATTGAAATTAAAAGCTAGTTCTCATTAAAAAATACTGAATATTTTTAGAAGTGATTCTTACCAGAAAATACCCAATATCCATGCAACTTAAAAGAATGAAAACACAGACAAGCCTGAACTATCATTTCTCTATGGAAGCTTTGAATTCTTTTCCAGTAAAACCTGGCAAACAAAAGAGAGAATTAATCTCCTGAGAGATAAGTAATTTATGTTGATACCCTAAATTTCTTTAATAAATGAGAGAGACAGATTATGAAACA
This sequence comes from Cyanoderma ruficeps, assembly GCA_008694505.1. Classification (NCBI taxonomy): domain Eukaryota; kingdom Metazoa; phylum Chordata; class Aves; order Passeriformes; family Timaliidae; genus Cyanoderma; species Cyanoderma ruficeps. The sequence goes on from VZDJ01007749.1 coordinate 17,905,800, forward strand.
CTGAAGTGAGAGTGCTGAGATTGGGAACTGTGCCACTTAGCTCCTGTCATGAAGCATGCAGTGTTACAGGGCAAGTGTCAGAATCAAAGCAGGACTAGCAAGTATCGAGCTCAAAGGTTACTCTGTGTTTTCCTCTCACACTTATTTAGAATGACTTTCACTTTCTATCTGAAATAGAGATTTTTGGTCTGTGAACAACAACAGGAATGGTTAGTTCCTATTAGCTTCAAACAGAAAGTGGGCTGTGAAATACCTGCTTTGTGATATGAAAAGTTCAGTCACAAAGAGGAAGAGGACAGGGCAAAAGAAAAGAGAAACACAAAATACTGTTCAGGCTGGCCCAAAGATTCCATAACCATATAAATGGCTTTGGGGTTATTTTTTCTCTTGGAATTTCTCTTTTTTGCCCTGTGAAGTCTGAGTTAATTTTAATCTTCATGCTTTAGAAGATGTCCATGTAAGCATCCTTCAAAAGATTTAGTTCTTCAATACTGGGAAGTGTCTAACATGTCTCTTCTGGAGTAACAGAGAAGCAAGTGGAATTTCAGCAGTTTGGGGTTATACCCAAGCTGGGAGGAAGCAAAGTGCTCTTTAGGAGTTACCACACCACTCCCTCCTTTCAGTGAAACTGAAAGGCTCCAATGTTTCTGTCTGCTATATGCCACTGTCAGCGTTGTTTCCTAAATACTTGCTGTTCTGCCGGACTCTGCTGATGAAATTCCAGCTCTTTCTGACTTCCAATCCTCAATGTTCCTCCTCCTTCCCTCCATCTTCTCTCACAGACCCACCCCAGATTCTCCATTCACAGCTTTTCCCCATGTCACTTTTCATCCATTTCTGAAATTGACAGCTCCCTTTTACTCAAAATGCTCCATTTAAGGAGAGTCATTAAATCTAGTTGTCATAAATCCATAGATATAAGCCAATAAACCAGCATATCACAGAGAAGTTTTATAGTATCTTTCAGATATTTCTTGGCAAAGGTCCACCACAAATCATTAAACACTCTCACGTCTTATCCTCCCATTTGAAAGCCTACAGCAAACATGAAATGTCCTGACTTCTACTTCCTATAACATGTTACACATTTTTCAAAATCAATAGGAATTTTTTTCAATTTCATTCACTTTTGCCTGGGAGATATTAATGACCTGCAGTCTAGTCAGCTTCTATCCTTCTATCCTGCTTGACTCTTCAGGCAGGTATTTTCTCCCTATGGCACACTGCAAGCAGTTTTTGGCTCTTTTAATTATTCTCAGAAGGATCTCCTGGACCAACTGGAAAGTGCCATAAAAGCATCTCCTGTATAAAATACAAGGCAAGATATGTTCTATTGATATTGCCTGAAACTCCTTATTTCATAAATTTAAGGATCACATTAGTCTTTACAGTTGCCAACATATCTGATACTGAGGTTCGGTTTGAGACCTGTCAGCCACATGGTTTTAATACACTAAGCATATTTTGCATTAAATCGGGTTATTCTAGATCCTAATGTAAACAGTGTATGACATCAATTGAAATATTCAGAACATATTGCTTGAACACTCCTGATTTCTGGGAGGAAACTTCCAGGAAGGTTTTGGATAGTGGGAACTATTGTATAGTACTAAGTTCACCTATTTTTAAGCTGGTTGTTCCATTCTCTTCCCCAGAATTAGACTGTAATTTATAGACTGTAATTTATCTTTCTAAAAATGCTGCTGCAATGTTGAGCCTAGGTCAAATCTCTTCATCTCTTCCATGGTTTCAAATACCTGTTTATGGAGGAAATCACTATCTGAGAGACTCATCAGCCAGCTATTCTGAAACTCTTAGATACTAGTCATTTCAGCCTGTCATTATGTAAGTCAAGAAACTCCTCTTTAGTATCCTGCTTTCTTATGAGTGATACTGAAACACTTGATTTCATACTGCAGTTTCTACATCACTGAGCTTCTCTCAAATGCAAAGCACTAATATAAGTGTTCAGTCTTTTAGCATTGCTGCTTATTCTTCTCTTTTTATATTCAAGTAAAGTAATAACATTTTCTTCATTCATATTTTTAAATCCCTTGCAGCCTAGGATCTACAATTCACAGCTCTACCAATGGCCATTTTAATTTCCTTTTGTTGCATGTTCTCTATCACTGACAGCCTCATCTGCATCAGTCATTAATTCTGCCTGCATGGGCAGCTTCCTTACTGCATCTACCTGCAGTAGATTTTGAACACCTATCAAGACTTCTTTTAAGAAAGTCTGAAGGAAAAAACAGATGATGACTTCAGATCATCTGATCAACTGATCAAATGCCAAGGAGGTCAAAGTGTCTAAACATCAGAAAGCGTCTGCAAAAACGAAAGTAATCATCTGGTAATCATAATCTACTGGGCAAAGGGCAAAACTGAGGCTAGGATTTCTAGAACACAAGTCTTCCAAAGAGGGGCTGAGGGAGCTAAGATTGTTTAGTCTGAAGAAAAGGAGGCTCAGGAGAGGCCTTATCACTCTCTACAGCCATCTAAAAGGAGGATATAGCCAGGCGGGGGCTGGTGTCTTCTCCCAAGTGAGACACAATAGGGCAAGAGCAAATGACCTCAAGCTGCAGCAGAGAAGGTTTAGATTGAATATTAGGAAAAATTTCTTTGTCAAAGTGTTGCCAAGCAGTGGAAGAGACTGCCCAGGGTAGAGGTGGAGTTGTCATCCCTGGAGGTATTTGAAAGTTGTTCACATGTGGCACTCAGGGACATGGTTTAGTGGTGGACTTGGCAGTGTTAGATTTATGGCTGGACTCAGTCATAATGGTCCTTTCCAACCTGAATGATTCTGTAATTCTAGGAGACTTAAATTATACAGACTTAGATTTTAGTAGTCACTAATAGGAGGAGTGAGCACCTTTCTTGAGGTGCTGTCTTTGGTCCTGGTTTTTCCCCTGCAGTTGGCATGGGAAGGCAGAGATTCAGCAGGATGAAACAGGCAAGAGGTGTACAGGGCACTGCTCACAAACCTGTGTGAATTCAATAGAGTTAAAACATAATCAACAAACCTTTTCCCCTCTGTTAATCTTATAATCAAAGATGAATTACAGAGTCAATATTTTCAGAGATGCATTCTCTTTCCTCCTTAGTGGAAGGTACTGACCTGGGAGAATGTGCTCCATCCCTGGAGGAGTAACAACCTAATAGCTGTGTAGCAAAAGGATTTGGCAAGAGACATCTAAACAGTTTGCATATATCACTTGGTATGTTTTCAAAAAGATTTTATTCATGTGCAAAAACAAAGAGTAATTTTAATGAGTTGGGAGGCCTCTTTCCATTTATGCCCCTATGAAGTCAATAACACTGAAATATTTATTTCTACTGTTAATATCATTACTGCTGATAATTTTTCACTTTAGAAGTAATTTAAAATCTCAGATTTCACTAAAGCAGATTTCTAAACCTCACTATTTCAGAGGAAAACTGGCAAAGATGACGCAAGTAAAATATCACAAATCGGGAAAAAAACAGCAGAGAGGAGAGACAAGAGAAAAAAACCCCAAATGAACAGCAAAATAAGAAACAAGAAGGGAACCCTAATACACTTCAGGGCAATTGAATCAATTATCATGGATCTGCACACATTTTTGGCAAAAACTGTCCACCTGTCTTTTTCCGAGAGTAAGCAAATATATTGAAGGAAGCCTTTCTCCCCCTCTCTTGTTTTCCAAGCAGCAATTTAGGGGGAGAATTTCTTGGGCTACAGACCTATGGAATCTACAAATAATGTAAATATAATTCAGCTTATTTTTGCTATATGAAATGCACAATTGTATGGAGACAGTTTGGAAAAAGAAGAGGTTTCTGAGGCCCTGAACTGGTGCTGGAATATCAGAATATCAGAAGAGCTATGCTCTTTTGTGCTTTTTTATGCATGTTGAAACAGGTGCTTGACAACTTCTAACTTCTCTTCGAGTGAGCTATGTGGTGGAGAACTGTAGACAGAGAGGAGGATCTGTCAGTGTTCTTTGCAGCCTTACCAAGTAATCTGGTTGTGTGCGTTGGAGTGGGTAAGCAGGCAAATTTCAGAGAGAGAATAATGCCAGGAATAACTGCATGAGATAACCTAACCTTGAAATTAGAACAACCCATCAACAACCGAGTTGAAATCGCCCGGTTTGCTTTGCTAGGGTGTCAGTCAGGTGCCTGCCTACTTTATTGCTTACTCTTCCTTAGAATGCAATACTGAAAAACCTGCTTCCAAGGAAAGCAGCATGTGTCAGCGGACTTATTTACGTAGCAAATGTAATGTCAACACCACTAAGGGGACCTTGCCTCCTGGTGATAGAACACTAGCCTTTGAGACTTCACAACTGGTTTCAGAGTGCCTTTGCCACAAAACTCCCAGTGATGATTCTCTAGCTATGACTAATCCCATTACCAGCCACCACAGCAGGGAGGACATCTTTCTGTACTATTGTAATGTGGCATGTTCTGGTTTCCATTCAGGCTATTATTTATTATTGCTTTATAAATTCAGTGTATTTTGGGTCTTTATATTATTACTGTCTCTTAATAATTATTAGCGTCTCTCAATAAACATTTATATTCTCAGATGTAAAAGACTTGAGATCTGGGAAGCAAAAATTCCATAACATTTTGCTGGAAGAAGAGCATTAAAGCTTTCATGTAAATAACTGCAGCCCCTGTCTCCACCTGGTCCTGGATGCACAAGGAGCAGAGCCAGCGGAGGGAGGAAGCCTCTACAGCTGGGCTGAGAGGAGAATCCAAGGGAAGAAAAGGCAGCAGTTGTGCTCAATTGAAATGCAGACTGCCTGCCAAGTTCTCCAACTGCACCAGGAAGTATTTTTTAATCAGTTAAAAAAAAAAAGAAGAAGGAGTTAGGGAAAAAGAGAATGGTTATTAGAAACGGTGACTGCTTTATTATTTGGCATTTTCCTAGAAGGATGGATTGTCACTTAGAATATTGTTTTTAAATGCTTCTGGTAGTAAGAAAAATTCTCAGGAGGAGTTTAGTGCAGGTGTCTCATGGAAGGTTATCTCTTGTTTACAGTACATTTTGGTACTGTCTTTTAGGTGCTGAAACAGAGACAAACAGGCATCTAAATACGTGGTACCACAGTTTGCAGAAGTCATGAATTATTAACTATTTCCTGTCAACTTTTACATTGTGTTAATATGCTTCATGTTGCACATCTGTCACACACATCCTCCCATTCAACACAGGGGAAAAATAGATTTAAACAGAGTTACCCTTGCTTACATGTCATCAACATAGCTAATGTTAAGATGCAACAGGTGAAATATTCAGAGACATTACACCAATTACTCTGCCTGAGGAACTGGTCCTCAGTCTCTGCAACTCGTCTTATAATTCTCAGCTTCTAAAATGATCTTCATCACCCTATCACCTCTTTTAAAATCTAATGTGATTTACCTTAAAAAAGTCCAACTACATAATAGGAAAAAATAATTTGAACTGATGCTTTATCAAAATAATCCTTTGTTCTTTTGACTCATCTAATTCAGGATTATCTTTGAGTTTGTTTCTTTACACAATCACCCAGTTATCATGGTAAGAGTAAGGGAATGCAGCTTTAACCACTTATCAAGTGAAAATAATAGGTCAGAACATTCTTGTTGACTGCAATGGGGATTAGATCAAACCTAAGTACTACACTGCAGGAACACAAATTCCACAAGCAGGCAGCAGTGGAATGCTACCTGTTTGATGGGGCATACAGACAGTACTGGTCTGTATGCTTTGTTAGCAGATACAGTTTTACACAGGATTTTTATTATCATGAGAAATTCTGACAGAGATATGGATTAATTTCATCACAACACTTTATTTCCAATGTTATAAATACTGTAAATGGAAAGGCTCTGTCTAAAAGCAATGGCTTCCAATAGCAATACAGACTAAATCTTTGTTCATGTAAAGCATTAACACAAAGGTGTCCAGTGCACATGGCTATAGTATAAGAAGGCATTTTTTTCTTTATTTATTTGCATAAGTCTCCTTTTCCTCCTTTAAAGTCAGCAACTTCACAATAAATGAACTCATTTCATTTCCAGTAGGTCAGAATTTCTTGCTGTGGAAGAATTCAATGTAAATACGTCAAGCTCAGTAAGTAAGACTGCAGTGCAAACATGCATCTTCTTCCTCCACACCTCTTTGAACAGATACCATGGTTTTCACCTGTCTGTGGTATCACAGGATGGTTTGGGTTGGAAGGGACCTTAAAGATCATCTTGTTCCAAGACCCCTGCCATGGGCAGGAGCACCTTCCACTAGACCAGGTTGCTCCAAGTCCCATCCAACCTGACCTTGAACATTCCCAGGGATGGAACATCCACAACTGATCCAAGCAACCCATTTCTGTGCCTCACCACCATCACAGTGAAGAATTACTTCCTAATATCCAATCTAAACCTCCACTCTTCCAGTTTGATATGTAACCCAATAAATCAACGGAAATCCCACAAGCATGCCTCAATATTATTTATTTCATATACCAATAATTTTATTTTTGCCCTGTGTTTTATTTCAGGCTTCATTTGCGTTCATTAGACATATTAACCCTGGCTCACTTGTAGTCATGCCAAAAAAGGCATTACAACGTACTTGAGAGGCACATTGAACCAGAGTCTGCCTGTCACCGAAATGCTGAACTTTCTGCTTTTCTACATGCACAAGTCTAAAGCATTGTTAGCACAGAGTCACACAAAAATGCTTCAGGCAGAGGACCACCGTATTTGGTAACCTTTATAGTTTACCCCAAAGCTTGGGGTATTTCGGGTGAGGCCATGGAAAAGAGGCACTGACATTGAGTTCCTCTCTGGATGGACAGGAGTCTCTCGGCTGCTCACTTCTTTGCATTCTGCCTACACCATTGGGGCAGATCCTTAGAGACTGAGGCCTCTCCTGTTTGAGAAATATCTGAAGTCTTATTCCCACCAATGGTAATTTATATTAACTAACTCCAAGAGCACCAAAATATGAGAGGTCTTACAACAACATTGATACCATAAAAAAATTGATTGTGGGTTTTTTGTTTGGTTGTCTTTTTTTGTTGTTGTTGTTTTATTTAAATCATGTGAATGCATGAATACAAAAAATAAAAAGACAGCACCCTTACAAAAATAGGAAGTGCACACACATTTGCCAACAAAAATCCTTGTCCTAGAATTGTTGTCTTCTGTGTCATGAATCCTTTCTCTGGGGACAACCAAGGTTTGATTCAGTTTATCCTCAAACCTTAATGCATGGGAAAAATTGTCAATTGAACTTTTTAAAGAATCTTTACTACAACCACATTGGCCAAAGGAATGTTCCTCAGGGCATGTGTCCACAGCAGATCAAAAGACTCAAGAAATCGATGAGGTTTTTTAATTATTGCTTTTATAAAATGTTAGTTAAGGTTTTATGACATGTAGCTATTCATCAACAGCTTAAGAGATGGACTCTCGGGCAGTGAAGAAGAGCTCTGGTGTGGGGATGTCTGAAGAAGAGGTTTGATAGTTCTGATGTGGGATAACCAATATGTTTGTGACTAGATAAGAGTATTGGCTGCAGTTAACCATTTGTACCACTCCATACAGGGTTTTCTGTTATGCTGGAGTGTCTCTCACTCATCCATGAGAAAAGAAGCCCTTTTGCCTCTTTGGAAGTCCCTATCATTGCACACAGGAGAAACAACAGAACAAGGAGTATGCACGTATAAAAGTGCAAGGAATGAAAAAGGCCAGAGGTCTGTTCATGCCAACACCACCCACATTTCTCAGCAAAGAGAGAGGTCCTTCCACAGACCCCTGAACACTAGCAGCAAGGCAAACCAGCACACTTCACAGTACTTTTGAGATGGAAGAGCTGCCCTCAGCTTCCATGATTTCCAGGAGGCCCCAGATCCTCAGCCAGAGAGGTGGTTTTGCTGTTTTCCAGGGAGCACTCATGAACACCATTGGCAGAGCCCCATGGGACTGGCAAGGCTTTGGTGGGGCAGACACAGAGGAGGGTTGCTCCTGAACAGGTGCCAGCAGCATCTCAGTCCTTTGCATTCCTGTGATGGGGTCTGTATTCAGTTTTGGCCAGACCCTCGGCCAGACATGAAGAGGTAATAGCTTCTTTATCCCTCCATGAACAGAGCAAAAAAGGGGCACTATATAGAGCATTTGGGGTAAAGATTATGTTTTGGGTAGACCTACTCCTCATTTTCACAGGAAGATTCAGGGTCATCTGCACACAGGAGCTTCTTTATGTACCTGCATCAGTACATAAGGCTGTTCTAATTAAGTCAGGTTCATAAGCAACAGCACAAGGAAGGAAAAAAGAAAATAAATATAGTCTTGAATTTAGAAAGGCCAGCTGACGTTTCTCTGCAGCATAAAGTACATGCTCCATCTTAAGCACATGAGCAATTCCTGTAATGACTCCTGCTTAAACACAAGTGTGCACTTCAGTGCTTGCACTTGGATCCTTAATTTCCAACTCACTTCTCTAAAGACATTTCTTAAGCAAAGGGAAGGTGTAAGAAATTACCTGCTTTTTCATTACTGGGAAAAGTAAACAAGTGTAATTTTCCATTCTCTCATACCTCTGGTTTTAAGAAAGTCTTGCTCTGATTCATGACATTTATTTAAAAATAAATGCTTTCAGGTAAAGAAAAAACAGTCTTTGTTTCAAAGAGGGAACAATACAAAATGGCATATTCAGCTCTTTTTTAATAATAATTATTATTTTCAATAAGAATATTTTTAGAAGAGTAGTTAACCATATAAGCAGTAGCCCTAGAATTCTTGGATTCTGTGCCAAGTCGTGCATGCAGCTGAAACTACCAGTGCCCTGAATGTTTCACAACCATGTGACATCTTTTCACAGGCCAACAGCTTCCCTTTCTGCCAGAAAAACACACTAAAGATTCATTTGGACTGAGGAGTTTAATTCAAAGCTTTCCTTGCATTCTCCTGTGTGAGAGGGTGTACTTGCTAGGAGGCAGAACATTATGATATCTACGTTTAAGAACAGCATTTCAAATTTTAAAAACTGTATACCCTGAGCACTTCTAAGATGAATGCAGAAGCTAGTTGGTAGGATGAAGCCTTAGAAAGGATTAGGAGATAATTTTTAAAGGAAACTCTAAGGTAAGAAATGCAGTAGCTGAAGTTCCAACGACAATTATTGTCACTGCTATTACCTTCGAAAGTCTTTTCCTGAGAAATATATCTCACTGACCACCTACTGTGGAAACTGCTGAAGCCTCTGGAACTTTGGGAGCAGTGAGTGGGTGGATTGCTGCAAGTTACAGGACTGAGAATAAATCATCAAACTGTGAGCGTGCCCAGGCCGTGTTATCAGACCATCATTTCATGGTGACCCTTCAACCTTTCCTGTATCTTTCCTTCTCCACCCTTTATTAACATGTCACCAGTGTCAGGCTATGGACTCTTCAAGGATGGAACATGTCTTACCATATTTTTTCCCTGCAAGATGCCCAAAAGCACTTCCTAGAGAGATGAAGAGAACTGCCAGAGACCTCGGCTAGGGGGGATGCTGTCATTATGCAGGAAACTCACATGCTTCAGGATTTGCTAAATACGTGCCATAAAATTGATCAGATATGCTACTGTACTAATGCAGGTTTCCAGCTGTATATTTTACATGGGTTTATTCTGCAATTTCCAGATGTATAGTCTTAGCCTTGCATGACTCTAGACTGGAACTTGTCTATAACTCATTTGCAATATTACTTTAATATTTCAAAGCACGTAGTTGGGTCTGCAAGTTATATTTTCTGTTCCCTGAGTACATACCATTTACCAGTAATTATTCTGTAATAATTCTGTTTAGAATTATGCCCGCAATTCCTTACAAGCTGCCTTTTTTTTTGTCTTTTATTAAAAATGATGTGGTAAACTGATTCTCTCAGAACAATCAGGTAATTTTGGAAAAAGAATTCTAAGAACTTTGAATTAAACAACATTCACTCAAATGTCTAATGCTTAAAAAAAAAAAACAAACGTCCACCCCTCTTCCCCAAGTATAACTTTTGTAACACTTTCTAGCACTTCAGGGGAACTGCAGGGCTGGCACAGGAGAGCTTCAGCAGGTGACAGGAGGTCCAAAGAAGCTGGTGTGGACGAGCCTTTTCCTCCTGGCCTCCCTCCCCAGTTACAAGAGTTATCCCAAGCAGTAGGGCCTTGCTGCAGGAAAAATACTGCAGCTCCAGGGGACGAAATGTGTGGATCTAACTGTTCATCACAGGTGGAAAGTATTGTCTCCATCCAGCTTCCCACACCCATTCCATTTTGTATTAAACTACTCCTATCAGCCACTTCAGCCTTCCTATGAAGACAGGATGAGAGAGTTTGGGGCTGTTCAGCCTGGAGAAGAGAAGGTTTTAGGGGAAACCTTATAACACCTTCCAGTACCTAAAGGGGGCTACAAGAGAGCTGGAGAGGAACTTGTTATGAGGAAACATAGCAACAGGACAAGGGGAATGGCTTCAAACCAAAAGAGAATACATTTAGAATAGATATTAGGATAGAATTCTTTACCATGAGGGTGGTGAGGCACTGGAGCAGCTTGCCCAGAGAGGCTGTGGATGCTCCATCTCTGGGAGTGTTCAAGACCAGGTTGGATGGGGCTTTAAGCAACCTGGCCTAGTGGAAGGTGGCCCTTGGAATTAGATGATTTTAGGTTCCTTCCGACCCAAAACATTCTGTGATTCACCCAGGAGGAAGCAAACTGAGAAAAAAAGCATGTAAAATACATAAATTTGTGCTAGCACTAAGGCTGACACATCTCAAAGAATCCAAGAAGCCTGCAGCTGGTGCAGAGGAGTGAGACAGACCTCTTCTCCTTTGTGGTTAAAGATGGATGCATCTGCTTATTCCACCCCGCTTCTCACCCACCTGAGTGAAGGCACTCAAGGGCTGTAGTTTGATTTCTCCTAGGGCAGAAAGATATTGTGGGATCAAGACTAAAACCCAACAATTGGCTAGCAATTCCAACTATTGCAACAAGAGTAATACCAGAAGTTCCTGATGCTTGAGAGCATGTGTCTGCAGCTGCCTCCTCCACAGAAAGAGAAACAAACAGCCTGTTCTAAAGCTGAATGCTGGGGGAAAAAAAAAAAATCACCACTGCTCTTAGTTTTCTTAAGACCTTGGCTCTTGAACTCCCTGGGATACCTCAGGAAATGTGGGTTTCCTCATCCAAACCAGTCAGTCTTGTAAATTGGTACTGTAGAAACCAGCAGCGGGTGTGGTTAGCTCATAAAACCACTGGAGAAATAAACTGCAGCAGCTCTGTAGCCATGGGATCAGCGTTTAGGGCATGGGAGTAGCCACAGGCACCGCAAGAAATTCCCTTATCTCCGAGGGGAAAACGATTCCTGATCTCAATCTAAATGACCATACATCAGCTACAAGCTGATCCCATACTAGCTACCTGCTTTTCCAGCATTTGTCTGGAATTGCTGGCACATAGGACCACTAGCTCCACGCTCTGCCCCATGCCTCTCTCAAAAGGGGCAGAGGGTCAGGGGACAGATGCACTTTGCCTTGACAGGCAGCTCTGGGATGCAACATCTATTCAAGCACACTTCCAACCAGAGGAACAGTGCAAGAGCAGCAGCCTTGTCAAAAGGCACAGCACTATTTCACCAGGCACACTGGAATAGAAAAGGTGTTTTCTTGTCCATAAATCCTGAGACTGAAAAGGAGGAAGGTTGTTGATAAGCTTTTGAAATTCAAAGTAGGAGGGGAAAAAAGTGATCTTACCACAGAAAATCTGCATTGCTATGTAGTAGAATAAACATTTTGGGAGTTTCCTAATGGGATCTTCTGCTAATGGGTGCTATAGATGGGCTGCCTCTAAGACTATAAAAAGGTTTGAGAAAGCTTGCTGCACCCTTGCTGGTACCTCAGTTCACTCTGCCCGCTGACAAGCAGTAATGCAGCACAGAGCCTCTCCAACCATCACATGCAAGTTTATTTCCTACCTTCATTGCTTTGTACTGCATTCTTTTCTGGTCCTAAAGCATTTTTCACCTTGGACACTCTCTTTATAAAACAGATTCTCATAAAACCCAAAAATCTGAAAGTAGTTCTATACGGAAGTGGCTGAATGAGTGAACTGAGAGTAGGTGAAAAATTTTACAGTACTCTATCTCAGCAAGTCAAGCATCAGAAGTTCACTTTTAGCCATTTACTGTATGCTATTCAACAGCTAAATTCACTTTCACACTGCTTTAATGATGCAACGATCACCTCTCTTAAACACTGGTGTCACATACCTGAGATTAGGAGGTATTCAACTAGATTGCTGAGAATGAAGATCACAGAGCAGTTTGTCAATATTTGTATAATTATTCCATCCTAACAAAAAGACTTCAGGTAGTTCAGTTTGAGCAGAAGAAAAACAAAATAACAGGACTCCAAAATGTCCTTATAGAACTCTAAACCCGTGTAAATCAATAAAGATCAAGACCTATAATTGACACTTAGGCTGAGCAATACTGTAAGGACCTGTCTAGATCAAAGCTAATAGCTTTAGTTAAGCCGTACAGTATATGAAGAAGAAGTGATGCTTCAGCTTTTCAGGGTTTTTTTGGGTCGAATGAGCTCTTTGGGATCAATGGCAATACCATCATGTTTCCATAAAGGGATGAAGTTATGGAAGACCAAATTTTCATCAGTATCTTTTTGAATTATATTGAAAGCAGGTTTGATTAGCATCTTAATCATCATTCACAGATTATATGTTGAACAGAAGAGAGCCAGAAAAGGGTTAGGAATAAGGATAACGTTAAACGGAATCAAACCTGGGAAAACATCAGCTATACACAGTGTTTGGAAAGGAAATAATTTGATAAATGTTAGTTAAAACACAGTAACATGGAATTGTGAAATTCAGACCTGGTCCTGTTTTATCCCTTCTGCAAAGATGTGTGATTTAAATTAAATTTCAGCAAGAGCCAGTTCATCCCATGCAGTGAGATGAGGCAAGACAACATGACAACAACACAATCAACAAGTTTAGTCTTTAGAACTCTGCATTCAGAAAGGGCAAAAAGCATTCCTTTACAAGGCCAGCGACAATCCGACAGTGTTTTCATCTGAACTTCAGAAAGATATAAACAAACATGAAGGACTTTGGACAAGAGCTCCAAAACAACAGTGTGGTTGCAGGAACTGGTTGAGACTTCTCCAGAACAGCTAAACATATGTAGTCCAATTGAGCAGCCTCCAGCAGCAGTGGGAGACAGGCATGGGAATTTTTGAGAGTCTTCACCTAAAGTCCAAGACATTAAGGAATCTACAGAAATACAAACCAAACCATGGGATAAAATTAATCACCAGAAAGTAAGCTGGCAGGGAAGAGTATACCCCATAAAAAAGTGATTCTGCTGTGAAATAAGTAGCCAGGAAAGCAACTGCATATCAGTCCAGGTTAGCAGGTACTAACAACCAGACCTGATGGTGGTTATTTACTGGAATCACACAGAGCTCTGGGGAGTGGCACAATTATCAGACTAAAAAGGACCTAAAGACACACTTCTTGGTGTGTTCTCCAAATTAAAAGTCTAAAGCATGTCCCTTCCTAAGTTTTTGAAATAACAGCACCTTGATTATTTCAAGCAGCTAAACGCTTCACTAAATTTTTGATCCACTAGTTTATGCAGGAGGCTCTTCCTCCTAGGAAAACCAAAAAAAGGTTGCTATGACTGATGAGGGAAAAACCTTTTGCATGTATTAGTTCAGTCGCAAATCTATTTCATTTAAAAATGTTGAAGTCCTTGGAATACAGCTGTCAAAGCATATCGATCACACTGTCAGCATCTGAGGCTTTCTGGGTTCATAGAAAGAGCAAACAAACATAAAGGAGAGGAGAACTTGTAATTTTGCTTTTTGCTATTCCTATGTCTGTAAAACTGACTGAAGCAAACATCCACTTTGGTTTGTTTTTGGATTTAATCACATTAACACACGTTACTGGATTGGTGTCTTGTAGGGGAGTCACATGTTGGCAGGAACAACAGACAACAATGATGCTGTGTTTTCCAGCTCTTGACCTATGTCTTACTGACAGCTGGCAATCCAGATCCTGCATCTAGGTTAAAGCAAGGCCTAATTGTGGTCTAAACCTTGTTGTCTGTCAACTTTATGTCATGCAAATACGGCAATGTTTATTTTCTGTGTCCTTCCATTCATATTGGTGAGAACCATTTTACATCAAATTTTCCTCCAGTTTCTCTGTCCACCCCTAAACTTCATGTCTTTGCGTATTTTCACTTTTGCTCAATTTTTTTTTCCTTTGGGAACAGTAACTGAGGCACAGAAACTTTCCAGTTACAGTTGTTTTCCCTTAGAAATTAAAATGATAGGCATTGGCAGGGGAAAAGGACCGCACAGTAGCAATTACACTTGTGTTGAGTACATCATTTGGTCTGTGTATTTTGGTTGCCTTCTGAAGGTCCTTTTATTTTAGCCCCAAGCCTACTTGGCTGCAGTAGGTCACTTGTTTCCGACAGCAATAAAAACAAAAAAAGAAGCAGCCCTGAAAGCAGCATTCTTTTTCTTTTTTTTCCCCTGAGGATGTTGTTTTCTAGCCCGTCTCAGTTTCCGGTTCCCATGAACCAGCTTGTCGGTGTTGTGTTTGGATTCACTGCGCCATAGGAAAATGTTAAAAGGCTTGCTTTCTTTGAAGGCAAAAGCAAGACAGATGTTAATAGAAAGCCACCTCAATTTCCATGCTATTGAAAAAACAAATCTAATTTTCCAACTTCTTTCTCCATAGTCCTAGTTGTATTTATTCCAGAAAAATCCCTGTCATCTTTTGTAAGATTTGAGAGGTATGGAAGGGCCAGGGTTTGCTTTCTGCAGCAACTCACTTTCCCTATGGATGGTGCTGCTCTGCCAGGAGATCCTCACTAGGATTTTGCCCATTAAACCAGGATTTCAGGAAGCATGGTCCTGCCATGGCTCTGCTGTCTAGGTAAGAGTGAGGGCTGGGCCAGACCATTCGTATCTTCAGATCCAACCCATCCCTCTCTGCTCCAAAGAGAAAGGTCAGGGCATAAGAGTACAACTGGTGACAAATGCCCAAAGAATTGTTGCTCTGTGGCAACCATGGCTTGTGGAAAACACACACANTATATAGTTACTCTTCAGTCTTCAGTCGTTACTGCAGGACTTGCAGTAAAAGGATTTTTTTGCTTTGATTTTGTTTTTATATAGCCTCATTTAATAAGCTGGAATACCTGACCCTGCTTCCATAGTCGGTTGGAGTGGATGATCCACTGAAGCCCCTTCCAACCTGAGTTATCATCCCAAGACCCTAAAAAGCACCTGAAGTCTTCAGTCCTGCATCTCAAATAGGTTTGGGGCTGGACTGATTTCTATCCAGCTTGGCAAAGCGGTATTAAAAGACAATTAAAGTCCTGGGAGTTATTTTTATTTGGGGGTTGGTTTGTTTGGTTTTTTGTTAAGTTTGTTTATGGAGGGAGAGGGGTTTTGCTTATTTGGTTTGCTGATTTTTTTAAATTATTGCAGGATAGAGAAGAGAGATGAAAAGCAGATTCCTCCCTCCTCCCCTTTCCTGGGAAAAGCAGACAGATTTCTCATTTTGAATGCTCTTTAGCAACAGCACATACATCAACCGGCTTATTTCCTTCAGCTGTTTATGTCTGTGACTAAGATAAGTCAAAGACACCAACTCTCACGCAACAGACCCATTCCCCCCCTCAAGATGCCAGCTTTTCTCCAGAGGGGGTCACACCCTGATATAGCAGATGCCATAGGGAAATAATGGTGCTCCACAGCCGCAGCTCCAAGCTCTGGGGCTCTCTGGAACTACCAAAGACATACACCCCATATTCCTAAGGAACCACAAAATCCACCCCTGTCTCCCTCTGAGAAACAGCTTAGACGAAACCTGGGAGAGCTACCACATACTTTTGTGTCACAGGCACAGATAAGTTGCATTTTTTGCTGTAGTTTCATGCCAGAGACAGCTGCTACATGCTCTGGCAATCTTCCTCTCAAAAACAGCCACAGGTACTTCAGACTTCACAGGAACTCCAAGGTGCTCTCACTCCCCAGAAGATTTTCAACCCTGAGGACAGATACAAGATTGGCAAGCAAGATTGGGCCCTCAGTCAGCAAAGCATCCAGGTTTCTAAGGGCACTATCTCACCCTGAGCTGGCTTCTAGGAACTGTTGGAGACATCCAGCATGAGCCGCCCTCGGGGCGACAGGTGAGGAACCCCAACTGCTGTGGCTGCCCAAAATTGCCTCCCCGGGGCTGCACTTAGTGTCAGCATCAGTCAGGCACCCAGCTGCCCCCAGGTGAGTGGATCAGAGATAGTGGGATCCCTCACCATAAACCGACGTGCATTTCCACACAGGAGCCACAGGTCTCAGTTTGTATCTCTTTGCTTCCCCCTCCTTCCCCTGATGTGGGATAAAACACAGCAGAGACTGCAAGGTTTAAGGTAGTTCTGGGTATTTATTTATGTATATATTTATGATTCAGGGAAAGCCCAAACACTAAAAAAGCTCATTCCCCTACCAGGCTGCACATGGGCATGGCACATTTAAGTGTGCTGTGCATTTGACTCACAGCAGCCCAGAGATTTTGGCTATGCTCCCACAAATAATAGGCACTGTGGTGGCCGTGTATGTCTGGGGCACTGTCCCCTCCCATCTCACAAGGCAGTATCACAGCTTATTTCACAGCTCCTCAACCTCATGTGGCAGGACTGAGTGACCTGTGCACTGCAGCATCGTGTTTGGGGCAGTGGGAAAGGCCAGGGGGCAGGGGAGCAGGACTGTGGTGCAGCATCCCAGCTCAGAGCACATGGAGTTCAGTGCCATCACACAGGTTAGGGGTGGGCAGGAAAACAACCCAGGAAGTATTCTCCATGTTCCACCATTCACAGAAGGACTATGAAAACCTATTCTGAGAAAAATCCTATTTCTGCCCATTCTGGGATCTTGATTTCCTCAGTCCTGCCTGTCCTCTCCTAAAAAGAAAAAAAAAAAAATAACCAAAGGGAGAGGGTGAGGGGGGAAGTCGGCCGACTGTGTCGGTACTGAGAAACTGTAAAAGGACAAACTGACACTTGGTTGCACGGAGTAATATTTCATTGATCCCACACCAGCCACACGTCGCACAAGGGCACAATCCTGCCCGCAGTGGAGGGCAGCACCACCAGGCCCACACAGGCTGGCACTGTTCCAGAGAATTCCCAGAGCCTCTTGGAAAGGTTAGGAGCTGGTCCAGGGCCCAACCAGGACGTGCCTGCTTTGCCGTGCAGCCAGCCTCGTGCGACAGGACTGCAAAAAAGCTGCACACCTTGCCCTGCTTCCAATGCACATGCAGTTTTTTGAGGTGCTCTGTTGCTGGTCTGTGCGAGGAGCCCTGGGACATTGCATAGATCCTGCACAGGATCTAGTACTCCTGAGTTTGGGATGGCACCCACCTTGAAGGGTCTTGCTCCCAGCTGTGGCAGCAGCACCCTGCCAGCACTTATGGCATCTTCCAGTTCCAGCCTGCCACATCATAGACATGGCAGTATCCAACCCCTACAGCCCTACCTCCAGGTCCCTCAGAAAAGGAAAGGCAGGGAGCACAGGCCACACCCTCCTTGTGGATTTCAGTTTGTGCCAGACCAGTGCTAATTACAATTTCTTTGTACGAACACTCTCACACAGGCAGCATTTTGTTCATGAAAAGTCAACAGAACCCAAATAACTGCAAAAATAGAATCAGATGCAATAACATCTTATGTAAGCTTTGGTTAATAATAAACCCAACTTTACTCAAATCCTAGTGACTCTATTCCTAGTAGTGACAAGATAGGAGTCAACTATGGGAGCATATTGAACTATTTCCTGTGAAGTGATGAGATTATTCTTCCTGCATCTTGTGAATTGTTAATGAAGGAAAGGATGTATTTGGGGTTCCCCTGCCCCATTAACTGGAATTGTTCTGGTAGCTTGAATCAAATATCTGATTTATCAGATTGATTGTGAGTATTACAGCACAGATTGATAAACTGCATTTTACTGGGACCCAAAAGCTATAAATACATACCAAGTAAAATTCTCAGCTGTCTTTCAGTTTACCTCCCTCTAAAAGCAATGATAAGACCCTCAAAAAAAAAAGTAGTGTTACTGCTATTGTTTTGCTAAATTGGGTCTATTCTGGCTATCCTCATGCTTCTTGATTAGACAAACTGGCCTTTATAAACTGTGTTTACTTCTGCCAAAGCACAACCTACTTGATCAGAGAATTATCCAAATTTCTGATAAACTAGATTACCCATTTTGGAGCCCTTTGAACTAAGAAAATAGTAGTCTTCCCTCATGCCCCTTAGTGATTGCAAGGGCCTGAAATACTGTCACTGAAGTTTACAAAGCTACCCAAGAGCAGGCTGTAGCCTGCCTGTTCCTCCTACTCAGGAGACATTATTTGAAGAAAGTGTTAAACAGATAATATTATCAGCCATACCTATCCTCTTCTGCCATGGAGACAGTAATGTTCCAGGACAGGTTAGAGACAAAAAGGCACCCAAGTCTTCAATGGCTAAGTGACTAAGAACACGCATTCCAGGGGCAAACAAAGGAATGGAATTTAGATGCATTGAAACGTAATAGTCTCAGCCTCGGTGATATTAACAAAGAACAAGCCCTATAAAGGAATTTGCAAGGTCATAACCTGGTAAGAAAATTCATATTCCTTCTAGACACTGCCAGCTAGATTTTCAAGCTTCTCTAAAGCCTATTCTGAGTTAGATATTGCTTCAATTTTTTGGTGTCTCAATAATAATATAGGTGTTGCTGCATCAGTTATACCCGTGTCTGAGGAGAGTTATTTAGATACGTTTGTTAAAAGCAAAAACCCCCATCCACTTGTATATATCTGTTTTTCCTCAGTTTGATGACAGGAGTCCAACCTAGAGAATATTTCAAAAGCAAAGGTACTTCTTAGGGTAACTTTGAAGTGAGAAAGTCACGCTCACTTTTCAATTGCAAGCTGGATTTGCATTAACATATTTGACCACATCTCTATTTTTGGCGGCTTCTACTTTGGCTGTTGTCTGCATAGTTGGTGAGGCAAGGAGTATTTGCAGAAAGATAAAATTGAAGCATATGCCCTGACATAATGAGATACTCCCCTAATGTATGAAAATGTTAAAATTTTTAACCTGCCTTAATATTTTTTTCTTTGACATGTCAGATTTCTTAGCTTTAACAACATTCTAACAAAATTTTAGTGCTTTTTAAAACGAAGGAATGCACAGGCATTCATATAATGGGAAGAGCAACAGTCTCAAAGCCGTTGAGGAAGAAGTGTCCAGGTTCAGATGTGATCAGTAACACTGCCATGGACATCCAGCAGAGTGGGGAGCAGGTATCACTGCATCCCAGCATGACCCTGAATAAGATATCTGACTTCTCAGGTCCAGTTTCTTAGTTTGTGAAACAGGAATATTAATGTTTAACTACCTCGATAAACCAACCCCTACACATTAATACTGGAAAGGTCATGGTACTTCCATGTTTGAAATACAAATTAGTACATGGGAGTCCCATTTAGTAAAAGGTTGACCATTTGATGTTCCCATCCAAAGGAAAAAAAAAAAGGCAAAAAGTCTATAAGAATGACACAAAACTGACACAAGGCCTCACAGTGAGGGTGATTTGGGGATTTAACGTATCAAAGGGAAGGTCAAAAGTTAACTTGATTACAATCTACAGGTACTTATACAAAGAGAGTAACTGTAACCAGAGGGCTCAATCTCCTAGACAAAGGCAAAACAACTACTGAAAACTCTAAATACCCAAGGCTGCAAGGATGGGGCTGGCAGCAACAATCTTCAGATCAAGGCTGGAAAGCATAAAGTTCTGAGACACACACTAGGTCACTGGGTTACCTGCAGGCATCACTGCCCAAGATCCCATATGGTTTCTTTGCAGAGGGGTCAGATTAGACTTAATCTGAATGCATTCTTGCAGCCTCCATCCAGAAAATTATTTTTTCAAATGCACAAACTGGATTAAAGATCCAAGTGGGCATCCTTATCCAAGAGCTGGTAATAACTCAAGAAAAACTGAGGCTGAAGCACTAACATATAATGTTATTGAAGTTTCTGTAGAAACACTTAAATTGATAGCTTTAAAACATCAGCTCAACCTTTATAAAATGTTTTCTTGGGGGTATGTGGGGGAAATAGTATGGCAATTTTTGCCAGAAAGGGTGGTAAGGAAGGTAAAGAGTCAAGAGCAGCCTCACAGGACTCGAGTTGCTATCAGAGAGGGAGGGACAGGTAGGAAAAAAGTTATTGTGAGTCAAAAAGTCTCAGGAATGGGAAGAAAGATTTCATGTCAGCTATCTCACTGTGGAACTCTCTGCTTCACTCACCTGTAAGCAGTCTGTCTTTCTTGATTTGACACCTTAGTGTGGGAATGCACAAGAGCCTATTTGTTGTCCCCTTGTGCTCTCATTTTGAGTAAAGATGGGTGATCAGCACTCACAAAATTTGAACAGACCAATCTTTTGAATGATTAATTCAGCTGGAAATAACTGCATGAAGTAAACAGTAACAGGAAAAGACAGTTGTTTTGGATCCGTGATTGTTTCAAATAAAGTTTACCAAGCCTAGGAAATCAAAGCTCTGTACTGTCAGGTTGTGCTTATCCTTCCCCATCTCTATGATCAGGACTCCACCACCTACAGACATCACCCCATAATACAGGCAACTCTGAAAGGCTCTAGAAAAGTTAAATCACAGATGCGAGCAGGGGTGAATTTGGATATTCACACCTTGCCTGTTATTTCTTCACATATTCCAGAACTGCAGCTAAAACCCTCTTCTGGATGTATGTCCCCTTCTTCACACAGATAATAATAATAATAATAAAAAGACAAATGAAAAAGTCCTGTGCCTAAATCCCTGAAACTCTCCCCTTTGAAGTTATATGTCTACACAGATTGCCTT
The DNA here is from genome assembly GCA_008694505.1 of Cyanoderma ruficeps. Lineage (NCBI taxonomy): Eukaryota > Metazoa > Chordata > Aves > Passeriformes > Timaliidae > Cyanoderma > Cyanoderma ruficeps. Next base: position 17,926,787 of record VZDJ01007749.1, read on the forward strand.
TCCATGAAAAATGGAAACATTCAGACTTCAGATTAACCAGAGTTAAAGGAGTGCTCTGTTGGGATACAGGAAACTTGGGCCTCTCTTTTGTGTGATCTAGAACTTAAAATATGAACCGGTATCTTCTACCTTCTGGAGGCCCAGGAGGTCGCCAAAACAGGCTACTGCATCCTAAAAGTACTCTGGAAATGCTGGTCAGGATTATGTTGAAATGATGCACTGCCTGCAGTATCACATTCCCAAATGTCACATTATTTACCGTAAGCACCCATGAACTACACGTACTCTTATCTCCTGATTCAAAGGTAGTTGGCTGCAGACACCAACAGAGACAAACCCACAAATGCAACACGATGTGATTTGCTGTTTACTTTCCATTATTTACCAACACAGATCCATACTCAACTGGCAAAGGATCTAGTTTGGGTTGTGCCTTTTTTTTTTTTTAATTCGCAAAAAAAAGTAAGTTTGCAAAGTTGTATAACTTTATGTTGCTAACCCAACAATAAATAAAAACATATTTAAGCATTTAAATAAGACCAATTTAAAAGCTGAATTGACTCTATAACTATAAAAGCTATTAAATCAACCTTTTTAGATATTGCAATTACAACACCACTCTATGAAGGGTTTGGATGGAATCCTGGTGAGGGACGTGAGTGTCCCTGCAGGATGTTTAGTCCCATTAAAAAGTTCTAGGAACTATTTCAGATGACATTTATGATCCCAGGCCTCTTGTCAAAAATACCTCTTTCTAAATATTTCACAGAAATCAGTAGAACACCATTTCCAGGAAGTCTTTCAGATTGGTTTCAGTGGAAGCTGAGCACCTACTGGTCACTAGAAGACAAATTATTACCCATTTGTGATCTCTCAGATACAGGCTATTTCTATTTCTACCACTGAAGGAAAAGGGCTTTCACACTTTGGGGAGCACATTCATGTAACCTGCAAGTTTAGCAAAGCACAGACCAAGTCATGTATTTTTTACTTTCCCTGTACAATACATCCAAGATTGTCAGGACTCCAGAGGAAAACAAATTTCGTTCCTTAAAAGTGAAGTATAGTTTACCTGAAAAAGTAAACTGTTCTTGGTCTGCTAGTGATTATCATGTGTAAAAAGAGAGGAAGACAGATTGCAGGTTTTCCCCCACCCCTCTCTTTAGGCATCTAAGAGATACTGTTCTGCAGCAGCCCCAGGTCAGAAGAAACCAGGCATCTGTCTTGTCTGGCCTCAACTTCCCTGGTTCTGCTTTTCATCCACTCGGATGTCCAGTCCAACCATGTTGCTCTTCTATACTAATGCAAAACCCCAAAAGAAATTCAGGGCTGTTGAAAAAGGGGATGGACCCTACAGCTTGCCATTTAAATGGTTTAACTATAGAGTCCCATTTATTCCCATTTGTTGTTGTGGTGGCAGGATTTTAACACGCAACACCTGCCAGGAGACATCCAGGGCTTTCTCCTTGGTAGCATGAGATGCCTGTTTGATCCCTGAAACACAGGGATGCAAAGAAACTGGTTTTCATCACTTTATCTGAGAGTATTCTTAACTCTTACCTACTTAAAATGGATCAGAATCACTCCCACCACTTCTTCCATCACAGACCATACTGTAAGAGGAATCTCACCTCAATGGCTGGCCAAATTTCTTTACAGCTTTAGCTGTAGTTGACCAAATGTCCTAGGGTGACTTTATGATGCTTGTATCCCCAACTGTCTGTTCTGTTTATACTGGATATTAAGTTTGCACCTTTCAGACTGGTTCTGAGAGTGAAGGGGGAGAGAAGAAGCGCAGAGTTCATTTGCAGAAACTGCACTTGCTCCCCCTCATTCCCTCTCCTGGACTTTATTGTCTGCAGCATGGACAGCAGGAGAGAGCTCCCCTTTGCTTTTAGTTAGTTTTTAGCTAGCTAGGGCAGAGAAGTTCCCCAGACTGTGGCTTTTCTTTTTCGCAGAACTGATCAGCCTGCTCTGGACTGAAAACTCAGAAGAGCACCGGGAGCTCACACCTTTGTCCCACCAGGGCTTGGGACGAGGCATTTTCCAGTGCCAGAAAATTTTCCTGGCATTTTTCAGGACTGATAAGAGACTGAGTGAGCCGAGCTGCACCCCACGACAAGGACTGTCTGAATTTGCCATCTCTCTTCAGAACAGCAAGAGGTTTTATTGTTTCATATTATTCATTTTTTATGCTTGTGAACACTTTTCTTGTTAAATAAACAGGTTTTTTCCACTTTTCTCCAAGGAAATCTTTTCCTGAACCAGCTGGGAGCTGCTTGAATTTACTTTCTAGAGGGAAGTTTCTTCCCAAATTTGCCCTAAACCAGGACACCATACCTTGTGATTGGTAGGATTATGGATCCAGCCCAACACATGGCATTTCTTAGCGACTGGATTTGCTAGGGAGATCACATTTAACAAGAGTTTATCTGTTCAGAGCTGAACACCCTCTGTGCTGAGCTGTGGCTACCAAAATACCTGGGACAGATACTTGGACTGCACATAAAAATTACTGAAGTTGAACGTTAGAACACAGAGTAGCCAAGTGCCGTTGTTAGTGAGTTGTGTTCCTTATCTTCCTTGTACCTTGACTAGTCCTAAAACAGGCAGTTGTTACAAGAAATCCCTCTCTTACCCAGGAGGGCTACATTTCTGAGAGGGCAATGGCATTTTGCAACTGTAAAAACCACTTTTGCCTTCGTCAGATGAAGATAACACAATTCTCATGTTCTTGACAAAGCACACTAGCAAGCCTCAACAAGGGAGGACAGATGCCTTTCCAGACATTCAAGAGACACACTTGGTGAGTTTCTAGCATGACACACACTGCTCTGCTGCTGTGATCACACTTTGGCATTGAGGTTTGACAGGCACATCTCTCAGCAGTGATACCGACTTCAACAGCCTCTTGTCTCTTTTCCTCACTTTTTCATTTGCTCTGTGGTGCTCTCATTCGCCTTATGGTGCTGCATTTGCCCGTGCAATTGTGTATTCAGCCAGGTGAGAACTGACTCAGGCAAAAAGAACCTATCAGAAAGGTCTGGCTTTAATGTAGGAGCATTTATAGATTGGCCCAGCCACCATAATTCAACTCTGTACCAGTAAAATGGGAACAGAATGTAAATGGGAGGATAAACAAGCTGTCTCTGGGAAAGGTATGCCCAGCCTCTTTCCACAGCTTGCACCTTGCCCTCTGACTCTTGCTGCCACCAAGCCCTAAAGGGTGCCAAACACCAGACAAGAAAAGGAGGAGATGTATGTGGTAAATTCTGGGTTATAAAGCTCTCAGTTATTCCCATCAAGAGCCCTCCTGCCTCCCAACAGAGAAGACAGGCCAAGATTGTGAACAGAGAACTTCTGTCTCCCCTCAGCGCCCCATGGCCCCACCAAGCCTCCCTGCCTCTGATGCCAGTCTTATTTTGCAGAACCACACAAAGGGGCAATAAAGACAAATATTAAGATCTTCCTACCTCTGAATTCACTCTCCACTTCACCTCCCAATATTTTTAAATTCATTGAACAATGGACAAAGGTGGGAAGAGAGGGACGAAGGGACCCTGGTTCAGAAAAGTGTGTACATACCAAAACAAAGACTGCAAGTGACAAACCAAAGGTTTGAATACATAATTAAAGAATGTTCTCCTTATAGCTCCAATCACCACGTATGAGCCACCCTTGCCCTTAGTCACAGAGGTACAGTCATGTGACTTGAGACAAATAAAATAAAATAAAATAAAATNAAACAAAATAAAGAAAATGAAAGAAGTACATCACCAGTGGCCCAAGAATCACTGAGAAAGCAGTTTGGAGTTTTAACTTACTTTTTACACTTTTGATGTTTGGAAAGTAGGGAAAAAATGCAAGAGAAAAACTAGGCTTCCTAAAAGATGAAGAAATGAAAAGAGGTAGAATATACAGCAAAGGATTGAATAAAAGATGAAAAAAGGAAAAGAAAAAGACAACTCACAAGCCTCTCAGTAAAGCAACCAAAACCCACAAAGTTGAGCAAATACAAGCAATATTCAAAATGCAGTCTAGCATTTAGTTTGCATTTGAAATAAGGATGTCTGCAGAGTTTTTTCCCCAAATAAGTTTGAGAAGCCTTACCCTAGGGGACTGGAATGTTTTAAATCTTAAAATAATAAAGAATTTGAGGTGAAACAAAAAACCTCACAAATGACTAAAGAAAAAAAACAAAACCCCAAACTAAAGAACAAAAAGGGTCCTTCAAGGAATAAGAGGTTGTTATATCATTCTTCTGAAAGATAATCTCAAAGACTGTCATAACAACAAAGACACACAGCTGAGATGTTTACTGACATTTAGCAAATCCTACTACTCAGGGAAACCGTCCTTTATTTGAGTTAATTCTGTTTCATGAGCATGAGAATATAGAGAATTGATATATACAGAATTATAAAGAATGATAAGAAGCTGAACATTTACATAGGCATAGACCAAGAAAAAGAAATCTAAGTTGTTTTGCCTTTTAAATTCTCACTTTCTTGTTGCATTTTTGTAGGAAGTTAAACTTGGAGGAGGCGGTGCAACTGTAAGAGAGGCTGCATCCATAAACTCTCCACATCTCAGGGTACATGAGAGTGAATCCTCTCTCACAGACTTCAATTTCACAGTCACTTTTGCAGCTGGAATAAGCCAGCAACACCAGTTATAGAAGCCCTCTCACCAGTGTCCTGCACAGCTTCCCAGTGGAACAGAAATGCTGGCCTTGGCCAGGTTTGGAAGGAGTTCAGATGGCCTCTGTGTCACTGCCCAGTGACAGTACAGCACAAATTCCCTGGGTCACAGTGACATGTGGATTCCTACACAAAAACATCCACATCTTTTCAAGAGCCAATCACCTCTGGAAAGAAACTCAAGCAGTAAAAAGAAAAACACAGGCAAAGAGGGTGGACTGAAACTCATGTCCCGGCTTTTTCCTATTCTCCTGCTGATGGCAGCTTAGGACACTGACCACCAAGCCTCATTAATAGCAACAGCATGGGCAGACAAAAAACAATCCAAGACAGGTTCATGAGAACTGCTTCATTTATGGGCTTTAATGACTGTCTGTCTCACCCCAAGAACTATCACAGCCAATCCTAGTAATTTCCTTATCCTTTCCACAGGCTCTCTGACAAGGAGTGAAGCCCCTTGCTATTCAAATTAGTGACCCCTCACAAGTGCCCTCCTACATCAAGAAAAAGCCCAAGTTTCAGTCATTTAGTCTTTTCTCACTGCAAAAGCTTCAGGGCAATCTACCACAGGTGCTACACCCGCTGTGAGGACAACCACAGAGGCACAATCAAACAGTTCACCTCCTCTTACAAAAGAAAAAACTTTGCAGTTAAACTAAGGATAAACCAAACAGAACGGAACCTTTTTTAATTAATTATATTTCAATCCTTGGAAGAGACAGAGAACTACTGGTAATAAATGTTTTTTTCAGATAGTTATGATGAAACACGGCTCTGTACATCCCACTTGTCTTTGCTTCTAACCTCACCAGCCCCTCTTTGCCTGTATGGAATTGCCAAAACCCACAAAATCCTCACCTACTGCTCCCTTTCTCTGCTTTCTCATCATCTCCATGAGAAAGGGGCAAATAGGATGATTTTAGTGCCAGAAGATCCCATCTTATAGCTTTTGCCCCTTTACAACTGAAATCATACAAAACAGACTTACAGGGCTCGGTCTGACCAAAACACACACATAGGAATTTACCCAAGTTATGTAGCAAACCAGAAGCTGAGATCAAGGATCAGATCTTCATACTTTACTACAAGGTCTATTTCCTGAAATGCAATTCAGTCTTCGCCAGCTTCTCTTAATTTCACTTTTCAGATTAAAAAAATCCGTTAAAAATAACCTTATGTGTCAACACATTGTGAAGTGAAATGGGAAGCCAGTTGTCTGTAACTAAGGGGAGAGACTGAAGGCTGTATGTGTAGTAAAGCCTTCACACATTTGAATTTTTTAGTACCACATGAGATTTCTTTATTGCATATCAGTAAATTAATGTCATGATATAACAATAAAGTAACTTCCCTTATTTTTACCGTATTTTGTCCTGCCACAGAGCTCACAAAACACAAGGCACCTTGTATGCAGCAATAACTAGAATTTTTTTGTTTTGAAACATGCACACCGTTGGCACTTCAACAAGATCCAACACAACAGAAGCCTAGGATTTCCACAAGAAACTGTTTTGTTACAGACAGCCCTGAACCCTCATACTTATTATATTAGAAAAGCATTGGAAATCCTGAATGCTCATGTAGACTATAGGAAGTAGCAAGGAAATACCACACACATCAGGATTTTTACAGGGGAACACTGAATTCTCCTGACAGGTTCCAAAATTGTCACCTTTCCCAACAAAGGACGGACTTTACCAGATCCTGCATGAAGTATTCATGTGTACAAACAGTATTTTCCGCCACCTTAAACTCATCCCTGATACCACCACCACAAAGACCAACTGCAGTTCTTGCTGCCTTACCTGTATTCCTGCTGCAGACAGTCCCAGGACAGGGATGAGATCACACCAAACCTCCTCCTTCACTGAGGACCTGATGATAGGATTTGCTCAGGGCCTCTCATGGACACCACATCCCTCATTAGCCACAGCTGCTGCTGGTGGCTTTGGCAGAGTTCCTTACGGCCCTGCCATCTCCACACTGCTCCTTAACAGCCTGCATCTGAGACAAGAGCAAGGTTTCAGCCCTCCCAACCTGCCTCTTCAGGCCTGGGAGCAAACACCTCCCAAGCACAAGTGTGGGAAGAGGTGTCACATCCACAAGGAAAATTGGTACTGGTAGTAAAAAATGCTCAGTGATGCATAAGGAGGGAAAACAGCTTTAACTTGTAGAGGTTGAATCAGCAAATTATTAAGGGATTGAATGTAAAACCAGGAACAAAACTTTTCCTTAGCATATAGGATGATGGTGATGAGATAGGCTGGAGAGCACAATATGCTCAGGTGATGTGGCATGCAGGGCATTTGAGGAGAAAACTAAACAGTGAGGAAAATGGAAATGGAACCTCATTTCTCTTTTTTCTTTGAAAGCTCTTCATGCCTCAGCTCCCTTTTCCTGTTGTGATCTTTCTCCTACCAAAACACCAGCCTACCAAAATCTGATTCCTGTGCTGATGCTTTATCTTTCCAGACTACCTTTTACAGGAGGAATCAACTCTTGTTTTGTAGACACCACCTTCAACATCTGTCTCAGCTCTGTGTAATGCACATTGAGCATTACAGTGTGCTGACAGCTACTGGCTTTGAATCTACATTTACCATTACAGCCCCTCTATGCCTTCATCTGCTTTTTCTCTTCTATTTGCTTGCTCTTCTTTTGAGATTAGAAATAGACTTTTGGGCAACTACCATGTTACCTAAAAATGTAGATTTCCCCCCATGGTGGGATCCTGAGCTGCTGGGAAATATGGCTATCAGCAGAGAATACTGATTACTATTTAAAGGGGGCTGTGGTACTTTACTACTCATCAATCATATCCGGACTTGCAGCAATTTTTTGTATTTTGACTTGTATTGGGAATATGAGTCAAATTCAGCTGAGATGTAAAGATTATTCTCCAGTTACAGATTAATTACTGAATGGTCAGTACAGTATTATAGTTTTAGTGCCACAGTATGGTGTGGGCATGAAACATCACAGAAAGTTCATGTCAGAGTAGAGAAAAGAACTGGAGAGAGAAAACGGAAGACACAGAAAATTAACCTGAGGTTATTTCCACGGTGGATGATGCTGTGGACATTTCATGGACAGATTTGAAGCATCTGGAGCTGACGTAAATAAGGACTGCTAGATTTTGTTTCATATAACCAGCAGTTTCTTTGCTGTCTTTGCACACTATTCAGAAATAGAAAGATGTGTTTTCTGAAGACACTCGCTGCAGTGTCCGACACTGGAAGGTGATGATGCAGACCATGGAGCAGCAACTCTGAGTCACTGCGAAGCAGCCGAACGGATGCTCACTTTGCCACTCCTAATCATCATTGCATACCACACAAAAGAAGAAGATGACAATACTTGTTTTTGAAAACAAATCACCATAACAGTTTCCAGTCCTTCTTTTCCATTCTACTTATGCCTATTGTACACCCAACAATGAAGTCATCTGTCACTTCAGCTATCCTCGGGAAAGAGAGTTGTATATATTCACACTGACACATCAAGCAGCAAGTAAATTTGATGGATATCAGCAATATTAATGCTCACAATGAGAGGAAAAATCATGCACTTCTAGATCCTAGAAAAAAATCCTTTTTTTATAGCTTTCAAATTTCAATTGGCCAGAGAAAAGCACAGGAAGGTGAGAAAAATAAAAAGGGACATGACCAAGAACTCACTGGATAAGATACAATTGAGTCTTGGCTAGATGCCCCCAAGCACTGCAGTCCAATAATATTGTTAAGGGCCTCACTTACTCAGACAACTGAGCTCACAGGTCTCTGGCAAGCACATCTCTCCTTTACTCTTCCCAGTGCAGGAATGCCACCAGTACTTTGAATTCTGGCCCGGCTGCCCAGCTCTGCTGCGGACCTGCCCCTGTGAAGCAGGCACGTACTTGACCTCAGCCTGCTCCAGGCTCCCTCTGCTCAGGGCACAAGAGAAGGTTCATACTCAAGGAAGGCAGACCTAATCGCTCAAACCCTGCAGAGGAATCAGCTGCTGGGCTTCCATCAGCAGCACAAACTGGCAGAAGGAGTAGCACGAATGACACATCAGGAAAACAGCCACCAGTCCTCTAAAAACAGCAGACCAAGTGGCAGGGTGCTTCTCATCCTCCCCTGAGCTGGGATAAGAAATCAGTATTTTCCTCCTCTCATGGTCCCAAGAAAAAAGGAGAGGTGTAGTGGAGTGTTGACCTTATTCCAGGAGTTGTGGGGAGAAGGGCATGAAAAGGGGTCCCTTTCCTATCCAGCTCAGCTGCTTCTCTGAGGGTTCTGGAGTATTTACAGCACAAGCACATTAGGACTTGGGGCAAGTGAATTTGAGACTTTCTGGTCCCAAAGTTGTAAGTTTGAGGAATCACCCTAGCAGAAGACTTAATCTGGCCTGTTCTTTATTTCCATGATATACAGTGCCATCAAGAGAACAAAATCTTCACAAATGTGTTTTTCCATTAGTAGTTGCAGTATTAATATGGATTTCTTAATTTAGGGGGAAGTTTGCAGGGCCAGTTCATCTCTTTCCACTGAGAATCTCAAAACACATCCCTCGTCTCCAAAGAACGGCAGAAGACTGATCAGTAGTCACAGCAGCTACCGACAAAACCGCAAGTATTTGGCGTAATTTTTTTCCCTCCTGTTTGCATAGATCCACTTTGAAAAAGATTTCAAAGACTCGATTAGTGTTTGGTCATTGGGCATCTGTGACAGAAGATGACTAAGTGAATGAGTAGTTCCTTTCACTTATAATCACTCATTGTGGGTGCTGGGTAGCAGTTGCACAAAAGTGTATTGCTCCTTTTATTGAACATGGAAAGGAGCTTTCAAAGTAAACCGAGGGACAAATGTTGCTGCCCAGAACACCCCTTAGCCCTGTGATCAAATCCCTCCTTGATATCCAGAGTGGTGTGTTCCAAGAGCACATGCTATTGACTGCAATACCATGAAAACTGTCTGGCTCACATGCAGGATTGTAATTTGGGCAAATCTGTTCGTCTTTAATGTACTTACTTTTTGCAGGAGGAGGAAAAGGGGTTGTGGGGAAGAAAAGGGGTGTGAGGTAGCAAAACAAGGCAGAATGCCAGCATTTGCTTTCAGTCCGTGTTTGTACCTATTAAAACGTTTTGCCAAATCAAAGAGATTAATTACTGTACTGTTTTTAGAGGCTGATGCAACTCTTTTTGCTCAGTATGAGCCTGCAGTCAGCTGGTATCATTTTTCAGGCTAGAAGAGCTGTGATTTACAGTCTGGGGCATATTAACAGCTGGATCACAAGTTTTGAAGCTTTCAAAGCACAGCATTGGGTATCTGTTCTTTCAGGGTGTGTTTTGGCAGATGATGGCAGCCAAGAAAATTCATCCTGCCTTTTACCTCCATTAAATTGGCTGGTGGGTAACTAGTGCTGTGTTTACATTTATTTGGTTTTGGTTGTATCATCATTGTTCTGTGCTCCTGGAATGAAACAATCTCTTCTCTGCTCCTGCTGTGAATGACACTGAATGAATTGTATTATATTAGCCAAAGTCACAGCAGGCACTGGGTCAATGGGTAAAACTGTCCAACATAGGATGAAATCTGACCCAACAGCTCAATCTCCAGATGTTGACCTGAACTGCAGGGAAAAAAAATAGAAGGACAGGGAAGGGACAAAATTGGGTTGAAGGGAAAAGAAATTAATAATATCAGCGGCAAAATAGCCAGAAATGGACAAAACTCAAAGCAAGGCACACACAGAACAGTCAGAGGGAGTGCTTCTAACTTTTGAATTTACACATTATAAAGGAGAATGGGCTGCAAATAACTTAGTACTTTTGCAGAGCTCATTGATACATTGAATTTCACATCTTGTATGCCTCCACTCCAGTGAATTTGAGTACTCTAGTTTCTCCTGAGACCTGAGCATGCTGTGCACCTCACAGACCAGTCTCTCGGTTCTCTTGCTTGAAACAATTGGACCCAACCTTCCATCATCATACTAGCCAAGGCTGTAGCTGAGCTTTGGGCTGACGGCTTGCAAAGGGTCAGTAAATCCCCATCCTGGCCCATGGATATTACAAAAGCAAAACAAAGTTTCAAAAAAGCAACTGCTAGTTCATGATCTCTCTTGGTGAAATACTTATCATGCTAATTTCTTTAAATATTGCTGCAGAGGTACATACTGATCTATGACATCTGCCTGCAGTCTTTGAAAATTAATCAAAGAATGTCCATTTGTTAAAAAAAAAATCAAAAACCCAGCCACAAACCTTCTTTACTAAAATGCTATAGTTTTCTTGTCCTCAATAATTATTTCCACAGCCAACAGGTAGGAGAGTGGGTCCTGACCTGTGTCACCTCTGCAAGATCCCTTTGGGAGACTGGCAAGGGCAGTAGGGATGTGTGCCTGTGGTCACGCAGTCCCTAGCATAACTCTGGATTCTGGTCCAAGTGGCTACAGGGGGTACACTGGTAGGTCACACCCAGTTGGGTGTTAAAATGGGAAGAGTGGTTACTGCCCTGGAGGTAACAAAGGTGCTTGCCTGAGGACAAGACACTCTTTTCTACAACCACTGGAAATTCTTTCCTCCCTTTTGTTGGGTGAATAATTTTAACTTTTGTATTTTAATTTAATTTACTATTGAATTTCCCCTGAAAACTGTGGGCTTTCTTATTATTGCTTCTTTTTTTTTCTTTAACCTGCCTTTCAAGGACTTGATTTTATATTTCATTTCAATGCTACATTTGAACCACTACATTTTCAGCAACAGCATCATATAATTCATCAAGCCAGCACTTATTCCAAGAAAGGACAACACCCCACTGATTCATCAGCATGGTTTCCTGCAGCACAGGATTGTCCCTTAGCTATTTCTCACCTTTGCAATGGTGTTCCAGGAGCCTGTTTAGTTAAGAAATGGTAAGGTGACTTTAAATAAACTGCCTGCTTCCACCACCCCGAGGAAGAGTCCTTCCTCTTCTACCACCTTGGCATTCCCAGTTCCACAACCACACCAGCTGCCTTCAGTTGTCTGGCATGCACTTGACCCTTTTATGAACCAATTTAGCCTTCTAAATTGGCGGAGTCCTGATTCATGAAAAAAGTGAGCGTTTCCTATCTCAAGCTGGGTTAGCAAGCTGGATTGCCTCAAAAGAGACAGGGAATTGCCAGAGCCAGCACAAAGCCAGCAGTGCAAACAGGAAGCTCCAAGAGGCAGGAAGGGTGACTGCCCTCTTTGTGCAGGGAGTGTGTTAGATAGGCTGTACGCATTGTAACATGGAGTGAGTGCAGATCTACTCCATTTCCCCTAAGGGAGTTTCAGGGCCCTGATAAACTAAGAGGAGGAATGGAGTACAGCACCTTGCACATCTAGCAGATTTGAATCTCAGTTCACAGGGCCCACAAAGCTGGGATCACATGGCTGAGGGCAGGGAGAGATGGACATGCTCGCCTCTTTCAGCCATGGGCTGACAGGCTGGCTAAGCTATCACAGCACACTGCAACTACTTAAGACCTTCTGGACTAAAAAACAACAAGATTTTGCCAAGTACCCCTTTTGTGAGCTTGATTTACCAGTAACATTATTCAAATTTTCTGTTCTGAAAAACTGAGCACTCAGTCTGAATGTTGATAAATTAAAATATACTCTAAATATAGAAAATACTTGCTTTAGCCTTTGTTTCTATCATCTACACAGAAATGAATTAGTTATTAAACAAATCTCATATTTGGTCAGGGGTGGGTTGGTTTTTTTGTTTGTTTTTTGGGTTTTTTGTTTTGTTTTGTTTTTTGTTTTTTCTATTTTCTTTTTTTGCCTTGTTTTGCTTTATTTCCTTTAGTAGGTGAAAAACTTTTCTTGCATAGGTAAATACACATGAAGGACAACACTGAAAAAACTCAGTGTGTCCATTTGGGGCAGCAACATGATGGCAGTGGGCTAACAGCCATACACTGGCATTTTAAGTCTGTACCTGATAATCTCCCTACCTTTTGTTGACATTCACAACACCAATATATACCACCAATAACAGATTAACTCTATTTTATGCTAGAACAATCCACCTCCACTTTTTTTTTTGAGAAAATCCCACTGTGCTATCTGCCCTATTTTTGTCACATAGGCTATGAAACTTGGGTTTTCTGCAGTGTTTCAAAAACATTGTACTGGATTAAAAAGTGATGCCCTTCTCTTGAAAAAGCTGAATGCAAAAGCCCCATGAACGTACTTTTGGAAAGGAGATGGTGGCAGACTTGTAATCCTCGTGGAAGAGACCATGTGGTCTATTCTCCATGGACATGATGAACCTTTTTTTTAGCTGTGGTAAAAGGTTTAATTTAGCTCTGCCTCCAGTATAGGTCAAATTGTATATGAACACCCTGGATGAGCTCTAAAGCAGATCACTCTTTACTCCTGGCAATGTAATCAGTAGCCATGTTGAGTTCTCAGCTGATTGCCAACTCCCTGCCTCAGCTGCCAGGGTGATGCCTGAACATGAAGCTGCACTGCTGAGGTAAGAGGACCCATGCTAGTTATTCCAAAAACAGCTTGCGCTTCACATCCTTGAAGCACAGTCATACTTTTTGAATTCTTCTTGTTCCCTCCTGTGTTAGGTCCTATGCAAAATTCACATTTCCTCCTCCATCACCTTTCAGCAATCTTCTCTTTGATCATTGGAAGCCTCTCCAGATCCAAGGCCACTATTCATTTTGGACTGCTACTGTGTTTTCTGTCTTTCCCATTCTCACCTACTTGCTTCTCCATCCTCCCGCTGCCATTAAAATATCCATCCTGTTGTCCCACTCAGTTTTTTGAATTCCTCCGATGACTTCCCGTTTCATGCCAGAGGCAGCTTTGATGGTGTGTGTGCTCACCCCTGGCACTGCAGGGCCTCCTGTGCTGGCCTGATAGCATGTTTATGAGGTGCTCATGCTCAACAGCCATGCCTGGTTTACAGATTTCCACCAGGAGCTCTGCAAGGATGGGTGTTTTCCCAGCTGCTAGGCAGGAGATGGTCTCAGCGGTTTCCTCACAATCAGCAGTGCATCTCAAGGTCTTGCATTCTTCCACTTCCAGATTCTTTCACTAAGGGAAGCATGTTTATTGCTAAGTAAAATTTTGCCTTAGTAATGTATGGTTTCCAGCAGAATTCCTGGAATCTGCTGTTTACAAGCAGGGTCAGAGGTTATAGAAATACTTTCAGTTTGCATGAGTAATATACCAGAAGGTTTTTGCCCATGCATAGTGTCTAAACTACATGACAACTGCATTTTTATTGGTGTTGATAACCTCCCTGGCTCTGAAATCTACTTGTTCAGCTGTGTGGGTGGTTCAAATTATTTCTAGACAGCTTAGTAAATGAAAATTAATACTCTCCACTTCTCTTTATCACCCTGACTCTTCTTCAAATACAAGCAGGAAAATCAACAAGAATAAAAACATCAGTAAAGCTCTTGCATTGGAAGTCTTGCAGCTGGAGATCATCTCTCAGTCTATCAACCAAATACACAATGGCAGCAATATTACCCAGTGCAAAATGCTCCTGCAGTGTGTTGCTTTTATCACTGAGCAAGCAAATTAGAAAAAGGGTATTGTCACTGAGCTGAGCCTCTTTGCAGCTCACCACTTGGTGCAGGCCTCTTATAAGGCTAATGGCTGGGGTGTATTGAGAGGATGTATGTAAGTTGACTCCTGGAGAAAGGAGATTCTTCTGGTGGTGTTAAAACTGACGGTTTAAAGCTGCTTTTGTAGCCCTTTAGCTTGTCAGAATACTGGTTTTCTGTGGAGTTTTCCATTTCTTCTCCTACCAAAGTCAGTGCCTGTGCAGCTGCTGCCTGGCCAAAGCAGCACTGGTGACGTGCCAGGGGATGTATGGTCACAGCAATCTTGTATCTACAGCATGAGATGACAACGCAGTCAACAGGAGGAACTCACTGTAAGGTGGACTTTGCATCAGCACTTCTTGGCCCATATTTGGTAGACTGAGCACACTGATGAGTTTAGCAGGCTCTCTCTATGAGCAGAGATGCTTTCAATGGGAGCACACATCATGTATTTCAGAGTGCCCAAACACAGAGTTTCATGATGACTGCTGCTTAAAAAGTTGCCCCTATATTTGAAATTGGACAGGTGTGGTATAAACCTTGCTCTAGAACACCAGTTTACCAGTGAGACAACTCAAGGAGGATGGATCTTGGGATTACCCACGGGTGCAGGTCAGCAGCTGGAAGGTAGTGTTTGAGGGATTTCATGCAACCCCGTACTTTGGTAGAGCAGCATCATAAACCATGAACAGGCCTCAGTCCAGCAGAATTCGAGACCTAGATAGTCAGGCTCCTATTCTTTACAGAAGGATAATGAGGGTGCAGCTGCAATGCACTAGCATGCAAGGGGTGAGCATATAATTTAATCAAAGAAAAATGTCTCCACATTACTCCAGCAAGCAAAGATTAAAGGTCTTAAGTTTGCTTCTAAACAAGACTGTGATCCCCGCCCTAACATAAACATTTACCTAAGTGAGATTTGCATAATCTCTTTGACCCTCAATCTCCTCACCTTCATCAACCATATCATTATTTAGAAAAATGTGCCTCCATGGGCCTGATATCTTTGCCTACTTCTCACTGCTCATTAACCAAAAATCAACAGAAAATGTTTTTCTGATGTACCAAGACTCCGAGTAAATAGCTTTCCTAGAACACAGAGGTTCTCAAACTTTGCCTGGGTGTGATCATTTCCATAAAAAGCTTATCCTATTGTAAAAAAAACAAACAACCCTCCATCTCCCTTATGCAAAGAATCATAGAATGGCCTAGGTTGGAAAGTACCTCAAAGACCATTTCATTCCAAATCCCCTGCCATGGGCAGGGGACACCTTCCACTAGACCAGGTTGCTCAGGACCCCATCCAACCTGGTCTTGAACACTTCCAGGCATGGGGAATCCACAACTTCTCCAGCAAGCTTTTCAAGTGTCTCCACCCTCACAGTAAAGAATTTCTTCCTAATATTTAATCTCAACCTGCTCTCTGTTAGCTTAAAGCCCTTCATCAATTGCTGTACCTGAATGGACACCACTGTTCACTGCAAAGAGGAATGAAGGGGACTCCAAGCAGCCATGATGCCTTTTCACAGGAGAACATCAGCAGGTGTTTACCAAAGCACAATTTTGAAAACAGCTTGTGCTTAAAATCATCAGGACAATTAGGGCACTGATGAGCTTCACCCATACTCTTTTCCTAGCACTTCTGCTGACTTTATATTCACATAATAAGAAGCAAATCACCATCATGGCACCTAATTTCAGTTTGCTGATTAGCGAAATGGCCATAATAGTATCTCTCCCTTTGCACCATTTTGAAGCCTCAAGCTCCAAACCACTGGTGTCTATGAATACCAGGGGGTTGCTTAGGCAACTGTACTCATTTTTTTTTTTTTTGCTACGGGAAAGTGCAAGTAACGAATGTATTTCTAACATTTAGACACATTTCTTCCTGTTGACGTTCCAGTCTCTGCATCTCTGGAACAGTCACTATCTAATGTCTGAGCAGAGGTGTATTTACTGTCACTCGAGGAATATCTGGCCTATTCCTAAAAGGTTTTCAAGGGTACAGCTACATAAGATGACCCAAATAATCGAACAGCTCGTGCAGTCCAAAAAGAAGGACTTCTGTTCCTTACTTTCCTCTCTGACACTGATCCTAGGTGCGTGGCAGCTCTGGGTAACCTTTTGTCTTAAGAAGTCTGGAGGAATGAGAGTGTCCATCTGCACAGAAGAACTTCAGCCCAGCACTGACTCCTGAAGTGACTACAAGTCTTATCTTCAAGCTGCTTCTTTCAGTACACAAGACACGAGATCAAACTGGTAGTGTTGAATGGTGATGACAGGTGTATGCAATGCCCAATTCAGTTCTCAATCTAGTGCCCAGATCAGCAATAGACTCCAGGTCAATGACTTTCTCCCTAATTGATTTTTTCCCAAGGATTAATCCGTGTACAAACGCTGAAGTTCTTTAATGCTTTTCCAAATTTTGGACAGTCTTGCATAATCATTTCACAATATTTATGGTGGCAATTTGGGTTTCAGCTTAGGCTGCTGCTCTTAACTCCTGATTCTACAGCAATGATGAGGTAAAAGGAAAGACAGAGTAGAAACTCTTTTGGCACACATATGCACTTTCTCAATGTGCTAAGAAGACCTTCATCTTTCTCCCCTTCACTGTAGCTAAGAGGTCAAAAGAAGGGATACTTCCCAGAACACAGTAGGAGTTTGTATTGATAGAAGGGGAGTAGAGCATGTCCTGTATCTTGATTTTGGAAAAATATTTGCTGCATACAATGTAACAAGCTAGGGGAAGACAGTCTAAACATAGCTATATATAGGGAGTATGAGAAGAGCAGGAAAACCATACTGAGATGGGGATCATCAAAGGTTTACTGCTAAAGGGAAGCCTGCACCAAGGAGCAGTATGCAACTTGCTAAATTCCTATTTAACATATTTTCAGTGTGTCCTGGACAGAACCTGTTTTGATTATGACTGGATGATCAGACAGAAAGCATGCATATTAGATTTACAACTGACACTAATCTGGGACAGCCCATGAAATAATTGAGAACAAACTTGGATTAAGAAAAGAAAATGAAAAAATGTAACAGAAAACAGAACACAGTGGTCATTGTAACAACCCACACTGCATCCACAGCTGAAAATTATATGTAATTCCACTCCCTGCCTTCAAAAGGGATACAGTAGAATAGAAAAGATTCAGTGAAAGTTGATACAATTGACCAAAAATATGGGATGTGTCTTTATGAAGCCTTTTGACAGACAGGGCAAGACTTCAGTCTGAAAGAGAAATGGCTGAGGGCTGAGGGAGCCATATCAGTGACCTACAAAATTATGAGTGGCATGAAAAAAGGTGCAAATAGCAAAAAACAGCAAAAATTATTTATCCTCTTTCAAATAAAGACCCAGGCAGCAAAAAATGAACTTATGATTAGGTCAGAATAAACAAATAGAAGTGATTTTTAACATTGTTGTTAGTTGAGCTCTGTAGCTCTTTCCCACAGAATGTTTTGCATGCCAGAAGATCATCAAAATTAATCAAAAGAAAGTTTCATATTGATTTCATCATGTAACTGACTAGACTACCAGGAGGCTAAAAATCTTTCTGGTTATAAAATGACCTGACAGCCTCTGTCTCTGAAGGCCAAAATGAAGCAGACAGATACTTCCTGCTGAGACTCTTGCTGAACATTCAGTACCATATTTACAGCATGGATAGCCAATGAGACTGCAACTGAAAAGACTGTTGTCTTCCCAAATTCTGCAGTCTATCAGAATAGATAAAAAAATGTTCTTAATAGACATCAGTTTTACAGTATTACAAGAAAACACGATATTAATTGATCCGTTTGGAGACCAGTGATGTTTATTGTTTGTGAGACAAAGTTAAGTCCTCATAAGCTTCTAAGGCTGCAACACACAGTCAGAAAATCCAAGTTACGTGGTTGTTTAACTGGTAAAATCTGTGTGACAATGATTATGCTAATGCTGTCAACATACAGAAACTGGCATATGTTCATAAGCACCAAACACATTCAGTGACTTGGAGAAGACTCAGCATAAAGAAAAAAAAGTGAAGGCTTATGCAAAAGCTAAAATTTGAACTCGGGCATACTAACTGGAGATTGTTAACAGGACTTACTGCCAGAGTATGCTGATAGCTGATCTACTGAAGTTAAGAATTTCAGACCATGGAAGTGGAAAATAGTTCAGGTGCAAATTGAAATATGACGAAATAATAAAGCATTTCAGTCAATGTCATATTGACATATTAAGTTAAATAAATAATTTAATAAGCTCTGTGACCCTTAACTAAATTTATGCATACTATTAATCCCTCTATTCAATCCAATGAGAGACTAAAGCACTGCAGTGTGTTTGTACTCAAAGTGCTGTACTGAAATGAGTTTTAACAATGCAGCTAAGCAGAATGCTGTGATCAGTCAAAATTCAGTGACCATGACATAGCCAGTAAGCAGAAAAAATACGTAAACTCACCTGCATGGTGTTTTTGAGGTAAATGTTGTATTACCCAAGAAAAATAGGGGTCACACACTGTTACCTGTGTTTTTCTTGGAGTGTTTAGTGCTTCACAGGTGAGGCTCTTGTTAGCAAATCCTTCCTTTGCAAAATGTCCACCCCTAAAAGACAAGCTCACAAAATTTTGTACAACACGTAACAGGAAAAATATTCATCCTTCATCTTTCTTTCTTTCTTCCCCATTAGGAAATACTCAGGAAAACTTTGGGGAAAAAATAAGATTTAACATCATTGTATTTATTAGGTTCCAAAACAATACACATTCACATCCTTTTGAATACAGTACATTTGGCACAGTAATAATGTTTACGATGAAATAACACTAATGAGTGGCAAGAGATTCAAATTACATCCATAAGAAAAAAAAAATCTGTACAAATAAATCCGCACAATAAAAAAAAAACCCCTACCCCCCCAACTGAATACATTTTATATTTAGCCAGAACTATTCTGCACATAATTTAAAAAGAGGTAATTTTTAAGCCTTTTTGGAGATCATTATTTTTCACCCTATGGAGAAAAATGTATTTCCATTTTTAAAGTCTGTTTGGAAGGAAAACCAAGAAACAATGTATTCTTTATAATTATTATTATTAATAATATTTTTGGCATTTTGCACTCATTTTACAAAGAAGGAACGGAAAAGATTCTACAGAACAGGCAGAAATGTAACAGAATGTCCTTTTTGAAGAGTTATCTTTAAAAAAAAATGTTCAAGGTAACAGACAGACCTTCTGATGTAAACCCAAGGCAGAGAGGATCTAACTATTTATACTGAAGAAATATCTGCCCATGCAATAGTTTCTCTCTCCTTCACTTTTCTCTTAGCATCCTACCCAACACCGCAGGCGCTGAGACCTCTTGACATATGAACATCTGCTAATTATCTTCACGTTAGAAAGGGGAATACAGACTACACAGCTTGTGCACAAGAGCTTTATGGGATGCTTTTATTCCTTCAAAAGAAATGCTCAGAGTTCTGTGTAAAGGCCCCTTGCTGGAGAAACAGTAGTGCACGATCCCATAACTTGCCTTCCTAGCAGTCCACTCACCCATGGAAAAGAATGCCTTAGCACTGTGATCAGTTCTTGCCTGGATGTCAAAAGCTAACCGTGATGAGAAATAAACAGAGCCAGTGGCGAGACACAAATTGATGGGCAGCTCTACAATATATTTCCAAGAGAGAAAGGAATTTAAACATTGAGATGATGCAATCATTAAGATGTTTCTGTGCTGGTACTCAGCTCCAGAAGCTAGTCTTTTCCCAGTACAAAAGATTACTGAAGATAAATTAAATTAAACTAAAGGCTTGATCCTTATTACACTTGTAGGCCAGACAACACATTAATTGATATATCATAATATTTAATATTTTGAAATAATCATAAGAATATATATAATAATTACACCTGAGTTTTAAAAACAAAACAAAATGGAACTGAATGGTGTCATCAGTAACAGGCTATGAGCAGCCAGACACAAAACTGACACAAACTAACTCATCTGCTTGAGACCAAGATTATCTCTTAAAGCCAATGATTCACACTTTGTCCACCACGATTTGTAACATTCCTTTCTCTTTCCGAGCTCTATCATGTCGTAATAGAGTTGAAGAGAACTATACAAGAGATTTAGTATAGCTTAATATATGTCTACATCTTTTATAACAAAAACCTCATCTTTCTGACAGTAACTTGAACCAATACACATACAAGAGTATTGCACATGGACATTATTATAATTATTCTTTCATAGACTAACATTTTAATAGTATGCCTGAACATGCAGCAGTTGATACCTCTATATTCAATGAATTCCACAGGCCTTGCAGCAAACACTATATACAAAATCTCACCTGTACAAAAGGCAAAAAAGCTTCGTTAGTGCCACTTTGCCAATCACAAGTATATATATTTTTGTGCAGCTGGAAATCCATGTGCAACAATTAAAATGGATTCCAATGACCGCTCACTCAGTCCAGTAAAATATATAATAAAATGACATCAGCGATACATGTACACACACACAGGAAAANAAAAAAAAAGAAAAAAGAAAAAAGAACAACAACAAAAAAGAATAAAATCAAAACCAAAACCAAATCACAGGGTACTCCTGGAAATAGAAGTACATAACACTGTTAGCGTATCTACAGGAGGTAACTTCACATTAGTAATATTGTCCACATGAGTTACCATTTCAATTCACACACAAAAAAATATCAATTTACAACTTTCAATAATGTCAGTTTGTGAATGTTTGATCTTCA
Organism: Cyanoderma ruficeps; assembly: GCA_008694505.1. NCBI lineage: Eukaryota > Metazoa > Chordata > Aves > Passeriformes > Timaliidae > Cyanoderma > Cyanoderma ruficeps. The sequence continues at coordinate 17,947,830 of VZDJ01007749.1, forward strand.
GTTTTTTAACACATCTCCACATAATGCACGTGTAGCCTTATTTTGTGTCTTCTAAAAGCAGATTTCTCTTTAGATTTTAAACATAAAACCCAACAAACACAGTAGTATTATGGTTTTGTAAAAGTGTGCAAAAGTAACACACTGCTGAGAAAATAAATATAAATAAGAAATTATTTACCAACTTAGCTACTATGGAAAAGGCAAATTGATAATGTTTATAATTAATTTTTTATGTAAAATTAACTGTAAACATTTGCAAGCTTGCCGTCACATTAATGGTTCATTTAAAAGGATATTAAATTTGGTAACATGGATAGTACACCAAATTGTCTGAAAACCAATATAATGGCTATATATAGCTGAGTTAAAGTACTGTAGGCTTTTTATTCTTTAGCCCTTTAATACCTATCCATGTAGCATCTGTTTCTTGCTTTAAATAAAATTTCAGATATTTTTTGTCTCTTATTCCTAGAGCTTCCTGTATATTGTATGAGGAAATTCACTGAAAGCCTAAATTGATGTGCTTCTTTTTCTGGACAACTTCATAGTTTGTACCTCTCCACAATAAATTAATAATTGAGGATTACACCTCCATGAAGGCAGACTTTGCTTTCCAAAGGGCATCTGAGTACAGATCTCACCGTAACCACCACAGAAGAAAGAGTTCTCACCTTCTTAGCTTAATTATATATGATGATTACAAAATGTGGTCTGCTGAATTGCTTTCAATAGCATAGCTTCATTTTCTATGGAAAAGATGCAATTTTGTCCTGTGGGAATTCCTATTTTTAGGAATAAAAGAAAAGTTGCAAATATACGGCAGTGTGTTACATCCACAATTTCTGATACAAAATTATTTTGCATTGCTTTGTGAGACAGAAATTAAGAGTGCTTTCAGGTCAGAAGATTAAAGGAAAAAACCCAATAAATATATACTTTAACTTGGGATATGGGCTCAGGGTAAAAGAAGTAGTTCTTGATCTACTGAGTCTCAGTAATCTGATGATCTCTTCAGAATCACTTCTTGTAGCATCATTCATCCACCAGCCTAAGGTTGTCTATGGCAGTAGCTCTTCTCCAAAATAAGAGAACCCTTTAAATTCTTCTTGATTGATTTGTTTTATAATTGTCTCATCCACTAGTGTTAATACTGGTTCTTCTCGTGTAAAGTCTTGATCAAAGTTATTTACATCCCTTTTGGTTTTCTGAGAAGAAAAATATAAACAAGATGAATGGTAAAACAGCACAATAAAATAAAAGGTGCTCTCCTCCACCTCCAACCCCCCTGAAAGGCTGAATTTTCTGGAATGATTGAAATAAAAGAGGAGCTACTTCACACAAATAATAACAGACATATGAGAGAAGCTACAGGAGCAAGAAATATAAATGAATTTAGGAGAGGCCACAGAAGCAGTACTGTAAATGAGGTCCCAGAGACTCACAGTCTCTGACAGGCGAAGGAATAGCAGTATGATGATCAAGCAGGAAGCTGAAATTAGGACTAGTTTTAAAAAGGCTTTGGCATAGTACGTGATATGGCTGTTTCCTCTTGGATTTGAACATTATCAGGTCTCATTTCAGAGTCACAGAGTGAACTGATTTAATTAAATTCCCCCCAAAACAGCCCAGTGTTTCAAATCTAAGTTAGCCATTTCTTAATATCGCTACAAGTGATACAGGCTACACTCGTGTTTAAAAATCTGTGGTAAAGCTTCCAACAGCTCTCAGTCCAAAACCCTTGAGGTCAACATTGGCAACTCAGATTTCCTAATGCAGCCGTATGTAATTGGGAGCACCACGCAAAATGTGAAATCCCGTCTCCAGAGAAATCCACCTCAGAACTCTTCTTTATTTCAACAGCAACAGGATTTTCCCATGCAAGTCTAAAGCACCTCACTCCTTCAGCAAAGTTGGGCCAAAAAAGTGCAGCTGTGAATGTTCTGGGACAAGCGGTATTAAGAGATATCATCCTGGGGAGGCTGATTTGCTGTCCTGATGATACTCACTATCTATAACCACCTACTTGAAAAAAACACTCTAGGCCACAGTGGAAAATGTTCCCCATGGTCATCCCTTTGAACCTGCAGTGTTCACATTTTCCATGTTAGCAGCACATTTCAGGCATGTACAGGTTCAAGGAATTGGGACAAACATTTTTCTTTATGCTGTCTCTTTTCTCTTTGTGGCATGGAAACCAGTAATTACCTGGGCAATCCTTAATGGAGGCACACTGACACATTGAAAATGAGCTTTGTGTTCCTCCTGCCAAGTGCCTGAGATTAAATGATACAGGAAATAGAACACCTATTTGACTTGCAAAGTAAAACGATAAAATGACAAAGTCATACATCATGAAGCACATTAATACATTCCAAATGGGATGTACACCATCTTTCAATGTAGGTAAACTTTTCGATAACATTTATATATATCTACATGTATTTTATTCATCAGCTCTACTGAGACACTAAGCAGTTTTCTTTCTCCCAGTTGTAAAACAGTCACAGAAACCTTCATCTACACTGTTTGTAAGAATAGATATAGGGAAATATGATATATAGGGTCTGTAAACATAGATATAGAGTCTATGTAAATGCAAGAGACTGTCACTTGTAAACCAAGTACTTTCTAAGTGCAGACAAACAAAAACCCACAATCTCTATCTACAGAATTCCATTAAAAGGAAAGGGATATGGACTTAACAAACATATATATATATATATGTTTATATTGTTTACATTTGAAATATTTACTTAGTACATAAAGACCAGACATGAAATGTATGTGACTCATGTAACTCTAAACTGCATAAGAGGCATGAGGGACATGGCATTGGACTTTATGAGGTTTTTTCCAAGTAATTTGGGCAAAACCTGCAAAATAAGAATGAAATTCCATCTAAATTTTTCAAAGCATTACATTGCAACTGTGTTCTCTGTTCTGTGTGAGAACTTCTTGTTCTCCATGTCCTACTGTGGTATTTTCATGCACTCACACAATTAATGTTATTTTTAATTAATTAATTTCACGTATTCACACAATGAATTTAATTAATTAACAGGAATAGTCACTAAAGCAGAAGAAGATAAGTGAGTATTTGCAAAAAGTAGAATTCAAATTCAGAACTGTAATTATATGCAAAAGAAATGTGACTACTCTCACACTTTTACCACTGGCTATCAAGGGCAAATAAACTCTCGAGTAGCTGAAAACAAATAGAATATGTATTATTTTCAGATTTTCACATTGAATATATTTGTGAAAAGTATTATTTCCTTGCTTTAGTTAAAAGAGTGAAATGACTAATTCCTCAGAGCCTATCAGGTGCAATTAATTCCCCACAGCTACTTATTCCAGAAATCACTAAGACTTGTGAAGGTGTTAGACCTTCAAAAAGAGAGCACAGAAGAGTACATCTGAAAAAGGGTTCCACCAACATTGGTGTACATAAATTCTATTGATTAAAAATAATTGTGCTGCCAGTAGGGAATCCCAAACACTTCTGAAACAACAACCAAAGGTATTTGCTTAGATTTAGAAGCCTCCTGTGTCTTGAAATACGACTTCAAGACCGAAGGAGAAAGAGAAGCTTTTACTTTCTATGATTTATAACCAATTCCATGTAGTTTTGGCAGCATAGATGTAAATCACCCAATCTATTAACAGGACAACCATGGAGCAATCTATGATTGCAGGGATATGCTAACAGGTCTCTAACTAACCAACTGATGAATTGAGATTAAACAAATCACAGGGAACAGAAAGGATTAAGCCAAAGTAGTGCTCATAACAAGTGCTTCCTTTCAATAGAAGGATTTATTTGAGAAGCCCTCCTTAGCAACTTAGGTACTTTCTTCCTGAAGCTATGACTATTTTGCAAGGCCCTATTTGCTAAGACAAAACAGGTCTGGCCACATTTCTGCTACTTTTGCTATTTTAATGAACTCGCACTGTGAATACTCTTGTAGGCCAAGAGCATAAACCAACACACAGTTGCATCATGAGGGCTCAGGATGAAGGTATGAAGGGCTGTGCCTGTCTCCTAGCAGAGAAGCTAAGAAAAGAAGGAAGATCTGCAAGGCAAGGAGAACATATGAAAGAAATAGAGTACGGCTATTATCCAACTTTGAACATTAAAAAATCATGAAGATAAAAGGAAAAATGTTTAGATTGGCTGCTAAATGCATAATTTATAATGCAGTAATTAAATGGGTAGGATTCTGTTTATTTAGCCTGCAGCTCCTAAGGCTCTGGGGCACATTATTTTAAACTTTTCAAACTTTTTTCCAGGTAAGACTTTTCAATTTCTGATGAGTGAGAAAACTACAGTACCAGGAAAGAAGAAGACCTAAAACTACAGCTGTCCTGGCATACACACAGAAATTCCATTAGGTTTCAGATGCTCTATTTTTTCTCTCTAGACTACCCAACCATCTTGTCTTCAACGACACAAGAGCAGGGGCACAGCAGCTACCCAAGAGCTTCCAACAGTAAACGTCAAACTCTAACTGCAGTGGCAATGACCAAAAATGACACAATTCCAACTCTAAATCTCATCAGAAAGATGGCTGCACCACCAGCAGAAAATCTCTGGTACTGAGAAGGAGTAGTGACTACCTCTTGTGCAGGGCACTGCTGGCCACTTGATCTTTTGTTTTTCCCAGCAGTGCAAATGCTTCGAAGGTCTTCTGTCTGAGCACTGACTGTGTGGCTTAGGAGGCATGAGCTAACTAGATCTAACACTTGAACTAATAAACCCATATGACTACTACCGAATCAAGGATTATAGTTTTTAAGTCAAAACCATGTTTTGTTCTATTCAAAGAGATAAAGATATCAGAAAAGTATATAAGACTAATCTCTTCATAAAACACCATGTAACTTCTGTAGTTGGCCTGCACAATTTTGGACAAAGAGATATTGGGTTTTTTGAGTCAAAATGCTTTTATTTTCCCTCAGATTTCTTCACATATTTATTAAGAGCTGCTCTTAATAAGCACACATGAAACAGTGCTTTTCTGAATTGTTTTTGTTTTCACTGCCATTTCAATAAAGCATTTAATTTCTACCTGAGTTACACACTCAAGCTTAAGAAAACCCCACTAAAATCTGCTTATTAAGCTTTCCAGTGTTGAGGATTACCAACCTTGTCTGTCAGCAATTATTAAATGACTTTATATGAATTTCAACAGTGAAAAAGGAAATTTAAGTTGATGTTCTTATCACTGGAAATGCATTTAGAAAGTTAAAACTTGCCATTCCTTCCATTAATTGCACGAACCAAATGTGAATGACAGGAGCCTTTGGTATCAAAAAGCCACAGAAATCTTTGCAAGAAGGCACCTGACAGAGGGTGTTCCAAACCAGGGAAATCAGCAAAGTTTGGACAACTCATAAGATGTGTCATGAGGCCAAGAGGCTCAGTAGACTCTCTTCTGCCTAATAAAGATTAAATTAGTTCTCCAGTTTGAAGACATTAAGAAGTCTCTCTCTTCAGTCTGTTACTTATTTTCATTTAATTTGCAGAAAATCACTGAAACCCTTTCAAGTCCATTGAAAGCTCAACAGCTCCCATAACTGTGCTGGCATTGTCCAACAGCTTCAAAGGCTACTCAGAGAAGGTAAAAAACAAATGGAGGCGGTGGCTAGGAAACAACACTGCCACTGCCTGGGTTTTGTGTTTTAGTCTGATTGTCTTACGAATTCACAATATGCTGTTTAAATATAACTCATAAATAATATATAAATAAATATAACTACTCCCATAACTCTAGGAGGCTGCTGCAGCTTTTGATGTGTGGCTCCAGAGGCTCAGGGCAGCAGGAACGGGACATGCAGCCAGAGTCACACCTTCTCATATGTATTGCATGGTATCACTCAATTTTATCCAGAATTTTGCTTCAGTAAGTAATAAGTGATTCCCATGTTTGACACAGTATCATCAAGAAGAAATTCTTCGATCAGGATGATAAGAGCTCAAACATTTTGTATGTACACTATCGCCGATAAGATTTTCAGATTATATTTATCAAGACAAATGGAAACTCAGACATCAAACCAGTTGGTTTGAAGCACAAGGTTATGTGGCTAACCTCACATGTCACTGTCCTCTCATTCACCTCTCCTTATTATGATAACAAAAACCACAGCACAGAGATTGCCTTGCACCACTGATTGGATCTCTTTTCATAAAGGTGTAGTAGTTCCTAAATATTTGAGACCAACAGTAATGAGCACTCACTTTTGCACATAACTCATGCTATTTATAAATAAATTCAGTATGAATATTTTAAAGGAAATGGGCTAAGAAGCACAACATTTCAGGCCTCTCTTTCAGTTTAGCCCCAGGATGCCTCTTCACAGTATTTGCATATCCTGAGAATCTGTATCAGTATTAGAAGTATTTTGTAGCTTGTCTGATTTCAGAAGGTAAGAAATACATGTTATCAAAAAACCTGTATAAATTATTACATTTTCTCAGCATGTTAATTGCTCTATTTGCACATGGAAGAGTGACAACACATTTGTCATGAGCTGTAATATATTCAACTGAAGCTTATGATGATAAGAAGACTTTTGAATCCAAGTAGCTTTTATAAGTATACAACATTCATTACTTCCAAGCAGAAAGTGAGATTTTATTCTCCTAGATTATGCTTTCATCAGAGGTAAAGGACACCATATTAACTGAAAGTAGTGGGGAACCCAACTCAGTAAAGATGGTAATAGATAATGAAACAGTATTTGAAAAGTATGTCAACCTATGCAGTCCATATTTTAATCTGTTATGGAAGTACACAGATATTTAATAAACAGCAATCAAATTCACAAAACGATGGATTTTAAAAGGGATCATTTGTGATACACTAAACTGAAACCACATTTATATAGAAATGGTATTCCCTTTCTTAGGAATGTGAAATAGGAAGGAGGAATAACCTAAACAATTAGGGGCATAAACATTTAATTACTCCACAGCCAGAATGCCAGCCTTTATATTTCAATTTTACGCAGACTTCCTCAAAACCAGAGCCTCCCAAAACCCACCAGCACAAAACAAACAGCAAGGCAAACAAAAACAGAGCTCTGCAGGTTTCCTGACAACCACCCTGTGTTTTCATTTCATTGTGGGCAATGAACCTCTCTCACCAATCACTGTGAATCTGTTGTCCTCGTGGCCTTGCTTGGGTATACACAGCACCAAAGTTATATTCCAGCAAAATGCTATATATATAGCAAACCTTTGTTCATAGCCTGGGTGCTACACCACAACAGTTATCTCTACACAGAACATGGATGGAGATAGTCCATAGACTTCACAGGAGCTTTAGGGGAGCTCAGCACCAGCTTTCCATCTGTGGTTAGTCCTTTGCTCTCAAAATCCATCTTGTTCATCTTCTCAGGACTTGCTTCATTAGGACTCAGTTGTGACACAGAGCTATTGCACATTATCTGTGCTATGATAGAACACAGGCACTTTTTGAAGTGAAAAAACTGCACAGAAAGAGTGCCAACTTCTGAATTTCTACACTACATCTTCCCCTTAAGGTAGGTTTCTTTGAGAGATATACTCTCATGAGAAACAATTTTATATTTCTTCTTGGGAAGGGGGAGAAACACAAGAAGAGAAAGTAATGGAACTATCATATGAAAATACCCTTCACCTGCACAATGTGAATCCTACTGCAAACCTTATGATCTACTCTGCAGTGCAGATTTTATATGTGTGCCTCTCTAATTCACATTATACTGGCAAGCTTCCATCGATGTCCTCAGCTGCTCTAAGGTCATGATCAGCCATATCACTTCCCCTCGTACATCTTGGCACACGTCCAAGATTACCCACTTTTCAGTTGTGTTCTCCTGAAACTGCATTTCTACCACTGTTGTGCCAGAGTGACAGGAATCAGGGCTGGTGCATCTGTGACAATGTGCTGAACCACCTGCTGGTGAGTCCTCATATACATGTGTAGAAGCCATTTGATCTCCCTGATCCCTAACAGTTTGGCACAAAGGACTATCCAGGCAATGAAGCTGACTTGCAAAGATGAGGGAAAAGTGAGGCAGGTTGGTAAGTCTAGGGCATGTATTTCTAGAATTTCAGTGGCTTCCAGGAGACATCCGCAAAATCACTGAAAATGTTATCCAAATATAGATTAACTGTGCACTGAGGCCAGATATATTCTGTAAAAGATCCATAGATTTACTTTACTTTCCATTCTTTAAGCAATCAGAAAGACAAGGAATAAAGTAAGGAGACTGTGATGTTAGTAGATTGATGTAATGATTTGCATCGATGTAATGATGTAATGAAATATTTCAAGACACTCTGTGTGTCTTGAAGAAACACTGACTGGCTGAGTTTCCAATGTTTTATTCTGCCTACAGTCACTTACAGATTTATTTACAGGAAAGTACCACATTATGGAAACCTCCCTGATGATGACATAAAATTATGTAGTAGTGTCTTGTGAGTCTGAGTCCTCCTCTCTCAAGGAGCCTTGACATGTGCATTGTGATGCTGGATGCAAAGAAACATCCCAGCTTGAAAGGTACATATAGTGGAAGCAAAACTCTAAAACTCAGTTACACACTAAAACAGTTTGCATTACAGGCCATAGAGTAGGAATACTCCACAGTTTTTGGCAAGACTGCCTACATTTTTGGAAACGCATGCTCTTTGATGCTCTAGCTAATTAGCTAGACATGGATGATGCACATGACAGGCTTTCATACAGCAAAATGGTATAGCAGGTCATACCTAAGACAAATGGAGAAAGCTACACATCGATGGTTGATTGCTAAGACTACTGAATTGTTAGAAATTATATTTTTAAGTGAAATAATTATTTTTAAGTCTTTGCAAAGACAGAGTGAAATAAAGATGTATGTGACTTTAGAAGCAGCTGAGGATGCTGCCTTTTTAAAAAAAAATTAAACTAATGCACATACAAATCATAGGCTAAATCAAAGGTATTGCAGGATTATGCATGAATGCCTACTACTTCTGCATCTCAATACATCTTCTTTCCACTTCCAGATTCTGTAACTGCTTTTTTTTGGAACACAGTTTTATTCAAAGAGCACACACAGTATGTCACAGCAGAGTTTGCAGTGACATGACTTTAATTCTTGGTTTTGCTACTGATCTTCTTTGAGTTTGAGTAATTATTCATCTAGTTTTCTTCCTATTTTTGTTCTCCTATAGGTGGGCTGTGATATCTCTATCATTGTCTACAATCTCCTGACTGTCTTTCGCTGATGTGGTTTTTGCACAGTGGGAACCCCATCTTGCTGGGAATTGGAGCTGTTAATGCAGACATGATGGCACAAACTCAATCTCCCTTTCTTCCCATTCTTGTCAAATATAAGCACAGTCTTCCGAAGAGTCATGGGCAGTTATGGGCTTCAAATCCTTCCTTTTCCATATTCCAGAATTAAGCCAAGAAACTGTTGTTCTGTAGATCCTTCACAAACGTGAATATGGCATGCAAGGAACAAGATCTGTGCTTAAGGTTTTTTGTAAATGTTTAGACAGAGTGTTCCTCTCATGTCACGGGATTTAAGCATATGACTTCTGGAGTTTGCTGTTGAGAGGACTAGTACAAGGTCTGTGCCTCCACAGTAACAAAATCCTTTATACCAGCACAGCAGCCTAACAATAGGAAAGCAGCAGCTAATGAAGTGTTAGGATTCCTTACCATTTAAAGGTGTCTTCTCTGTCCTGCTACTGCAGATAAGTAACTACACATCAGCTTCTTCAGTAGTGCATATTAAGTTTTTGCACTAGTATGCTGAGCTGTGAACACACACACTGATGGATTTTTGCTGTCATTTTGGGTGAACACCCTAGTAAGACCTAATGCTTGGATTAGCATAGAGTACTGCTAGTACAGAAAGTTCTGCACAAGAAATAAACCCAAAGCCAAAGCTCTTTTTATACTCAATGTTTACTGGACTCCAGCTGGGATGGGACTAGTCAGAAAAGACCAGCCTTCAATGAGTCTTAATTTTTTTTGATAAATTCTACCTTCTGATAAAGAGCCAGATCCTACTGCCTCTAATCACCTGGTGTTTTTCCACTGGCTTTTGCTGACATCAGAAACAGGCCCAACCAAAGAATACTATATATAATCTACATAACTATAAAAATAAAATATTTCTGTGTCAATTCTTAACAATGTACACAAGAAAGTAACTGAACATAATAAGATTATTTCAGTCAATGGTTTAAATAACTTTATGAAAATTGCACTGGATATTAAAGCAGTCAGAAAGTGAAACAGAATTTGTGGTTTTTTTGGGGGAGCCCAAAAGGAAAGCGGGTACACTCTGGTTGCTTATCACTCTATCCCAATGGGCACCACTTAACAATGCACGCTTAACAGATGGCTATATGGACTTAATTATCCAGTATGAAAATATTTTAGTGCTATAAAACCGGGACTTAACAAAACCAAACAAATACTGATGGATTCCCAGTACAGAATCAAAAGAAACATAATAAAAGTTGTTTAACTTACAAATATTTGGGAACCTGCAGTGCTGGGAAGTTGCTTTCAAACTACTGTAATTCTAGTGTTATGGTAATCACATCTAAAAACAGCTGCAGGAGGCACTGATGCTGAAGATAATAAAAAACCCCCCCAAAATCAGACTAACTGAATAAGAAATTCTGGGAAAATAAAACCTTGTACAGTCAAAAAAACCCCAACACTGAAATCCCTTAAAAATACCAGCTCACTTACTTCTGATTTCTCTAAGCTGCACATAGGCTCCTCAAAAGCTATATACATATATCTTGGGCAAACTTAGAAGTTGCACAAACTGCCAAGCTAGTTGAAGCTTTGAAAAAAAACAAGGTCCTTTACTTTGTTGAGGGAAGCAGCAGGAGTGTTCCAAACTTCTCTGTCCTGCCTAGCCACTGGACCGATTGGTTTGAGCTATGCTGCAGGCATAACTATGGCACTATTTGTTGTTCACAGCTGCCTACAGCAAGTTCAGCTGAGATCTTGAACTTCATTGCCTGAAAACAACCAATGCTTCTCCATCAGCAGCCACCTGGTTAACACTCAAACCCAGCAGCAGCAAAGTGTAACTTCTAGGAGCCATCCAAAATTCAATATTCTGATTCATGTTACCCTGTGAGTGGGGCAGCATGCAAAAAAAGTGTAGGAGTTCCACCATTATGACTGTCAGTGATGAAAAGTCTGTCTCAAAAGTCCACATCCATTTTTCTTTAGTTTTTTTAGAGGATGCATGTTAACCACATTGACAGTCTACCCCATTTCTAAACTTTTCTTTTTGTTTATCATTATTAATCAACACAGTGTCACTCTCAGAAGAAACCCCACTGTCTTCCTATGCCTGAAATGTCTGCAGCAAGTTGGAAATACATCATGTGCAATGTGTAATAATGGTACATGAGGGTCTGAGGTCTCAAGATCACTCCCCAGTGTTTTGTCTAAGCAGTGACACTTCATGCAAAGGCATGCAGTATAGCCCCTTGCGTGCCCATCTGCTAAATGCTCATTGCCATGCACTGATGACTGAATGGAAATATATTATGAAACTGAAGGGACACCTCAAGGTTATTAGGCCTAAAAGTGGACCTACCTTGACATTTTCCCCATATTGAAGGCCTTACCTTAAAGAGGGACATTCACACTGAAGCAAACTTGAAAAGAGAGAACATTTATACAAAAAGAAATTTACTTGGCCTGTAATTTCCTATGTTCCTTCTGGTGCTATTGAATGATACTGCATTTTACAGGATTTCTTCCCCACAGTGTAAAGGCAAGGTCATAATTCTGCACGGATGACGATACAATCTATTGTCACAAAAAAGTAGAGGCGTGCCAAAGATCCCCCACCAAAACAGTATTGTGACTTCCCATCACCAGGTTAAAAATCCCTCATTAAAAAGTTAAAAAAATCTTTGCCTGTAATCATTCATATATGAAAAGGAATCTGCAGTTATAGAACTTATAGTTTCAGAACTTATAGTTTCAGGCTAACATACTGGAAAGTTTTCTCCAGAAACAAGGTCCCTCTTTAAGGATTCCAGCCATATTTCACAGTAAGCAGATGGTTGCTGCAGCAATCTGAACACACACCTCTCTAATTGAAGATATTTTTTGGGAGCCATTCAGTGCAGCACCTACCCACGGGGCAGGCACGGCCTCTGCCTGTTTGCCTGTGCAAACAGCCCAGCTGCAATTTCCAGAGGTGCTGATTTGTATTTGCTACTTATTATCCAGCTTCCAAACACTGTGGGCGTCCAGCTTCTCATTCAGTCATAGGCAAAGGATTGCCAAAATTTTGCCAGTTTTTCACTCATTATGGGGAGGGAGAAAATTCACAGTGCTCAGTGACTCCAGTTGTAACCCACAATCTTTGGCTACGACTAGAATTTCATGTGTGGGAATGACTTTATTTCAAACCTTTGCTGCAGTGCAAAACTGAAAGAGGACACATTGCTGGCATCCTTAAGTCAAGACTTAACAAGGGATTTCAGGTTCACAAAGGAAACTGCATACAGACAATGTGGCTCAAAGAGTGATAACTAAGGGGGGAGGGACTTGGATAATGGTTTATCATTATCTTAGAGTTACTGGAGCCGAGAAAGGTGTAATTTGAGGCTGAGAGGAAATCTGCTAACACTGAGGTCTGGTATAGCGTAAGAACACTCTTCCAAGGGAAGTCCTAATTCAGTCAATTTAAAAGCAGGCTGATCTTTAGCACATTGTTTTTTTGACATTTCTCAGTCGTATTTTTTCACTGGCCCTTAACTTTGCCTGTGATTACCACAGAGGGGAAATTGAAGTAAGAAAAGATTACGTGATGCAGCCTGGACCACATCATGAGTTTCTGGAAAATCTGGTGGAGGAATTTATATATCTTGCAATTCTTGGGTCTCTGGTTTTAGCTGCTACCAACTCTCTACCCTAAGATGTCAGAACTGAAGAAGGAACATACAATCATTCAGAAAATATTCTCAGTGGTGTAACAATAGAAATTGAAGAGGCTCAAAATGAAGGAAGTCAGATGAATAGGCCAGTAGCAGCTGTTACTCCATAGTACAAGATACAATTTTGCAGCAGACTATCCCATTCATTTTGTCTCTAGTGCTCTGGAGGAAAGTGAGCTTTTAGAATGGAAAACCAAAGATTATGAATGCATTGAGAAAATTAAAATAACGCACTGTTCAGTGAAAGCTGCATGTTGACAGTGAATCATTGTAATATGATTATTTTTTTAACTTCATCTCCATTAAGCCACACTATGAATGGATTGCCACAGGCACTGATAAAGCCATTAGTGATGAAACTTTGGCTTAATTGGTAGAAAGAAATACATATGGCAAACATCTGTTTTAGCAGGCTTTTTATTACCCTCTGGCGGAGAGTTCCTCAGCTTTTTCACATTGAGGACATCTTAGACAGTGTCTCAAATTCTTCCAACCCTGACATGGACAACAGGGTAGATGAAAGCGGCAAGTCTATCTGTTTGCATGCACATTTGCAAGGGTTGACAGTGAAAAGTCAGTCTGAAAGGACAGGAGTGTGCCTGTAGTGAGACTGTCCTTGCTGCACAGTGCCTGACAGTTTCCTCTGCCTCACAGCTCCTTGCAGCACACGGAGCCACTGTGACCAAGAAATATGAGTCATTTTACTCTGCTGGTCTAATTCTACAAAAATCAAAAAGAAAGCCCACAGAGGGCTGGAGCACATCTCCTATGAGGAAGGACAAAGAGAGTTGGGGCTATTAAACCTGGAGAAGCGAAGGCTCCAGGCAGACCACATATTGTGAACTTTGAATACTCAAAGGGAGCTTAAAAGAAAGAAGAGGACAAACTCCGTAGTATGGTCTGTTGCCATAGGATGGGGGTGATGGTTTCAAACTGAAAGAGGGTAGATTTAAACTAGACATAAGAAAGAAATCACTTACAATGAGAACAGTGAAACACTGAACAGGGTGCTCAGATTGGTGAGATTCCCCATTCCTCGAAACATTCAAGAACAGCCTCGACATGGCTCTGAGCAACCTGCTATGATTGATTAGGCTCATTGCAGAGGGGTTGGACTAGATGACCTTTAAAGGTCCTTTCCAACTATGATTCTATTAAATTGATGCTCATATGAGGCTACCACTGACCTCAGCCAAATGAGTAACAAATTTTGGGCAGTGATTTTCCTCCATTCCTGGCAAGAGGGACTGTGATATTGCACATCTTTTTGCCACTTGTGCACTTGTTTCTGGGCTTCACTGGCTGATCTTGCTGACACGTCAGCAGGCCACAGGCTCACTCTGGAAAGCCTACAGCTGGCCAGCTGTGCTCCCAGAAATGGCACAAAGAACTTCTTGCAGGGAACTACAACAATATAAAATTCAACCGTACACTTTAAAGTCAAAGCAGCAATCTGTTTCAACAACTGTTTTTAATGCACAGTTTGTTATTTGGTATGGATAGACATAATCATCTCATCATGCCACTAAGGAGGATCTACTGCACTTACCACACAACAGCAACTTAGGTAAGAAATTGATCTACTGCACCACTGTTTCAATTCGTAACATGGCAAATGCAGTTCGAAAATGGAAATAACCAACTCAACCAAGCCAGGAATATAGCCATGGAAACAAAGAAAGATGGAGAGCAGAGAATCACTGAATGTTGCCAAGGTCTTTGTGGTTTTTGGGCAATAAACTACATTGCAAACCATAGCCTGGCCTTATGGCTACTGATCATGAAAATTTCACTCTCAAAATGGAATAAAATTCCAGGAAGAATACATACAAAGAAATAGCTCAACAGAGCAATAAAATGCCTCAAAAGGGTTTTTAATCTCACAACAGTTGCTCTGGAGAAAAGATACCTGTCTGCACTAAAATGGTACTTATTGCATATGCAATTACATATTCATGACTGCATTCAGGGGAGAATATTATTATTCAGAAATTTTCAAGACAGGCTGTGAAGCTCTAAGAATTAGGTTTTAAGAACAGTAAAAATGATCTTCAAAAGGCACTGCAAGGTCACTGGAGCTTAGATGTAACCAGTATCTTCTGCCTAGCTGCTCAAAAGTTTGCTTGATTTCTAAAGTACATGCTCCAAAGCTATGAGCTTTTTTCCTACGGTAGCTTAACATTTAGAATAGCTCTACATGGAACAAACTCTCAGTATAGTAAACCACAGTGTGTATATATATATATATGCAAGATTATTTTTTTCACTGAAAAGCCTCACAATCCTAGATTTATGAGAGGAAGAGTTGGCAGATAACATACATCACAGGACTGAGCCCCAGTGCATTTTAACCCCTCTATATTCTATATTCCAAGTCATTGACTGCAGAAACAAAGACCCTTGACAGAAGGTTTCAGAGCAAACCTGCTTCCATTGCCTCCACCTAAGATAGCCTAGGGTGGGACTTCTGTCACTGTTTAGCAACCTAAACCTCAGTCATTTGTATGAGTTCTCTGTTCAGGGCACTCTTACAAGCCTTGAAAAAAACATAGATTTTCAAAATCCTTTTGGCAATTTTCACTCTAATGCTGGACACAGGAAGAATTTTCAGCTTCCAAAGCATCATTAGAATAATCAGATATATACAAACAGAAAAACCTTAATGGTATATTTCTGGTATAATAAGGAACATAATTATATCCATCTGCTTTGTGAATGTGATTTAAAAAACCCACAAAAACCTTCAAAAGTCTGGCTAATAAATAGCCATGCAGTTTTTTTTCCCAAGCCCAGTTGAAAAATTCAGACTTAAGGCTGGCAGAGCTGAAGTGACGCACCTGAACCATGGAGGAGCACAGGCCTGACAGTACCATGTAATATAGCTCCTCAGAAAATTTATTATGGCAGAGAAAGGATGGTAGGGAACAGAAAACCAAGCCAGCTGTGCTAACCAAGGAACTCTTGTGTTTCGGGGAGAGTGAGGCAGAACAGAAGCAAGGCTTTTTCCACAGTAGCATCTCCATGACCTCCCTTGGCAGATTATTCCATTGTCTGATGGGACCTCAGTGTTTGACCATTTTCCCTAATGACTTTACTGGTTTGGTGTCGTCATTTCACTTTGCTTGGAGCTCATTTTAACACATCTTATGTTTTTGTTTGTTTGTTTGTTTTGAAAATGTTTATGATATAATCATAAATATTCCCCCCTTAGTCATCTTATTGGTTGGTCAGAAAATAGAAGACTACCTGTGTAAATATATGCATTCTTGCATGAGCAGAATTTTGTTTGTGCATGCAAAACTCAATTTAAATGCACAGATGACTATATATGCATTGTACACTTCTTTCCCAACACATATGTACACTCACATATCACATGCAAGAATGTCTATTTTCTGATTAATAACCTGGCCTCGCTTTTCATAGCTCTTTCCACAGAACTAGGCCCTCCTCAACACAAGATTAAAATATTTTTTTTAATCCTCTCGTAACATTACAAGTCACTTTAAAATAATCAACAGCTCTTTATTAATACTAAAAGATGTTAAAAATATATAAAACATTCCAAACACAGGCATTAGTTATGTTTCTTCCATAGTTATTCCATAGCTATGGAACAGTTATGTTTGTTAATCTGAATCAATGAATCTCAATGCTACACCCACAGTTGAATTTAGAGAAGAAATCTCTGTGTAGATTTTAAAGTAGATCTCGTTTTGTTAGTGTTCACCTTGTTCCCTCTTCTCACAATTTTTCAAAGTGAGTGCAATCAGGCCTAGCTTGGCGAGTATACAAAATTAGCTTTATAGCACTTGAAATTTACTGCCCTAAATTTCTTCACCATTTCTGAAGTTGAATAATTAATAATTATATTTCATTCATGTGACCTTTCTTTCCAGCCTAGATCTATATCACATTTTACTTTCCAAGTAATACATCATTCAGTTTTAAGAAGACAAATAAAAATTTCAAGTATGACCTTGCTCAAAGATTGCTATACAACAATAACATCCAAACAACTGTAAAATTTATGCACTTGGCACAAAATAGCTGATGGATCATAAACATGGATCACAAATATGTAAGGTATGCTCAAAGTTATCAGAAAAGTTGATAAGACCCAGCCACTGGGGAAGATACCTTAGAGAGAGCAAATTGAGAACATGAAAATAATAAGGGAAGCCTGTAACATAGAGTATGTATTATCTGAATTTACCACTATAAAAAAAAGAGTTCAGAAAAAAAATCCAAGCATACAGAACTACTAGACTGCAGGAATCAAATCTGGTAGAATAAAGAAAGTTGGTAGATACAATATAGAAGGAAGTAGTATGAAAATCCAACATTAGAGAAGTAACCTGAAGAAAAATGACCAGAACTGCATATAAAGATGTATAAAATCACCCTAACAATTATTAAGGAGAAAAGAGCTATCTTAAAATTATACAAATTTCAGACTAATCTGAAAAAATCTGCAATCACAACTGAAGCTGAATGATTCAACTATAATACCATTGAAGAAATCAGAAAAGAGGAAAAGGAACAAAACAACAGGAATTAATGAAATAGGATTGGCTTTACAATATAACAGCAGTGAAATAATTACCAGAAAGAGAAAGAAACCCCACTGAGAAGGCAGAAGGTAGTTATATCAGCAATGAACAAAAATACCTGATACAAGAAATGCCTCCTGACTTTTAAGAACTGCCACAGTGGGGTACTTACAAAAAAAATAAAGGCCTCATAAAAATACCTATTGTCAAAGGGACAGTGCATCTTGATCATGAAAGGAAAACAGCCAATAAACAGACTAGATGAAAGGAAACAAGAAATTAGATGGTGGCATAAAGTGAAAAATGATTCTACAGTAGTTCATCTTGATTTAAAAACAAAACTCTGATGAATAATGAGCAAAGCAACAAAAATTATGGTGAGATGAAAGGCCAAAATGTTGTGAAAACAAGAAAAGACCTACACAAATGCAACTCAGCTGAACATTGACTACATCCAAGTGCAACTATCTGAGAGCTGTGGAACCTGACCAGAAAACAGTTAGCCACAGTACTAAATAGGCTTCAGATAGATACTAACGGAGTTAATTTGGGGTTTACACTCAGCAGTGCAGAGACTTGTACATCAGGTCAGGCACCAGCTGCAAGCTGGCCACCCCTCCAGAGTGGAGGTGGGCAGCAGGGTAAGGGACTGGCTGCACCAGATCCAGGTGTGGAGCTGGCTCAGGCCTCCCTCTGCCTGGACATCCGGCATCATAAGGTTTCCATTCTCCAACAAATACATTAAGAAAACTTTCCTCACGTGATGACGTTATATCTTACTGTTACTGCTAGGAAGGCCTTCATAAGGGCTTTCACTCCCAGCTGTCAATCCCTTCGGGCTTTTTCTGCAGAGCTACAGAGAGAGTGAGAGATTTCCCCAAGAGTGGAGTCAGAGGAGCTGCCTCAGGCTCCTGTCCTGGACGGTCAGCCTCACTTCCACCATCCACACAAGGAACTTGAGGAAATGAATCTCACTGAGCTCAAAGTAAAGGCATTACATGTAACATACAGCAATTCTTCAAAAAGAGAGGGGACTTCTTCACTTCTGAATGTAGTTCAGGATTCAGAGTGGAGACCTAGAGTTTTTATTTTGCTCATTTGTTTTGCTATTTGGGATTTTTAATACCTTTGTAAACTATCTAAAGAAAAAAACACACGAGTACCTTGACCATAGTTACAGGCAAATCAAACACTGTAATTAGGAATGTGAGAAATCAAAAGATGCAAATAAATCTCAGAGGATTTATCATAAAATTAGCCTCTTGCACCATTTAAGCACAAAAGTAACTGCACACATTCTGTGTTATTTGGTTAATTGTAAGTATTTTCATCCAGAGAAAAACTAGAGTAAGTAAAGTATTTTTGCTTGGCTTTTGTACTTTCTGCAGGTGGGGCTGCTATTTAGAGATTTTTTTTTTACTTTAAAATAGAAATACTTGGTTATTCTTCAGGAAAATGGAAGTACATAAATTTATCTAATAATAATGCATATTTCTTTCCCCCAAGAGGCTGTTTTTTCAAGTTTCTTTACTTAAAATAAAATTGGTTACAAATTCTTGTCGGTTTTACTACAAAATCCCGTGGCCAGCAGCAATGCAGAACTGTAAAGAGTTCACACAGAAGGTATAGACAGAATATATCAACTGAAATCATCCTTTCTCACTGTGGTATCTTTAAGAACACAGAAAATAATTAAAACTCTTTCATGGTTTATGTGGATGAACATGAACATTTTCCTGTGCATTAAATATATTTCTGACACTTACCTTTACAGAAACAATGACAAAGAAATCTTCTCAGTGCCGTTTTTATGTTACTATCTCAGCCCCCAAATATGCATCAGGTAATCTCATTTCTCAGAAAAGCCAACAAGCAGAATTGCCAAGCCAAGTTTTCTCTGAACGTTATACAAACTGTTACTTACAATCCGAGGTTTGAAGGGTGGCTTGATTTTCCTTTGTTCTAGAAGAACCCAGTCAATTTCCTTGAAAAATGGATGCTGCTTAATCGCATCTTCCCCGTTCTGTGACGCCACACAGCCAAGTCGCTTGTTGGGATTTTTCGTCATGAACTACAGGGCGGGGAGGGAAAGGAGGGAAAAGTTAAACCATGAATGGGGATACCCAGAAGTCATTTGCCGCTCAATTACACACTGTAATTCTTAAAGCCAAGTTTTTAGAGACAGTCTCCTTTCAGAAGGTTATTTCTTCTGGCCCTCCAGTTTTCAGAGGTTTCAGCCAAACTATAAGATTCAGAGACTCCAAACTGTAAATTTACTGCAGAGAACTCTTTCAGTTTATTGTTGAGACCTCTTAATTTCATCTGGCTGGGGATGTTGAAGGACTAGATTCTGCTTCAGCATATCCAGCTACAGCTTTACCCAAAAATACTGAAGTAAAGAAAGACCATCTTAATCCCTCCAGAGACAGAGCGATCAGTACCTGCAGAAAGCTTCCCTTGAGAATGGGATGTCACATCCCCCATGACATAACTTGCACATTCTCTTTCATTTTTAGTACATGATTAGCGTCAGCAACTGGAATTAATTGGTCTCCTCTGGTGTGGTAATTTATAAACTTCTCACGTTTAAACTATTACTATTCCTCTCAGGAAAATGCTGTGCAAGATGTTGATATCAACTGATGGCAGCTCATAATACTTTACCTGATTTTTTCTGTTATTTTTTCCTTCTTTTATTAGCAATTGCTCTACCTGTTTCCTAATTTGTGTGGACACAGAATCCTTGCAATTCAATAGCAACGAATGCTGTTCTTATACACACAAACACATTATAGAACTAGCTATAACTTCATATGCAGCAATTATATAACATTTTTGAATTTAGAAGAAGTGTACAAAGTAAACAAAATGTAATAATTGTTCTGTGCCTTTTCAACCTATGTATCACATTATACCTATACTTCTGTAGGGAAAAAAAAACCTTAGGAAAAAATAAATCACTGTAATGCAGGCCCTTGCTTTAGTACTCCAGTTATTAGGTAAGAATGGCTACTTAAACCCTTAAAATGATTTTAGATATGTAGATCAACCATCCACAGAAAAATATCCTTGCTGTCATTTTAAAGGTATAACATAGATCAGCAAGGAAATTCTGTCTGTGGTTTCTGACACACACACACACCATTCTGAAGATGATCCTTCTCTTTGTTCTTGAGTTCAACTGCTCTGCATGTTCTTCTGCAAGTGGGCAAGCCATATCTAAACTACAGGCAATATTTTCTATGAGCAGGAGAAATAAAGGTTTTGAAAGGATTACTGTGCTTTGGTGAGGTCTCTTGAAAAACCTCAAAAGGCATTCCTACATTCCTCTGCTTTATTTCATCTCCAGGACTGGAGTGAGCAGTCCAGGAAAAAGCAGCCACAAGTATTGCAGAGACAGAACATGGAAACTACAGGATACGCTTTTTGTGCCATATAATCCAGGTATCAAAGAAGTAAAATATGATCCTAGTATCTGCCATGTTTTATCTTTGTTTTAAACTGGAGACAGGGAAAGCATCTGGACATGTAATTTTTTAAGAAGCCCAGGAAATCAAGCCCCATCCAGTTTAGTGCTGTACTTCAAAAACGTCATGAAACTTTGAAATGGATGATGAAAGAAAATGCATTTTAAGAATGAAGAGTTTAAAAAAACAATATGGATATATGATGAAAAAATATCAAACTTTTAAAGCAAACATTTAATTCCATTAACTTAATCTCTTTCTATTTCTGAAACAAAAGGTGGCATTTATTCCCTGTTTATTACCAGCACCAACACTGATGCAACTGTGAGGACAGATACAGCTGTTGACTGCACTCTGCTGAAGAGCTGGTTGCAAATGGAGCTGACAGCCATAGCCAAAAGCCTTTTTATTTTCCCATACTAAGGCAGGAACCTCCTTTTCTGAAAGAAGAATCCTTTTAGAATCAGCATTCCTACAGACTTAAGTGATAACAGGACAAAACGTTGCTTAGGGTCTGAATCAAGGATCCTTGGGCTCCCCAAATTTTTCTTCTTGAAATAAATCACACAACTTTAAAACGGAGCTCTGCTTCTGTAGTCAGAGACTGTCATCCCGGTACACAGGGAACACACACTGCAGAGACAACATCTCTCCATTGCTTGGGAAGAAGCAGAGAGCCAATTTCAATGAAGAATTGTTTTCCTTACTACACAGGAAAGAATTTAAATAGCAATTCCTGTCAATTCACAGAAACAGGGCTAATAAGATGTGTGGATTTTCATGGGGTAAGCAACATGCTGCCTTGTAATACTGAGCTTTAATATCATCTTTGTTTTGTTGGAAATAGCAGGAAAACTGTTTCTTCAGAAAATAAGACAACATTGTTACTTAATACAAGAGAATGTCCTCTTATTAAACTTTCCTTACATGCTGTTTGAAGGAGTGTAAAAACCCACAGTTTCTAAAGGATAAAACTCATGTCTCAAAACACAATGTGAGGAAACGAAGTGTTCCAAAGTTAATCCCTTGCTACCATTCAGCAGTAAAATACATAGACGCCTCTTTCTTTCCTCCGTTTTTCCTGTTCTTCATATGGACAAGTATCAGATGAAGAACACAAGTTTCAAGCAGGTTTCACACCATAGATGCACAGGCAGCAAGTTGCTAATCATAAGGAAATATGTTTTATTTATAGTGTAAATTGCCACAGCTCCATCAAATTGTATCAGTTTATGCCTAAAAGGCTATGACTACAGCAAGATACAAATCACCATTCCTACTATCAAAATATGGATCCAGGAAAACGGTTTCAGAAAATTCTGTAGAAAAGTCAGCTTTAAAAGAAAATCTCATGGACTACAATGAAAATCAGATGTAGGTATGAAAACTGACTACAACCATTCCTTTACAATGTGCCAAAATAACCTCTGAGCCCTGGATATAAGCCTGAACTCTGCAGCTCAAGTCCATATATTTTAATTGCTGAAGTAAAATAATCAAAGGGTCTGAAAACAGCAATGGATGCATGAAAGTGTCATGTGAGCTAACAAAAAGTAGTCAGCTATGTGGGGGAAAAGGGAGAATAAATATTAATAAATTACTACCAGCAGTAAAAAATCCTCCATGTTCTCACTTACAGTGAATGTAGCAAAAGAGGTACTTCAGTAAACACTTCTGAGAGGTTAACTGACTTCTGCTTTGAATCATTACTAGAGCATCTCTCTTGCTCAGCTAGAAGGAGTCTGAAGACATTTTCATTAAAAGGTCAAGATGAGAATTTCTGCAGATTGTGCTGTTCACTGGTGTTAAAATCACAATTTGTTTATGTTCTATATATAATTTCAAAATAACCCCGTATGAAGATCTCTGCAGGATTTTACTATCAACTGTCTTCTTATGTGAAAGCCTCTCTTATTCCAGATGGTTAATGAAAAATATGTGGAAAGGCAAAAATTTTCCAGTTTCAAAGATGGTGGAAAAATGGAATAAATAAAACCAAGGGGGTTTTTAAGCCAAAAATTCTCCTCTGGTTTTCAAACTGTGGGGATTGGCATACTGCTTCTGTATTGTTTTGATTTTAATTTAAGGATGATACTAGCACAGAAGAAAAGAATTTATGTCAGTGTCATAGTAATGAAGGACTTTATAAACCTGGCTTTATAAAGATAGTCTGAAAACTGAATTGGCCCAGTGGCACTTATTGGCTGATTAAAAAAACTGTGGCATTTGGTGGCACAAGTTGCTGTCAAGTCACCACTCATACTGAAAAATCCCAATGAGAACAGAAACAGTCAGAAACAGAACAGAACAGAAAAAGTAAGACTGCATATCATGTGAACTATAAAAGAGAACATGCAGCTGTAAATAAAGGGCTTTCAACCCATCTTGATGACGGGAAGAAAGGAAAAGGGACAGGATATTTTGTAAGCGGGTTAAATAAAAAACATTGTTTCTTTAATTACATAGTGTTTCTCCCACTCTAGTGACGGGAGTATGCGGCATATAAAGTGTCAAAGTGATAGCTCAGTTCTAGCTGGTTGGGTTTTCCCTGAAACATGAATCTGCAGTACACAGATTTATACAGTGTTCAACTGCGTGGAATACAAACATTCTGTTCCTTTCCCACAAGCGGTGTAATTTATCCCAGGCCCCATTATCCTAANNNCATTATCCTAACAGTGGCACTCTGAACTGTGCTTGAACTCCCAGTGGTGATTGCTCTCAACAACTTTCAGCAAATTCAATTTTAATCAAGGAAAAAAAACCCCAAAAACCAACACCCCAAAAACCTATGGGGAGGAGGAGGAGGAAAGCAAGTAATGGAAGACTCACTGCTTTTAAAATGCTGACAGCTTCTTTACTGAGCCAGACAGGATACAATACATCATCGTGAAGGATGGATTCAAAGAGATCATCTTCATTGTCAGCTTCAAAGGGGGGTTGTCCAGCCATCATTTCGTACATGAGAACACCCAGAGCCCACCAGTCCACAGATGGACCATATTCTAGCTCCTGGAGGATCTGGCACAGAAAAAGAGATTGGATTGAAGAGACAAATGAGACAACTGTCTCAGCCGCACATTTGCTGTTTCAACATGATTGCCCTTCTATGCCCCAGTGCCTAAGCAGGACTGAATCACACACTGATTTCAGTAAGAGCAGGCAGGGTTTCTTCCCCATGCAATTTGCACTAACACAGTTAAGTGTCAATAGATGTTCTCAGAAGTACTGACGGAGTTTATCAGTCCCCTGAGTAAACGACTATGCTTGTGAGCAAAAGAGCTGCATATCCTTCCAAGCCGTTTAAAGCAGGTCACACTATAGGGGAAAAAAGATCACATATACAAAACAGACTGGTGGAAAATGTGAAACATTTCCTTGTCTCTATCTTGAACAAAACAAACTGAACCAGCTTCTAATGCTGCACAGAGATCATCTGAGAGATTTATTCTTGTCCTTTAGGTAGGGCTGATGGAAGCCAAAAGCATTTTTGTTCAAGTTCCTTTTATAGCATTAAACCGCTGTACAATACATGGCTGTAGAATTCACTTTAATTGCACTTGCTTTCAGAAAAACTGGCTACAACTTCTCATGTGGCACAAGTTCAACCTTGTAGCAAATACCTTTTAGTGGCAAGTGATAGGTTAGCACGATGGAGTTTTATGGTAGCACTTGGTGTTACAGAACTACTGTTGTACCAAGAACAAGTTTAATTCTTGTCTCCTTTTCACTGGAAAGAAGCTTGCAGCTTGGCTGCACTGGTTCAGCATGACAGGGAACCAGGGAAAGGGGACTGGGTGCCTGCTTAAGGTGAAGCTGCCTGCCTTAAATGACTTGGAATGGCAACAAATCCACCAACTCCTTACACAACACTTAACAGTGCAGCAAGTAATCCTGTGGTGAACAACTTGAGCTAAGTGCTGTAGTTGGGAATCAAGACCAAATTCAGTCTTAACATCAAAACTGAAATGAGTTTAACATTTGGATACACAGGTCTGGATCCCGACCACATTCTTCACTGAAAGAAAATTATATCTTATAGTCACCAAATACAGAAAATTAGATGTATAGTTTTCACATGTTCTGGACTTTCTTTGGAAATCAGACACTGCTAAAGAAAAGGAAATTAAAACATATCACCATGGTGCAAGAGAAGTAGAAGCAGGAGCTAAACTTTTGCAACTAAGATGACAAATTGGAAGCCTCACTAAAAGTTCCTGGGTTCTTATTATTGCTTTATTTTCAGTAATAATTTTCAAAGAATTTGTCAAAGGAATCATACAAAGCCAAAACTACCACACCAGCATTTATTTTCTTTTAACGCTGGAATACTTTTCCAACTCCGTAAGGCATGCATTTACATTATGATAGTTTCAAGATGATTCACACCTTAAAAGTTGTGCTACCAAAGTTGGACAGCCATGAACACTAACAGCATGGATTTGTGATTTATTGTCTCTAATGAATAATAAATAACATTTTCCCCACTGCAAATTCATATTTAATGAAGACAAACCAACAACACTTTTCCATTAAACCTGCATACTGAATCTTCCAAGTGGAAAGATGCACAGGTTACTAAGTCAACTGAGCAGACGAAGTCTGCCTAGCAGAATAGCTGCTAAATATTGGTTCATTTTAGGCACTTTGAAAAGCACCTCATAATATTAAAATCTAGGAGATGTAAAAGCCACACTGCTCTCAGCTATTTCCTTTATCCAATGAACCTTGAAATGTTGCCAACTAATATGCAGCATCTCTGTCTAGTTTCCCTCCTTCTGTGCAAGTCTATGAAGTAGCACAAGCATAGTATCTTTCATTCACAGATACTTTAAAGAAAGGAAAAATTATATTCCCACAAAGGCTGTAGACAAAATGACACCAAATGCATGGCTTCTTCTGTATGAATATGTTCTTTGAAACCTCACAAAAAAAACCCCAAGCCATTTTTATAACTACTAAAGATAATTGAGATTGCAATACTCATTTGCATCTAGCACCTTACAGGCTGCTAAAAATCATCACAATGACGGTGAGACAGAAATGAGCAAATTCAGAAGAATAACTTTAATTTCAGGAAACAAACATTCCAAAAAACACTCCTATCACCATTTTCTGCAAGACTACCTAAGGACAACTGCAGCAGAATCTAGTCTGCGTCTTAAATGCTTTCATCTACATGTAAAGAGTGTCTACAATTACACATGTAACAGTCTGATGAATATCTGAACTCTTAGTGCAGTGCAAAAAAATACCTCTGGAGCTATATAGTCAGGTGTGCCACAAAACGTCGTGGTGGTCACTCCGTTCAGAATCCCTTCCTTGCACATCCCAAAGTCAGCAAGTTTACAGTGGCCTTCTGCATCCAGAAGAATATTGTCCAGTTTCAGGTCCCTGAAATACAAAGGCCTCAAATTAAATCAACTCTCAAATTTTGATCATGTGCCCTTGAATTTCATAACAAACTATAGAATTTGACAAATAAATGGTTTCCCAAACACCACTGAGAAACTGTCCTTCACACGTGTGCATGAAAAGTTGGTAGCAGTCACTAAATAGACCTAGTTAAAGGCAATAAAATTAAGAAGCAGGCAATTACAAGCATTTTATAAGACAAAGTTTTTACTCTCTTTAGGTGCACGAAAGCACAGCTTTTATGTATTCAAGGCAGCAGTAAAAAGTTTGGGAAAGATCTCAGTTTCTTGTTTCTTACAGATGCATCATTCTGTCAATGTGAAACAGGCCAATAAAGGCATTCTCTATTTTTTTCATTAGCACTAAGTAGGGAGTACCAATTTAACCATGCTCTAGCATATGGGTTCAGTGAATAGGTATTTTCAAACTTGGATTGCTTTGAATTTGATTCTTAATGCATAGCAGCAATTCAAAGTTCAGATTACAATGAGAGGGAAAAACAACATTCCCATCCTTGGGAGCACTATTTTCTGCAGCTTAAGCCTGCTCAAAAATAGTTTTACAGAAATATTTTGCGCCCGTTGTTAAATAACATATCTTAGCAGCTTTTTCTGATCACTTGTTGTACAAATGTCTTTGTGTCAAAAGCACACAATTGTCTGCTTATTAAATTGGGTCAGGTCAAAAAAAGGTTGAGAAAAGGATATCCACCTTTCCTGTCTTGCCCTCTGCATATTTTCTAAATATACCATTGATAGTTATTATATGTTCCAACACAATAGGTGCTAGGTACCATTTAACTTACCCGCCACTTGCCTTAGACACGATTACAAAAGGATCTCTAAGTCAGTGCATTAAAGAACTCTAACTTGCATGAATCACCACCCCCCATGCCAATTAAAACCTCTTCATCATGTAGAAATAATAACACAAACATAAAACAAAGGCAAAAAATCCCACTTATATTCCACGTGTATAAAGACGACATTTGATTTTTATATTTCTGTTTAGGCTTTTATACATCTCTGATGTCTATTAAAGATATGCAATATATTTAGACATAAATATATATAAAATATCTATATCGTATCCTATGTATGAATGCATATAGAGAGGTGAGAATCAAAAGCAGAACACATCTTTAGGTGACTTTGTTGATACTTTCTGATCAGAATACTTTTTCCTAGAATAACTAGACAAATTTCCTTAGGTTGAATTGATTAAAAAAAAAAGTGTGTGTGTAGGCAAGTTCTAGATCAGGGAAGAGGAATAAAATCCCATGCCAGCCTCTGCAAATGAATTTCACCCCAAAAGCCTATGAAAAGATGAGGGGCTTCTTGCAAAAATCCTTTATGCCAACAAATCTGACCTCAGAAAGGGATGTCTTCACCTTACTCAGAGAATTTCTTCCAGAGAAATGTCTCCCTATCAGATCGCAGCCTTCAGAACCACAGGGACAAAACTTTTATACACACTAACTGATCAAACAGCCCTTCCAAGTCTGCAGTATCTTCAGAGTTTTTGTAGACATATCCAAGGCTACAGTATGCTGGGATTTCCCCAGAAATGTTTTTCTCTGCCTCTCACACAAATTTCAGTAGGTGGATTTTAGGTTTTTTTTTTCCTTATGAAACTCGTTAAACATTTTTTTAATGTGCTGGCCCATATATTCCTCAAGCAGATACACAACATAAAAATCAGCTATTTCTGGGACACAGCGGACTTGCAACTCAAGGTTGGCAAAATCACTGCACATCTGCAATGATACATCTACAAATCAGACACTGGGAATCACTGGAGGACTTACTGTGCACGTAGAGTTAGATTGTGCTATGCACACATTACACAATGGTTTGTGCATGTAAAAAAAGTCTGACATGGCACAACAAAGTCATATTTACCTCAGTAACAATAAAACCACTGTCTCCTACATAAACTAGCTTTGTCAGATATGGTTTATGTGGCTGAAGTAGACTGTGGCTGCAGAAATGTTTATTGCAAGCAATATCCCCTACATCACACTTCTCTAGCCCTGGATCAGCTACGCTGCTCTTGCAGGTCCTCAGTGGTCACCTGTGTATGGCCCCTTGGAGCAGGCTACATATTTTATCATTCCTTAAAGTCATTCATTTCAGCAGTTCCTAAATAATCCAAGATCCAGCTGGCTGCACATAACCCCCTACTATAACCATTTAAATCTTCAAGTAAGCACCTCTTCCTACTTCTGGAAAGTGATTTGCAGGAATTGTCCAACATAATGCAAGGGCAAACAGTTCTGTGTGTCCCCACCCTGCCCTAAGAAGTCAAAGAAACAAAACAAAGCTCCCTGTTTCAAAAATCATGTACCTTCCCAAAACTGCTCCTTCGGTGAATTACAAGCACTACAATAAAAGGACCTGCATTCAGACAGGACTATTGCAACATGAAATAGAATGTGATCATGAGGGTAAGGCTCTAGCAGCTTGAAGAAGGAAACAAGATTGCAGCTGTAGCTTTTCACCTTCCAAGTGTTATCTTGGATGTTCCTTAACTAAGGAAGAATACAAGCTATATTTCAAGAAGTCAAGATGTTCAGATAAAGGAATCAAAGTATATTTATATTTGATGTAATCTTGGAACCAGTTACAGCCACCATCACAACAGACTTAGAAAGAAGGTCATAATACATATAATTATGATAGGAACTGAGAGGCTTCTTAGAAAAATGGATTGACCTTATTAAGTGTTTAAAGTATTAAGTGTTTATGAGAAGACTCTCAAATTATTTCTTAACTCTGATTGCAGGACTTCCCTGTGCAGGAAGGTGACACACTGGAGTTGTTAGGACCTAAAATCATTTAACTTTAATTTAATGCCATCCATATGGTAGCCATGGACATGAATGGAGATATAGTCAATAATCCAGGAAACTCCTAAGCTAAGAGAAACCTAAACAGCAATAAAACACTAACAGTAAGGCACCACATAATGGATAAGAACAAGACACTCACCACTTTCTTTATTTCCTTAAGGATTTGTATAAGAAATTAGCAATAAAAATTTAACTTGACAGTGAAAAAACAGAATAAAGAAACTGAGCCAAGAGAAAACTAGGAAGAGCCTAATTATTAAATTCTGACTATCTGCAAAGAGTGACAATGAAATTTTAGGCCTGTCTGTAAAAGCACAAGTCAATTTAACTTTTTTACTGCTTACCAAACTATAATCTTAATTGACAGAAGAAGAACATCTGGGGCCCCTTTATGAAGGCAAAACAGTGCAGTGAAGCCTATAAGCCTCTTCAAAACTCTACTGAAGGCACTGAGGACAACAGCTTAATTACTCACGCAATAATGAAATGTAATACCAGTAGATTTGTGTTATCACAAAGTGCACCAAGGTTTCAAAAGAAATTTGGAAGAGGCTAAAACAACAGCAGTATGACTCCCATCAAAGTACATATGGGAGGTTAAAAGGTAAGCTGTGAGTCTGCCAAAGTGCCAAATTCACAGCTAGCCCACAAGATTATCATAGTCCATAGAAGTGCCTGCACGGAAAATCATTCTGTCAATTTACAGTTGCTAGATTAAAAAAAAAATAAGCCAGAAAAAACCTCCCCAGACC
Source organism: Cyanoderma ruficeps (assembly GCA_008694505.1). NCBI lineage: Eukaryota > Metazoa > Chordata > Aves > Passeriformes > Timaliidae > Cyanoderma > Cyanoderma ruficeps. The sequence goes on from VZDJ01007749.1 coordinate 17,977,838, forward strand.
TAAAAATCTCAAAAATCCCTCACATTCTGCAATTTTGGAAAAAAAATCTTAGTTAACTAAGTAAATATGAGAGTAGGAATAGATAGTGTGCTATTTAACACCTCACAGGAAAAAACCGTAACAACCCAACAACCAAAACATACAGAGAAAAGGAAACAAATTAGAAAGTAAGAAAAAGAGCTGCCAGGGAAACTTGTCTTTTCAGAGCAGCAGCGTCACTGAAAAAAATTAAAACTTTAACTTTTAGCCCTGTATTTCCCCAGAACTCTTCCAAGAAACAGACAGCTCTCCTACTCCTCCAAAAGTAAAGTACGCAGCCATATCTGGAATGTAAAATAATTGTCTGTACAGATTGTGCCATTCTGATCCATTCTGTCTATTATTTGTTTCCTGGATTTAGTGCCAGTTGTCTACCTCTGAAACAGAATATATCAAATAATAGTGTCAGATAGCTCAATGACAAAGGCCTATTAAATTCTTCTTTTTCTCGTTTCGCATTCTCTTTGTAGCAAGTAAGAAAGTCATCTGTGCCTGACAAAATGAGTTCCTACAACCTGAGTAATTAATTACATGCAACTGCAAACAACCTAACCAGTTAAGCCAGGGGAATGCTCAGATTTCTTGAATGCAGCAATGCTACATTAAGCTGTTTCTCTCCTTTGTTTTTTTGCCAAGATGCTTTGTAAAGTCACTTCAGTTGACTTGAGCAGTTACTGCATGAAATGTTGTGGGTTGTTTTTTTTTCCTTTTCTTTTTATTTTTTGAGGGGGGACAGGTTTTGTTCCAAGAAAGCTTTAAGCAAATTTAAGCCTTGGTCTCTACTTCTGCATACCTGCCAGCATCACAATCACCTCAGAAGTTGGAATGATTGGCAGTATCTCAAGAAAGAATCAGGATTATGATTTAGGTTTGTGCAAGTTGGAACAGAAGAGCAGGCTGACTGCAGGTAACCTGTGTGAAAACTTCTGCAATGCTCATTCCTTCCTCCACATGTGAGTACCATGAGACACTGAGTGCTTTGGCTTCCTCCAAAGGTTCAGTGGATGAGTATTTCACAGGACTGGGTTCTTAAAGTCTGAATCCCACCAGTAGCCAGAGAGACGAGCATCTTGTGTGAGTGGTGCTGCGTGTCACAGGCGCCATTTAGTTAACACTCAATTTTCTTGTTGAAAGAAAGGCAGTTATACAATCAAGATGGGTTTGGACCAGTAAAATCAGAAAGTCTGCCAAACATTACTAACAGTAGCCTTTCAACACAGTAAACAGCAGTGACTAAATAAATACATATTTGAAGAACAAGATCAAGCAGCTGAGAAATATGACCACAAGCTGGCAAGCAAACACGTTACAGTGGCCACTTTACCATTGCTACTCTGACTGTTGATTGAGCAACATTTCACAGAATGAAGCATAATAATTATTATGTACAAATAATAACAATGGAAGCAGGAATATTTATTTATAAGGTGAAAGTTAAATGAAGGATTGTACCTTACTAAACATCTACAGAACATCAAGAGTCAGAAAGATTTGAAAGCAACAAAAACCTAAAGTACGGAACTACTGAACAGCCACTTTTTTTGGTGATTTTCAATTGCAATATGGCCTTTCAACAGTGTATATGAAATCACTGCCATTGTTCCCCTGAATGGAAAAATCACATCCTCTCTGCAGGCTTTAAATAGACAAACTGTTCACACAAGAAACCACAGAAGGTAAAAAGGAAACTTCCTACAACAACATGGAAAACCATCAGAATCATTCTCTAGTTACTAATGTTACTGAAATTCGTAACTGAAGACAATATGATCATCATAGCAATTAGAAATTTCAACAAGATTTTTTTTTAATCTGTTTAATTAAGGTAAGACTTCTACATTCCTAGAATTACTTTCTTAGTTACTCAGTGATATTCAAATTGCTTTTGAGACAAAGATGCTCACCTACAACATCAGGTCTTTCATGTACCCAGCACAAATTTCCTCTTTGGTGTCCATAAAATACCGATAACTAATGAATTAGGTTGCAATTCTAAGCGAGATGTAATTATACATGGAACTAGTCAGAAAACATAAAGGAAAATCAACAATTTAAAAGTTCTGATGTTAGTCACAATCCATCAGCAAGGCTGTTTTTCCCCTCTGCAACAGATCAGAGATAAATGGAAAAATTCAAACCATACCTACTAAGAAACACAAACTAATAAAACCACACTTTTTTCCTATTTGAAAACCTCTTGGGGAAAGAAGAAGCCCATACTTTCTGAGGTTACTGAGCATAAACAGGCAATAATTGCAGTGGTCTTGGGAATAAGGTTCTACCAGTTCTCCCTTATACATGGAGTAAAAAACAGGGGACACGCTGGACTGTTCACACTTGTGAGTGAACTCATAACAGTACTGCAGTTTGTGTTACCAGAAAGGAAGTAGGAGCATATTTGAGTGAGACTAACGGGGAGAAGAAGATGGTTCTGCTGCTCTTGTTGCAGGATATCTCAGTTTTGCCTGTGATTAACTGAAAGTCTTGGAATTTCTCTGCTTTGTTTTTATGTTGATCCATTAGGTAATTACTAAATTTATGATACACAGTTTTTGCCACTGTTACATTACTTGATAACATCAAAGAATAAAGATAACATATAACACAAACACTGTAGTAGAGTCATAGTCAGTAATACACAGAAAAATCTACTGTGTAGACTTGAAAACTGCTACTTTCCAGTGTCAAGTTTGGAATAAAGTGAATTGACCTTATTCTGATGTGTAACAGTGTGTATAATTGCTAATGGCAGAAGAATTACTATCACAGACTTGGTTTCAACCAAAGCCAGAGATACTATAATTCATTTTTCATCAAAGAAAACAGTTACAGTTCAGACAGCAGGCTAGACATAAATGGGAAGTGTTGACTTTTAATGTGACCATAGTGACATTCTCTTGTCAGGCATGTTTATGTTAAAAACCACACAGGTTTACTTTCCTTATATAACACAACATCCACCACCCTGCCATTTGCACAAATGATTTGTGGAGTAAGGGGTGGCGGAGATGGGAGGAGAGATATAGCAAAAGGCAGTTTGCTATCTACCCACCAAAGACATCAGAGGGAGAGAAGCACATGATCACTGTCTATGGCTCTGTAAGCCCTCATTGCCACAAGGCAGAAGTGAGGCTTGCAGACGTGTAACATCACCTCTCCAGCAGTGCCCACCATGGAGAAACCTTCCAGATCAGCAAAGTCCCAAAACAGAAAAGAAGGCTGAATGTATTACATAGTCCTAACTATTTACTGATGTTTTAATGACATATTGAACAAAGGTTTAATATTCATTTCCAGCAGCTTAAGGAAACCAATGACTTACAATAGCAGAAAAACATTTTCTTTAAAATAATTTCTTTATATGGCTTTCGACTGGCTTTGACCATAACTTTATTACAATTGTCGGTAGCAGCTTAGGACATTACTGTGCCTGATCTGCTTATCTTATTATGCTGGGTTTCCTTTAAATAATGTGGAGGCAAATAAATATATTGTACTTAACAGCTTTCCTTTGTATGACTTTTCCTTTCTTATTATTTTCACATTTTTATTTGTGAACCTAAGTGAAATATGAACAAGTTCAAATAAGCATTATGTAAAGCATTCTCTAAAATTGGCTCCAAAAGCACAGAAGGGAGCGGTCTCTATTTCTCTTTCAAGAGAAGGTTGCCTTAGCATTCACATCATGTTACTTTATAAACCTCATCCTTCATGACTCCCACACCTGGGAATGCAACAATTTTTCCATGGGTCTGAGATAGGAATGCGATATAGCACTACAATGCTGCCTCTTGACTTAGCTTACTGCCAAAGGCTTGATTTAGACAAACTTTTTGTAGGATCTCAGTGGCAACTCTCCCTTCCCATAGCCCACAGGCCTAGAATTTTTGTACCAAATAAGAACTGCTATGAATGGACCTGGCTTCATATTAAGCCTATTGAATAGGACAAACAACCTGTCTCAAAAACTTGAAGTTAAACTAGATACCAAATTCTTTTCCCATTTTGTAAGGCTTCTTGACATTTTACAAACCCTTTGTGTTTCTCTCGGGGTGAAAACACAAACTGTTAGAGCTTTTTGTGAAATTAAGGTAAACAGCCCCCAGCCAGGTGCTCCAGCCAGGGACTGGCTCTGTATGCAGGCTGAGCTGCCTGCAGGTCCTGGTCCCACCCCCATCCTGCTGATTTTCCCAACATTAAGGCTACCAGTAGTTCCCTCAGGGATTTTCTTCCTCATTCTGACTCTCTCTACTTCAGTTTAAACCATTTTCTTACTTTTTCCTTGAAAATATGAGCTGAAAAATTCTTGACTGGCCCTGCATATTCAGGGTGGGAACAGTGGGGTGAAATCTGTCCTACTGCTAATGATATTTACTGTTTCAGCCTCTGTGCTACAAAGCCCATTAAGTCATTGCTAAATATGTAATGTGATAAACCTTGTCCTCACTGACACCTTGCTGATCTCACTGAAGACAACAGAGGCCCCTAGGCTTAGCCAAGGACTGACTCAAACTGTGGTATGCTACTCTGTGAGGTTCAGTGCTCTTATTTTTGTATCTCAAGTAACACAAAAATAAGATTGTGTATTATAACAATAGGTTAGGTGGAGTGCAAACTAAAAGTGCCTACTATGTATATCCATAATCCTTTTAAAGAAAACAATACTTAATCATTATTTGATAAAACCACTTGATGAAAGACAGTGAAAGGACAGTGTGAAGCTAGAAAAGCTTGTCAGATCAAGTTTTGAAAACTCAGTTCTGAAAAAATGTTACCAGAACTTTAGAAAGCAGATTTATCAGTAGACACCCTAATGTAGTTTGGATCTACTCAAAAGTTTTTCTTTGGAAACCAAAAGCAATGTTGTTTTTCTTTTTTTTTTTTTCCCCTCAATGACCTTAGTATGTAGGATGACAAAATCATTATCATTTGAAGAACAACAGAATACAAATCACGCAAGCAGAAAGAAAAGAGCGCTTGCTTTTCAGGCAGTTTCTGTGTCTAACCAAAAAGACTGAAATTCTTTCTTCTCCTTCCAACTTTTGACTGAAGCTTTCTTATACAGAGTAGGAAAACAGGTACCAAACAAATGCATGCATATCTAGGTAGCACTTTGCATTTCTGTCTCTGTGTAGCAGTTCTCATCGAGCTATCTCAGCAATGAATCCTTGTAACTTAATAACGCACAACAAGTATCTTTTATCTCCTACTGGTATCAGGAAAAACAGAATTAAAATATATATTGTAATCCAGCCCAATTCCATCAATTAACAAAATTTACCTTAAATATGAATGTAACTAGAGCTCTGAAACATTTTGTTCTGGTTTTAATTTTCTATCCTGTATTTTGCAGGATTCTGACTAGATTCGTGCTGCCAGTCATAGGAGGTTAATTGAGGTATCATAGTTTGCCCCAGGCTCCCTCCCTGGCCATCTTCATAGATATCTTCAAGCAGACAATCCACAGAACATGTGGGCTGCACAGCTCCCTAAAGCAGTCTGTCCTGCTCCACTGACTGTAAACATACTCCAGGAGAAGCAGGATCCTGACTCGGAAGATTCAGTTGTGTTCCTAAATTTAGGTGAGATGAATCTGAGCCTTTGTGTACATTCAGTATAAGCTGCTTCCTGGCTTCCTTTATTTCAGATAGAGATTTCATTCAAATTAGCTGTAAAACTTCCATTTTTGAAGTTGAAAGTCAAGCAAAGGCAGATTTCCTAAAAAGACCTGCATTTATTTTTCTTCTCAGTCATGGTGGAATTGCCACACACACAATTTTCTAGGCTTTTAAGTTATGCCCTCTAACAATTCTTATTTTTTCTCACTTATATCACAGGGAGATGAAAAAACTCCCTACATGCACATCCATCAAAAAGCCAGACATCCAATTGCTCTGCTTTGACACACCAAATAAAGTGCTCCAAAGCATTATTATTCTACATTGTTTCAGGCACACAGAGAGAGTATTCTGAAAAAAACCTCAACAAACCAGAAGAAAAGCTGCTACTGTAATCAGGCACGATTGAAGGCATTTCCTGTATTTTGCTATCAAACCGGTTGTTTTTTCCATTACATACTAAGTGAACTTTAGTAAGGTCAAGACACCCGAGAAAAACAGGATCATAATATCTTTAATCAACTAAAGTTGAGTATTTTAGTCTCTTTCTTTCAGTTGTTTAGCCCTGGATCTTATCCGACATCTCCAAATTTCTTCCTTAAATCACAGATACATAAACCATAAATTTATGATTTGGCCAGTTGTTTTCAATGGCATTTAACTTGTTAGCCTTACACTTCCCCTAGCCTAAACGTCAATCAACCTCATGCTATGTAACAAGACCAATATTATTTTAATATGATATAAGTCTAACAGGGGAGATGGGTTTTCCTTCCCAATCACAATAATGAGCAAAAAACTTCCCTTGTTGGAAGCCTATCACTTCCACCTTGGTGACTATTAAGATCAAGTGTAAGTTCTGAAATTACTATTAAATGAAAGTCAAAGCTGTGATAGCATAGGTGCATTTGATCCAATCTTGTATATTGTTATTCTGCTGTCACGCTAAATGCAGATTATTTTAAGGTGTATATAACCCCCTGTCCTGTGCTCTGAGCCTATTATTTTTGGAGAGAAAAAGTCTTTCTCTTCCATGAATGCCAAATGACTTTGTTTTTGTTAATCTAATACAAATCTCAGCGCCTGCCTCAGAAATTACCACTACCAAGCATACTGTTGACTGACTGAAGAAGGGAAAACCAGGCTGTGCTAAACCCAGCAATTTTACAGAGAAAGCTTCTGATGCTTCCAGCCATATGGAACTAGTAAGGAAAGAGAGTTCAATATGGGTCGGAGGTTGCAACAAGAGCCTAGGCCTTTCTCCCAGAGAAAAGGTGATCTATCAAAGATGAGCACAGGCTGATGATCTGTTGCATCAGGAGTTCCAGGAAACAGTTAAAAGGCTGCGCAGCATTAGAGGTGCTGAGATGGAGCTAGACAGGTGGCTTCTGTGGTGGACACCACAGATAAGGAGCCACCTTATCACCTGGTGATGACCAAAAGCAGGACTCTGCTTTATTTCCTACCCTCCAGCACTCCCACCAAAAACACATATGAAGCTTTAACAGCTGTAGACACTCACGAGGTGCCAAGGTCTGCAAGGAGAAACTGTACCAGCAGCATGTAGTGAAAAGACGTGATGAAGACTCCCAGTGGATGACTCTTTGTTAAGGGGCACTGAGGTGCCCATCTGCCAGCCTGATAGCCACTGGAGGTGTGTGCATTCCAGGAGTTGAGGTCCGGTATGTTGCTGAGAGGGTGCCACAAATTGTCACAAACACACAATACCCTCCTACTGCTACTCTTTCGTGTAGGCATAAATGACATGGCAGGCTGGAATCTGGGCCACAAGAAGACTACAGAACCCTGAGAGAGCAAGCAAAAACTATTGGTGTATTAGTTATCTTTCCTTCTGTTTTACCACTTGGAGAAAAAGATGAAGCCAAAAATAGATGCACAACACAAATCAACTTCTAGCTTTGTGGTTGGTGCTGTCACGAGTGTTTTGGCTTTTATGACATTGGACATTCTTCAATGACTCTTAGTGTGTCAGGGAGAATTGGGATCCACCTGTCTAGAAGAGCCAAGGGAATTTCTGTTAACAGGCTGGCCACCGTGGTGAGATGGGCTTTGAACTCAAGGAATTAGCAGGTGGGTCCAAAGTGGCAATATTCACATAATTTCAACCAAGTGGGGAATAAGCCAGGCCAACCAGAGAAAGGACAGACATTCCTTAGCTGCCTTCCAAGATGAGAAACAAAAGACCAACCAACCATCTCAAGTGTATGTATACCAATGCATGCAGCCTGGGGAACAAGCACAAGGAACCAGAGCTCCGTGTCCAGTCAGAAAGTAGGAAGAACCAAAACATAGTGGGACAACTTACACGACTGGAGGACCATGATGGATGGCTACAGGCTGTCACATAAAGACAGGCAGAGAAGAAAAGGAGGAGGTGTCATGCTCTGCATCAAGGAGAAGCTTGAACGTATAGAAGTCAGCTATGGGGAATGTGGAAGCCCTATTGAATTCCTTTGGGTCAAGATCAAAATGGTTGTCTCCAATGGGGATCATAGAGTAGGCACCTGCTACTGATCTCCCAATCAAGCAGATAAGGCCAAAAAAGCAATTATTTGCATTATTTAAAGCAAGTTTTAGGTCAACAGAACCTCACAGATCACTTCAACTACCCATACATTTGTTGGAAATGCAATTCAGCAGCTCACATATAATTCATCAAGTTCCTGGAATGCTCAGGGAATCGCTTCCTCTTACAAACATTAGGTGTGCCAACCAGGAATGAGGCACTGCTGGACTTGCTACTTGCAAACCAAGTAAACCTGCTTTGTAATATCTTCATCAGTGATAACCTTGGCTGTGGCCATCACCATATTGTTGGACTTTGGGATCCGGCTGAGCAGGCTGAAGTTTAGTACTAAGGGAAAGGTGTTTGATTTTAGAAGAGTAAAATTCAGATTGCTCAGAAGTCAGTTAGGAGGCATTCCATGGGAGGAATGAAGAAAGGTTCTTCAGGTACCTAAACAACAAGCAGAAACAGAAGCTAAAAATTGTCCTACTGTTAAACAGGAGAGGTTAATTAGTCATCAACAACACTGAAAATGCAGGGGTTCCTGAAGCTTTCTTCATCTCTGTCCTCACCAGCACAGTTGGGCGCCTGGTCTTGGGAACAAGAATCCATGTTGATGAAAACACTCACCCACCATCAGTGAAGGAGGAGTTGGTGTATAAAGTATTACAGGAGCTTGACCCTTACAGATCACTGGACCCTGACAATATCCACTGGAGGGTGTCAAGGAAGCTGGCGGACATCGCTGCAGGACTGCTCTCCATAATCTTTGAGATGTCATAGAGATTCCAGAAAATTGGAAGAAGTCTAATATCAACCCCATCTACAAGAAGGGCTAAAAGGAAGATCCAGAAAAATACACACTCTGCAAAATTTCAGGAAGATATTTAAAAAAAAAAAAAAAAAAGAAAATATTTTAGTCTGGCAACCACAACCCAGGACATACAATAAAATGGCCAAACTCAGGTGGCTGGGAGCATATCCTCAGGAAGCCATTGATGTACCAGCATAAACCAACATTTCAGTGCCTTTTCTATCCTAGCCAATGCCCTCTGCATCTTTATGAAGCCCAGAAAGCGTAAAGGAGAAGGGCTGCTGAAGGTTTTTACATAAAATGTTTCTCTTTATAAAAGAAGCCAATTGATAAGAATCCTCTTTCCTATGCTCCCAAGGGTGTCCTTAGCAGGGAACAAACACTGCTCCCAGCAGTAAGCAGACTCCTGTTAAGCTCCATATCACGTTTCCATGGAGAAAAATGCTTTCTTATTCAGAAAAGCAAAACTCTGCAGTGAACTTTTGTACAGACACTGATTTTTTCCAGCCTCACTTTGGTCTTTTTACGGAAAGCATTTCCACAGAGTGATGCCTGTAATATTACACAGAAAGGACAAAATAAATTATATAGCATAAATGAAATGATGTAACACAGCAAGAATGTTGCTTCCAACAAAATGTTTACTTATATGGAATCACCAGAAGACAGATTTTAGTAATTTTTGTTTCTATTCTGATACCAGTAGCATAGTTCACACGCCTAAACATATTTTTAACCTATCACATGGTCTGAACTTGGGAAGGGTATGTAGGCTCTTCATTTAAAACCTTTTCTAACCCTGCTGTATTTATCTGGGATTAAAACAGCAGCAGTCAACAACAGTCTAACAGATTTCCGCAGAAATTCTTGTAAAAACTGTGAGTTAAATTTATTTTGTTCTTTAATTTTCTAAAAACATTCTATTATACAGAGAGATTTCTCTGTTCCAAAATTCTGTAGAGTTAACAATTTTCTATTATGTTTGATGGAAGATCACTGCAGTGGAGAGATTCTGGCAGAATTAAGAAGAATATTATTTGTCCGTAAAGCATGAAGAAGACACCTGAAAAAATGGGAGTTGCTTGCCCTTATATGTTGATCCATGCATGAAATAAACTCCTAATGCTATTTCTGGACAGAGGTCATAGAATCTGATGGTTCAAAATCCAGTTCTTGCTTTGATATGTAATTAAAAAGGGCTATGTATGTTAATGCAGAGAACTATAGTTTACAAGATACTCTTTTATAATTACAATTGTGTAGCAAAATCAAATTACTTTTGCCCCTGACCTCTACCAGAAAGCTGCACAAACATTTCTAGAAAATCTTTTCATGCGCAGGAAATTTCAGCTCCAGCATTGTTTCCAGTGTAGCTGCTGCAGCCTTCCCCCATCTCCTCCAGAAAACATACTTGGGAAAGCTACCTTGGCTGTAGTGCCAACTTATAATGTCACCACTAAAAATCTACTTATACAAGGCACCCCATGATTTTAATTAATATGAATGCAATGGAAAGATGACTCATGGGTTACTCATGTGAAATAAAACATGGCATGACTTAAGAAATATCAACAGCATACCCATTTTTGCCAGCATCAAGGTTAGGAGAGTGCTATCGCAATTTACCTTCAGCTGTGAAGACAGAGAGACTACCAAGAGAAGCCAATAGTCCAGCCCAAATCCAAGAGAAAGAGACTTCTGAGTAAAGATTTGAGAAGCCAAAATATGATTTTAATCTCTAAATTTTGGTCCTTACTGGGTAGTCACTGCGTGTAAATACTAACTTCAGTGGAATTATAATATTAACTATTGATCAGTGTGGGCTGTTCTGGAACAATTTTGTGAACATGAAAAAAGTTATTTTGGGCCTGAGGAATTATCTTTGTAACTTCTGCATGCCCACCTCTTCTAAGATCTGCTAATAAGACTCTATGTTCTGACAAGATCAGAAATTATCCCATAAAGCTCCCAGATAGTTATGTGGGCAAAGACTAACAAGGAACCTAATTATACAGCTTATACATAAAGTTTAATTAAATTGTAATGCACAATAAAGTCTCTTTGCATGCTTCTGACAGCCTTAAGCTGAGCACACTGAGTACAATTTAATTCCATTGTAAAATTGCTTTTTTCTTCTGGTGTTGGAAAGAGGTTTTACCGTAAATGAGAGATTTTTAAAGAAACAGTCTCTTATACACCAGACAGTGGCTTCTCTACACCCATGTCATGTCATAGTCACAGTCACATTTGCAACTTATTTTTATTATGTATTATCACATTTTGAATTCCAACTAAAAATGCATGAAGAAATTAATCTCTGAGAAAGATTATCAAAATGATTTTCAAACAGAATGGGAGAGAAGTTGCAGAAGCATTACCATATCTCTAAGACATATAAGTGATATATTAAATTCACCGTTCCCCAACCCTGAAACAAATAAGGGAATTAGTTCATGGTCTCTCTAGCCAGTTTATAGTATTGTGTTAAGACTTAATAGTGCAGCAAAAAAATATTAAGGGGCACTGTGATTCTCAACTCAGGCTCATTAAATGATGACACAAAATACTCCATTAGCAACGATATCGTTCCACCCTTTCATACTTTACTGCCCACTCAGCCCCAGACATCAATCCTTCCACTGTCTTCCTACCCTGATAATTTTGTTGCTGTAATTAGGCAGACATGACTATGTTTGACTGCTTTTTAAATGGATTCTATTACATAAGGTGTGTAAAAAATAAACCCTATTATTATAAGTGTTATGGGCACAAGTCTTTGATTTTAGTATAATCTCTCTTGGATTTGGTTTATACAGACAATTGTTTTGCCCTAACTAAGAGCACACATATCTGAGCCAGGGGAGAAAAGTCTGTAGTGGTAATGAGTTTTATCAGATTTGCCATTGAATTGTCTCTGGCTTTATAAGCTATAGCTCACTAATACCAGTTAATGTTTTGTTGTTATTACTACACAGAGAATTTCCAGGATGCTGTTTCAAAATTTCTTCAAACCCTCTTGCTCATGAACAAAAACAACTACTCAATCTGCAAATGTTTTAGAAATTATGGTGAAATTCTCTTCCTCTTGGGACATACACAGAAACCCCAAACTTTTGTTCTACTTTGTGTGCAAGCACACCACAAGCTCTGGTCTGAAGCTGACCAAAATGTTCCCTTCTTTTTCTCTTGTGAATTTTCAAAAGGTGAAAAGAGAACCTGCCTAAAAGCCAGGGCTGTCTGAAGGGTTTCTTTCCCTTTTTTCTTTTCTGCTTGGGGTGTGTTTCACTCAGTGTCTGTGGAAATTAGCTTACAGGGTTTTAGCAGAGGCAGCTTCAACAAGCTTGCAACAGAGTGCCTTTAGCCTGGTGCAAGGCATATGCTGCTGAGCTGCTGTCTACTTTCTTCACCCACAATCTGAGGATCCTTTTATGCTAGCAGATATTTAAAGACTTCCATATAAATGAGAATCAGAGCCTCTTGGTAATAGTTATGGCCTCTCTGGACCCACTACAGATTATCAGCAAATGAACTGGCAGGCATTTGGTATGCCTTTTATATCCTCAGTATACAGTACCATAAACACTTGCTGCCCTCTCACTGGTAGTTAAATTTACACAGATACACACTGGGGCAGTTTCTTAAGTGCCAATTATTTTTGTTCTGCAAGTACTCTGTTGGAACTCTTTCAGATTTATTGATGTTTGAAAGCTTTTAAATATCCATTACCCACTTAACTGACCATAGCAATTCCAACTGACTCATTATTTGTGTTAGAATATATTTAGGCTTTTTTTAAAATGGGTCTTAGTAGACCACAGGATCTCCCTTGGAAGCCCTATAATAAATCAAGTAAATATCTGTTGAAGTGCTATAATGTTTATTTGTGACCATTTAATTTCATACTTTATATTCCATGTTTTGAACATATAAACTGTTCAGGTTATTAATGACCAAGCTTTCTTCAGTTAATTTTTTTGGGTACTGCTTCTGTATTACTCAGTTTCTTACCAAAGTGTATCCATACTGACTGCAGTACTGGCACTCTACTGTTGCCATCCCATTCTCCCCTTCCCTTGAAGGGGCAATCATATGCTCTAATACTGGAATACCTTGTGAAGTATACTTTTAGAACTGCCACAGTCAAATTTACACCAAAAAAATGCACACAATTGCATGTACTGTTTGCATTTAACAGAAAGAAATTTTCTGTGTCTTCCACACATCAGAAGGAAATTGAAGCCTGGAGAAAAAAAGTATAGATATGTCAATACCACCATTATTTCTGGCCTCTCACGTTTATTTGCTCTCTCTGCTGTTTTGTAAGACTGACTGCTGGAAACAAATTCTTGAAGCAGAAAGCAAGAAGTGAAGACCCATGGGGTATGTACGTGGTGAGAAGTGCTGCTTGGCCTTCTCACAAGCCTCTCTTCTCAAAATCTGGATGCTACAGTAAAAATGTTTTTTAAATCTAAAATATTATACCCCCATCATAAATGGTCTTGGGGGATCAAAATTCAGCTTGGTTGTGGAAGTAAATTGTCTGTCACTGGAGCCATCCATTGTTGGATGCAGAAACCACACAATCTCCCATCTTGGTAAAAGCCGGCCTTGGCACCATTGCTCCACATCTGCCTCCTCCACATGTACTCAATGCTGCTGAGAGGATGAAGATTCCTACTTAATATTATTTCTCCGACTGTCTGCTGCTCTGGGGAGCTGCTTGTTCAGGCTCTGTGACACAGTGGCAGCCAAGGAGGGGGGCATGGATTACTGCTGGCACAAGAACGGATTTATTATCACTCTGGCCTTGTTACCCCTCACCTTTCTCCTCATTTTCAGCACTGGTAGGGCCACCTGAGCCATTTTGTTCCACTTTATGATTCCTTTGGTTAGACTGCACCTTGTCTGCCCAAGGTCTTTCTGATGTAATCCTACCACGATTTACTCTGGTAGCAGTTGAGACTCCCCCAAAATGCTGGGGTTCTTACTGGCTATATTTTCTTTGCTTTAGTTTTTTAGGCCTATTTAGTTAACCTCCTAGTGAACAATATTATTTCTGTTTTCTTCCACAGGAGTACAACCTGTCAGCTAAACAGACGTTTTTAAAATTGTCACAGGATTCCATGATAACTCAGTTATGCCAGCTTTTGGATTGGCTAAATTTTCATTTTCCACTGCCTTTTGCAGTGTTAAGGAAAAGAATGTATGTTTTTTATTAACAGTGCCTTCTCAAACATGATGATTTGCTCTTTTAAAATAAACATATTTTCTAACTAAGAAGTCAAACGAAGGTCCCAAATAATTCGGGAACCTGCACATATCATGCATATGAACAGTCTCACAATCAAAATCAGCCTGTGAGTAGTCATCTGCAGGCAGGAACTTATCTAAGCGATAAGTTCTTATATAAAAAGGAGGTGGATAAAAGAGGGGGTGGGAAGATGAGGAAGGAGAATAAATGTAAACCTTGCGCCAAAAGTAGCAAGGTTCTGGCCAAAAACCAGAAGTTGTATGCAAATGTCTTTACTGAAGGGCACAATTCAAATTTTCTTTTAAGGCTGTTCAGCATTTTTGTCATCACTACTTAAAAACCCCAACTAAATAGAGTTCCTTAGTTGTTTTCATTTAACATTTTGCATTACTTCCCTACTTCACAGCCCATAAAGCAGATTGTGTCCTAGGCTGCACCCCTTTGTGGGCAGCAGGACAAGGGAGGGGATTTTACTCCCCTCTGGTGAGACCCCATCTGCAGTGCTGCATCCAGGTCTTGGGTCCCCAGCATAGGGAGGGCATTGACCTGTTAGAGAGAGCCCACAGGAGGCCACCAAGATGGTTAGGGGCATGGAGCACCTCTCCTGTGAGGAAAGGCTGAGACAGTTGGGACTGTACAAGCCTGGAAAAGAGAAGGCTCCAGAATGACATGATTGTGACTTTCCAGTACCTGAAGAGAGCCTACAAGAAAGATGGAGGGAGACTATTTACAAGAGCGTATAGTGACAGGACAAGGGGGAATAGCCTTAAACTATCAGTATTTTTAGATATTAGGATGAAATTCTTTACCATGAAGGCAGTGAGTCATTGGAATGGGTTGCCCAGTGAACCTGTGGATACCTCGTCCCTGGAAGTGTTTAAGGTCAAGTTGAATGGGGCTCTAAACAACAATGTATAGTGGGAGGTGTCCCTTCCTATGGCAGGGGGTTGAAACTAGATGACCTTTAAGCTCCCTTGCAACCCAAATGATTCTATGGTTCTATTACTTAGTGATTCATTGTTGAGTGAAGCATGTCAAGAGCACCACAAAATCTTTGTTAAAAGCCTATCACCTCAGAACCATGTTTGCTCTGCACTTCTCTGCATTATTATGAAACTTCGGTAGACACATTCAATAGCATGCAAAAAGGCAAAAGCCTCACCTTAATGTGACATAGTTTCAACACCACTGCAACTGGGTTATAGAAATATTTTTCATTGTTTGAAGGCAAACATGACTGAAGGGCACAGTAAAATTCAATCCCAAGTTTTGTTAGCAGCAGAATTACATGTAGGAAGCACCTTTAGATTTTTAATGCATTGTGAAACAGAAAGCATTCTCTAACAGAATAGAGATTTGTTTGCAGAGTATGATTTTGTTTGGAGCTAGTATACATGACTCTGCAGAAGCAGCTCTGTGTCTCAACAGTTTAGGAAAACTAATGGGTTTGTTCTGTATCAGTACAGTTCAGTTTCACATGTGCTGCAGCTCTACTGGATTTTTATTGTATATGTTTCTCTGAGTTAAAATCTTATCAAACACTGAGAGATAACACACATTTCTTCCTGTTATAAAATAAAGACACAAGCATCAGTCATCTAAAATCAGTGACATTCACCCAGAAATAAATACAAATATGTTCTGTAACATTTCACTGCTATTATCTGTTGAGAGGCACTGTTGCCCTTTCTATTGAGGGTACCGGAACATGGCTGCCCTCTGAGGAATGTAAACTTGGCATTAACGCTGGCAGATTCCCACTCCCTGCTCACTCTCATTTAACATTAACTCACTCCTATACGGTTATCAGAAGGTAAAGGTCATAGCTTTATTTACACAATACAGCACTATACGAACAGTCATTAAACGAGAAAATCTTGCACCAAATAAACATGAAGCAGAAAAACAATGCTGACCTCTCTACCAAGAACTCCCCCTGGAAGTACCTTGTCATTTCCCAAATAAGGTCGATGGTGCTGGTCTATCTTTCTAAATATTAACTGCCCAGCACTGCCCCCCCCCACATACCCAACTCTCATGCAACAGCCAACTAAGGACTTTTTAACGTTCCAAACCCAGGAGAAATTTAGAAAGCATTCTACTGTTGGCAAGGCCATGTGGCTCATATCCTATTCCCACAGCCTTTACTCATCCTTCCACAGCTGGAAACCTTGTCAAAGGCTCTCCTATACGACAGAGCCTTTAGCACAATACATAAGCTGGGCAGATGGCAGGGTGGACTCCCTCAGTCCGAATGCCAGAAGCCTGGGAACCAACTCTCCTTCCTGCTTCTCATCTCCCTCAGCTCCACTCCTCTCCACCCCGGCCCACTGCCTTTTCCTGCGGGGAAGACATCCTGCTTATTTATGCATTTCATGACTGCTGGTCTGCCTAGATCCAGTAAGAAAAAGTGCAAAGAGGGCAGGAGGCCACTGACTAAAATCCCGTTGGAGTTCATGTTCAGTTTTAGAAACTAGACCAGGCGGAGCGTACAGAATGTGGATGTAGTCCAGCGTTCAAACCCGGCCAGGAGCACTGGTCAGGTGGGGTGGCTTGGGCAGCAGTCCCTGGAGACACTGGGACTCCAGACACACCTGCCCAATTCACTCCTTGCTTCCTATTTTTAATGAGGGTGATGGAAATAGTTTGTTGGTCACTTGGACCAGAAGCAAACTGTACCTTCTCTGTAGCAGACTGCTGCAACAGGAAGCTTATATGGAGAAGACCTTGTGTTCAGTATATGCCTATGCTTAAGTATGAATATGTCAGGTGAGGGTACAAGGTCTTGCCCGCTTTCATGGACCATAGCTAAAGCACCAATTTAACCTTTAGCTATTCAGAGTTGCAAAAAGATGATCTTTACATACTTAAATCAAAATGCTCCATGCCTAGTTTTGCTTAAAAAAAAATAGGGAGGAGGGGAATTTTATTTGGCTGCTGCCACTCAGAAATAACACAGTAAAGTAACTTGGGAGAATGATGACTTTTAACATGTTAACCACTGACCATGCAACATTTTCATCAGTGTAAATATAACTCCTCATTACTCTGCCAAGGTTGCACTGAATCACACAACCACCAATGAAGTCACACTGTCTAAATAAATATTCTTATTTCACATAAAAACACACTAATGAAAGTGCTTTTAATTTTAGGTAGTTCTTCTTTCTGAAACACTGGTGTGTGCTGTGCTGATAAACAGGAATGCTGGGAGAACTGATCATCCAGGGAAAATTTCAGTTAGTGTTCAAACAAGTTCTTAGGGTAGTTGTGTACAGAAAAAGCCCGGAGGTGCTCAAGGATTGGCATCAGCATGTATATATCCACATTTGCCTCAATTCAGTGTTAATAAATCTTTCATCATGACCAAAACATTAATTACAGAGCGTGGAGAGCCTCAGAAAGCTCCAGCAAGTTACAGGCTGGGCTATTACTTCATATTGCTGAGGAACATAATAACCCATAGTTATGAATAAGGACTCCATCATGACCGGGTGCTGCATGATTTGAAGGCAACATCTCACAGATCTTACACTTGAAAGCAAAAAATTTGCTCCTACATTAGTCAACCCAAAGCAGGTGACACTAATTTCCCAGTTAACATATTTTTCATCCTTTCAGGTGAACTGAAATTGTATACATTCAGTTTTTTTCTTTTGTATTTCAGAGAGAGCACTTGAATGATTCTGGAGGATAACAGAGATGAAGCAACACGCAACCACTGAAACAATGCTTACAGCTCACACAGTTATTTCCTAAATTGCGTAGGAACTGTGGACACAGTAATTTATGTTCATGAAGTGGTACCCCGCTCTAGAGCTGGCCTTCCAGGCTGGGGAAATGACAGTTCTTTGTAGGTATTTAAGGCCACAGCAGGTCACTTGTGTCACCTCACTTGAACTCCTACACTGAGAGCAGAGACAGCCACCCAGGTACTCCTAACCTCAGCCCAACAACCGCAAGTGAAACAAGAACATGGCATGTTTACATATACCTGCAGAAAGAGCACAGGAATGTTGAAATTCAGTACAAGAGGGGAGTACAGAACTGACAGTTACTTAAAACACACAGTTTGCATTTTCCTTAATATATTAGCTCATGAGAATTTTCCCTAATATATTAGCTCATGAGAATATATACTAATATATTTTATATAGACACAACATATGTCTATATATGTCTATTATATTATGATAAGTGACTTTAAATACACAAGTCTCCAGGGGCAGGACAGAGTCCACAACCTTTCATCACCAAGTTCAAACTCCAGTCCAGCTCACAAGAAAAATCAAAATGAGATTTCTAGTCCTTAATTCCTGAAGCTTGGATACATTTTTTTCCAGTGGTGCAATTGCAATTGCATAACATAAACAAGGACAAGTGCCAGAAAATGGGATTGAAATTTCTCTAGTGTCTGATTAACTCTACTTGTATTATCAGGCCCCAGCCTGACATGTGCCTGAATAGCTGAATGCCAGATGAGAGGGAAGGTGGCAGGGACAATGCAAATATTTTTATTAAGCTGTTGAAGTGTTTTTGACACAACAGTAACATCACACCTTTAAAAATGCCACACTAAAAATTATCTTAAAGTTTATCTATTATACAAGATGCATTCAGTAATGGGAATATCTTTATATATAAAGTTGTGAGGTTCATCTTTATTTCCAACTTAAACTAAACAAACAAAAGGAGGATAAACTTAAGGAAGATACATGTAATTCCAGTGAGCACACCAGTAACTCGACAAGTCTGGGAACAACTGTTGGGCCAGCTGCAAAGATGTGAACTCTGAGAATAATTTCTATTGCCAAACAGGGAGCTGGCTTTCTCTTTGAACTTAGGGGAAATGAGGATAAAAGATGATCATTTAGTGTCATCATAGCACTTTCTAAAAACCTAACCAACAAGCCAAAGCATGAGGTAAAGCTAGTTATTTACTTCCAAAAATATAACTTTGCTTAGCTCCAAACAAATATTTCCACATACAAGACTGAAAAAAGATCAGAAGGTATAGCAGCTATTTTGAAACCTACATTTCCATCAAACATCTTAGTTTATTTATATAGTTTCCACTTTCCTTGAAGTACTGCCCACACAAGCAGCATTTCCCACTTTGGAGAATAACCATTAATTTCACACCACAATGTTTTTTCTAGAAATATAATTACACAGAGGACAAGTATTCTTTATTAAAATATCTGAAGGCACGTTAGGCAGTTATGACCAGTAGTTATTCAGGAGCAAAGGTTGTTTCATTTTTTAATTTTCTTTTTTTCTTTCCCTTTTCTTTCCTTGTTTGCCAGCCAATAAGAACTTTTGAGATGTAAAGGAGTGAGCTGATCCCAATGCATTTTTAACATTGTAGTAAATAATGCAGTGAGGCATGGAATAATTAGGCTGAAACTGTTTTGTGCAAGACAACTATTCTTACACATGCTAGACATCAATAAACGCATTCTCCCAAGGCCTGGCACATTGTGAAGGAATTGTGACATTTTCTTATGATTAATTATTTTAAAATAATTTCTAACTTATTTCTTCTAGAAATTTCTAACAATTTCTTCTTGTATTTTACAGCATAACTGGGATGTACATTTTACTAATATTTGAACTCCTAGTATCTCACAGGTTGGAAAACGAATTATTCTTACAGACAATGTCAAAACAAAATATAACTGAATCTGTTCCTAAATTCTTCCTGTTGCTTTCAATAGTTTATGCTTTCATCCTACAACTCATGCTCTCTTTTGTCTTTTGATCATACACTCAGCATAACACACCATTTACAAGTTCAGTGTCATACTGTAGCATGCATGTCAGACACGTCAGCATTGTGTGTGAATCAAAAGTTGTGAGTACACTGTGAAGTTTAAATTATGAAACACTGTTTCAGAATGACATTTCTCCAGTGATGGAAGCATTCTGCTGATGAAGTCATAGAAAGAATACAGGCACATGAAGAGATTCAATGCATCCAGCTAGGAGTCAACACTCAACAGAAGCCACATATAGGACAAGGGAAAAGAGGTAGGGAAAGAAAAAGTAGAGAGAGAGGAAAATGTGTGTTAAGGCACGGGAACAGTGAAAGATGGGGGGTGAATGAATGCACATTCACATAAAGCAGGGAGATGTAATTTTATACCAGTTCTTTTTTGCTGGTTCACAGAAATCATTAAAATGACTGCTAATTACAAGGTGTCTGCCTCCAGTTTTCAGGAGGCGCAAATTAGCTCAAGTATTTTATAGAAACAAATCCTCAAAATACTTCACTTTGCAAAGTGCCGTGCTTTTCTGTTTCCCTTATGGCAGATACTTATAAATTCTGAAGTTGCCACAGGCTGTTATGTGAATGTACAAATACCCAGCTTTGGAAATAAATGTAGACAATGAATAGGAAATATGATATGTGCAGGAAAGGTAAGAAATGTGTTGGATCTTCAGCACTTCAGAAAAAACCCATGTGAAGTTTCAGGGCCAAAAGTACAACCCAGTATGCAAACATCATACTGGCATTAATAAAAGATGGAGATTAAGAGCTGCAGCTAGCAAAGAGTTTTATAAAGTAAACTAGATTTTTGATGAAAATACTTTCAAAGAGATTTACTTTCCTCAGAAGATGTGATGTTCTGCCGTTTGCTATGTCTCTGGAAAGGAGATGCCTTTGAGAAATTTACCTTTGAATGCCTTTGTATGTGGGAAAGCCAACGGCTTCAAATGGAAGTTACCACTCAACCCTGGTTACTAAACATTTAATATTTCCTTCTCCATTTCTAGTACTCTCAAGACCTGCCTTTATATGTAGCCAGGAATGTGACAAATTCCATATCCTTATCTTGATGTTTCTGCTCACAAAATCTGAGACTGCCAGTCCCTGAGATGACTACCTCAAGTCAAAACTGATAATCTGAAAGAGGGTAGGAATATCAAGGGAAAAAACAGAGCTCAGTTACATCTGAAGAACTCATAGTTTTAACTAGACAGGACAGATTTATATTACAAAACCTATTAAGCATGTTGCTTGTGAAAGCCCAAATTTATCTCAAGTAATAACAGACTGCTAAAAACAAATAAAAACAGAGAGGAAGTGTGAAATGACAAGATAAAGGATTTAATAAACACATTAACATCAGGGTGAAATTTTTCAAAGGGAATCCTTACTTTCAATAATAAAGCCTATCCCTAAATACATTCGTCATCTCACCGCAACAATATGCACTTTTTGTATGTGTGTGTGCATGGGTGTTGAAGATTAGAGACTGGGGCCAGTGGGGGAGGTTGAAATAGATGCAGGGCACTTGAAAGCAAATCAGAATTGTCTCCAATGAGCTGCTTCCTGCTGGTGACTAAGCCTTCACCCAAACAGTCAAGAGGAAGGGGCATAAGCAAAGCGTTGCAAACGACCATCCCGATTGTATCGGAGTGGAGACAACTAAGACAAACAAACTCAGGAAGTGGCAGAGGGTTAGAAACCCAGAGGAAATCTATGGCACAGAGAGGAGAGCGAAGAGATTGCGTTGATCTGCAGAAAGGTCACCTCTGGGTCGCACTGTGCCAAGCTTTTTCAAACCCACTTTATTTGGACTAGAACACAAAACTGGCACACACAGCTGGCGACTGCTGCAGAGGCTATTCAAATGTTAACATTCTCAATGATAAACAGCCAAAAAAAAGTTCTGTGTAAGCAAATTGGGACAAACAGCTAATCTAAAACTGGTTGCTAAGAGATGGAGGATTTCAGCCAAAACCATCCTGAAGCACCAAGAATCCTTTATTTTTGATCAAAAGAAGTACCTGTAGATGACGCCATGTTGGTGAAGAAACATGAGTGCTGATGTGACCTCTGCAGCATAAAAGCGGGATCGAGGCTCGTCAAATTTGCGTGAGCGTTGGATTTGAAACATTAGGTCTCCTCCATTTACATATTCCATGACGAAAAAGAGGCGGTCCTGAAATTAATTAAAGAGTGCTATTTAGCTAATTTCTTTTAGCGACATAAAGGACTGCATGAAGGTAGACTTTAAATGACTGGAGCATTTACATGAAGAAATCAAAGAAACTAATGCTACAATTCCGAAAAAGGAGAAAACCGACAACCAAAACCCACCAAACCTGAAGAAAATGAGATGAGTCTTAAAGTGAGAAATGAGAAAAAGGCAATCAAAACACTGTATTAAGCAACACACACATAAACCTCCACACGTCAACAAATACATATGAAACTATAATCAAGTTCATATAATAACAGAGATACTTAAGTGATGTTATTTCTTTTATAATTTAGCCATGAAAACCATAGTTTTAGAAAATTTAGCCATAATAACCCATGAAAAGTCAATTTTGTCAATTACTGACAGGCTGCTGGGCAAATTTCAGTCTTCTTCCTTCTCTTCTCTTTTACCAGTTAAAAACATCTTCCCCAAATAATGTAAAAATTATTTAGAATTGTTAAGCTATAGAAACCAGTGCTGCCAATCTCAAACACTTACATATGGCTTTTTTAATTGTCTCAAACCCTCATCATGAAATAAGATTACCTTATTAAAATACGTATCAGGTTATTTCTATTTTCTTCTAATCCTTATCACTTCCCTGTTCAAGCTTTCAAGCCTATTTCCACAGGCTAGACTAGAAATGAATGTTCCTTGAGAACAGCAAATGAGCTTCTCAGGCAGTCACACCATTAACCCAAAAGTTAAGCACAAGTCGAAATAGTTAGAACTGAAAATATCAGTAAACTAAACATGTGTTTGTCATCTTGAGCCATTTATTATCTAAACTGGCAATGCAGGTGAAGGCATAAGGAAAGAAATGACACACATCTACTTGAAATAATTTAGATCAATTTTTTAAGTGTTTCTTACAAATTTTCACATTTTTCCCCAGTCTATACTAATATCCCTAAATCTTCAACTTCTTGCCTGTCCACCCTTGGTTAATTCCGACTCCCATTCCTTATTTCCTTACTGTCAATTATCTACAGCTAAATGCACATGAGTTCAGTTAGAGGTTGAGATAACCCTGATGTGGTATGACAGACATTTCTCTCCCTGGTCACATGATTCACAGGTGTGTGAGCATAGGACTTCATCCTTCTGCAGCTCTGATGTCACACTGCAGTTTGGCTTTAGTTCCTAGTGTCTGGTGTGCTGGGTTGAAGAAAATGAGACAAGATGTGACATTGCTTTGGACAAAGAAAAACAACAGAAGATCGAAGTTAATTAACCGCCCCCAAGTGAATCCAAGCCTGCAGATTACATAGTTTACATATATGAATCCAGAAATTAATAAATGTCTGTCATTTGTCTTTAATCATCTACTCTATGACTCAGACTCAGAGCACAGTACTTAAAAATACCCTTAAACTTAAGTGTGTGCATTAATGCTGCTCATTAAGTGCCTAAATGTTATACTTATCAGGGATGCTTCCTGGAGGAGGCTAGAAATGTTTGTCTGACTTTTTGCTGATTACAGAAAGAGGATGCAGAAAAAAAACTTTGTGCCTTTCCTCCTGTATTTTGGTAACACAAAAACTGCTGGACTGGATGAAATTTGAAAAGCCAGGTGAACTGGTACTCTTCTTAAAACATTGCTAATGACTTTGGTACATTTTCCAACACTTTTCTTACCATTTCCTAGGAAGGAAAACCTCCTGAAGAATAGCATCAAAGCTTCTGGCTGCATCATACACTCAAAAGAGCATGGATTCAGAGCCGTGCCTTTGCCCTTTTTGTAATGCTCAGTACTGCTGATATGAAATGTTCAAAATCACAATGCAGACCACCTTCTGACATTAGTGTAGGGTTTAACTACCACCCTCTTTGCTTCTTTAAGCAAAAATATGGATCTTTGTGCTGGCTGCCTGATTTATCTTTGGAACCAGTAAGAATTACAGCCTTGCTTTTAAAAGAAAATCTGGTAGTTCTCAGATAGGATTTCAGAAGCTAGAGCTTAAGGGTAACAGCGATAGAGTCAGGCTTGTGATGCAGTCAGTCAAAAGCATAGCTGTACTGCTACTGGAACATAATGCAAGAGGACACAACATCCCTACGAAGAAGATGTGGGCACTGTCCTTTGTTAGACTTTTCACTGCTGCACCACAGACAGAGTATCTCTGATGAGCATTTTCACATGTCCCTTTGCAAGCCTTTCCCTAAGATTATCTCACATGGATACAGTTAAGTGCTTCAAGAACAAACCCCATTGGACTGCAGGCTAAGGAGAGCACAACTAACACTTGGCTAAAGTAACTTCTCCCAACACTTGTTGAAATTGAACTTTCTTACACTGCCATTTTAACCTTTCCAAACTTGAGTGGGATCAACAAGGCAAATGAAGCTGCAAATCCCATTCTCCTGAGCAGCCATACTCATTCCCAACACTGCTATCATTTTGCTGCACCTATGACAAGTAGAAAACAAACAATGCTGATGCAAAGTGATGGTGCTGTGCCTCACAGCTGCGACTCCAAATGGTGACCCTCAGCTTGTCACTGAGCTGGGAGCTGCTACTCCCAACACTGAGAACAATTGATGCACACAATTGTACAGATGAGGGCCATCTCCTAACATGGCAGGATAGATTGGTTTTTTGTCATATTAAATCCTCTGTGTTTGATCCAAATGCTTTTTGTGACATTCACCAAGTGCCTAATTGCCAATTATTAATGTCAGAAATTGTGTTTAGTTAAAGTTTCAAGTTCTTTTATTGTAGTCCAGTCTTTTTTAGGTCACTAACAGTTTAGCTAACTGAAAATTTAACCTGGACTCTTTACCAGACTCTTGTCACCAGACAGTCTCAACAAAAGGTTTAGCAGTATTCCCTGAGCTGGACACTGATACCTATCAACCATCTCTCTCTCTCTCTTCTATATCTTCCTTTTTGTGCACATCTCACTCTTAATTAGAAAGGGTATTTTTGACAGATTCTGGAGCTTACTTGACAATCTCATCAAAAGTATATCTACAAAAAGCAGAATGAACAGCTCAGTAATTGAATTTGTTCTGCTATTGAATTTTTTCTGCTACATATCTATACTTCAAGTCACTTTTTTAGCTTTCCTCAGTAAACATTTCAGTTTTCTACTGAGAATTCACAGAAAAAGAAATAGTTTGAAAGTTCTGTTCTCTGTTTACAGTGAATCTGAGAAAGCCCACCATCATGGAGGAAACAGTAAGATGCACAACATGCACAAGCATAGCAGACCAGAATTTCAATGTTAGAAGTTATCATCTTTTTTGATGAAATATATTCAGTCCCTATGGAAACTACTTTCTTAAAAGCACTCTCTGGTCTTTCTTTTTGGTCAGGACAATGATGTGATCAGCTGAGACTCACATTTACTTGAAAAGAAGATGCAAGAGAAGAGAGAATATTTTCTGAATAGGAGCTGAGATTGACATATTTTTTTATTTCTATAACCTCAACAACAACAGGCACACTACTGTGATTTTTGCACTCAAAATTTTTTTTGCATCTTTCATCAAATGTTAATGTTCAAAATATAGGTTCCCAACCCTCTGATTTCTTTCTTTCTGTCATAATGCAAGCACAGAGCGACCCAGAGAGACCTCTGAATTCAATGCAGAGAGGATGAAATCCTCCCAAATAGTAGTGAACTAACTGTATTATTCCTGGTTATATGTATCTTGCTACATGTACCACCAGGAGTTATTCAAACACTGAAGTACGAGAATATAAAGCGAGTATCTTTAAGAATTATACATTAAGGGACAACGCAGTGTTTACTCAGTTAAAAATGAAATACAAGGTATGACTTTATTATCAATTGTGTTCCAAGGGAAAATTGAATGGGTTTGGTTTGGACTGCATTATTTTTGAACTTTGTTTTTGTAACATTTGGGAAGTATGTTTTGATGAATAAAATAAATGTAAAGCAGTCCTGGGAACTTTTTAATTATATAAACTGAAATAAAAGGCAAAATCACAAACAAGGACATTACAGACTAATCCTTTCTTGGCACCTATAAAGCAAAAAAGTACTGCAAAGTAAGCTAATATGTTTTCTGAAGTAAACTAATGGTTTTGGAAGTAATTTGATCCTTTTTCAGGGTTTATTTTAGCCCTTAATCATACTGCTTTTCCTTGAATTTCTCAAAAGATATGGTTGAATGAGAATACTTAAAATAACAAATGGAAACGAAAGCAGAGCACAGTGCATGAATAAGAGATTTTAAAAGAAAGCTGGATATGAAATAAACAGGCTAGGAGTTAAAAAAAAAAAAAAAGTATGTTCAAAGCACGTATTCCCATGTATTTCCATGTTTTCTGACCATAAATGTAACTCTCATACTGGAATGCATAATGGCTGTCTTAATATACCTTTGATTCGAGTCTCACCTCTCAACTTTCTTAATTGAGAGTCCCCTACATGCTTGGTGTCATCAAAAACGGACACTAAAAGCAACCTTTTTTCTAGTCTTTGTCCTTATCACTAAATGGAGGAATACACTTACTAGTTAATCTAGAAATCTTGTTTCATCTCTCTCATTCCACTCCTTTAATTTTGTCCCAATTTAATTTTTCATCCTTCTTGACGTTCGAAACAGCCACCCTTGATCTACAGTAAATCCTTCTAATACTTCACGCTTTATTGTGATTATTGCCATTCTCTGATTATTACTTTTATTTGTATCTTTTTTGTTTATATGTGACTATGTATTATGCAGACTCCCTGTCACTTTATATTTGCTTGGGTTTAGGTGGATAGAGGTTCTACCTTTTTTCTTTTGGAATATTGTACATGTTTTTAACTGGGAAAAGGAGGGGAGATTTCCAGAAACATCAATAGCAATAAAATCTAAGGACATAACAGATTCAATCCAGCTCCTCTTTGTGGAGGTGTGATTAATGACCAGGACCTTCCTACTAGTAAGACCAGATAATCTTGCCAATCAGTTCTGATTTAACAGATGACACTATACAGTCCATTAGTTGTTTAGATGGGGAATAATACCATTGTTAAGGAACAAGCTTCTACGTAAACCCTCTATGAAAGGTTAGACATGGAAAGACTTTGATGTATTGTTTACATTAATTATTGTGTAGATCTTAAAAGACTTTTTAAAAATTGCTATTAGTCATTAACCCGTCTGTCCTTTGTTTGTTTTCCAATTAAAATCTCATTAAATTTCAGTCTAAAGACAATCCATTGATAGACATAAGACCATGTACAATTATCACTTCAATCTGAAGAATACAAACATTTTTTTTCTCTTTCAAACAAGTGCTAACAGCTGGGAGACCCCATATGCAGTTCAACATAGCCTCATTACTGAAACATTACAAAACAAAAACAAACCATGTAATCTGTCTGCCAGTTTCAAAACTGAGATGTGCATGCATGGCATGAGTCTGAGAACAAATCTTTTCACTACTGTATTTTGCCTCCCAGTTCAACTTTTATAATACTTAAAATTATTCAGGAAAGGCAGTGAACATGGACTCAAGCAAAATTCACTATTGATAAATCTTAGCAGCCTACTCCAACAACCATTTTTTCCTTAATTTATGTTTTCATGCAACTGGCTGTGAGAAAACTCCTCCTGATTCTCACTAGTTCCCTAAACTAAGTTATTTGTACGAATACAGATTTTTCTCCCAATTTCAGAAAGTTGCATTTGAATTTGATTTCTTCAGAGGGCCCTGAAAGTATCAAGGAAACCAATCTCTGTATCAAATATAGGTAAATGTAAAATACTTCACATTCTAGTGGATTACTGTTACATAATGGGATATGTTTAGCCACTAAACTTGTTGCAAAACAAAAGTCAAACACAACTTTTATTGCTCAAGAAGTCAGGTAAATATATCACCTTGGTATGCTCTGTAAGATGATATTTTATTCATGTCTTGCATGTATGGAATTCTTCTTCAACTAATACAAAACTGTGATTACTTAACTCTATTTAAACAGGATGCTCAAACAGTTTGTTTAAAATTACCTAAAACTACAGCAACTGTCCCACCCCTCAGAACTTAAATAAACATTTCCTGCTTCTGATGGAAATTGCACAGGCATACTGTACACAAAGCTATGTGCAAACCTTCACCACTCTGAGACAAAGACTAACCAGGACAGCAGATTCACTTTCCACAATCCCAGCATTAGTAGGGACAAACATAAATCCAAGAGAAAAACCAGGTACGACACTAAAGAAAACAACAAGAAGCTCTCTCCTGTTCTTGTGATTCCTTTTTGAAGTTCACAGTAACAATCTCCAACAGGACACTATGACATGTTATCTGTCTCTGATTTCAGTGTTTATACTCGGGGCTAATTGTGTTGTTTTTCCTGTTCTGTACCAGGGCTTTCAAGGAGTTCCAAATAAGAAGGGAACAATTTCTACGAATCCCATATTTCTTGGAATAAATGACTTGTACATAGGAACTGCTATCTTAAATTTTGCATGAGATGTCTGCATCTTTCACTTAACACAAAATGCTGATGTTCAGATTTCATATTAGAGGATTTGTTGTCAGCCTGACACGCCAAGTTTCTGTCAAGCAGGTGAGTACTATTATATTTAGGGCTGGTTGATCAGTTTTACTCAGCTTTGTCCAGTAATTTCAAATTATTATTTTTTTTTTTGCCCTTGAAAAAATTGCCTCAAAGTTAAAACACAGACCAGAGAGAATCAGAGAACCACACAAAACTGGATAAGGAAGTCTTGCAAGGTCATCTAGCTTATCCCACAGCTGACAAGCAGGATCAGCTGTACCTAAGCTACGGGAAACTAACCTTTTCAATGCTGCAAGGCAGCCTCTGGACACTGTAAACCAGAGATCTAAAACTGTGAACCTGAACAGCCCTGCTGAATGGACTCAATTTGGCCCACAAAGACCTAGAAGCAGGAGCCTCTGCTAATCTGCTCTGCCAGAGGGCAAATGGGTTTGTCCACATTCCACTGCAGTGGAGTCTCATTTCAGCCAGAAATACCTTGCTCCCTTCTCAGTCCCCTTGTCACCAGCAAAAGCCAGTAGTGAATGATATTCTTTGAACATACTCTGCCTCACAGGTCAAAAAATTGTATCAGTTACTGAAAATAAACTGACCTTCTCTTAAAAATCACCACTGATAAGCACTCCTTCACCTCCTCTGGCAGCCTGTTTCAGTACTTGCAGAAAATACCACTGGAAACTCTTTCACTGCTGCAAATCATTTGCATTACTTCTTATTCTAAACTTACTCAAAGTATCAATTTCTAGCTGTGCTGGAAGTTATATATTACCTTTAGAGAAAAAATTCTGTGCTTTCCACCTTTGTTTCTTATGAAAAGAACTCGTTACCGTAATTTTCTTGATTTTACAAAATTGATTACAGAATATTTTCATTCTGTTTGTAGAGACCTCAGATATTACGTTAGTTGAGAATCTGTGGGATAAAAACCACTTCTAAAACCTTGAGAATGGCTTCAAGAATAGCTGACCTTTCTTGAGACACTCAAAAATCCCTCTGTACCTGATCATATCATACCATGTGAATGGCCAGAGAAAGCTACAAGTCAAATGCAATTAGTTTTCAAACATTGTTTTCAGAATCAGTATGGAGATTTTCAAATGCTTTACAGTGTATTACTGTAAAGACCTGCCTTGCAGCATTTACTCAGCTATAATGTGCTGCTGGAAAGGGTTTTTTAAGCAAGATGTTTGCCTGAGATCTCTGTATGCCATAAAGCAGTCCTGGTATGTCACTTTTGTCATGGGAGATTTATATTGTCCCCTTATGGAATATCCACGGATACTGGAACAAAATGGGGTTCTTAACATGTTTTTCATGCCCATAACACATCCCATAGTACTATCCAACAAGGAAAACGTGGCTACTGTTATGTATCTTCAGATAAATTGGCTGGCTTGGATGAGGGACTTACTATATACCAACAGTAGGTCACAGAACCATGGAAGTAACAAGTTAATGATTCAAAGCAGGAAATGTTATCCAGGACCTCACCTATTCTTTTTGCAAAAAGTTCAAGGGACCATTAAATTTTACCTAGATCAGCACTAAAAAATAAAGTTATATTTATGGCAGTTCCAAAGACATATCCAGCCATACTCTAAAACTGTCCAAAGTGAAGAGAAGACAGCCTGTCTGACATTCATTGAGAGTGAAAAAATGTGCCCTTTGTTTATCATCCCAGCACTAATTCTTCCAGAAAAGTTTACTGGAATGTTTCAATTATTGAAAGACTCCAATCCCACATCATTGTGGCAAGCAAAATTCACTCACATTGGCATCACTTTTGAAATGTATGGGTCTTCAACTGTACCATAAATGTTGGAATATGAGAAAGCATGGTTATAAAACCTATACCCTAGACTCTGCAACCAGCAATCATATATAGCTCAGAATCATAGATGAAACTCACCTCCCTCACACAGACCTTCTTCCTGTGCAATTTATGAACCTGATGTTGAATACAATCTTCCTAATGTTTTCTCAGATAATGACTTTTGTCAGATTACTATCTGGACCAAATTTACTATGCATTGAATTAACTGGTGTATCAGGCTCATTCTAGCTCGAGTAAAAAGAAAATACCATCCAAAATTTAATTAATCCTGTTTTTTAAAAAAGATGAAATTTAGAGTAATTCAATGTTGCACAGAGACAGCAGGTGGAGAGTTGTCAGCCTGCTCTCCTCCATAGAGCTCTCATTTTGCTCACTGAGAATATGACATAAAATTCTACCTCTGAACTGCCTGAACAGACAAAATTTCATATTAAGACCCTAGCATATTATCATGTGAGAGCAAAAAACGTTCATTTTTTTAAATGTTCATTTCATTTTTCCTTCCTCCTTTAACTCTCTTTAGCTCAAATGAGGCTGAGATCAGGATTAAATTTTTAATACTGTAATATGTGGAATTTATTAGACAAGGGCATGCAATGAAAATGCTGAACAAAAGATGTGCATTTGCACTTCATCAGTTCAAACCCCTACCTTCTAACCTTAGAAATGAACAAAAAGACTTCTAAATTTGGGAAGATCTTCAACCCCAAATTACCCTGGACGGATATGTGTTGTGCTGTCACTGGATTTTTCTGGGAGCTGGGGCAAACCTGGGGCAAATCAGCGTGCTCCCAGCTGCAGTGTTGGTAGCCGTGAGCTCCACGGTGAGCTCAGGGAAGGGGCACTCCCTGGGTAGCAGCCTGGCTCCCTGCCTGCCCCCTGAAAGGCCAAGCAAGCTCCAAGAGCAAGGACCCCAGAAGGGTCCCAGCTGGAGTAATACAGTGCTTGTGCCCTTCCTCTCATGTAAGGGAGAAATACAACTGGAATCCTGTGCAGAAAAGGCATGTTTTGTAGTTCTAATCACTTCAAAAGGGGTATCAAGTAGGAAAAGCTTCTCAAGCCATTTCCCTAATACCTTCATTTGATGACAGATAAGCTGTGAAAAGCGCCTTTTATGAAATTCTTTGATCTCATCTTCTTTTGGTGTTGTTTGGAAAAAAGAACTGTTCTGGTGAGATAATTTTAAAGACCTCTCATTTAATGGCCTGATGCACATGGCAGAAAATTATATCAAGCCTGTAAAATGTCATTATGCAGAAAATGTTACAATGTGCAGGGAGCTATTAATATGCCTTTGTTCTGATTCTTATAGGAAAAATATAAATACCGTCTTCCAAATAGGACTAACTATAAAGTTTTTGAAGCCACCTCAGAACTCTTAAGAACAACTTTTAACCTGTTTACCAAGGAGCTTAGAGATGGCACATGTCCTAGGTGTTTCCTCAGCTCCTAGGCTGGCTCCAGTACCTTCCTTGTCTTTGCAATTTCTGTTTTCCTATGCTGTTTGGGCATCTAGTTTATGTCTTTGAGCACACAGGGAAACACAGATGCTACAAAACTAATGGGGAACACTCTGGGGAATGCAGTCAGTTGGTCCAGCAGCAGTGATATCAGAAGGGAAAGGAAGCCAGCTAAGGAAGACAATGGAAATGACAGGACAAAACACTCAAGTTTCTCAGAAATTATCCAATATTGAAAAAAAACCCCAACAAACAAACAAACAAACAAACAAAAACAACCAACCCAAAAACCCAACCAGAAGTAATCAGCTGAGTGGGCAAGTTCTTAGACCACAGTCATGATACACTGGCAACAGCGCTCTTTGTTTTTAGGAATGCAATCAACTGACTGAAAAGCAGAAGTTGTCTTCTCAGATTTGTGCAACTGCCAGTTGTGATCTTGGAGAAATCTACAATGACTTCAGCAATGAGTTACTTGTATACAAGCTATCAAAAGTTTTCTGTTGAGAAATGACTTCTAGTCACATAGATCAGGACCAGGCATATGAAACCAAAATTGGCAGACTACAGCAGAAATACATGAGGACATTTTATATTTAACTTTCTCAGTTTACATTTTCAGAATTTGTTAGAAAAGAAAGTATAAATGGTATAGGTATTTACTCTCTCCTCGTGCAAGAACAAATTCTTGCTATTACACCAGACTGTGAAAGAAGAGTTTTCCTGCATTACAGAATTTAGCACTGGGAAAACCTGCTCCTTTTCCCAGCTCAGAATTCTACTTGCCCATGAACAGAGTATTGGACAATGCAGAGCGAAAGAAGGCAAAGCAAACAGGTGCAAAAGTTATTCAAACATTTGTTATGTAATCCTGTAAGTTAATTTGCCTAATAGGAGCTTGATATGAACACAAGTGCATTTATTAAGAAAGGAGTAAACCAGAATTCTCCAACAGCTTTCAAACTTCTTTCCCTGTAATGTGGGAATGAGTGTTGGAAAAACTGTGCTGCAGCAGGGCCAGCTTCTTTACATACTGCCTAGATATTCCATTTATGATGCTCTATGGATTATAGACATTTGCTACCAAATATTCTTTAGTGTTTTTAAATTGTTATTTCTACCTAAGTAAAAAAGAGGGAGGGTGAAAAGATTGGCACTTCCTCCACAGATAGATTTTTTTTCCTGAAAAAGAGTAACCAAATAAGACTAGGAAAAAAAATATGAGCATTAAAGAGAGGGCTTTTACCAATTTCATAGTATGAGCTTCTTATTCTAATAATTTCAGTCTGTACAAATCCCTAATAATTAATGTTTCCATCTTTGCATCTTCCTCATACCTCCTTACTCTTACAACCAACTCAATCACTTTGCGTTAAGGAAAAAAACCCCATGATTATTCCCTGATGCACCAAGAAGAACACTGTATTTTGTATTCAGCAACTTTACACAAGTCAGAGCACAATAAAACATTCTCTAGCCTTGTTTTAGGACTTGATTTTCCAACTTTTGTACATTAGACCAGGTCACTGACTCCTATGGGACCCTTTGTGAGATTAAGTGTTAAGGAATTGACTTACACTTTTAGAAAGTTTGTGATGGGGGAGGACAGGGAATCCTGTGCTCCTTTCAAAAGAAGAAGATGAATGAAGTATTTGGCAACATAAAGATACTCAGTACAGAGAAACGGCTCTTCTGTATTATGTGAAGTGTTTCAGTAATGTTCCCACGTACTTAAAAACGAAGGTCAGCCAGTGACAACAGTTAGTTCTAGCTTGACAACACAGCAAGAAACTTGTATTGCACTGTGATCATCCAGATGGAAAATTTATATGAGATACTGTCATATCAGTTCACAAACTATGCCCTGGATGCCAGAAATAACTAGAAGTCCAAAGCTTACTTGAACACAATGTTCTGAATAGAAAAAGTAGTTGCATTTGTACTAAGAAAACCTTCCTGAGGATTTAAAGTTCCTTAAAATGAGACATTAGAATTGAGCCACTGTGTCTCTGCTCACATGAAAAAAAAACCAAAACAAACCAGCAGTTTGTTTTGCTGTTTTTACCAAAGTTCCCTTTCTTTTTGGGAACTTGGCTAAGCCAAAACAAAATAATCATGACAGCAAAAATAAAGGCATTGCTTTTCTGATGTAAGTTAAGAGATGTTTCCATTCAGAAATGTCTAATTCCAGATTTTTATTCAGGACCCCTCTTTTCTTACAGTATTCATAGTACTCTGACAGGCACATTATCATGCTGATATTTATTTCCTCAAACTCAAGCTCAGTTCTTTACACTGGGCATTTTAAAATAAAAAATTCATCACAAATACACATTATTACTAATTGTCATCAAATCCCACAACAAGACCAAATGAAAGACCAACTTTCTGCTGATACTGCTCTTAGTAATCTGGAACTACTGCTCTTAGTAATACAGACTGAAAGCTTCTCTGCACCAGTACTTGGTGTATGCTGAGAAGGGATAGAATTAGGATGTACAGGGAGAAATAGCAGAGCAAATAGGTGAAGAAACGTTAGAAAGTGTTTGCAGGGTATCTGCTGCCTAACTTGTGTGAATCGCAGCCTTTGCTGAATGCTGCAGCCACTGATGAAGCCTCAGGAGCCAACCGCCTTTACTAAGCTCCAGGGGTTGCATGTTAAACATGACTGTTTACAGATGCCCAGCTTGCTTCCCACTGAGCAAGCTTCAGCACAGTGACTGCAGCAATAGAAGAGATGCTCATTCATACCTTGGGAAGCACAACCTTCATTGAGACAGGATAATACAAAGCTGTCAATGAATGAGGCCATTTAGGAAGAGAGAGACTAAAAGTTCCTAATTTCATCGCTAGTGCAAGGCCAGCCACAAAACTATCCTCTCTTTGTCTCCTCAAGCATCATCTTTTTTTATTCCTAGGCTGTCCTAGGTTACTGTTAACAGAAGTTTCATTAAATAATGATGATAATATATCGTTGTTTCCCAAGTGGTTCAGTGCTCTTCCTGAGGAAACATGACAACATCAAAATTCCCTTGTCATGGGGAGATGGACGTCAGTATGAAGAGCAGTTCACAGATAGAGCTCCTGCCCTGAGTAAATGTTCTGAGCAAATCCCTGTACAGCCTCTGTTGCTAAGCAGAAACCAGATAACCTGCTCTACTAGAGAGCAGCTGCCAGAGAGGGAAACTTAACCTTCATATGCTCTCCTGTGCCTCTTGTACACACCACTATTCCAACCACAGACTCAGTGTTTCATGCTCTGATTTGATCTCATACAGGAGAAAACCATGCAACAAAAAGGGAGAAGGAAATTATGACAATGAATAAAGACTAATAAAGTTAACACTAAACATGATTATTACAAACTCAAATAGATATGTCTACTTCAATATAACTAATATATGGCCAGCTTCTCCCACACATCCAGAAAACGGTAAGAGACCAAACTATAGAGTGCTACCACATTAACTGATACAAGGAGATGAGGACCATCAATAAAGGACCCTGAGCAAAGCTGAGCCCTGTTATCTTCTGCAGCCTCCAATGTAGCATTCCTATCCTTATTCCACTTATAGAATTGCTAATGATAGAGTTCAGGGCCCTGAGGGCCCTGCCAGGTCCCAGTGGCCCTGTCCAGTCATCCCTGGGGAGGGACATCCCCTTAAGACTGCATTTTGGTCCAGCCCAGGGCTGTAGGTGTGCCCCTCTGGCCCTGGCTCTCATGCGAACCCTGGTGCTGTTTCATCCCCTCACCCCGCTGGGGGCTGTCAGTGGACACCCTGACCAACAGACAGCTCTGCCTGTCACATCTGAACCCTCTAGCTAGATCTGCATTAGTTGGTCAGAGTGGTCTGTGCTGGGTCACTCTCAGCCCCTGAAGCCCCTAGCTCTTACTCTCACTGACAGTCTGTTGTTATTCCCAAAGGTATGAACAAGTTTAAACCAAGGGTGATTAAATTTACGCACTCAAAAGAAGGTAATTAATGTTGGCACAATGTGATGCCCAGGAATTTCAGGCACAGAAAGATTTTCTCTCTGAAGCACAGGTGGTCCCCTGCATGACTTAATCAGTAGCCAAGCTGGGTCTGGGAAAGACAGTGGAGGGATAGATAGATTACTGTGTAGATGGCAAGTCCCTTGGAGGTTACAGATGAGAACTTTGGTCTGGATTGAGTAAAGCCGATCTCTCCCTAAGACTCAGTAAAGTGTTAGCAGTTTTTCCAAACAGATCAGCAAGTTTCCCCTGAAGCAAAGAGCAGGGACACATACAGTAAGGGATGCCATGGGGACATCACCAACAACCACTGACCTCTGATTTGGGCAAAGATTTTGTGAGATCAGATTTGCAACTGCTGCTTGGACCAGTGTATCTATGGAGGCCTTGGGTTGCATATATTCACTGGGCAACTTCAGTGTGCACTGAAGCATGGTTAACTGAAAATACCGGTCTTGTAAATACATGCTTGTATGTGGAAAAGATTGCACCTTTTGAATATACATTTATTTTATTGATGAGGTCTCCAAATTGAGTTAAGTTTGGTAGCTGCTCAATGAATTTCTATCTTCCTTTCGAGGAAAAGTCTTTTGATATGCAGTAAACACAGACTTCAACTTATCTACTGTGCCTATAGTCTTTTTAAATTATCTAGAAAACTGCTTCTTTGATTTGTTCTTTAGCTGGTTAAAGGTTAAAAAGCTTTAAAGAACACAGCATTTATTGCAACATCAAAGATGATTACAGAATAGCCTGGCAGTTTACTTCTCTGCAGAATGCCCATAAAAAAGAAAGATGTGTGCATCAGGAATTTGCAGAATGTGTTGCACTATAAGATAAACTGAAAAAGGAATGTGTATGTGCATGAATGCAGTAAAGTTCCTATTTTGACATTTACTGAAGTAGCTTAAGTGGTACCACTTCTTCCGTAAATCTAGAAGGAAAGATGTTTATGAAAAATACTTGAAGAGATGGCAGAGTAGATCCAAGTCAGAAAACTTTCATTTCAGGTTAAATAGAAGATGTAACAAGATTCAAATCACAAGAGAGAAATTACAAGGTGGAGACATTCAATTTACACTACACTCTTGCTATTTCTACCATCACAAAATTTTCAGTCATCTGGTGCCACTACAAGCAGAGAATGCAACCAAACAGATGGGACAAATTAACCTCAGAACCTGTCCGAGGTTCATGAAGTTTACAAACATACCCTGCTCAATAATTTCAGTAAATAATTGAATTAAAGCCCCCTCAAATTTACTTTTTATTTATTCACCTCAAAGAAATTAAACGTAAACTTGCATAATGTAAGCTCCAGTTCACTCTAAAGGTAAGTGGCAGTAATGTGTGCAGGACTTCTAGAATAGAAAGTCCACTGCATAAAGGAGTGTAACAATATGAGTGAGATTAAAATCATCACAAAGATTATGAGATGAATGTGGAACTGCTACTTATCAAATCCTGCAATATTAGAACTGGGACATTGTTGGGCACTAAAATGGGTAAAAAAAGGTGTTTCTTCACAGGACTTTTCTGCTGTAGCTGTGGAGGCAGACTGTACCAGCTACTTCAAATATGAATTAGAAACCTTTATGGACAACAGATACGTAAGCAGATACTAAAAGGGATAAGGTAGAATATCCCATTTTAACATCCTTCTACAAGTGGATGCTGGTGGAGTATGAAGGGAATAGACTGCAGAGAGCAGCAGTTACATGGCCCCTCTAAATAACCTCTCATTGCATTGTGTAGTAGCAATAAAATGGATTAGACAGACCACTGATCTTACTTGGTAGGACACTTTTTATTCTCACAGGTTGCAAAAAAATTAAGTGATTTATATACATATACAAAGACATTCAGAAAATGAAAAAGGCATCAATGTACCAGAAGAGTAACTATATTAATATAATAATTATTTTCATAGAATCTGAAGAAGGATTCAAATTATGATTGCAGCAGCTTGAAAGAAGAATGACAGCCTAAAATGTAATGTTTATTCTGGAAAAAAGACTGAAGATTACCTTGTTTTGGGCTGTCAGGCTCTGAACATTTTTCATTTAGGATTCATGAACTAATATCAATGTGTGAAAACATTAAAAATAAAAGAATGAACAGGAGTTGTGTGCATCAAGCCTTCAAACCCTGTAAAAGAATTTCAAAGCCTTTTCCTCTCCATCTATCAATGAACTGTGACATCTGCTAATGTGCAACAATTCATATCAAATGTAAAAAAATAGTGAACAAAAAAAACCTCTACTAATCAAGCAGAAGCTTTATTAAAAGCCTGGGCTTTCAAGAATATAGTGGGATAATAATAATAATAAAAAAATTCTTTTAGAATATCATGTTGTGAATAAAACACATTAATGTTTCAGGCCTCTAATCAGATGGATTTAGAAACTCTGGATCAATTGAAATGACAATTTGAATAGATTCAACTGCACAATGGGACCCAATACTTTCACTGTCCCTTTTCCCTAAATATATCTCCTGATTACACTGGAATACTAGGAACACAGCCAGGGATGTACACCTACATATAGATTGACTTCAATCTGCAGGTTGAAACAAACAACGCGCCCAAAACTAAAACCCACCAACCAGCCAACAAAACCCCAGCAGAAAATCCAGTTTACAAAAAAAAAAAAAAAACAAAACCCCAAAACCAAACAAAACCAATCAGTCTTTCAAAGTACAGGTATTTATGTCAATGGGAATTCTACACAGATTCGTATGATGTATTGAAACATTAGGGTTTTACAAGATTATCCTCAGAAAAGAATACTTGAAACTGAAAATGACAGGAATATTCTAAACTAATTAAAAAAAAACCAAACCAACCAAAAAACCACACCTTTGTTTCTGAAGTATTTTTTAGTATTTTTGAAATATATGCATTTTGCTTTTCTAACATGGGATCACCTTTAGCTTTTCATTGTTCAATGAAAAAAAAGTTGACACTAACTCATAAAAAATTCTTCCATTCCCACATAAGGTGGGCTTTTTTGGGGTTTATTTTCATTCTTACTGTATAGCCAAACAAAACATATTTCTATGTCTACAGGAATAAAATAACAAAATTATTTCAGCTGCTGGAGTTCAGGAAGTAAAACAAAAACACAATGCCAGAGTAAGAAAGAAAACTCCTAGCTTTCCATCTCTTTTTTTCTCTCTCTATGTTTATTACCCCTGTGCTACAAACAGCTTTTTCTAGCTATTACTTAGCTAGGAACAGACTTTCATTACTATTTAACAAGTTATTTTTTAGGATGATTTTGACTAGCTTCAAAGTGCTTTCTGGTCCAATCACTCTGGTCATGTTGATAACGAGTGTGAAGCAAGTCTGGGAGCAAGAGCACAGACAGCACTTAGGGATGTGCATTTTCTGAGGGTATGTGCAGTGGTTTACAAGTTGTATTAATGCAGGAATTCTACAAAATATGAAGAGATTTTAACAGTACTTCAAGAGTACAGAAACAGGGAAAGTCTTCCCTGTCTGGCAAGTTCAGTTATAAGATGCTCTTTGCAGCAAAGTTGCCATCAGAATGAGTATGGTCCCTCCACACAAAGCAGAAAATAATTCCTCTATTTGAGTGTCTTTTAAGCATCATTTTTATGTCCTGTCTAGCTAGAAGTTTAATAAGCAATTTACTACTACTGTAGAACCTTTTTTATACTTTTCATTTTCCAAGTCCGTTTCGTTTTTGGAATCAGTGAACCCCTGGGGTGAATTTCCACTTTAGTGTAAGTTGCCAAGGAATCAGAATCAACATAATCAGCATCTTTTGCACTTTTCATATTATCCTTATTGGTGAGACAGCAGTCTTACTCTGACCACTTTTTTTAGTGACAAAACGACTGCTTTTACTAAACATTTTAAACTTTAAATTCCACAAACTCCACATCAATAAGCCATAAAAACTGCAAAGTAGTTTTTTTTTGACCACGTGTCAACAATATAATGCTCCACAAGCGACTGAAAGCAGATGCCCTTCTCTTCCAGCCACCAAACTTTAGTTAAATCCACCCTGCCAGAAAAAGAGTCTAAGTGTAATATCAAAGGTTTCCCCAGGAGCCCTAAAGGCAGTCTGGCAAAAATCACTAAGGGTCCATTCACCACCTGGTGATTGCAGGAGTGTGTTACTCTTCATTCTGCTCCTTCTAGGGCCTCAAAGCAGCTTCTTCACAGCAAGCAAAACAGGGACTTCAGACCCCCTCAGATCTGTTACATGAGCATTCTACTACAGCATGGAAATAAAACCAAACCCAGGAAGTCACTATTCAGGCTTACTGTTACTAAATGACAAAANAAAAAAAAAAGAAAGAAAAAAAAAGCCACTTAATTTTAATTATATAGAAACTAGAGGATATGATGGTTAAACAGAGTGAGACAGGTTGGACCTGGTCTAAGTAATCATTTTTGCTAAACTCTGCCAGCCAGCAAAACAGGTCTTACCACTTTTTCCCTGGTGAGGCTTAGAAATTGGCCCTTTTACTTCACTTAAATTTAGTCTTCTTTTATTGAAAAAATACTTAACATCCTGGACAGTGAATTGGTGGCTTCCAAATGTTTCTTTCCATAACAACACAACGAGCTGCTGGACTTTTGCCAGGGATCTTGGCTTATGGGAGGCACAAGGCGCTTAACCTTCGGAAAGGGGTGGCCATGGAAGTGTCCCCAGTTGCACTGTGCTCTCTGCAGCTTGCGTAGTGTTCCAGTGCTGGTTTATTTATGTCTTACCAGAGTAGAAAACATGCAAGTTTAAGTAAATTGAGGTCACAAGATGTAGTAAGCTTCTACAAATCTAACCCCAACATGGTATTAAGTTCTTGGCAAGCTTTTAGTAATATGATCTCATATAAAAAAATAACCTTTTCAGTGGTATGAGCAAGTCAAAACTCTCTTGAATCAATGGATCTGTGATTACACGGACCTGCCATGAAGCTGATATATTGCGTTTAACAGCACTGGACACTGAACAAGTGAACTGCTATGGTACTGCTACTTGATACTATTGTCTATGTGCAAACATTAAGTTGAATAGAATAAAATGCTGACTCAAGCCTTTATACAGTACATAAATTGAAACTTCTTTTGAGGGTTAAGAAAATTATTTTTTCTGTTTTCATTACTGGTTGCAATTTTATTACTTTGATGAGGACTGGCAGAAAAGCTGTTACACAAGATAATGAATATTTTTGTTTTTAAATTCTAACTAGAGAGAGAAAATATTCTGACATGACTTGTTCTTGGGATGGAGAATGTGAACATATCTATTCTATACTAAATCAATCACTCCTGTTTTTTTCCACCTGTTTAAAACTCTACAAATCTCTGAAAGTCATTCAGCCTCGTTGAATCCAAAAGAAAAAGAAAACCTTTGTTCAAAAAACATAAAATTCCAAAAATAAGTGAATTGTGTAAAACCTAGCAAGATTAGAAACAATAAGTTGGAACTAAGTATTCTGACAACACAACACTTGTTTTCATTCTTTTCCTCGTAGCACATTCATTTTCTTTGAATTCTATGACACTTTATTGAGATTCATATGATCAATTATAAAGTTATATGCACTTAATATTTGCTCAGCTAGAACACTAGATGATTCTTTTACTATAAATTCTTTTTCCTGGTACAAAAGGATAGTTCAGTTCCTGAAAGAATGATAACCTTGTGATGTTATTTGTCTGGGGAGAGCTGCAGGCAGTAACAGGTTTACTCTCCAAGCAGAGTTACATTTTGAGGCAGACCCTTTGTCATCTCCTGGAATGATGGAGAGGGGGTGAGGGAGAAAAGTAGCTGAGGAATAAACTTGCAGGACAATATTTTCCAGACCCCAAAAATTTCAGTAATTATACAGTGAGACTTGGCACTATCCACTCCTTTGTGAACAGAAAACAACATTCGTCGGTGTAGCAGAGAAAAACTAGTATCTAAGGTTCAACAGATACTATACACATTTATGAGACTACACATCCCATCACCATGACTTAAACTGCAGAAATAAGAAAAGCTCACAAATTTAAATGTAATGTTATCCTGATTGCTGCTTCTCTTCTCAGTAGGCTTCAAGAATCGCATATTTGCGGATCCAACCCCAAAGTGTCACACGCTCTCTGAACAGTTCTGATTAAGCCACCAAGTGCTCTGCAAATTCTGGCAACGTGAACTAACATTTCCTCTATACGGAAAATCAGACAAATATTTTTCCTAACAAGTTATGTCATTCACTCCTACTTGCAGACTATCTCATAGGTGAGAGCCATAGGAGTTCACTATTTGATTTCCTGGGCTTAGTTCTCCTGCAGTTAGCACATTATTAAGAAACATTTGAACTATATTTCAATATTTCTAGCTGATGCTTTATACAGAATTCTGGCAATTGGAAACTATTAACTCAATAGCTTCTCTTTATGAATAGGTGTCCATCACTTAACTGAGCTGACTGTATTTCAAATGTAATTTTGGGTTTAAATAGAAAATGGGGATTTGTTTTCCTTTAATTTTTGATTGCAAGGCCATCCTCTCATGTTCCTGGAAGTGTTCATGACACAGTCACTTGCTGTGATGGCTCTCTTCTGAAGACTTTAGTAGATAAATTTTGAGAACTATTTATCTCTGGGATAATACATCGCAGCAAACTTTTTTTTTGAAAACTGTTTCTTTCTTACTGAGTTTCACAGTTCTTGTCTTTATAGATTTATTCCTCTTTTCCCCATTCGTAAAATATTCTGGGGAATGGCTAAAGTAATAACATCAACACTTTTACCATCTGTATGTTTTATCATTCAACATCAAGGTGATAGGTACTGATGAATTTGCACCTGGATTTGCCTTGTCTGGACAACTGACTT
Source organism: Cyanoderma ruficeps (assembly GCA_008694505.1). Classification (NCBI taxonomy): domain Eukaryota; kingdom Metazoa; phylum Chordata; class Aves; order Passeriformes; family Timaliidae; genus Cyanoderma; species Cyanoderma ruficeps. The sequence continues at coordinate 18,020,719 of VZDJ01007749.1, forward strand.
CAAATTATAAATGCTATGATGCAATAGCAATCTGTATAACCTTCTGTATAAAATAACTGCCAGTTCTATAAAATAATATTTAAATTTCTGTCATGCTGAATTCAAACACTGGAATTCTCATAACTTTTCATCACTTTGCATTGGCTTAGCTATCTTTTAGGGACTTGGCTTTATAAAACAAAGTTTTAAAAATCTTTAACTACTGTCCATATGCAGCTCCAGAAATATTTTAAGAAAATCAGATCAGCTACATTCAAAGACAATGACTTCAAAATTAACATATTGTTGCACTGGGCTTTTTTTTTTTTTTTTAGCTTTTGAGGAATACCAGAAAGACTTAATAAATATAGCTTCACTCTCCTCTTATTTCAATGAGAATGCAACAAAGATGCACATTAAATGGTAGCTCTGCAAGCTATCATCTCACACTGGCCAGGTGGGAACACCAGGCAGAAGTTAAGAAAGAAAGTTAAAACTAACTTTTTAGAAGTTTAAATAAAGTTAAACTAACACTTCAGAAAGCATTCTCAGGATTCCATGGGAGATACAAAGGAGGTCCTGTTGTGATTCTCTAGGAGAGATGTGCATTTAGAAACTGTGTCGTTGGGAGAAGATAGAAACCCACGATAGATGCCAGCACTGCAAACAAAACTGTGAAGGACATGTGCTACAAATTTACAGCAAGTCCTGCTCCACACAAGTTTCTCACGTTACATATTATTAATTATGAAAACACATGGAATGATGTTTCTCTTGAAAACACACAGAATGGTGGATATAATGAAATAACACATGAATATTATATAAAATATATGTATCCGTTCCTACATTGGAAACAACCAATTAAAAGATCTGGGAAAAGCCTCTAATTTTACCTCTCAGTTCCCTTGTCTCTGAATAATGTGATGATGTGACAATAACACTTAAACTCTTCTGTCATCAAATCACGAGCCATTAATCACACAACAACACATCCATTACTGAAATCACTCTGATAAAGAAACCTATGCTAGGCTTCAGATGTTGCTATAGACTCCACTTTACTGGAGACTTACAACAGATTTAGCAAATCCAGTCAAGGTAAGCCAAAGAATAGCTCTGGAGAAAACAAACAGTATATATATGTGAAACTACTTAAAGACAAGAAGCAGATAAAACAAGGGCCACATTATGTACCTCCCTGAAGTAAGTAAAATTGCATGTAACAGTAAAGGCTGGATTCAGAGTTGAAGGATTAAGCTTGATTTCCCATCACTGTGAATATACATATGCATAGCAAAGGGCATGCATCCCTCATAAATAAAAAACCCTCACAAGAATATGGAAAAGAGCATTACAGAGGCAGTCAAAGATTCAAAACCCAAGAAATTCCAGATTTAGGAATGTTTTTATATCCTGATCTATTCCCCATCTGCCTCTTCAGACTGCAGCTTGATAGTGTTCAATTATATGATGACTACATTTTCTTCTGAGCCCCCAATTTAATACAGGAAAACTTAAAGAAATAATGCAAATTACTGATTTTTAGAAAAAGTATCCTAATCAAGGTACTGCACTGATTATCACAGACACAGGAAAAAAGACCTCCTCTTTTACCACAGCAATGGTCTGGGATAAAAATGCACGTAATCATGGAATTAGGGAACGTACCATACTCATTACTCAGAAAGCTGAATTTTACAGGAAATCTCAGTACAGCAGCGAATTTTTCTAAACATGTGTTTGGCTGTGTGACTTTATCTCAGTGTTGAAAAACACATTTTTCAAAACAGGTTATAGAGTTCATAATTTTAAGCTAAGCATTTAAAGGCTTTAGTGATCAGCTTCTTTAAAAGTCGATACTTGAAAATAGGAGGAAGCTATTAATTTATTCTTTGCAAATCATTTACTATTGCATGTAAGTGTGGGTGAATCACAGGACTAAAAACTTCTTGGGAGCTATCATGTAAATTCTCTTACTAAAAATTTTAAAGCACAATATTTTATACAGAATCTTCAGAGGCTTATACGGAGGAAGGAAAAATATTGCTCATTACAGTAATAATGTAAGAAAAGAGTAAGAAGAGTAAGAAAACTAAAGTTAATATCTTCCTAAAAGTTGCAAGTGCCTGACTTTCACCTTGCACTGCTCTGGGGATAGGAAAAAACCTCTAAAGGAAGGGAAACTGATCTTGGTGTGGCTGGCTAACATTAAGTCAATTTTAAAAGCTGCTGTCTATCATTTTGCTTTGTCAGCAGGTAGCTTGGTAGGGACTAGGTTTATGTCCTTGAAGGCGTGCCCACCAATATCTGGGGACACATTACATTGGAGGTGCTGACGGAGAAGGGACATGTTTAACCTTGGCAGGGGGAAGAAGGGGAACTTAACAATAAGCAGTTTTCTTTTAAGCAGCAGCTGGTTTCTTGAACTTCACTTAAGCAGAGGAAGTAGCATCCAGCTGGGCTATTGGTGTAACAAAGGCCTTCACTAGCACAGAAAAGGGGCTGGGCAGAAAAGGGAGGAAGAAAAAAAAACAGGCCCAAGATCTGACTTCTTATATAAGATACTTTGTATGCCAGAATAGTTTCTAGCAGCTATTCATTGCTGGAATCCCTTCCTCTCTAAACTTGTTGCTGCAGAAAAATTGAGAGTTTGAGCAATTTCAAAGCGTTGCAAAAACCGTTTTTGAGAAATAAAAAGCAACTAAATATCATGATGCTGCCTCATAGAAGAGGAATGTTTATCACAAGCACTACTGCGGTTAAGTGCCATGCAAGGAGATACACGCAGAGAAACAGCCCCCCACCCCAACCCCCCTGGATTCTTGGATACCTCAGCAACATTTATTTTATGTTGATCAAAAATAGAAGGAATAAAAGCAGGGCTGGAGGGAACCAAAATGAATGCTCTGGCAGCTTTGGAGATCTCAGAAGTCACTCTCTCCACCCAGAGGCAGTAATTCAGATAAAACTGTTGGCTGGAAATTCGAACTCCTGAGTGATCTTCCTAAACATTGCTACTACATGTTACTTCTACATATTCCAAGCCAAAACAAAAGTAAGAGAAAAAAAAATACTGAAAGATTGCCCATTAAGAAATAGTCCTGATATGAGAAGATAAAGTGTACATACATTCTAAATATAAATGAAGATTATCTTCACAGCCTGAATGCAGCAGCCAAACTCCTGACAGTCCTTGTCCAACAAAGTTCTTAAAAATCCATTTCAGAGGAGACTGCCAACTGTACAGACAGGGTTTTACAGTTTCAATGGAGCCTCTTTCCAGATGGACACCAATCACTAATGGAAAAAGGATTACAAACTGAAGCACAGTTGGAGAACTGGCCAGGAAAGTCCCCGGGAGAAGAAATCTGGAAGCTCCTGGGCTCCTGAGGCAGCTTCTGTTGGTGATACAGGGATGTGACTTGCACTGCAGCTCACTATCACTAACTACACGAGTGACTTTTAAAGCTCTAACAAAGGGGAAATAAAACAATGGTTTTCTGTGTTACTGTGATCTTCAATAAAACTCTGATGTAGCAACCATCAAAGTCAAGAAGTTACACAAGCAGTTCCCATTAACAAAATGAAAATGTGACATACCCTTAAAAATGCCCAGATTATTCTTGACTGTAATCCAGAAACTTCAAAGACAAAACACACAAGGACTGGAAGTCTGGATATCTATTAAAATAACCAATATACCCATTCAAGCAGGCTGTTCCTAAATATCAACAAGTTTTGTGTCCTGTACATTATAGATGTGGAGCTCATATTCACATAATAGATTTTACAAGAATTACAAATTAATGTGACAGTAGCGGTGGCTTAATGGCAGCACTGACACTTAGATTCTTTTGAGTCCAGTTTCTCAGGTTGTAAAACATATGTGTTATTCACCAAGAATGACTGATCTGGTCCAACACACATGCCATATTTTCCAATAGTTTTGATGGCCTGAACACCAGGAAAAAAATGCTTATACATGGGTTTCATTTCACCATTCTTGTCTGTGATATTTGTGTTAACACAAATATCTACAATTACATACCATTTCAGTGAAATTATTCAGCAGTTGACATGTTTCTGATACATGACAGGATTTCTTAGAACAGTTTAACATACCTCTTAAGGCTAACTCTACATAAACTGCTTTTACTATGCTCCCAACAAAAGAATTTGCAATTGCCCTACTTATTCTCACATTAAGATTTGCTGGTGCTATCAAGGTGAGAGGCTTTGTGGCTCTAGGCAGACAGATCAAATTGATCTGTCACTGCTCTTCAGTGTGCATGTGCCTGTGTGTGTAGTGCACATGAATGCACGATGGGTGGAATGGTCCCTTCTAAGCCTAAATTTTACTGTGATTTTATGACCTGTTATTTGACATTGAAAAAAAAGTGTTAAAATATGACAGATTTAAAATAAAATTGATTCTGAAGACATAGAAAAAGCATGTGCAAATCAACAAGGGAACTTACAAATAGAATCAATGACCAATGCAAAAGATCAGTAGTTCTTACAAAAGTGCCCTTATAGACCTTCAATGCACACACACACAAAGAATTTGTTAACTGAAAATAAAAAATAGTTCCTCCTTCTTTTCTTGCCTTCAGCATTATGACAACATTAATGACAAACCTTTCCTTCTTTCAGAGATCCCACAAAAGGAAATTCAAACACTCTTTACAAGGCAAAAAGACAGAAAGCAATTCTGACCCTAGCTGAATAACATCTGCACACATAGAATTTTACAACACACATAAATCCCAAATGGTTTTCAGCTCTGTAGGAAAACAATGAACTGACAATTTTCTAAACTACAGATAGAGGATGATGCAAGTCATTTTATGGCACACACATTTAATCTGTTAGACCCTGACCACGTAAGAAAAGAACACAAAGTTTACAATAACTTCAATTTGACAAAGTGAAATTTACTCAGCTCCAGTGGTTGGAAGTTTGTATTTTTCAGAGAACTGTACTGAAATCATTCATTGTGTATTTCTTGTCAACTGAGTATCTCTGCAAGTTCCCTTTTGAAAATCAGATCCTAATTGTTTCTTGCATGACTTTTCTCCTATGCCACGGTTGGACTGCATAATGTTTTTTCTGCCACATAAGCATGTCTATAAGAAGCCCAAACAAGTTCAGAAAGAGTTATATAACATTTTTTGCATTTTTGGGGACTATAATTAAAGCGATAAGATTATGGCAGAGATCCTAGAACAGATTAAGCACAGAATTCGATGATGAATGAAAGTTTGGGTCATTAAAAGTGCAAACCTAGATTTTTTTCTTTAAACCACACTGAGCTCAACATGTACAACATAAAATTTTGCTCTTAACAAGCACCTTTAACAGGGATCAGCAAAAGTACTGATGTATACATTAAAGAAAAACAAAAATGGAATAAAAAAGACAAAAACATTATGTTAACAAGCCTGGCTCAAAATGCCTGTGGTTTATCTAGATTTAAGGTAATTACATGGAAGGACATAGAGCTAAGAAATTTACAGGAATCCTCAGGGAAAAAACTTCTTAAGAACTCCTCACAGAGATCGATTTGACGTACCTAAGAGCTGATCCACACTGAATTCATGTGAATCAATAGTTCCATAGATCCTGAAAGTTGTCTGAAGGTAGAGCTTAATATTTACTTTAACATACTAATTGCTGGAAATAGGAAGCTAAAAGACTCTGTGGTTTGAAAAGGGGAAGAAAACTAAGTCACCTAGCGTCCAGCATGTGCAGTGTTGGTTTCCAGCAAAAGGAAAGGAGCCTTTCTGCTGAAATGAACGGCTCACAGATATAACATACCCTCTGTATTTCTCTTCACACAGAAAAATTCTCTCTGTGTTAAAAACCTGCCAGTGTTGTAACATGGAAAAGTAACCCCACAGACACCTGCGGTGACTCTGCTCTTGCTACATGATGACCAGCAGGTATCATTTCCATGCATCATCAGTCATAAGCCTTCAACACTGAGCATTCTTCTTCCCAGTGCCAAGAGATTCAGTGGGGCTTTTTGCAGTCCAAAGCATTTTATGTGGGATTTGAACTATTTCTCTAGTATTTGGTTAAACAGAAATGTTAAAAATTACTTATATTAGTACATATTAATGAATTTAAGTAGAACCCATGTTTAAAATCATTGCAGTGAATCTAGCTTTCATCTGTAATGTAAATGTGGTTTTAATCACAAAGATATATATATATATATGAAAATTCAAATCATCTTAAGAAGAAAAGTCAAGCTTTTGGGAAGAGTAAAAATAAAACAGAAAGGCAAATTTCCTTAAGTAGTTCTTAATTTTAAAATAATAGCAGACATATTAAAAAAGGTTTATGGAAATAACTAATATGTACATAGGTGAAGCTGGATGAACACTGAACTACCAGGACAGAAATATATTCTAGAAAAAATGTATGTGCTTTGGGTGCACGAATACAAAAACATGTTGCTGTGCATGTTTTATACACATGGTTTGACTAGAAAAACAGTGACAGATTAACCTGTTTCTGTCTCCTGAAACAAAATGTCCTGAATCCTCCTTTCTGATTTAGAACAAGAAGCAGAAACTGTTTCAAAAAGTCATCAGGAGTGTATACAAACTCATGACACATAGTCAAAATAGCCACGGCAAACTCTCCTGTGCATGCCTTTCAAAATACTTTGTCTATTTGACTTTCCTGTTTTACCCATTTCATCCCACAAACTACTGTAACAGTAAGTAAGGCACCAAGTAAGCACAGCCAGCAGGTTAAGACTTGTATCCATCTGACTGAGCCAGGTCTTGTTCAAACACAGGATGTCAAGGCTGCAGATTTCAAACCAGCAGCCATGCACTTGGCAGTGATGCAGTGGTCAGAGTGCAGGGCTGATCCTGCCTAGAAAGTTCGCAGCCCTGTGAGAAGACAGTGACAGGCAGACACAGGGGAGAGCTCAGAAAGTTCAGGAAAAATTGCCCAAAGAAAAGAGAAGACACAAGGATGTGCAAGCTCCCGAAAGACTGGTGTGTCTGCAGAGTGCTAACACCAGTGTACATTATTCTACAAATGCTCTGCAATCTCTAGCTGTTCTCCAAATTAAATGCTGCATTTGATACATAGAAATCTACTGGCCAATTTTTTCCTGTCCTTTAAATATGCACATTCAGATATTTTACATTCCATTTGGGATCAATCATTATAAACCCTCTGCTGCATAGGTAACATACCATCTAGTCCACATAATCCAATGCTGTGCAGAAGTGAAACAATTACTTCCAAAGACAGACATAGAAAATGACAGCATGTCACTTTAAGACTCTAATCAATTTATGTGTAACAGCTACTACTGAGGCTTCACTGACTACAAACACTAGACCAACAAACAAAACAAAAAACCCACCAAACCCCAGAAACAAAACAGCAACTGCACATGCTGCTCACATAGTTGCAGGGCCAAAAGCTGAATTTCTAACAGATGACAAAATGACACATCTCATCTGCAACACATACTTCTTTCTGGACACAGCAAAAAAAAATAAAAAGGCTAATGTTTCTGACCCTTCTGAAGTCAGAGGGAATATAACCATTATCTTCAAAAGGATCAAAACTGACCCACAAATCTTGTTTTCCATTCTCATGAGCAACTTAATAGCAATCATGAGAATAAAGAGTTTAGGATCATTTCTAAGGTGATTACAGCCACAAAACACCACTGTGAAAAACCTGCAGTTCAAATTTTCTTTTTACTCTTTTAAGAAGAAAATCCATTGCTGTCTGGATAGGCAGGGCTACATGGGATTTCTCAGCTGGCTTACTGTCCCAGCAGTGAACTGCCACTGAGGAAAGTGACAGCCTCTTCCATGCTTGCTGCCTCACAGGCACCAGTGAGTATCAGGCAGGTTTAGAGTTCCTCAGTGACACACAGATTATTTTTTGCTACTTCAGTTTTCAGCTCTAGCAGAAACTGACTCAACTCATCCATACAAGGGCTTACTGGAATCAGATGCAATGGAAAAACTGGACAGACCAAGGAAGGGGGAACAGAAGACAAGTCGTCTTCATCCTCCAGCAGCAACCCAGCCTCAGACCAGTGTGCACATATCATTACACTGCACTATTAATTGGTCAGTGTTCCAACAGCCTGGAATAAAATGTGTTTCATTTCTGGGGAAACAGATCCAAATAGTTTACTTTCCATTTTCCACTCCTCGATAGTTAATTTCATTTTTTCAGTTTCATTGAATTAAAGGTCATCACAACTAAAACATACAAACAAAACCCGATTCCCCCATGCCACAGAACCTGGGCAATATCCTGAGAAAAGTTTTCAATGACTTATACCTGCCTACCAAATACAGGCTGAGTATATTTTCAGTATTCTTTCCATAAACATTCTCATCAGGTGACATACTGCATCAGTAAAATGTTATAGGACACCCTTAAAATCTATATAGTGCCATCACACAGTATTCTGCTTTTATCTTTGTGAGCCTAATCAAAAGCAAAATTAATTCTATGAGTTCTGGATCTGATCATAATTCCAGCTTCAACTTCTGTTAGTATCAATTTATTGTTACATGCAAATAAGAATAATGTAAGGAACTTTATTTTTAATACATGACTTTAAAGACAGTTTTCAGCACCCTATTCTCAATATCGAGGCTGACTATAAAGAACATACAAATTCTGCATTTTTGCAAGCATGCAAAAATAATTACAGGTTTTGATAAGCAGTAAGTAAAAATGAAGACTATCTATAGACTCAGTTTCATTTCTTACCTGTCAAAAATCCCATATGTAGAACAACAGCAAATTTTAAAGTAGGTTCAGTGGTCTTTTATACTAAGAAAATAAGCAGAAATGGCTGGTGCCTTGGTGAGATTACATGCATCAGCTATGAAAATGTCAATGGTTTTTACTAACAGTGGAGTGATGGCAGCTTCATAATACTTCAAGAAGACCCAGGCAATTCCTTTCAGGAATTTTTTTTTCACCACATATGCAAAGTTAAGGCAAAATGTCTTTCCTGAAATAATGCATGAATAATGCATTCTCTTTGGATAATGCAAACAGGATTGGAACAAAAAAATTTCATAAGACCACCCATAATAGTATTTCGTGAACTTCTAAAAAAAAAACCTCTAGTAGTATTTAATATTGCTGACACATACTCTCTCTTTATCTTTTCTGGTGGACAAATGTACTTAAATTTGAGGTTTTATAAAAAATAAACAGGTTGTTTTTCTTTCCACTATTAATTAACTGATTTCACTCTGTGTGTCAGAAAGAAGCATGATCATATTTATTTTTCTAATTTCAGGTTTTAAAATTTATTTATTATCAAGTTTTAAACTGGAATGTACTGTCCCTGAAGCAGCAAAATTCTTCAGCATGCTGAAGAATACAATATATAGACAACCTCTTGCTCACAGTCGTCAGAATCTAGAAAACAATAATTAGTGAACTGTATTCTTGTAAAATAATAAAATCAAAAAATGGGCTGGAAGGGACCTTAAAGATTATCTAGTTATGATCCCTGTGCCATGAATAGGGACAACTCTCACTAGACCAGGCTGCTCAATCAAAAAAATATGTCAAAGGCTCACATTTTTCGCTTTAAAAATAAATAATACCCCCCCTTTGCAGTAACTTCCAATGTATTTATTTTACTTTTATTGCAGGTTATGTGAAGGCAAAGAGAGGGCAAAGTCTTCGTCTTTCTTAGTTCAGGATCAAAATGCACATATGTAGCAACCCACAAGAACTGATCTGACAGACCCACAGAGCAAGACAGTAAAGCTGAACGATGCAACCAGTATATAATAACTGACCAGATTTAAAAAGGAATCTCATATTTTAGGAGAACAAGAACAGCAGTGGGATACATTTTTCTTTATATGATTATAAAATCTTGAACTCACAGTTTATATTTGCCCCACTGGTTTTATGTTGCATTTCTACAACTGTTCCTGGACTAAAATATGTCCAGGGAATATAATATGCTGTTACCAAGGCCCAGTCTAATATTTCATTCTAAGAAAAAGTATATTAATCATTAAAAAATGTTCTCTGGGATTAGGAACAAAAGAGCAGTGGGAACAATTTGCACAAACTTAGCCTTTGTGATTCAGTAAATACACCGGCAGTGATTTGAACCTTCCCATTCAGTACTTTGTGGTTGTGCTAACCCAGCATTTCAAAGCAAACTTCAGTTCCACTGACACAGTTTCCTATGTCTTTACTTCCACAGGAGAGAGAAAGACTTTTTGAAAATTTCACCTACTTTCACCTCGAGGCTTCATGAGACACCTTTGAAGTTTATAACCTAAGGTTTCTATGGGACAAGGATTTACACAATTCAAAGGAGAGCTTTAAGGAATGGTCACGAATTACTACTTTTTAAATTAACAGACATCTATTCTTACAGGGAAAAAGAAGGAAAAGCAAAAATAATTTAAAACCTCAGATTTTTTTCTCAACAGATTATTATGTTTTTAACCTTTTAAGCAGTCTACTTCAACCATCCAATAATTTTATTTCTACTGTGCTTTATCATTTCTGAGACCTTCGGTAACTTGACAAAGGCAGTAACTTGCAAGCAAAACTTATGGGTAGGACCAAAAAATTATATAATTCTTCATGGCATTATGATAAGATCTGACAACCTCTCTTTCCCCCCAGAGTTTAGATTTCTTTATTCAAATATAACAGAGTAAATTCAGCTTGCCAAGACATTATGTTCTCTCTGCTGCTATTACTTGAATAATTTAATTTAGCATTTGTTTCAAGAACATTTTCAAAAAGAACTCATAAACTCATATGTCCTCTAACCTCTTCAAGCAGTAGCTTCCTCATTTCCTCCAAGAATGTAAACAACTTTAAAAACAACACACTACTAATGGATAAAACATTAGTTTTCTCTGCACAAGGCCAGTAAATATACCCGCTGACTGTCAATGCTATTTACAGAATTATGGTAACTGTGCAATCAGATAATAGTTTATGAATTTTAATGAAGTATGCGTTTGGCTATCAAATCCTGAACTTGGTGATATTTAGGTTCTGGGGAGCTGCCAGTGGCTTTTTAGCACCAAATCATCAGCCTAAATCCAGTTTAAAAGCAGAATGAAACAATACTCAGATATTGAGTTACACATGTGGCTGAGATTACATGTTAGCCTAAGGGATATTTGAACCACTTCAAGTGTTTTATAGAATAATACCACATTGAAGAGCACTGTAGAAAGCAGTTAATCTCCTCGGGCATATCACCCAGGAACAATTCTTTCCTAACTTTTCCCACAGATTCATGGCAAATTTCCAAAAGTTTAGAGGTTTGGTGAGTTTAAGCCTCTTTAAATTCAGATTCCTATCTAAAACTCCCTAATTTCTGATCCAGAAATCTCATCAGATATGATCTTCCCCTTTCTAATTATGCTAGAAAAGCTTTGCAAGCCTCCTTTCCTATTGCTATTGCCATTAAAGGGCTTCTTCTTAAATAATGCAAGCATGAGAAAGTGTGGCAGAAGACTGAACGGGTGAGACTTCAGGAACATGACCACCAAACTTCTCGCATCTCAATGCAACCAAAAAGGACTTACCAGGGGCTAATTACACCACAGAGCTATACAGAACTTCAGAGTTCTGAAGACAGACCCTCTTCCTGGCAAAACCTTATTTTATTTTTACTCTTTGTCTAAGAATACAAAAGAGATTTCTTGCATGCCCACATAACCTAATTAACTTCTCTTTTGAAACTTGTCCTCTACTGTATGGGTCCATAAACAAATTGTGTGTTATATTCGTCAATATATCCAACACACCTATTTTTCCCTTCTGAAGGTTGTCTATAGCAAATCATTTATTTAAGAAATGCTCAGGTAAATGTATTTTAAAGTGGCTGAATTAAGTTTTTAAAATTTCATTTGGACTTGATGTCCCTTGTGGGTCCCTTCCCTCAGCAGGTTCTGTGATACTGTGTCTTCTACTTCAGAAATTCAACAAACACAGCAGACTGAAAATTTGAAAGAGGATGGCATCACTCTCTGGCATGCTTCTTAATTAAGTCTAATGCATTATGCATTATGCCCTTTTGGCTCTGGCATGGTATTGCCAGCTGTGGTTCACTGCTTACGTTCCTGATGGGAAAGCACAAGATAGTGTAACACTTCTCTCTTTCTGTCAGTACCTTTCCTCTCAGCAATGGAAAAAGCAACTTGAGAAGTGTTCTATCAAATTTACTACGTACTGTTTACCTGCATTACAACATGTAATACTTTTTCTATGTAATGTATGGATAACAAAACATTATGGACATGTATACTGAAATACCTGCAGGGAATCCTGAGTTTCTTCTATCTGACAAACCTCACTCAGTATCAGAGTTGGTATTTCCAGGTGCTCTGACACATTATTTCACTACTCCAGAAGATGATGAAGATACAGAGCAGTTACCTTACTTTTGAAATTGCTAATGGCATAGACAATACTTTCAGAAATATCACTTTAAAGAAAATGTGTAAATATTTATAGTGCATTATAGAGCTGTCTGTTTGCAGATGTGGTATTAAGGGGATTTCTCCGCTCCATGTGGATGAACAAAATGCAACATTCACCAACAGTTACGTTTCCAAAATATGTGCAAAGTGCCATCTGATTACATGCAAACCTGCCATCTGTGGCTCAGGAAATGCCCAAGTCATTCTATCTCATGATACTGGGATAGTATTCTGGAAAAACGTCATGATACGCTTTGCAGTCTTCCTGGACATCTGCTTTGGCACTGTTAGAGACTGGGCCAGACATGCTGTTGTCTCTGCTCATGTCTTCTGCAGAACTTCATGAGAACAGAATTCAGTTTTGTCTTTTCTTTGGCTCTTTATACAAAACAGTTCTCAAAAGTGGAGGAAAGGAATCTAGCAAGAGGTTTAAAACTCACATTTCAAGTGAAAAATACACGTGCACACAGAATTAATGAAAACCTATAAATATATGCAAAATCCCTAGTCTACATATAACATTCCCTGTTCAACGTGTTTTCAGAATCCTTCCTGAAAATGAAGGTCTTTGTGAATATCCACTGATCTGTGTAAGCCCCACATACTACCTTATTTTGTTCTTACGACAAACATCTTATGAACAGAAAGCCTGAGCCAGGCTTTTTCAATACCTATTCAAAGTCATTATTCATATACCTTTCTTCACTGTCTGGATTTCTGCAGTTCTATAAATGCAACAGTGACCTTTAAAAGCATTAATTGTATCTGCTTTATTTTCCATACTTTCCTGTTTCCAGAACTTGATTAATTTTTGGCAAAGCATATGCTTCACACAGCTGAAAACCCTGGCAATTCACAAGTATAAATTAGTCAGACAACAGGAAGCAATGTCCAAAATTCTGCTGTCGTTTAAGCCATCTTAAACCCTCTGAAATGAGTAAAGCAGCACAGAAGAAAACAGCGTGTTTTATTTTCGGGACATAGTTTCTTCTACAACTCAGGAAGCAGTTCTAGGTAGCAGAATTCTGTGTGATTTCAATATTGGGTTTCTGAAAACAGAAAAGGGGAAATAAGTACCACCACAGACTTTTCAAGAAACTACTTGCCAGTAAGAGTATTCGAAGTTAGTTATTTTGTGTGATTCTGTGAAGCTTCTTGAAAAAACTTATTTATAGAAGCTTAGGAAATGGATTCTGTTCATCCTTCTATAGGCTGAATGTAAAGTTAATTGCCTAAAAGGACAATTTTCCTTCTTGTGAACTTGGCAAGGTGCCCATACTCTGTAAGAGTTGCAACTTGGCTGTACTAAGGATAAAATGGGGTGATCTCTCCAGGTCACAACTTAGATTATCGAAATGTTCCGACTTACTACTAGCTGGTATTATCCTACACACTATTTAAGTAGCTAAGTTTGTATGTTAGCCTTCAGAATGCTTTCCATAAACACTCTTTGCGTTGCTATGAACTGTGTATTAATAAGCACAGCCAAGACTTGGAAGCAGTCTTTATTACTCAAGTTTTCTCAGGTCTGAACAATTACTTTGTAATGACTGATCAGTTTACTAGAAGAGAACAGAAAGCCTTAATGATGAGATGTATTTTACCTGTACATATTGTACACATTTATGTTTACTGTTTCTTGCTGTTTGTGGAAGTTGGCTATACTCTTCACACAGTAGTTCAGCCTTGGTGAAGAGACTGTGGACTCACCACAGGCCCACAGGTGACACACCACTTGCTCTCCTCCAGAGAGACACTTCTCTTTAAGGCTGAGCGTTGACATTACAGATCATCCTTGTCATAACTTTAAGGAGATAGAACCATGTCCTGAATACTTCTCAGCTTACAGAATGGCCTTGGGCTCCACTTATGTGGGAACACAGAGAAGTTCCCTACATGCTTCCTCATACACAAGCATGAGACTGGACTGTCTACTGTTACACAGCCCACAGTAACTGTGTAAGAATAAACTTTGCATCAAAACCCCATGTTTGGTTTTGCTAAAACTACTCAAGCACAAGTGAGATAAAATGGCATGAACAGTGAAAAAAGAATCTGATGGTGTGGTTTTGTGAAAATGAGATAAAGCATACTTTAAGCAATTCTCTACCCAGGTTTGGCCTATATGTGGTGTATGGAGCAGAAGACATGTTATGCCAAAATTACTCTGTGTAGATGCTAAAAAAAGCAATGAAGATTTTACTAAAGTTGCAAACTCAAATGTTTTGTAAATTCCACTTCATTCCCATGGTGAAATTCTCTTGTGTACAATTATAATTTACTAAGCTTACTGCTGTTACCAAAAAAAACCAAAGTTGTATTAAAGTGCCCAAATAAATTCCAAAGAGAATCATTTCCTGCATTTAGAAAAGAAGCTGCAGAAGAATCAAAATTTATATGCAGTTTCCTTTTTCCTGACTCTTCCGTTGGGGTATGTTAGTTGTTTACTTCTAAGAGCAACATCCAATGCTCACAGTATAAAATGCTTCCCCATCATCTTTTGTGTCATGGGCTTTCTTTAAAGAGCATTTAAAACACTCAACTGGCATAAATAGGCATCCCAACAGCTACCCATGTAAGCATTGTATTTTCACTTACTTTAAAGATAGGTTTTATTGTTGCATATTTATTTTTCTCCTGAGCCCATTAGAGGCAAATTGTGAATAGTGCTTTACAGCCATAAAATACAAGTGCAAGCACAAAGGGTGCTAGGACCAGGGACCAGTGGGTCATGTACTCAGGTCTCTTTTATCCAAATGAGGGAACCTACAACAGTTGTGAGGATGGACTCAGGATGTAGGTTCAGAAGAAGGACAGAAAGTAGGCCATAGCAGATGTCTGCAGAGACAGATCCTTTTACAAAACAGTTAAGCACATTCCTTCCAAGTGATGCTGCCACAAGTCATACTGCCCTTATCCTTCCCACTCTCCCAAGACAAAACTAAACTGAAAGCCACAATACAGCTTTAACACACAGGATTTCATTTAAAGCAGCAATATTAAATTAAGCTGCTGGATGAGAAACAGCACTGTGTTTCCACGAGAGCTGTAAGATTAAGAATGCCAGATCAGGAACAACCAGAATGATGTTAACACACCCATAGCACAAGATTATACAGAAGTTCTGTAAGTGAGGGGAATACTCCAATTTGAAAGTCTGCTACCCCCTTCACCCTGTTTGGATGATAGTATTCCTGTCTCCTCTAATCTCTGCTAAAAGATAGTGTACAAGACAGACCAACTTGCCAAGGAACTTACTGGCAAAGCATCTGGGTAGATACTCTGCAAATTTCTCCCCTCAAACATGCCTCAACTGGAGAAACACACTTTTCCCAAGATCAGAAGTGTTTAATATGTAATTCCAGCTACTCTGTCCAAGAGAGATGAAAACAGCACCTTAAAGGCCCTTAGCTCTACCTGTTATTCTAAAAACCTCCTGTCTGCACATGATCAGATCAGGATTAAAATCCTGGCATTGAATTTTATGCTTGGCTGCACTAAGATGTCTTTAACACAGTGAACTACTGACACGGTTAACTCTAAAACCCTAACATGAGGATCAAGGTTAAAAAAAAAAGTCAGCACGAACTCCAGCTTGCCCTCACCTATTGCTGAGGGCAGTTTCAGTGAATTGTGCCACAGATGCTAACTCGGGACCATTCCCGGGACTGTCGAGGCCTCAGTTGGTTACAGCAAAGCAATCCACGGAGCTGCAGCTGCAGCACTCACTTGTACACATGCAAGCTAGGAACAAGCCCTAGCTTTGAGAGGGTGTGAAAGAGTCCTGTTCAGTTTGGGTGCTACATCACAAAAGAAAAGTCCTTCCTGTCTGAAAGAGGAGCATTTAGACTCTTCTGATTGATGCTGAAGGAGTTATTTCTCCTGCGGGCCCTTGATGAGCCTGGCCGTACTGCTAGCCTGACTTGAAGTTTAACACTGAAGGGACTAATGTGAACAATGAATCTTCAGTGAGCTAACCAGGCTTTAATAATCCTTCAAGAGCAGCTAGCAATAACTGAGCTGCATAATAGCAAGTTTCCCAAAATGGGGTCATCATGCTGGAAACAGGGGCTTGTGTGTGTGTGAGAGAGACAATGATTACAGTATTTAATCATCAGCTTCACTGTTCCAACTATTCTCGACCATAGTGTCTACTTTCAGACAATGCAGTGATCGTGGCCAGGGCATTCACACTGGGTAGCAGTCACCAGGAAAACCAAATTTAACATATACACTATACGAATTTCTGAAAAACCTAATTCTGCCAAAATTTTGTATATTTATGTAACTTCTTAACTGTATGGTATATGAAACATCACCAGATGCTATTCTAAGTTCTAGTGCTTCAGGAAATACTCTAAAGAAAAAGTGAAAATCGGTATATTTTAATTTCTTATGATAGGAACTGCCTGTATAAAACAGGATTTGGGAATTCAAAAATACTTACTATTGTACATATTCTGTGTATGTGCACATATAGCAACACAGGTAAAAAATATTTAAATTAGGTTTGAATATAAATGTGTATAAATGTATATAAAAGGTACCATAATAGAAACAGTATAAATAACATCACTCTCTATGCTGACTTACAATTTTATTTTACCTTTCTACCACAGTTAACACTTATCATCAAGAAACCTTTGTCAATAATTTTATATTTAAATTGCATTAAAATATTTTAGCATTAAAATAGCTAAAAATACAGGGGTTAATTTAGTCTTTTGTCTCACATATACAAATCCACTGAAGCAGGGATAATAATGAACAGAATTGGGCCCTAAAAAGTTCTAATTTGACATTAATCAGTAATAAAAGGCAATACAAACTTGTGTTAAACTGATTACACCCATATAGCAATATCTGTATAATGGCTTTAGCTGCTTAGCAACAAAAGTACAAGAATACCAGATAAAATGGATTATAAGCTCTAATTAGTCCCAGATGAATGTAACAGTGGCAAGTCAGTTAGGTTAATTTGCACCATATATCATAAACGACTCTCCTCTGAGCTATAATGGCAGAAGACATTTAATTTTTCTGTACAAATACACATAAAAGAAATAAGACTTTATTTAACCTTACCAATGACAGTTTTGGTCACATACTACAGGGACTCCATCGAAATTAACTTAGAAAACATGACTTAAAGAAATCATAAGCATGATGACTCTCTTTCTCTTTTGGTTTTACACTTTCTTACAAAATAAATCACTTTAAAAATGGAATACCATTTTACACCTTTCCACTGGACTTGCAAATCCTTTTTGGAAATATTTAAATACAAGCCATAGTGGAAGACTAATTACTCTTGGTTTTTAGAGGGGTCTGATGCAGAAAGAGGTTCAGGGATTTTTCAGAGTAACAAAGGGATATCCTGACAGCTGAAATGAATTTCAGCTTTGTAAACAACAGACTTCTAGCATTGCTCAGAGTGTGCTGGGTACAGTGCAAACAGCAGAAAGGAGTAACACCTGAACCACTGAACTCACAACCTAGGATACAGCAGAAGTAAGCCACTAGGTGGGATGTAACAGTTAAGGGACCAACACAGTTGCACTAGCGTCACTACAGCCTCTTCTGGATGTCCTCTGCCATGTCACCTGGCTGATATCTACCCCACGACACCAGAACACAGGAAAGAAGTGAATGGCCTTGCAGATCAACCCAGGAGCTGTGTTATGGATAGATACACTGATTTTAACACTGTAAGGAAGAGTAATGTTTTTATGGGTGGCAGAAGTCTGACTATTTACCTGTAGTAACTGACTTTCTCTAGTCTTTATTTAACTAATTGGTTCCTCTAAGAAAAAATACATAATGTTGACTAAGGGCTCCTTACAAGTTCTGCAACTCTATCATTCAACAGGAACATTTCTGTGCACTAAAAATACTCTCCACTACATCTGTTGAACATAGTGTTATGAAAAGAGAAGGTGAGCACTATTTTCAAATTTACCTGATTTTAAGGAGTAGTATAAAAAAATCAAATGGCAGATGTTAAAAACAGGAGCTCTCTAGTCTTCTAATTTTATACTGAATTATCATAATAAAGCTTTTACTGCCTTAAATAATTTAAACTTCGTTTTATTTCTTAAGTATTTATTAGGATAATTCATTATAAATTATAGGGTGTGCACATACATTTGTATGCATCTCATAGGGTAGAGGTCTAGAAAATTTTAAGTGCTTAAGAAGAAAGTTGACAGGTGTGTAGGAGGAATTAAGTGAAGCTACTTATGTTTTCTAGACCTTTCCATAAAAAGCACTTTAATTCTCACAGTTCAGAAACACCCAACTGAATGAAGACAAGGATGTCTTCAGAGAAAACATGTCTAGAAACATTTAAATCCCCTTTGTGAGTCACCTGACTGAAGCATTATCAATAAAACCTCATGTTGATACTGTTCCATAGTTGATCCCTGAAGCAGTGTACGAGCTTGGAGGGGAGAGAACACTGAAGAGGGGAACTGGGCAGCATCAGATTACTGTCAGGTAAGATACCCC
This sequence comes from Cyanoderma ruficeps, assembly GCA_008694505.1. Lineage (NCBI taxonomy): Eukaryota > Metazoa > Chordata > Aves > Passeriformes > Timaliidae > Cyanoderma > Cyanoderma ruficeps. The sequence continues at coordinate 18,039,696 of VZDJ01007749.1, forward strand.
TTACTGAAAAATCAAGGGATCAACACACAGAAAAAGAGAAGATGTGAAGAAGAGTGGAAACAAAATTAAACCCTGAAAATGCCCTATGTTTCCTCAATACCTTTATTGATAAAACACTATCTACACAATGAAGTACTGAATAAACCAAAGACGATGATCAGCAAAGGTCAGTTATGACAAAAATGCTGTACCCTGTATGCTAGGCCTTGGGCAGGTTTTGCCATGGGAGTGCCAAATACAGAATGCAGCATTCATCATTCATATTCCTCCTAACAGACCACAGGCAAAACACAACTCAAACCCCTGAATATGCTGACAGATGCAATGACCATATCCTGGTAAAACAAGAAGGGAAATGCTGCCACAGTATAAGAGTGCTGAAGAATATTATCCAAGGGTGACAGAGTTTTACAAGATTTGCTGCACTAAAAGAGTTAAGCTCCATCCACATAAAAATCCAGATCAGCTGAGGCACTGCCTGTAGATTTTCACCTTCTTTCTGTTATGTAGGACTGAGTTGTGGAGCTCAATCCTCAAACTACAGTAGACAAAACATCCTGTATCAACTTTGCGTACTTTATCCCAAGCTTTTGAACTCTCTCAGCTTCCAGATCACTGAAGAGGATTTCAAAACTATTCCTGAAGTACAATACTTGAATATAATTTTTTTTTATCAATCTAAAAATGTTGATTGGGGGGGGGCAATGGCGGCTCATTTTTTGATGGGCTTAAAGCAAATTAGTTTGATCTAAATTTGTTCTTGCATTAAGTAGGAACATAAGAAATATCAGTCCCAAGAATATTTCTTTAAGGTAAGGAAGCTAGATGGAATTGTTAAAAGAAATTAGATAAATAGGGCGAAACCCACACTTGTGTATAACGTATGTTGTTCTTAGGCATTATTTGGCACAATTTCTGAATTCCAAAGTAATTTAAAGTATTATCCCTTACTTTAATGGCTAATAATAGATTCATTTAGTAAGTGACACTAATGAAAAGTCTGCTCCATGTAAAAAATAATACTGCAATGTACTTACTGAAGAAAGCATAGTAGGCAACTTTTCTACAGTGTCTTCAGCTGATTACTGAAGGAAAACACTGCAGCATATAGCGTCAAACTTCTACATCTGCATTTTTGTGGAAGAGCAACAAAGCAAGTAATCTTATTACATAAAGACAACCTCTGAGCGCTCTGACAATGAATACTGAGTCAATCTTCCCATTAAGCCAGGGTGTATATGACAAATATGCTCTACTTGAAATGTAAAATTTAGTTCCATCATGATCACTTCAGGGACCAGTTCTGCAAAGCCGCCGTGCCATGGCACACAACCACAGCGTATGTAACTATATACTACTGTGAAACACACTTAAAACCTATTGTACTACAGCCTTTGTCTCAATGAAGCTATTTTAACCACAGAATATGTTTGTTCAAGCAAGTTTTTCTACCTGTTTTTCTACTGAACCTGAGAAAATCATTCATTGACTAATTTACTAATTCACTTACTAATTTTCATTTGCCGCCTTTCATAAATAATGTGTGCTTTTAGCAGACATACCGACTGCTTTTGCTTTTTCACATATTTTGGCGTTTGGTATTTTCATTCCTTTCAAAAGAATTCGTTGTAAATTGTTCATAGGACATGCTCAAGAAAACCCTTCAATTTTTCAACTATGGATTTTAATTTGATTAGATGTCACTAGGTATACTTTTGGTTGTTTGATAAGAGACACTAGCCTATGACTTGTAACTATAAACCATTTCAGTATGAGTTCCCCTGAGCTCAAGAAAAGCCACAAACTACAGTTTCTCTCTGTTAAGAGATCTGGGAGTAGAGAAGACAGTGAGAAGAACTTCTGAGTATCTTTGATGAATGGCTTTGGAGAGCAGGGAGGAAGGCAGAAAGCATGGTAAAAAAGAGGGAAGAGCAGACCGAAAATACAAAAGGAAAGGAATCTCCAGGAAATCCGAGGAGTAGCAGAAGAATCTTCTGTCATAATTTACTTAATGTATAACTGATCTTTACCAATGTTCTGACATATGATTCACATCAGGCTGCTGATTCATTTATTTACACTCCAAGGAGTGCACTTAGTCCTAAAGGTCCCTTTCTGCTCACAGAGTTTATACCTCACCCCACTACAATCTTTTAATCACCCCTTTCATCTGAAACGACATCCTTAATCTTAGTTATAAATTTTAAAATAATATGTTAAAACATTTTAAGAGTATGTTCACACATATAATAAAAGTCTGAACGTGAAACACCCTCCGCAGACATACACGCCTTCCTGGGCCACTGCTTTGTGTCAGCTTCAAAGCATATAAAATGCTAGCACATTATCACTGTTTTAGGAACTGTATAAACCTATTAATTGTTTGCTGTTTCCATATTCAAACCACTGTAATCTTGATCCTACTAGCCACTTTCCTGTGGCTTTCCCACTGTGCTATTTATCTTTCCTGATAGCTTTGCTAGAAGATTTTTTAGTCACAGCTTTTCTGCAATTCTACATACAAGTATTGCACACTGAATGTTAAAAATATTTGTGCTTAATTCAACAAAGGATACACCCTATTAACCTACCAAACAAACAGAAAACGGCGCCTCAGCAGGAGCCAATCCACCTCAGTAGGTGCCATTTTTGTGTATTTTATGCATGTGGGTTTTTTGCATTTTTTAACTCATTTACTGCCATCTCCTGGTACTTACAAGGTAATAGTAGTTATGCTTTTTAACAGCAGACAGTACTTCTGTACAACACCACCGAAATGCCAAAAACCTACCAGAAATATTTTCAAAATATTGCTGTACTTTGTATGTAGTTTTCTTTCAGTCTGGATATAGTCAATGTTATTCCCTGGGCAGAAACTGGTAAAAGACTCATGTAGCTTACCTTTGTCTGGAAGCAGCAGTAAAGTTGTGTTAAATACGGATGTTTCCGTGCTAATGCCAGAATTCTCTTTTCTGTCATTGTACAGTCTACATCATCATCTTGAAGTATGACATCTTTCTTCAAGACTTTCACTGCATATACTTCATCTTTTCCTTTTAGCTCAGCTAACATTACCTAAACCAAAGAAAAATTCTCTTTACATGTGAACAACAGATGCCACAAATGCAGGGTTTCATATCAGTTTGACTGCACTGAAAATAGACAGTTACATACTTGCCTACATGAAGCTGCAGTTTATAAAATAAAAAGTAAAGTACCGTATTTTTAGAAGCATATACCTCCCGTATTCTTTAAATTTAAAACAGAAGGAATTTGTTCTATTTGTTAGTTAAGTATCTTAACGACTACCTATTAGTGAGGTCTCAAAAATTAAACAAGGAAGGAAGTTGATGTAAAACAAATTTATTTCCCACTTTTATCTTCCACTTCTGGTAGTGAGATTTGAGTGTGATGGACTCTGTATACAATCCAAAGTTACCATTCCAGCTGCTTTCAAGTTGTTGATTTTAACTACTACTATTGTTTACGGTTCAGGCCCTATATTCTGTTTAAGGTCAGTTATGGCTTGGAGCCAGCATAATCTTCAGAGAAAGGATTAGAAAACAGGGACACAAAAGAACTGCTTCTGCCCTGTTCCCCTACATGTGAAGTTCCCGTAATATCAAGGAAGGAAGAATGTACTTCAGAAACAGATTCATATTTCAGTCCACCTCTGATTCCATGGTACACAATAGTGTGGAAAGAAAACCTATAAGCCCTGTAAACAGAACAATGCCCCTTCCACCCTCATCAATCCCCTACTATGGGAAGGTATCTGGTGAGTTACATCTCTGCTGCTTACACCGTATTTTGGGCAGCTGTCTAAGCCCCATCATATCTGAGTGGAAATGCTTCTGTTCTGCCTCTTCCAGCACTGAACACACCCACTGAGGAGAATAAGTACACACAATGTTCTGTGAAATAAGTAAACTTGAACTGGCAATTATCAAGAAAGTGAATTAACCCCACAGCATTATTCCTGACCTGATTTTTCTTGCTTGACCACAAGCAATTTTGTTGAACAGTATGTATGTAACTGTATGTGTGTTTTCATCAGCCATATCCTGACATAATGAAACACTGACATTTTGTTTCAGAAGGCTTGCCCCTAGTTAACAGAGTGAGCTAAAGCGCAGACGAGGCCAGCTCATCAGGAGACTTTTGATCTGTTGGGTAAAAGAAAATCCCTAGGCTGGAAGCACATTCTGAATGTCAATATGAACACTTCCAAACTGGTACATCTAAACCACCCCTGAACATTAGCTTAAAAAAAAAAAAAAAAGAAAGAAAGAAAGGGGGAAAAAAAGCAACCCACCTTGCCAAAGCTGCCTTTTCCTAATACTTTGATGAAGTTGAACTCTTCAAGACCTATTCGCTTGCTCTGGGCCTGTTTGACCTCCCCATTTTCACCATTCTCCCCAGGTTTGTTAAGCTGGTTGTCTGTTGACGTTGTAGCTGTAGCTCTGTGTTCCTCTCCCCGATTGTCAAAAGATAATGCTTTCCTAATGTTGTTTTCCAGCTCTTTGATTTCTGTGGAAATGTAAGGAAAAGTTAGTTTTAATCAACCATCAGAAAATCAGGCTGTGTTAGTCTGTATCAGAGTGGGAAGGGACATTCATCATCTCTGAATGCTGTGTTTAAGAGCATTCTGTGGCTAAGAATACATATTTAGCAAACTGCTTCTCCACCTTACAGTAATCAGCCAAACTCCTGCTCTGACAGGAAGGGTGGCCTTTTAAAATGAACTTAAGAGAATGACATATCCAAAACTTGAAAGATAAGTCAGAATAGTAGCCAAATAGTTGTTCTAGTGACTTTGGGTGTTCCTGTACCACAGAGAAGTACTTTGTTTTGAATATCCCTATCTTCCTGTAGCACTTACTCATCTTCCTGCTTAAGTATTTTAGAGCTGTGTCTTCAAAAGTTCAAAGGATACTTGGGCGTCCCAGTCCTTGAAGTCAACATGAATGCAGCATCTTATTCGGCTCCAGCTGTTATCAGACGCCTGCCAATAAAGTGTTTGACCACTTCCTAGTGCTGCTTCAAGCAGCAATTGTGCAGATCTGCTAAATGGTTCTGAACGTTTCTCGGTATTAAATACAGGGAGTCCTGGTGACTAACAGTCCTCGGGGTCTGCCCCGAGCTCCTGCATGGTATTTCTGTTTGATGGCCTTGGAAGCAACAACTTTACTGGACAGCTATAAAGGTCAAATTAAAGAGAGAATTTAGACAAATTCTTTGTTCTTGTTTTAAACAAAACATCAGATATTTTTAAAAATCATGGTTTTATGAAAACAATGGTTTGTGAAAACAAAAAGGCTGACAAATTTAATTCAGTTCTGGATTCAGAGGTCACAGATTTCTGATTTTTAAAAAGTTAGATCTGACTCAAAAAATGCTGCTGACGTACACAATCTGTCAATCAGCTGCTCAGCTCAATCAAATCAGGTCATTTGAGTGAAGATTAAAATGTCTGTGTCCAAATCCATGCATAAAATAAATTGCTGAAAGAAAACATGGTTATAAAGAAGCCTCTAGAGACCACATGGACATGCTAGCATAGCCTGTCTGGATGGAAATTTTTATTATTACAAATGTTCAACATGGAATTACAAGGAGTCAATTTTATCTCAAAAACTTATTGACAGATGGGTTTTCAGGTAAATAAAGGCTCTCTCTCAAGTTCTGTGTTACTATTTAAAATTTTCCAGTCTTACAACAGAATATATAAACTACTTCCATAAATATATTTTGTGGACAAGGACCCATGTAGTAAACTTAATAATATCTTAAGATAACTGTTTTATAATTTTCCCTTTAAAAGCCACCTTATTTCACAGATTTAAATTTAAATGAGAAGCAGGCCTTTTTGAAAAAGACTTTACAGTTCATCATTTCAAATGCTTCAAATTCTGGTGGCAACTACTTTGTTGATTTGCATCTACAGAGGCTCATGATCACAGATTTTTTTTTTACTCCAGAAAAACGTGTGACAAAATATGTTAGATAGGAAATGAAAAGATTTTTTTGACCTTGATCACATGGAGATGTTGGTGCTGATTTCGACCTATCTTCTTCTGATGACGCACACCCCGGAACTGGTGGTTGAGTCTCTGCACCTGCAATTAGCTAAGAACAATTCCAAAAGGGGTACTCAGCTGTGATCTTCCTGTGCCATGAGGAAATTTAATTCAACAACTTTAATTCAAAAGTAGAAGCGTGAAGGAAAGTGAAGATCTTCTACCCCTATGGATTCTCACTCAGCCATACAGGAGATGGCATCATACGAAATGGAAGCCATAATACAAACAGAAAAAAACAGGCAACTGAAAGAAAAACAGGTTCTTAAGATGAAATAAATGTAGTACACATACCCAGTGAGTGGGAAAGTTTTGAGGAGCCACCATGAGTCTGTATGCAAATTTATCCAGTAAATACATTTAACGTGTATCAGCAAGCACTGCAAACTGCCTCACGCAGTAACAACATGACAACACCTTTTCCCTGGAGTGTCCGATCAATTAATTCATTCTAGAGTTTCCTACATTTCTGTAACATTTTAACACAGTGTACAGGGGATCCTCGTGTGAAATAAGCAGGAAAATTAACAGAAGCAACTGTCAATGTTTAAAGAAATTATGGCACAAATTGCCTGTTTCTGTAGAGACTGATGCATCTGTTGTGACAATCATGCAACTAGAGATACAAAGTGTGGGCCCATTCTCATCCAGGATACTCATCATCACCCAGGTATTAGTCCATCAGTTTTGGATGTACTTTGGGTGACCTATGCTTTTTATTTCTAGAACAGCCTGGTTATTCCTACAGAAGGCATGACAACTCCACAACTGTCATCTGGCAAACATCTCTTCATGAGAATCAGCATATTGCTTGCTTATTAACATTTACAATACTGTGGAATAGTGCGGTCTTCCAATCAATCAATCACTTATTCTATGCCAATTCTGAGCCCTAACAGGTATTCATGTTTCTAACTGTTGCCAGACATCGTCTCTCTGTCAAATTTCCTCCTTCAAAATTGAAAAGGGGAAATTCTTCCAGAAATTATAGACTTGAGATCTGCAATATTGTATCAGGTCAAAATAAATTTCATATCACAGTTCTGAAAAGATGATTTACACTTACAAAACAAAACTCTAAATCTTAGATATGTGCTGATGTATAAAAAAAAAAATTACTGTGCAAGTCATTTGAGTAGGATTGAACCCCAACAAATAAAGTTACAATAGAGTCGTACTTATCTGATTTTTTTAATGTGACAATACAGAGTAAAATTACCTTTTTCCTCCTCTGCCCACTATTAGTGATCTTATCTGGAGTGACTCCAAGATCTGCAAGAACTTTAGCTATGCCTCTAGCATCCACTCCACAGTTTGGTGCCACATTTGTTTCACAGCGTCGATGTACATTCATCTTGCAAACTGCAATGAAATACAAAGTAATGCAGTAAACTAAATACTATCTTGGCATGCATTTGCCTTACCTAAATCAGATCTTATTGGACCTATCAATAACTTTTTCAAATAAATACAATCTCAGTAGGAAAATACTTAGCTGGATTTGAAGGTACACTTCAATGCTAATATAAAGTTATTAACCTGATTATCATTCTTCTGATATGATAATGTAGAACAGTATTTTCATACAGTGCCCAGAAGAGAGACAGGAACAAATGAAACTATCAAATGATCCTGTAATTCTTAAATTAATTTGAATTAGAAGACAAGTCCTCCAGAGCTTGGATTTTAACTGTCCACTATGGAAAGCACAACATTCAATGCTTATGTAGTGTTGCCTCTTACACTGTTTTACTGAAGTAGATTAACTTCTAATGCAGGCAGCCATAAAACTGACAGCACTTTAAGTTAATAAAAATTAAGGGCTAAACACCTACTTTATTTACATGGAAATCCTGTTACTAAGCTCTTTCCCTTAAATCTCCTGAAACTATTATACTGTTAGGAGGGGGAAAAAAAAAGGCTACTTTGCTTCCAGATTATGGACAGAGGCAAGAATACAGCTCCATTAAACCCCGTGGAGTGTGGATTTATCAAGAGCAGATGACATATTTTATTTGAGACTTCAGTGCCCTCTTGTGGAGCAAGACACAAAGAGAGCACAGCTGCAAGTGTGCTTAAATCCTAGATTAATATTCAATTGTTCAAGTTCCTCACTTCTTTATTTTTAGAGCAAAGGATATTATAAAAATATGTATTTATAAAGTTACATTTAATTATATTTTTCATCAACAAAGCTTTTCTTGTACTGCCCCTGGAGAAAAAAAACCATATTTGCCTCTGAGACTATACCCAGGCACAGTATCTGGCCATAACCATGCACTTCAGAAAGCTGGTGATTTTCCTTTTTAAGTATGTTTCAGCTCACAAGAAGAGCAAAAAGAAATTGCTAAACATAGTATTCTCAATGAATGTATATTCGGTGACAAAACCTCAGCAGCAAGTAAAATGCTTCAGCTAGGATCCATAAAAGGTGGACACTGAGGAGCCAAACTGCTTGAAATAGCAGGAAAATTTTGTACAGTCCAACTTCATGAATATATTTTTTAAGAAGATGCACAGGCATAACCAGTGAAAAAAAAAAAAAACCTGAAGAAGAAGAAATCTCTATTATACACTTCTCATGGTGTTAATAACCACCCTGGGCAAGGAAGTACATCTCCGAAGAAGGGAGTCACTCAGCACTTGTTAAAGAGAAAAAGCCAAGCACAGAGAAAATGACATTTTCAGTTCAGGTGAGTTCTAGATTTCATGCAGAAAACAGTGCATTTTTATAGGGAATAATTTTATGAACATGGAGAAAGTAACACAGAGTCTCTGCACAATTGTTTCTAGGCATCTGCTACACACTATGAGAATAACAGTTAAGACCAAATGAACAGTATGGTACTTGAGGTAGAATATGAAAGAGAACTCATGCATGCCCAGATTAGTTAGAGAGATACTATATCTCTGGTTGAAAAAAAAAAATCAAAGAGGAAAAAAGCCCAGATTTAATTGAAGTCTTCACTGAAGGCATCTCCACCATAATTAAGACAGCATTTGAGCAAAATCTCCAATTACTGCAAAGTATTAGTACTTAGAGCCTAACATTTCCTCACTGTTCACTAGCTAGAATCACAAGGGAAGGCTTGAACTTCAGAAGTCCCACTGTGTATAACTTTGCCATGAAAGAAATTTCTTCTTTCCCTTGCTGCTCAGCAACTTGTGACACGAAACATCAGGTCTGACCTTCACCTATCGTAACGTGTCATTCCAAATACTGCAAAGGATATATTTTTATAGATAATGTATTTATAGCTATATGTGCGACCCCATGTTTCTGCTGCTGAGAGGTATACACAACACGATTTTTATATTTATGAAGATGGACCTATCCATTCCTAAGGCATAACAAAATGAAAATGCTTATCATTCCACTATGCACTACTTCCTAAAAAACTGATAACCGTTTCCTTCATAACATCATTTCCTTCCACCCACAAATTGAAGTATTTCATTAACTATTTCTAAAATATTACTTTACTTTGCAATTGTTCGTACTCTTTTCTCACCCATTATATAGATCTTCTTGAAACAATGAGATATGAGACCAAACAATTGTGACAAGTAAAACGACACAAATGCAACTTCCAGCCATATTTTCACATACAGTTCCCGTACGGGGTACCCAGTCGTTAAGTAGCAGAACATAACGAATCATTTACTTTCTGGAATAGAGGGGCTAAGCATCACCAAGGATGATTTAGCTGGGTATCAGAATACCTCATATTCTGGACATGTGCACATAAGACTGGTTCTACCTACTCTAAACAACACAAAACAGCAATTTTTGAAAATGGCATTAAAGGGTAAAGTAGACGGAATATTGATGTTTAAAAAGTTTAACAAACCTGAATACACAAAAAGCATACAAACTGAAGGCTTGTAAATTGTCATGCTCATCATTTTCTGTTAACTTCTAATGTCCTGCATGGCAATAAACCTACACAGGAGTGAGTGCAAAATGTGTTTCTTAACGTCTGACCTCTGCATCTGTTACTGACTGGTGTTGTCAACAGTGTAAGGACCATGTTATAACCATGATGGAAATCCTTACATTGCTCCTCTACTTGTTTTCTATTTATTTCTGTAAATGCTGACATAGTGACTCGAAGTCTTTCCAAGTCTACAAGTCACTCACAAAGAGAAAGAAAAGCTCTAAAGTGGTGCCTTACCTTTGCATTGTAAACCTTGTCTCAAAAGACCCCAGAGCAATGAACCACAGTGGTCACAGAAGGTGGGCACTTTGTAATTGTGAATGCTGAACTTGTGAGGCATGTTGACACTGAAACGCTGCGATCCCACTTGCTGAAAAACGACAGCACAGTATATTTCATTTTAATTAATTTCTTTGCAATTGGTGTATGCTGAGGCCCTTTTGCATTTTGAAACCACACAGAATTCAAATGAGATGAAGTAGATCTGTGCTCAGATGATGACCATTACATTAGACATACTCCAACCCCAGAATTATTCTCACTACTTTATCTGGGGAAAAGAAGGGGAAGGGCTGCTGTTGTCCAAGAGATAAAGACTAAAGTCTACTTCCTAGTGCTTTTGGGAACAACAAATACATAGCTATCAGGAAAGATCTCAGTGTGGAAGGCAAGGAAGTCACTCCCAATTGTTCCAGGATCACGAGGCCAAACTAATACAGGAGTAGAAAAAGAAATATATCATAAACCCTTTACCTTGTCATGTCCCACTCTTCTTTGGATTATGGTAATGACAATGATAACCTGTTGTGTTCAGGGATTACAAGGTATGATTACCTACTAATTAAAGGATGCCATTGATAAGTTTTCATAGTAGCCATTGCACTGCAGGAGATTTACTTTTATGTTTTTCCTTCCCTTTTCCATTACCGCTGGCTTTTCTCCAGTGATCTAGTACCCCTTCTAAACAATGAGATTATCAGCAAAGTATGCAAGTCTCCACCAGGCTGGAGCCTGGGAATATAAACCTGCACAAGATTTTGTATATTCCTGTGAGTACTACACAAAACCAGCACTAGCCCAACAAAGTCTTTTATCACAATTGTATGCACGTGATCACATTTTGGATGTAAAATACTGGTTGTGGACCAGATATTCCAGAATGGTTCCATAAGGAAAATGCTAGTAAATTGCACAGAAGGAATGAGATCATGAGTTAGTGCCTCAGTCAAACTCATGTTGACATTGAAAGAATAGATTACAACTGCCCTGTTACATTTAACTCCGATTTGTAACTTAAAGGTAGGGTTTTTTTAATCATACAAATGTAGGCTTTTAACAAACAAAGTTAAGAAATGTAGTTTTTCTGTGTAGCCAAGGAACTGTGATCACCCAAAGATGACCTCACCTAAGCCTATGGTAAAAGACAGTAGGTCCTTGCTGTTGCACAAAACAACAGGACAGTGAGCATACATTTGCTTTTCTGTTGAAGCACAAACCAAAAAATTTCTGTGTAAGAAAAAGCATTTGCTGTTTATACTTGAGGGCTAAAACTATTTACATAATGAAATTTTGATAGTTTGGATGTAGTCCTTGTTGAGGTGAGACTTTGCTAGCAAATTCTGGTCAGTCTTTTATGTTGGTGCCAGATACCCACCCAAGCACTCCAGTTCTCCTATCAGCTGCTGATGGCTGAGCCACAAAAAATGCAGCCAGGGAAATGCAGTCTGCTCCTTCTGAATTAAACTGACAAGACTTGTATTAACTCGGAAATGGAGAGAGAATGTTAAAAATGAAAAGGAGTGGAAAGAGCTCTCTGAAACTTCGAGGTCAGATGTTATAGAAAGTAAACCAATTAGAAATAAATTTCTGTATGATAATTTCCATGTAAATGAAATTGTGATAGAAAAATCTAGCATTCCAAAGTAAATGCTACACCACAAAATGACCAGAAGGGCAAAAAAAAGTCTGCAGCATCTATTGATTAAACAGAGTAGATGACAGTATTTTGAACAGCTCAAAGACAGAATTTTATATATAGAAAAATTAATTTCTAAACATTTACCTCATCATGAGTTTCCTGTTTTTTTAAGCCAGCACACTTCGTTATTATAAGTTCATGGCATCTCTTGTGAACTACACAAGTGCAAACTAGGAAGACAAAAACAGATAAAAGAATGAGTTTTCATGAAGATTCATTTTAAAGCAGAAGTCTCATCTCAGAAGACTAGAACTACTGGGACTTGAAAGTGTGCAAGTGACTGGTGGTGATTTGGTGAGTCCTATGAAATAAGTTAGTTCACAAAGGCAGAAGATAATGGACTTTCAAAAGACCAAAGAATTTTAAGATAACTAAAGCATATTGCCAAATATCTAATTGTAAAACTACAAATTACCTTCTGAAATGTTAACTATATTTTTTCTTGATTTTTACATATCTGATTTATTTATCTGATGAAGTCCATGATCTCCACATTACATGAGACACAATAGCATAAACAATTCCTGTTTAAAGAGCTTCCAAAGGAAAACAGATAAAAAGATAACTCATTGTAAAAGTTAAAAGAATAGGAAAAAAAAAAAGAAATCAAACATTCTTTCTGTAACACATTATCATAAGTTGATAGCAGTAAGAGGTTTCAGGAGGCAAAAATGTTTTGCCAATATACATCCTGATTTCTTAATCTATGAATAACATTTGCAGATATGACAAATAAGATAAACATTTACTAGGTCTAACGTACTGTAAAATTCAAGGACATTAAACAAAGTAAAAACCCTCATAGTGAAGTAATGAATTTCACTTTCTCCAGTTTTGGTCATTGTTGTAAGAAAAAAAAATTAGTTCAGAAGTCAAGGTACCTTTCCAGGTACCTCTGTGTTAATAGAGTAATTCTTATTATAGCATGTAAAGCTCTATTCAAAAAAATGGCATTTGCTTATTTACAATGAGATTTCATCAAGCCTTTTGTAACTGAAAAATCATCACTAACTTGGTGGTTTCTACTTGTAAGATAAGAATTAAGTACTAACACATCATCCCAAAAGGTGGTTGCATAAAGAAGTAGGAGTACAAGAAATTGAGTTGAAAAATGGGAGATGAAAATGAAGCACTTGTGCAGTCTTCGCTATAACCTTCTCTAATGATGACCTCTATAATTATCTCATCTATTTAAATTACAGTCTTGGCAATTACCTGGAATTTTTAAACACAGAATCTTAAGCAGAATAAAGAGCTCCCAATTTTAAAATGCAAGACCTGAAAAATAAAGAAGCCAACATCTGCAGATATGGTTCCCTAGATGGATATACATGAAGAGATATCTGGGATCTAATGCTCAGGGCTGTTAGCTGAGCTCCTACTTCATATATGATGCTTAAGACCAACAGTTTTGAAAAAAATTCCTGTGACTCGGTGCAAAGACTGTATATTTGTTGTGACAAAGTTTTTCTGATCATCATGTGCTAAATTCTTAGCATTGTATATATACAATGCCTGACAAAAATATCTTATTACTTATATAAACAATAAATATATTTAGGCTATCCTTATGTAGAATTTCTCTTACCTTGACACTGGTATCCCTGTTTTCCTATTACACCCCTGAAAAATAATGAAGTGTTTTAGGAAACAGAGAGGAAATATTTTAAAAAATGAAAACGTTTTTGCTTCTTTTTACTGGACATGCACATATTTAAAGAAAAGCTTTTCATAACCAATCATTTGATAATTGCATGCCTGGACTGAGATCAGTTCAAAGTTACGTTCTGGGAGGTAACAGGAAGGACGAGAGACCACAAAGGCAGTCAGAATTACAGACACATTTACTATAGTGAAACAGACAAAGCCAAAGGGTGCATGGAAAGGGGACAAAGTGGTAAATCATCATCAAGCAGTCTTCTAAATAGACAGATTGCCTGAGTCAATATTGCTTGAAATCACCTTAGACAACATACAGTCTAACCCCCAGGCACTTTTTAGAGGAGTGCATTTGAGTTCATGCACATTTCAGATGGTTTTACATTAAGAAAGACTGATTCATTACATACTCCTAAGAAACGTTTACTGTTGATCCCATCAGATCTTATGTCTAAATCAGTATCTCTAGGTCACCTTGGAAAACATCAACAGTTGCTGAAAAACAACTGAAAACTGAATTCTCCCTATCTGAAAATTGAAAATACTCAAAATAATGTAAATAATTTCTAAAAGGGAATTCTTGATGTACATCATAATAATAAAGACCCTGTACACTGAGCACCAAAATCTCTGTGCCATTAGAATATATACCCATATATATTGAGTAATAATATACCCATATTCCATTAACTTCAATAGGATGTTTAGGAGCTTTGCATTTCTTAGAAGAAAGATGGTGATTCATGTAAAAAAGAATTCTGTCATTGTGACAAAACGTAAAGGCCTAATACTAAGTCTAAATCTACACTTAGGCACTTGCATAACACTAGACTGGTTGTCTACCTGGAATTTAGTGTCCAATAGATGGGGAAATATGGAACTTTGTGCCTCAAAGGAGAAGAACCATAAATACAACTAATTCTAATATTTGTGAGGGGAGTTTAACAGCTTTCTATTATCATCTGCAACACTGTTGACAGGCTAATGTCAAAATAAAGAGGAAAACAGCTTCTGCTCTACACCATTTTCACTTCAGCCAAACAGGAAGGAAGGTATGCTAACTCCCCAATCCAAAGCTGCAAGGAAATCAAAGCCAAAGCGACTCCATACCATATAAAGTCTCTGCAGTGTGAGCAGTATGTTGGTTGTCTAAGGTAGGTGGCCATGAACTTGTGTCCATTAACCTGGTGCACCCTGCGCCGCACGGCTCCCTGGCGCTTCCTGGGGCGCATCCGCTCCCGGAACACACGCTCCTCATTGTCCTTGGGTGCTGAAACACAGGGAAAAACAAGGAGATGAGCACAGGCTGTCACAGACACAAGTCTGGGAAAACTCAAATGCTAAGCATAGGTAGATATTCTTCAAAAATAAAAATAATCCTCTGTACTCAGCAGTGCAAAATAACTTCCTTAAGTTTTGGGATAATTGTTATTCATTTTTAGCATCAGTTACCAGAGGGTTAAAGGTTTTCATTGCCTAGTACAGGAACTTCTAGTTCTTCTAAAGCTTCATTTATAAATTCACAGTAAATTGGGATCAAGTCCTCTACACTCTATCACTATCAAGCACACTGACAACCAGTAACAGTAATTATACAGTTAGATTCTCCTAACAGCTCAGACTTTCACCTCACTTGATCTTCAGCAGAAGAAAAAGATCTTAACATCCCCATGTCCCTGTACACTCAGAAAGTGCTGATACAAGTGCAAGAAAGCTGAGTAAAAATATGTATTATCAAGCAGAACAAAAAAATCCATCCAGAATTGACTACTTTGTAGAATTCCTGATTAAGATCTGAGTTTCAGGCTCTGATAACCCACTTTGATACAAATACATGCTCAGCAAAATGTGCGAGGGAAGGAAGTTTTTCTTCTTAACAAATTCCTATTCCAATTGTACATGAGATGTAATGGTAGAGGAAATATAAAATGAAGGTGATACAACTCAAAGTGAAAACATTTGGAAAAAAAATCTTCAGAGTGTCTTTTTCTTAAGGATTTTTCTTTTTTTTTTTTAAAAGTATCACTAACACCATCATAATATTCTGTAAGCATTAAGCAAAAGCCGAGGATGAATTAGCAATAAAGAACAGTTCACAATTGCTAATGAAAGACAGATTTTACAAACATTCTCTGAGCCACTCATGTCTTGGCAAACTACAATATAAGACTTCAAGGGGACCATAGTCAGTCATCCATTGCCAACTGAATCTATGCACTCAATACCTCGGTGCATATAACACTTTGACCTGTAGTTAGCACTTGTCATTCTTTGAATTTCAGCTACTGTGAATCATTACACTGGCCTAGAAACACCAACTTTGGTCTGCTGAAAGCTTTTCTGTACATGATTGAGTTGTCCAAGCAACAGTACAGCACCTAATAATAACATATAGAAAATTCAAAGTCTGAGAACAACTCACTCTATAAAAATTTCAAATTCTTTTACAAACATTGGAATAAATCCTGGTTTTGAGGGTTGTAAATATAAAAGGTATTGATAAAAGAATATCTAGAAAATTGTCTCAAATTAAACCAATGGACGGACAGCTTGGGAAAAAAACAAAGCACAGATGTACAAACGGAGATCAATGTCTTTGCAGAGCAAAGGTTAAACTTCTTGACACCAGTAAATTTATTTATGCACAGACGAGCCTAAGCTCCATACACATTGATGTTTTACAAACACTTCATACTCAGAGTCGGTTTTCACCCTAAGATGGCACATTTGTGGGACGGCCAGAGTGGCAGTCCTTTTCTTTGAGGGAACTACAGTAAATAAACACTGCCTCTTACACAAAGCTACCCCTTTTACTTATGCTAAAGAACAACCAAAAAGCAATGGTTGTAGGTTGCCCCTCAACAAAGAGATAAGCAATACCAGACAGTTATCAATTATGTTTATGCTTATGTTGTCAATTTTATTTATTTTTAGGTATTAAGCAAAACTCTAATGTCTAACAAATACCACAGCTTCTTGAGAGAAAGACTGTCTTCCACAAAGAATATGTAACAAGTAGTTGAAAATCCAATAAAGGATTCATTTTTCTAGCTTCTTGAATGATTTACTGACTTTACAAAGCTCCTGGAAATCTTTTAAAAGCTGTTATAGGAAATAATTCTATATTAACATGGATCTGCTCTTTTAGTCATCATCCAAATTGTAGACTTTGCTACAGTATGAGCAACCTGGATGTGAGAAAGTTAAAATCCAACTCTTCTGGAACTGACTCTTCTGGAAAGGTCTCCCAAAATGTTATGTGTTTACATGAAACGAACAAGATGTTCTGACAGTGCACAATACACCATTTGATATGATATTCAGTCCACATTCAGTACTGTTTTTCTCATTTTTTCATCTTAAGTGCAATTCTTGACATATAAAGCACCTGTAATTTTACAGCGCATGTAAAATCCTCTTGATTTGGCTACATAAACACAATATCATGACACTGGGGTTTTTTGTTTGCTTTGTTTCTACCAACAAAGTCTTAAAACTTCTTCCACTGCATTAGTTTCAATTCTATATTTAATTCTCTAATGAAATTCCATTTTTCCCGTCTAATGCTTACAGTTTAAATAAAACAATGAAACAGCATCCTTTTCAGAAATGCACTGACTTGAAAACAGATACAAGCAACACATCTGAAAGTACCAGAATAAATGGCAGCCCTTGATTATCAAAAATCACTTCCATACAAACAGCATCACTGTGTGTGAGAAGGACCCTCTAACAGCTCAAGAAAATGCAGTTTTCCAGGTGTCTCTTGGATACTGCTGGAGGTCCACTAGGCAGTTGCCCTCAAACAGTCTCTGCTGTCAGTCTCCTATCCCCCTTTTGTCACTAAAGACCAGCACATGGCCAAATCCATGCACCATGCCCTGCTTTAGTCAAAGTGCACAGATGAACTGTGTGTTCACAAACATTGACTCTGCCTCCAGCTCACCTCTTTTACACCCTGTGTAGAATCCTCACCTCATCACTTGGCAGCAGTACTCATTTAGAGGGCTTGGAGCAGCGTAGAATCGTTGAACCATGGAACCATCAAGACTGGAAAAGACCTCTAAGATCTCTTGGTCCAACCATTAACCCAGCACTGCCAATGCCACCACTAAACCACATCCCTAACTGCCACATCTACATGTCTCTTAAACATCTCCAAGGATGGTGATTTCCTCAGGCAGCCTGTTCTAATGCATGACTACACGATTTGTTAAGAAATTTTTCTAATCTAGACCTCCCTGCTACAACTTGATAGCATTTCCTGGCCTATCAATTGTTATTTGGGAGAAGAGACCAACTCCCACATCACTCCACTCTCCTAGAGAGCAAAAAGGTCTCCTCTCAGGCCTTTTTCTCCAGGCTAAACAAGCATCTGACATTACAGTGCATGGCTGACCACTGGATGACTGGACATGTGCATTTCATCACAGAAGATGAAGTCACAAGAGAAATCAGCTCACCCACAAGCTCAACATTAACTTCAAGTTAACATTAAGTTCAGTCACTTATTCACTGAGACCCTATATAAACATATAAGCAATGCTTTCCCACAGACCCCAAGCAAAACACTGCCACATCTTGCATAAGACTGGATTCTGGGGAAAATTTTTTTACTGAAAAGGTGGTCAGCCATTGGAACAGGCAGCCCATGATGTGGTGGGGTCACCATTCCTGGAAGTGTTCAAAAATCATGTGCATATGGTATTAAAGT
The DNA here is from genome assembly GCA_008694505.1 of Cyanoderma ruficeps. Taxonomy (NCBI): domain Eukaryota; kingdom Metazoa; phylum Chordata; class Aves; order Passeriformes; family Timaliidae; genus Cyanoderma; species Cyanoderma ruficeps. Next base: position 18,058,065 of record VZDJ01007749.1, read on the forward strand.
CCATGGTGTAGTGCTGAACATGGAGGTGCTGTGTTAACAGGCAGACTTGATGACCTCAAAGGTCTTTTCCAACCTTAACAATCCTGTGATTCACACTGCTGTTTTGGGCCACAGGCATAAAATCACGCAGGATTTTTTTATTTTTATTTTTTTATGTCCCAGGTGACTCAAAAGCAGATGATCACATCTGTTCTAGTGCATAGCCAGGGTTGTGAACCACTTATTTCTAGCAGAACTCACAATAGTCTATATTTAAAGCAAAACCCATTTCTCTCATATTGAACAGGCACACTATAGATGTCAATTTATCTGTCTGAAGACACCTACTTTGGAAGGGAGCTACACTGCTCTCCCCAAATATCTCTCATTGTTTACAGGCAGGAAAGCAAAGATGAGTAAATGCTATCAGAAAGCAGGGAGTATTTGGGAAAACCCACAACATCTGCATGATATAGACAACTAGAGTTTTCAATGCATTCTTTTGAAAATACTAGCATCCCAAACAAAATTGGCCTTTTAGTAAATTTTTTAAAGTCTTATAGAGGTATATTTTAGATTCTAGAAAATATCATTATCATACTGCATACTGTGCATGGCATTTCTATTCTTAGCAGAGGAGTTAAAATTAAGTGAATTTTTCATAGTCAGAATATTAGCAAGTTTCAATATAAACAATTTTTTCTCATGGTATTTCTACTAAATAGTCACAGAGGGTTATCGTTTCCTCACTAAAGGCTGTTTCTTTATGTAATGTACATTCTGTTCCCTGTTTTGATTTCAAGTCCTTCTGTCTTCTGTACTATTCAGTTTATCCTTTTTAAATGCATTTCTCCCATTTTATTTTCAAAAGACGGAGTAAGAAATAATGATAATTTCCAACTATCCACAGAGAATGCTGTTGATGGAGCACACTGAGTTTAGGCTTCATATGATGGTACTTGAGAACTGGCAAATTTACAACTAATTTTATTTCAAAACCATACCCAGTAATGCCACTATTTTTCACTGTAGCCAAGAGTAACTCTTGAGTTATTTGAAAAACAGTAGCACATAATTGCTTTTATATACTCTCATGTACATACATACATAATGCCTACAATTTTAAAGACCCAAAAGACTTGCAGGTTAACTCCAAGCTCTAAGGGAAGTGTTATAAAAGTCAGAAGTATCTGGCATGAAAAAATGCATGAAACTCAAATACCTGGAAAATGGAGGCTTAAACTAATTGTCTGGAATACATTTTACACCGTTCATTGTGTAGTATCCATTAAGCATAAGTCACAACTTAAAAGTCATTACTTAAAATTTAAATAAAGGAAAGTGATGCACAATGCTCAGCAACCTTCAAAGGAAACAAGACTGGGGGAGTAAGACGTGTACACCAAATAACAAAGGCTCCATCGTGTCAGGTCTTGCTTCATTACTAAAACAGTTTCAGCATAAATGAGAAGGGCAACAAGATTATCCTGAATAGCCATTTCCATGTCTTATCTTCAATGTTGTGAGTACTTATGGAATTCTGACAACCAACAAAAAAAAAAGCAAAAAATAAGGCAGAGGAAGAGCAAGAGAGCTTAGACACAAATAGAGGGGCTATCCAGCATTTTTTTATTGCTGATGATGCTGACTTCTAAATTGGAACAATGCTGATCCTTTCCCTGAATCTGGAGATGATTGTTACCAAACTGTCAGCGCTTGGAGAAGAAAAAAAAAAAACAAAACAAGGAAGCTTTAGTTAAATGGCTTCTGTGCCATCAAAGCAAAAGTGTGGGCCATGTACAACAGTAACGTGGCAACTGCTGGAGCTGCCACATAACCCCTTGCAAGGGAAACCTGACCCGACATGGCACTTCTGGCACAAGGGGCTTTTCACCCGGGGCATCTCCTGGGTGTCACATTGCTGTCATCCCTATCTTACAAGCGCCATCCAGAAAGCTAGCTGGTTTAACATCAACCTTTAATAATTACAACTGACCCTAAGTGAACAACAAATGCAAAGGAACAATGGTTGTACTGATGTTTCATAGATGGAGATGAAAATTAACAGCTTCTGTATCATATTTAAGCCTGATCACTTTAGCCAATATGTACGTACTGAAATAGAGCTTTGGTTGTAGCACTATATAATGTCTAAACAGAGGAAGGGTATTGATCAAAGCAGGAGAGGTAATTTGTCTAAAAATATGTTGGAAAGTGAGAAGGGGCAGAAACAATGTCCAGGACTTCTCAGGATTCAGAATGGAGTGTAACTGGATCATTATGCATCAAAATAGGATTATTTCCAAACTCTATTCTGGGCTGTACAGTAGAAGCACATATACTGTCATCAAGATCTCTCCAGGCAGAAATCATTACAGGATTTTGCCTTTAAGACTTTAATCCTTTTTAAAGAGAAAAAAAACCCGAAACAACAAAACCCCACCATGAATAAAAAGCTAAACACCATATATTTGCATCTCTGTAGCCTTTCTTTTGAAAAAGTCTTGTTAAGTAGTAATACATGCAACAAACTAATTCTGTAACTTTCAGAGAAAAAGTAGTAAGGTAAATGTTATAACATGATTTCATAAAGCTGTTACTGATTAGCACAGAAATGATGCAGATAGTTTGCCACAGTCATAGAAAGAGCACAATTTTTTCCGTGTCTTTTTCTAGAAGTATTATGTTTCCAGATTATTTCTTAAACAAGGAACAAGCATACAGGTTTTGCTTACTGAATCTCAAGTCTGCTTTATTTAGGAGACCAGACAGGAAATTTCTTGTTTAATGGGAGAATCAGTTCCTTCAATAACACTGTATTGCTAACAAAAACAAAGATGCTGAGTGCTACCAAAGAAATGAAAAAACCGCTCACAGAATGGGTGAGTTTTAGAAGAGATATGTGTCTAGACATGTCTGCTAACACCAGCCATTTACTAAATGCACTGAAGAATAAATTCCATTTTAAAGTATATCAAGCCCAAATATGCTGGTGGCTTTGTAGCATGGGCTGAGGCTCAAATGTGAGCCTTCAAACACATGCTCGCCTTTAAATGCTTAAATTCTTGTCTAAAAGAGAGATTCTGCCTATATGTATTTTAAATTTTGCCTTGATATGCACATACCTAGAGTTGACTTGGGTTGTGATAGGCACATATTTTTGTTTGAGGGCTTCTGTTCCTTTTCTTTTTTTTTTTAAAAAAAGAGCCAAAACCGAAACACCAATAGCATTATAAAGCTATCCAATGATTATTTACACATGATTCAAAGTTTTTCTACATACTAAATTATTATCAGGAGCACATTCATAAGCTCACTCAAAGCTGAAGGGACAACAGTAACTCCCCACATCTTTTCAAATAGAAACATTTCCACATTCAATACACTTTATAAAGGAGTATTTAATGTCTGAAGTACTAAAGAGTCTCATAGATACTGACGGTCCAATTGCAATTTTAACATACAGAGAAGTCCAATTTAGTTTTCAGAAATGTCCCAGCCTTGGTGGCTGGTAATAACTTGGACCAAGTGTTCAAAACCAGAGGTGAGGTAGCTGAAGAGACTGGGTGAACCTCCCAGTGCTGCCCCAGCTGCAGTCCATCCACTCAGCTACAGCAGAGGCTGGGTTGAGGAGAAATTAATTTCCACACCTGCTCAGACAAAATTTTCCTTTAAATGACTCAGAGACTTTTCTTAAGAAAGGCTTCAAGATAAGCCCTCAAGTTTCTGTGCTTGATCTCCACAGTGCCCACAGAATCAGTGACAATTTACACAAGCTTAAAGTATTAACAACATGGAATTATAAACAGTCATCTCCAGTGACCATATAGCATGGTTTAATGAATCTAATATTTAACAAAGAGAACTTGTTTTATAGGAACTTGACCAATGGTAGAGGATGGATATAAATATTTGGTCGATTTTTTAGATCCCTGCGAGCTCACATGGATGATGGGGTACTGACCACATTTTGGAGGGTGGATATAGCAATTTCTGTACTTAAACAGCTGTCAGATCCATAAAGCAAGCAAATCAGAGATGGATCCCTCCTACTTCCTCTCAATTTCTTTACTGGTGACATTAATGATTTTAAGAAAAATTGTATTCCTGAAACAGTGTAACAAATTGTAACTACAATTTACATATTATAATTTATTTGACAAACAACGTGATATCACTAGAAATACCACAGGGAATTTATTGCTATGTGGCAGGTTTTCTGAAAAGTGAATTTCACATCTCGAGGTTTTAAAAATAAAGTTTCAACTTTGAAACCTTTTCCCACAACCCAGACTTTAGTGCTTTTTCAGTTGCAAAGGAGAAGTCACAGGCAACAGGACCAAAAAAAGTAAAAAATCAATAATAACTAAGGTTATTTCAGTCTTTTGGTCTTATTTCTCAGGAGGAACAAACAGCCTCACTCTAAACACAATGTCCTTATGTCAACAAATCTGCAATTGAAATTAAAGAATTGGAGATGCATTCTACATATGGCAAAACCTAAAGCTATTATTCAGGAGAAAAAGCTTACTCCACGAAATTCAGTGTGCCTATTCAGGTCCTAATGAGTAATGTAAAGTAGCAATTTACAAAATGTTGAACAATTTTTGTGCCATAACTTGACTTAATAAACTTGCAGGCAGAAAACTAAATTAGTTTGTGTCAGTAAGAGTCAGAGCATGTTGTTACAGTGTTAGTAATGAGCAGTATTAGCAGCCTGGTGTTAAGCAGCACTGTTAGTGTTCAGCCCCTGACAGACTAACAAGATGAAATATCTCATATTAAGTCAATTACCTGCTAGAGCTAAAAAAGCACGAAATCTTCTAAATGAAGAAACTATACATATAACACAAAATATTAGATTATTGTAAGTTTATTGTAACTGATCAGATTATTGTATTGATCAGAAAAGCTGTCCTGGGCACTTGACCACTCTACTGTCAGTGCTGCAAGTCCTCAAACATGTCCTGCAATTTGACTGCACGGCGCTCCTCCGAGCACACCCAGCCCCTTGCGGTGGTGGTCGGTGCTCTGCTGACAAACACTCCTACTGGCTGTGCTTTGTCTTCAATGAAAGGAGGAGGATGAGACAAACCAGCACAGTCAGGGCTGCAGTGGGAGGTGAACTTCCACAGTGGTACACAGCCATGCTTATTTTAACAGAGCTCCAGGCTATGGAAGTATCTGCAGGGTCAAATGACCTCTCTGCAGGGTCAACACCTGAGCTGCTGGCCTTTGTCAGGTCCCTGGAAAGGAAACTGTGTTGTGTTGTGTTGTGAAGAAGGAAAACAAGCATTGTAAAACCTTCAGGACAAAGCTCTTTTCCCAGAGGTAACTAATAAACCAGACAGATCATCCCAAATGACACTATTTTAAGTAAGTGTTTGTGATAAGTTAGAGAAGTTCAGCAGTCTCTTTCTAATATTTGCAAAAGCTACATACATTATGATGAAACAGAACCCTGTATGACTGGGATTTCTAGTCTTTCAGAAGTTGTTTCTTATACGATTGTTCAACCCCAGCTTTGTTCCTTTCCCACAGAATAAGAGAAATCCAAGTGGCAGGCACCTAGGAGATTCCTGAGTTCAGTCTCCTGCACTGGGGAAGTGTCCCATGTACTTCAGGCATCGTCAGCTTTCATTTTTTTGATGGTTCTCAAAAATCTCCAGCGAGGGAAATTCCTCAACACACTAGTGTATCTTGTTTCACTACTCTGGCAGGCATGTTCTTTTTCTAATATTCAACCTCAATCCTTTTGCAATAAGTTGTGCTGGATGAGTGATGGCTCCTTGAAAAAGCAAGTTTTTGCCAGCACAGAAACTACTCAAGTATCTGTAGCAAGGCAGACATTATCCTGTGGATACCATGAAAAAGGCCAGAGACGCAGCAAGATCTCACAGAAAAGAAAACTGCCAAAATTTTTTATGTTGCTCAGGCCCCAGTAAGACAGAAACTGCTTTGCACTACACCCTGTGGATATCCCAGTCACATGCTAGCTACAGAAAAGTCATGGTATCTGAAGGCAAAAAGGGGAATGAAAATCACTTACTGCCTTCAGCTACTAAATCTCAAAGTTGTCTTGCTGATTCCATTTCCAGATCCCCATCCTGATAGCAACAATTTGTTCCCATCCGAGCTTTGAAATGCATGTTACAAAGCACCCTTGTACTTAAAATTTCTGTATTAAAATTCCGTATAAACACATTCAGGATCTATGGGGCAAAGCCTACATAGGTCAGAGAAGACAGCTTTCAAAACGTGGTTTTATAATGGTTGTACCCTCAGCAAGCTCAAGTCTGTGGTATACATTACACAGATTTGACACGCTTCACAGTGGCAGTGAAATCTTACCTACAATTAGAGATTTTGCTTTTTAATTTTTTTCTTTACTTGTTTCTCAATAAAGTACTGATTGTTTGCTTGTATCCTCCACAGGACAGGGGGAGCCCATTGCAGAACTGACTGTGATTCAGAGAAGCTCCCACAGCACCTCTATAATAACTGAGACAGCCAGAGAAGATTGCATAGCAGTTTCCTTAGCCCAGGCAGGAAGAATCCTTCAGTTTGACGGATTTTGGTATAAAGTAAAAAGCACAGAATCCTCAATATTTTGCTCAAAAAAAATGCTCTTGACAGCCAGAGGAAGCTTTAAAGGCAGGAAGAATGGGAGTGATACATTAGTATTTTATTTATGCAGAGGTTTTTTTCTTATACCTGAAGGTAATAATAATTCTATTCTTCAAGTAATTAAAATGAAGACTTTTAAATTAGGAAATTACTTCTCCCTTCCAAAAGTACTGAAATAGTAAGACACAAGGTAGCTGTACCTTCATGTAGATAAACCCACGGATGTGACTACAGTGGTTCTAATAAACAAAAGAGGATTTGACCCCAAGCAGTATGACATATTAAAACAAGGCAATCAAACCTTTGGATTTAATTTTTCATAACTCTACTGACAAACTGAGTAAAACAAGTGAGAGATATTAGTGTTATGCCTCGAAAAGACTGTTCTCCAATGCAGCTGTCACCAAAAAATAACATCTGACACAATTTTTCCATTTTTGGCCCAATAGACAACCCATAACACACAGCAGTGTTCCAACACATCACTACTCTTTCTAGGTTATCTATTAGCAAGGACTGTGTTGCGACAATCTTGTCATCCTCCACCAACAGCCTCACCTTGCCCATTTCCTAAGTGGGCAGTTCTTGCAATCAATTGCAAGAGACGAAACTCAGCAGCAAAAGGACTCCTTCCCTCTTTCCAGTGTCTCTCTTGCAAACGTGGGAGGAATTTTCCTTATTCTGATATCCCCCCCCAAGCACACAACAAAAGCTTCAATTAAGAATCTCTCTGACTCACAAGCAGTGCTATTAAGACAACCCTCACATCTGTGCCTTTCAACATCACGTACATTACTACAAATTTCCACTCAGGAAACAGCAACAAATATCTCAGGTAAATCCTGAAGTACTCAATATGATTTATTATCAGCATATAACTTTCACAGCCCAGTTCGACAAAGCGATCCTGGATGTGGCTATAGGAAAGAGCATATTCACCCTGCCATGGATTGCAACGGAGATCTTCCAATATTTAAAGCACTGTTGACCTGCCCTGCAGGATGTCAGCCCTAGGCATCCAATACATGGGAAAAATGGACACACGCTTGTGGGAAACGATGACTGGTTTGTGTGAAAAGAACTGGTTTGAACCAGTCTGAACCGGTTCGAACCGGTTCCGACCGGTTCAAACTGGTTCAGACCGGTTCCGACCGGTTCAGACCGGTTCAAACCGGTTCCGACCGGTTCAAACCAGTTCAAACCGGTTCCGACCGGTTCCGACCGGTTTAAACCAGTTCAGACCGGTTCCGACCGGTTCAAACCGGTTCAGACCGGTTCAGACCGGTTCCGACGGGTTCAAACCGTTTCCGACCGGTTCAAACCGGTTCAGACCAGTTCAAACCGGTTCCGACCGGTTGCGACCGGTTCAGACCGGTTCCAACGGGTTCAAACTGGTTCCGACCGGTTCCGACCGGTTTAAACCGGTTCCGACCGGTTCCGACTGGTTCAAACTGGTTTAAACTGGTTCCGACCGGTTCCGACCGGTTCCGACCGGTTCCGACTGGTTGAAACCGGTTCAGACCGGTTCAAACCGGTTCCGACCGGTTCAAACCGGTTCCGACCGGTTCAGACCGGTTCCGACCGGTTCCGACCGGTTCAAACCGGTTCCGACCGGTTCCGACCGGTTCAAACCGGTTCCGACCGGTTCCGACCGGTTCAAACTGGTTCCGACCGGTTCCGACCGGTTCAGACTGGTTGAAACCGGTTCAGACCGGTTCAAACCGGTTCCGACCGGTTCAGACCAGTTCAGACCGGTTCCGACCGGTTCAAACCGGTTCCAACCGGTTCCGACCGTTTCCGACCGGTTCAAACCATTTCTGACCAGTTCCAACTGGTTGCGACCGGTTCAAACCGGTTCAGACTGGTTCCGACGGGTTCAGACTGGTCCAGACCGGTTCAGACCGGTTCAAACCGGTTCAGACCGGTTCAAACCGGTTCACACCAGTCCAAACCGGTCTGAACTGGTCTGAACTGGTCTGAACCGGTTTGAACTGGTCTGGAGTGGTCTGAACTGGTTTGAACCGGTTTGAACTGGTCTGAACCGGTTGAAACTGGTCTGAACTGGTCTGGAGTGGTCAAACCAGAATGTTCTTTCTCCTTGCTGGGCTTATGGCCCCAGCGTCCTGAGGGAATGGCAGATGATGAACCCACATGTTGTGTCTAGAAACCTGAATGCATTATATAGGTCTTTACTAGGGAGGTGATTGACACACGACAGGAACAAGGAGATGACCCCACCGTTCTGTCGTGTGTCCCCTCATAACCTATTATTCCTGTCATGATGTCTCCTCATAACCGATTAATGGCAGAAGAAGCATTTCTCAGTGACAAGATTAAATAAGAGAAGCTTTAAAGTCTTTCTCATTTGCTTTGGGTTTCAATATACAGAATCTTTTATTGTTCAAACACTATACAACAATTAAAAAATAGAGCAATGAGGGGAGATCAGAGTGTTAACTCAGTCTAACTCATTCTAGAAGGAATTGGGGTCCTACCATGCAGTCCCTGCCAGGTCCATCATGTCCTCAGATTCGTAGTATCAGATTGCTACTTACAAATATAATGCCGATCTTTTGCAGGTCTTCATGCAAAAGAACAGTAAAGGGATGTCTCTTAAGGTTCTTAGGATTCCCAGCAAAATTTTGCAGCATTTGAGGTTTTGTACAGTGCGCTTGCTGAAATACACATCGCATGGGAACCCTGGCTCTTGTTAAATTAAGCAACACGTATCTAGCCCTCAGGTTATGAAGGAACTCTTGGAGGAAAAACGTGACGCAAATGCACACCCCATCCCAAATATATTATAGAATATTGCGCTTGCCTCTCCACACTCTCGACACTGGATACAAGAATACAAATCAGTATGGGATTCACATGGCAAAGTTCTGGTGGTGGTGGTAAGCTACAGGGGCAGCTTCTGTGAGAATCTGCTAGAAGCTCCCTCTATATCCACAAACGCCAGCTGGGTGCATGGCGGACCCATGCTAGCTGAACGTGAGTCCATCAGCAACAGGGTAGTGCCTCTGGCGTTAAGTATTTAAGAAGCACAGAAAAAAAACCCATTGTGCAACAGCAGAGAGAGAAAGAAATAAGAATATGTAAGAAGGAAGCATATGTGGGAGGAACAGCATTGCAGACAGCAAGTTCCATGAAGAAGGAAGGGGAGAAGGTGCCCAAGGTGCTGCAGCAAAGGTGAAGACCATGCTGAGGCAGCCTATTTCCTGTAGCCCATGGAGGTTCACAGTGGAGCACAGATCTATCCGCAGCCTATGGACAGCCCCAGACTGGAGCAGGTGGATGCCTAAAGGAGGCTGTGAGCCCATGAGAAGCCTGTGTGAGAGCAGGACCCCAGTAGGTTGTGGAGAGCCATGGCAAGAGAAGCACATGCTGAAGCAGGTTTGCTGGCAGGACTGGTGACCCTGTGGAAGTGACACATGCTGGAGCAGTTAGTGAAGGACTTCAGCCAGTGTGAAGGATTCATGTTGGGCAGGTTCATGACAGTCTGTCTCCCATGAGAGTGGCCCCGTACTGGAGCAGTGGAAGAGTGTGAGGAGCCCTGCTCCTGAGTAGGAAAGAGCCCAAGAGAAAATGTGTGATGAACTGATGCAACCTCCATTCCCTGTCCTGCTGTGCCACTGGAGGAGAGAATGTAGAGTTAAATTGAGTTAAGTTGAGTCTGGGAAAACAGGAGGAATAGGGGGAAGGTGTTTCAAGATTTGGTTTTATTTTTCATTATGCTTCTCTGATTTGAAATAAATTTAATTAATTTCCCCGAGTTAAGTATGTTTTGCCCTGAAAACACTCTCCCCATAGACTGATGTCTCCCTGTCCATATCTCAATCCCCGAGCCTTTCGTAGCACCCTTCTCCCCTGTCCTGTTACAGAGGGAGATGGCAGAGAGACTTTGTGGGCACCTGGCTGGGGTCAACCCACTATAGCTGGACAAATTTGTGTCTTACTGTATAAGACACACACATGGTAAAAGACAAGACTCCGAGCCAGGTTCTCAAAGCGTACTTATTTCTAACTTTGGCTATATTTTTTATATTCCAAATGTCCTAGCTGCAAAGTTCATTTAGCCCTTGTTCTCCAACCTTTGGTAAAACAGACGGATGAGTGTCTTTCTTGCTTTCAGTGATTTGGTGAGCATGTGGCTCAAAGTTTCACATGAAATGCAAAGTGCTTCTGGCTTATGAAAATATGCTTAAGCGGCCACCTAATTTCTAACTGAGTCAGAATTTCAAAAAAATGTTGAGGCATCATCTGCTTGAAGGAATCTAATGGGACCTGAGCTGTTTTCCCCGACTTATGGCAGATTAGATCTCTAATAAAAAGTATACTCACAGATGAAAAGAATTGGCAGAGCCTTCGAAGAGGCAACAGATGTGTTGATTGAAATGTATTTTGTTTTGCATAGTTCTCTAAAATTGATGTAAAATTCAGGAATGCTTAAAAACTTACTGATGGAAGCAGCTGGCAAGTGGGAAGAGTGGGATGTTGGATGATGAGGTGACTTATAGCATGGGAATTGAGAGGAAAAAAAAAACCAAACTGGAATTCAACAGTTTTAAACCTCTCACTTTGGAGAAGGAAACTCAAAGAAAAATGGGATGGGAAAGAAAAGAGAGGGAGGAAAAAAAGGGAACATAGGGCTGATGAAAGAAAGCACATCGGAGAAAACTCCTTTTCCTCCCTGTAGAACGAACTGTGAGCAATGCAGCTCATATCCGTCAATGGCCCAAACTCCAAGGGCAATCCGAGTTTAGAATTATTGTTAATCAATTAATTTCCTTTCTACTAATTTGTTGTACAGAAAAGTTAACTCTCCTTATTACAGAAAGCTCATAGGTAAGAACTAGCAGATATACACATACAGAGTTAGCTCCAGAAAAACACTCAAGATCCAAGCCTTTTCCACAGGGATCTAAATACCTCTCTTACAGTGCTCCAACAGATAGGATATTCTCATGACAAAAGAAAATATGTTAGAATTGCTAAGGTTTTCCCAAAGATATAGTCAATCAAATTCATTGAAACAACTAAAAAACCCCATCACAGATGCTGTGTCTTTAGATTCACGATAATTAAAGCTAATTTAAACTATGTTTATGCAGAAGAACAGGTACAGAAAGTCAGCTTTTCTAGTTCTTCTCCTTCCACAAAAGTCACCTTTTGTTACTTCCTAAAACAGAAAGCAGCCCAGTACTAACGACTGCCCTCAGCACTCACTGAAGGTTGACTTTCCAAATACATGTGAAGACTTCGTGTAAGAATTAATGTCTGCAGGAGAAAACCTCCTTCTAACATTTCTTAGAACTCTAAGTCTTTCAAGAAAGATGCTTGTTAAACTCTGGGCTGTGTATTGTATCTTGTATCTGAGAGAGAAAATAGAACTTTAAAAAAAAAAAAAAGCTCTGAATTCTTTTCTTTTCTTCTTCAGAACAAAGATCAAATAAAATGCTTCGTCAAGATCCAAACAACTTTCTCCCTACTCCAGAAATCAAATCAGGCAATGAAAACAGAGACAAAACAATTCTTGGAATAACTGTAGATTTAATTTTTCTCTTATTATTCCAGTAATCTGTTTTCCATTTAGCACTGATCCAGTCTCCACACCAGTGGTACTACCTTTGGATACTCTAAGGCAGCAGGTATGTTCTCCTAACACTGACAGCACAAAACTCATCTAGAGACCTGTGCACAGCACAAGGAGGACTGGGTCCAACCAAAATCTGTGGAGAGCCAAGAGAATGACAAGGAGACTGCCTGCAGCATGAAGGACAACTATTTGTACAGCTTAATGCTTTAAATGCACAGCCACATGAGGATAAGATCTATCTTTGGTTACAGTTCTACACTTATGCTAGAGAACAGAGATACACATAAAATCCAGGAGAATTTGGCTCAGTTTACTTACAGTAGAGATAAAAAAAGAAACCTTAATTGTCTGTGTTCAAACTGGAAAGATACAAAATGTTCTAGCAACTGTAAAAAACTAACCTCTAAAACTTAATTCCATTTATTTTGTTTATTAACAAGTCAAGAGACAGCAGACACTTAAAAAAACCCTTTCCTTAAGAAATTCAGGTCATAGCCCATTATCTCAAAACCTTTCTGTCCTCCTTGCTTTGCCAGCACCTCTGCTCATATTCAAACACTACATAATTCATTTTAACGTAGCCTTATCAGGTTGCTGAATAAGAATGTGAAAGTCAACTGGCTGTAAGTTGAAAAAATATATTCAGTGCCTTCTTATTGCTGCTGTCACTGATTTAGCTGTTCCCATGGTAAACTTAAATACCAGCGCAGGAAGCTGTATCATCTATCAATTCACAAGTTGCAAAGTGTGGTGGATGGAGATTTCATTTAACAGATCCCAGAGCTGTCTGGTTGAAGGATGTGGCAGTTGAAAGCTGGAGACTGAATTTCTTTCTTATTTTTTCTCTCTCTCTCTCTTTTTTTTTTAAACAACCCTGTATAATCTCAAGAATAAGACATATGGCAGCACTTCCAAGTTGGTTTCAAAGAGGTTTTGATTTCCCACTCACTTTCTCTCAGTGTGAACTACCAAAGAAGGTGTCAGAAGTTCCTCGAGAAAATCCTTTTAACACTGGTTGTCTTTAGAAAAAGAACCTCTAGAGAGAAGCTCCTTTAAAAAAATAAAACAAAGCAAAAAAACAAAACCTCAAACAATTCTGCCTGCTCTACAGCTGGAGCCTCTAACTTGACTCTCCATGACACATCACAGCAGTCATGAATTAGTTTATTACAATCATTTTAATTCAGAAAAAATGCACTTCCTTCTTGAGGAGGAGACGAAAACATCCTAAGAAAGAGATTACCCCACACAATAAAAAGAGATTTTTACCATTAGAAATTGCATAAATAAGAGCTAATGTACCTTATGAAATCTCTTCCTTTAGTAACTATCTATTGAAAATCAAAAATATATTCTTACATGCTGAAAAGATTTCTCTAAATGTTTTTTAATAAAAAATTACCTTTGCCATTAGCATACAGTAGCCCAATATAAATACTGAATGCATTTAAAAAAGTACAAATGAAGGTGGAAAAAAAAAAGCTAATTTAAACTAAATAAAACCACATTTATAATCTGACCTTTTCTTTATTCCACTGCTGGAAAACCACAACCAAAAGACTTTAAAGAAAAGAAAAAAACACATAAAGATGTTTTTTAACAAGTAGAAAAGAAATGCAAAGAAATGGAAACACAGCATTTCAAGATTTGAGCATTCTAAAACTCTCTTAAAAAAAAAAAAAGTTTTCACTATGAATCCTCAAGATTTTTTAAAGCTCCCAATAATACCCCTTCCAAAACATGAAACCAAACCCTACTTTTTGATGTATTTGGAACACCCCCTGAATCTGAAAATTTGACATCACACAGTGAATCTAAATCAGTCAATTGCCAATACCAATGCTGTGATCCTGTGTTTCTGGAACTACTACAACCTAGTTATGCTAGAAAGTACAGATTTTACAGGACACAGTGAAACTGAACTCAGATGCATTAGAAATGTCTTAAATCCTACATCCAAACCCAGAGGTATTCAGAATAGCTGCCTCTATTTGGGAACTTAGACCACAATGTCCATATTGTGGAATCAGTACTCTCCTACATGCAAGAACATCATCTTGGTATACACAGTGCCCCTTGTTCCATGGTGGGGAAAAAGTCATAGAAAGAGGCCAAGAAAATTAGATGTCACTAAGTGATTTTCAGTCAGCCCACACAGAACATTAATGAGGAAGAAAGCGTTCTTCTGAGCAAGCATTAGCACTATTATTAGCAGCATCTAGACTTATTTAAAATTACTATTCTTGTACCTATTCCAGCAAGCAACACAGATTACACTTGTCCCTTAGACGGAAAGACAGACACAAAATCATGAATATGATCCTCCCTCTGCATTGTATTTATCTTTATCAGAAGGAAGAAAAACAGGATAAAAAATATTCCTGGAAACTAAGGGCATAAATAAATCTTAGTTTAAGAGAAGCCAGTTGAAACATTATGATTATTGTGCCAGAGCTGTGGTTTTGATGAAAATGAATTGTAATTTTTTTAGAAAGAAGTAGAAAGCTGCATCACAAATCAAAAATAGTAAGATCCCAGTTTGAGTACAGAGAGAACAGCAAATCATTGCTGCCTGCCATCAACAACACAGGAGTTGTGGGGTTCTGCCATTGCGCCAGAAACATGTTTCGAACCACCATCAGAATAAACTGACCTGGGCATTTAGAAGTTTTTAAACTAATAAGACAATCACTATATGCAAGGAGCACTTGCCTTCTGTCCAGTGAAGACCTCTAGTTTTATTTGTATCACATCCCCTTCCTTTCATTCTCACAAACGTGCAACTTCCTGCTGACATTAACAAACATCATCTGTCTGGTCACATGCGCAACAAGAGGGTGACTTCTGTTAACAGCCGCTGAAATACTCCTGGTAAGTTATCCTTTTTAACATGGTGTTATACCACTGGTCCTAACACAGGAACTCTTTCAGCCCACCAGTCATTTCTTTAAGGGCCACTACCTCTAAAATAGCTGTTTGCCTCTCAGACACAAACTGCATCCATGCTAAAATACAATGGTCTTGGTCAGGGACCAACTCTGATAAACTGCCAGGAGTTTTGAGTTATATTGCTGTAAACTCACACAAAAGTAATCTGTCTCTGCACATATAAAATGAAGAAAGAAAAGGTTCTCAGAAGAATAGTTTTTTGGAACAGGTTTTTAAGGTGCTTACGCATAACAAAATTAAAGCAAAAATCTCTTGACAAGCATGGGACTCCTTTAAAAAAATTAAAATAGATTTTTTCCTCCTATTTAAAATGAAGTAGCAGGTTATACTAGACTACAGTAATAATGAGTCATTTGCAAATTAAAAAATTATTTTTTTATTTCCATGCAATGGTGTTACTCTTTCATCTAAGTCTAACTCCTGAGAAATAAAATTTCTCATACAATCAAATTTTCCTTCTACCACTATCAAACATCAGTTCTCCCTTTTCCTCCATCTCTGGGTCTTGGAAGAACAAAAATTAGAAACCTATTTCTAAAACCCCAGTTATAAAAGCTGTGATTTTACTTCCACTGTGTTGACCATGATGGCTCCCTTCTCCTCCCTCTTTCCTTATCTTGGGCTAAGAAAACAGTCTACATCTAAACTGACAAAATTTTCAGATACAATTTACGATGTAATAGGTAGGCAGGCAGTCAGATAAATCAGACAACTTCTTAAATATAGTGATTATGGTCTACTGTGAAAGGAGATATTTTTCATGAGATGAGTTCAGGATTTTCTGGTTTATTTCTGGTTACCACATCTTTCTAGCAGATCATGATTCATTCACCAGTCTTCAAGGAAGACCAGTGCACATGAGTATTTTTAAGCACGGTGCTTGCATAGTTTAAAACTCATTTGCAGGAGTAAAACTAGATCTCTAATGAAGGCTCAGCACTTCTGCCCATGTGTTATGTACAAGGGGCTGGGAAGCCCTACAGCTCGAGCTGGACTCCAGTCCTGCAGAAACCCAGCTGCAAAGTAGCACACACTGTGGGGATCCCCCCAGAGCAGAACGAACTTATGCTCCTAAATGGAGCCTTTAGCACAGGGATGTGGATATTTTATCCACATGAGAAGTACAATTTTAGAAAATATTTAAAAAATAATTTTATTTAACATACATATTTTGTGGCATGTATAGATACATACACAGTCAAATCTGATGTCAGAAGGGAGTTCCGCTGTGCCCTCCTACTCTGTGAAATTTATAATCAAATATGACTTGAAAGATCGTGGAAGAAAGCATATTTCTCTCCCATAAACTTTACTAATGCAAATTCTCTTATGCAAATGTGATACGACATTCATTGCCACCTTTAACCTGGTCTGTTAAACAAAGGTGTAACTATGGGACCTCTTGAACAAAATCATAACCAAATTTCCTAAGAGGTAGCATTATGTAGAAGTATTTTGTTTTCCCCCTTGCAGAAAATATTCCTCTTAGTGCTTGAGGTTTTCCAAGACTATTCAGTTTAGTGACAGTCCATGAATCAGTGCTCTGCTTCCAAATGCTGCTGAATTACTAAGAATTGGAAGTAACATTTAGAAATTTTAAGAAAGGCACTTCTGAGAAAGGCAATTCCTAGGAAACAAGCCTGACTAAATAATAAAGAAATATGTTAATGTTTAAAATGATAAAAGATAAATTAAATTCAATTATTAAAAGAGCTATAAAAATCCTGAGCATTTGGAAAATAAGATTTATAATCAAGACAACCAAGCCTTTAAACACAGCAATTCAAACATCCCATTATTCTAGCCTCCAAGCTGAATAAAGCTTTCAGTCATAAGTCTAAACCCCATAAATATTCCATAAATTATAAGATCCCTGAATACTTTAAGATGTGCTTCAACATATAATTAGAAATTTCAGGAGCTCACTTTGCCTTGTGACAGTAATCTGGAATGATGATATATTTTATCATAACCATAAGTTGCACAGTGTGTTATTTTTTAACTCATGCTCCTTGTTCTAAGTCGCTCCAAAACGCTACCCTTAGATACCCACATAAATTCATGTATGCTCAGTATGCAAAGCTAGCGGGAGTTGTTTTTCCAGAAAAACTTTCAAGGTAACTTTCAATTATGTAAGTGTCAATTGCCATATTTTAAGAAATTATTTAATGGATACAAGATTTCAGTTTTTTGGGTTTTTTCCACCCTGTCATAAATAATCTGCTGAACCGCCTTCGAGGAACGCTATAATTTACATGGAGAGACTACCTCAAAAACCATCAGAGAAGAATGATACGTAAAATATGAAACAAATTTTAAACTAACAAAAGAAGCTTAGTTTATATTTAAGATGTTGTGACACAGACACATGACACTACAAGCTGTTATTAGTTGCACTGTTGTCCTTTCACCTCGTTTAGTGGGTTCCCTTTGCAGAGTGAACTGAACGTGGAGGTTGTTTCTCAACTAGGGACTCCGGAATTTAAAAATACATTACTGTGCTGAGAAAGCTCACACCCACAGAGCATTAATGAGCATATTATTTGTTTCAGGTGAATGTACTACCTTTTCCTTTCAGCAGAACTTGCTTACAGATTCTCTGAAGACTTGCTCCTGAACAGTTCTATGACCTAGTTTAAAGAAAATGTAAAAGGATTGTGATTTTGGCTCTTTAAATCAAAGTTTTTTGCATTTCCAATCTTTGCTGAATCGTTTTGGCTGTGGTGCCTGTCCTTATCTGCCCAAGCAATACTCAACAGTATGGAATTTGCTTCCAGTGTATGCTGAAAGCGCTAGCACTTTGCAAAAACCATTATTTCTTTAGCAAAGCATTTTTCATTGTATTTTACAAAACAGTTTTGAAACCTTTCGATATGTACACACAATGTCCATCTGCACAGTAGAAATGTATTCAAATGCATCCAAGAAAATCTTCAGAGGCGTAAAGGTCTATCAAAACATGACCTAAAAACATCCTACAACAGAACTCTGTTGATTAATATACATGAATATAAGACCTAGTGCTTCAAGCATCAAGGAATGAGCCCTGAGAATCAACTGCTAAGACTGTTTGTTTAAGAAGGTTTTTCTGAAGGTTTCAAAATCTGCAAAATCAATTAAAAGAGTCAGGTTTTATTATTGAACGTATTCTAACTACATTAACAGTAGAAAGGAGATGACTGAGCCTCAGAGGTAGCGCTCAGTAGAGTTAATAAAAAAAAGAGCTAAGTGATTTAATTACACCTTTCAAACCTGCCTGCTCACATAGACCCCATACTTCAACATTCAAACTTAGTTTCAGCCCTTCTACTAAAAATATCTTTTATTACAGGGGAGTAAAAGTAAAAAGCTTATTCAGAACAAAAATTATAATTTCAGACAATGCACGGTGTGAAATGACATGTACCTTCCCATGTTAATGAGTATTTCAGTAGCAGCACGGCTTACGTAATAATCACGGGGTTTATGGCAGCTGGTTATTTTGACAAGAAATCTGAAGGAGCTGTGTGAAAATAGCATGGAAAGAAGGAAAGAAAAGCAATAGGTCTGACAAGCAGATACCCTTGTAAAAAGCGTGCCAAGTCTGCTCTTTGCGACTTAGTTTTCGTGTTGAAGGTCCAATTTTGAATCCTATGAATAGATGAAAAAGGAATTTGTAGCAGAACTCTTAAGGAACCCATCTGCAAACATGTTTCTACAAATCTCTCCACTGAAATGAAAACTGTTAAATAGAGAGTGGGCTTACTTCTGTATTTTTAAGCAAAAACTAACTTTTTAATACACTGTAGTGAATGGGGAAAACAGAAACAAGGTTTAATCAGTATAGTTCAACTGTGGTTTTGGACAATTTAATTTCAGTTCCGACAACAAAATGTAGGGACTAATAGTGTTCTCAAACATCAAAGAAAGATTTTTATTACTTCTTTTCAACAGGGGAAAAGGCTAAGGCCAAAATATGTAATGTACTGTAAATCCCAGCAGATGAAATGACAATTTTACTGAGTGAAATGTGATTTTTTTCCTAAACAGGTAATTTGAAGTTTAACACTTACTTAAAGTCTGACCATCAAAACCAAAACAATCGTGATAGTTCGTGGTCTGTTTTCATAGAAGCCACAGTAGTGCATCTTTCTCAAAATGGTCGTTGATTCTGAGCAGCACAACCACATGGTGGCAGAAGAAGCAATATCTTGTCAGGAGCTGTATTGCTCTGGGGAGGCCGGGCAACCTCACGGGTCTGCACAATAAATTATTTGCCCCTAATAACAATGATGAAAAACGGATTGGTTCAGGGTAACTCAGCCCGCAGGGCTGATAAAGGTACATCTTCCCAGAGCATTCTAGCTGCTGCAAATTGAATTGCTGCTTTATAGATTGAAAGCTTGTGCAACTGAAAACTTCAATTTAAAATAACATCAGATTATTTTATATCTAATTGCTAACAAAGTTTCAGCATAAAACCCTCCAAACAATTGTTTTGATGCCAGATTCAGCTTGAAAATTTGGAAAGCTCCGATTTGAAAACACACTAAAAATAACAGCATTTATTGAAAATTTTATATACCCATCCATAATTTAAAGAGATTCTTTTTGTCCCTATTAAAACAGATCACTAATTATTTTACTAGATTAGTAAATAAGGCTTCAACTACCAGTCTGTTTTACTTTTGTCTCCTCTGTTTCATACTATAGTAAGACCATGGCGGCTACTGAAACACTCATTAACATGGGAAGGTACATGTCATTTCACACCAGGCATTGTCTGAAAACCTGCACGGCTGCCCAAGCACAGCTCAGCATCACACCCCTGACACGAGCACCTACACAGTGAGGAAACTATTCTCTCTCCTTGACTGGTGCACAATACTGCCACAACAACGACAAACAATTAACCTGCTAACCCAAAAGGATAATTCCTGAACGAGCCTGAAAGCTTTAGCAGCTTACTGCGCTCAAGTGAAACCACGCAGAAAATCTACTGAAGCAAAGCTCCAGGGAATACCTCCTGCAGAATACCCAAAATACATATATATGTATCTCATCAATTAAAAAAATAGTGTGTTTGGTAACTAAAACCAAGAATCCAACTAAACAGATCTCACAGTCTTTTTATATAGCTCGCTAAATGTAGCTCCTATTATTTACAACTTGAAATAATTGCACATAATACTTTTGCCTCTCAACAGAGATTTTTCTGCTCTTCAGTGTTTCCTGACAAAATTCAAAATGCCCTCAGCTAGACTGCAGCAAAATAAAAGAATGACTGATGACAGATCCAGATCCCAGAATGCATTATGTTGATGACTTGTTATATCCATAGATACTAGTTGTCTGTAGCAAAATAATCATTGGAACATTCTGGCTGTGTAAAAGAGGACGAAAAGACAGCATGAAGCTCCCCTCTTACAGAGAATGAAAAGTGTGTTTACACTGGCATTTAATCACAAATTAAGTGTGCTTTTGGGAAGCAAATCTCCTGATCATCCCTACCTACCACGCTTTGCTTCACATCACCAAATGCTCTCAGAGAGTACAAACCAGACTCTTTTCCAGCAAAACTAAGGCAGATAAGAGCTTCTCTAAAGTAAAACCCTCGAAACACACAGTGTGGACATTGGACCCTCCAGCATTGAAGCTTTGCCTTACAAGTCCAGCCCCATGGTGCTTGATGCTGTGCTAAATGCAGATCCACCAGACTCTGGGACATACTTTAAGATTCAAAAATACAAAACAGTAATATTGCTGCATTCACAAATTATTCTAATGCTTTCCTTACATGAATATTTCATTGTGTCTACCATGATATATCTCATTATTTGTAGTACATTAAAGTACAAGTCTACTGAAACCAGAGGAAAAAACTTGTGCAAAACATTACTAAATACCTTTTAAATTAATGCCATTTAGTTATTTGAATACCCGTGGCAGGTTACTGATTTCAGCAAGTTAATGATAAAAGTAAGCATTACCTCAACATGAAAAATTACTAAAAATAATTCAGAAAATGTAATTTTCTTTTCTTTCCACAAATCAGAACTACTACACAATACTCAGGAGCAAAAAGCTACAATGGGAATCTATTACAAATGCTTTTGGAGAGCATATAGGCATGATCAGTGTCTGAGTGACAAAATGTTCACACTGGCAAATGGATCTTAAGCGAGGTTCTGAGACATGCTGTTAAACAGAATGTTAATGTTTTTCTTCCTGTGATTTTCTTCCAAGAAAAAAAAATTGAAAAAAAGAAATATGCAACATCTAAAACAGGAATTCAATATAACCAAAGCAAAAGGAAAACATGGATACTAAATAGCTTTTCTGTTCTGCTCAGCAGACATAGCCATAGTAGAATGTATTCATTACAACTTCTCACTGTACATCATTAATTTCTGTTTGACTGGTGTCACTTATAAGAGGAACAGGAGTTTGAATTTGTAGACATTGGAGGTTTTTTAAATTGACTTTTAAACTTAAAAATAATTTTAAAATTTATTTTTAGCATTTTAACAAAAAATTTGGATTATAACTACCCTTACGGAAAATGTCTCTCCTTACTAGATAATACAAAGAAATGTAATACATCAGCTTCTCTTTAGCTTTAATACCCTAAACCATTGCTATTTGCTTATACATCTGCATTGCATCCAGGACTGAGGTGGCATTGAACCCCAACCACATGTGCATTAATAATTCAGCCTGGAAAAGACCTTGAAAGGTCATCTGGCTGGGAGCCCATTCAAAACAGGACTAACCTCAAAGTCAGTCAGAGCTCATAGCACTCGTGTGCAGGCTCTCTCTGTTTCCCGTTTGCAGCCTTATGACATTCATCTGAATAATTCACAAGCTCTCAGATTTCTCTAGCCACCATACTAGAATAACAATTGCACATAATTTGTAACTTGTGAAATATTTTACTAATGTTTATATACATCCCTTTGAAACCTTGCAACTAATAGAAAAGCAAAAAGTATGTGAACAGAGGAAAACATAGAACTTTAATTTGAGAACGATAACTGAAGAAGCATTTAGATAGTCAGATGTATTCCCTAACTGAAACTTTAGGGGGAAAAAAAAGTTATCTTGGATCCAAATTCCATGAAATCACAAGACTAGAATGGTGACTGCTGAATAGCAGCAACCCAAACAATGCTAGTAACTGGTCACAGAGGGCTGTTTCGTATTCAAATTCACAGAAAAAACCCCCACTGAGATTCTTATTACAAAGCCATTTTAGACCATTATAAATCCGTGCTGCCAGTAGAAGAAAATCCTCTCCCTTGTCAACTCTGCTGGAGCATCACCTGTGTCCCTTGGTGCTGCTGCCTGACAGGTTCAGTCAGGGCATCAACATGCTGAAAATCAGTGCAAGAAGGTCTAAGGAGAGAACCAACTTATGCCAATTTACAGTACACATTTAACCAGTCTCATTTTCATTTCCCAGAACAATTCAACATTAGCCTGCAGGCTATTTTTTAGAATTTGTGACTTCCAACAGGAAGCATAAGGCTGTACGTTCTCAAGATTCTCCGAAAGACACGCCAACGTGCTCTTTGAAAAAGGACGTACTAAGATGAACATCAAGAGAATTAATATCATATTAATATTAATCACAGTATTAATTAGAGATGCAATTACAGGTACATCACTTTTACATAATTAAATGCTCTTACATTTGCATAGCCTCTTTTGTATTGGACCATCACCAGCTAATTTAACATTGGTAACACGGATGCCCCACTGTTCCCTTTTCCTCCAACAGAGCCCTGCAAAATCAAGATCCCCTCTGACAGGGGTGATATTTGAGGTAATGATGGGGGTGGCCCTTGCTGAAAAGCAGCATTTCCCAGCTCTGCTTTTCCTATCCTGCAAAGAGAGGAGGAATACTGCTCTTTCACATGACTTCTGTTTTTCAGCTTTCATTCACCCTTCCAAAAGCAAGAAAACCTTGGCTTGTCAGTCTCGGGATGGCAAAATATATTTTTGCACATGCTCCTGAGAAGATCTGAGCTAAACTTAGAGTTAAATCTTATGAAGTCCTATCTGCAAGCACTCAGCTCCAAGGTAAAGAAAACCTGATGTTGCCCTCTAGGTATCTAGCAAGAGAAGAAGCAGTGCAACATAAATCCTAAAGAAAACCAGGACCCTGCTATACATCATTTATATTTGGTGAGATTTGGCTGGACTAGTAACAGAGTATAGATTTTAAATTTACTTGTACAAATAAAAGGAAAACAGTCTCAAACTGGAAACTTCATATAATAGCCTACATTATCAAACAGCCCCATCCTGGCCTCAGTGCCCAAGCTGTTAAACTGGTGTTTAATAGCAATATGGGAGAACTGCTTCAGCTGCTTTTGATGCTTCTAAAAATGTTCTTTCAGCAGTCCTGAAAGCCACAACTGTTACCTTCCTGAGGTAAGGAAATTTCTAAAACACACCAATGAAACTGGGAGAGAATCTATCCTGTAAACTTGCATAAATTACTTTTACCAGACAACGAAATGTCAGTAATGGAAAATAATTTTGATCCAATTTCTTTCCTTATGGCATTCTGACTCTTAGGGACAGATCCATATCTTCGCACCACTTTGGGAAAAAAAATGATGCAAAGCGGCAGTTCCCAGAAATCCTGTATTATTTCAGTGGAATCAAACAACTCCAGAGAAAAGAAAAGCTGGATTTGCTCTGCATTGTGAGTGAAAAATGCTTGCTTCAAATGACAGAGAGGAGGAAAAATTCTACAGTCTGATGAATGATTTCTACCTATAGACTGCAGTGGTAATTGCCATTCAGGAGCTTAAGCCTCCTTATCAGAGTATCAGAAACAACTTCTCCACCCTGTACTAGGGAACTAGCACAGCTCGCTCGTTTGGGCCAACTCCTTCTGTTTTCTATCTTCCAACCCCTTTAAAATTTCCCACCCCCCTGCTGCATCACATTCCACACGTCTATCCCAAGACACCAGCCAAAAACAGAGGACAGAGTGCCAACACTTTGAAAGCTTAGAAGCTAGCAGAGCAGAGCAGTTTTATCTACAAATGGGGCTTCTGCCTCTCAGAACATTCATGCCTGGATTCCTCCCTCTGCTTTTGAAACACAGAGCAGTCATGGCTCTTTTTGTTCCTTCATTCACTCCAATTTGATGCGTTTTTTCACACCACTTCTGGTGCACAGAACAGCATCCCAAATGTGGCCCAGATTCTGAGGACCTAAATGCTATTTAAATCCCTAGGATACTTGGCTTCTAGAGCCAAGGCACCTCTGAAGGTAGAAAGCCAGACCAAGTAAACACTTGGCAAAGGAATGTGAATTAAATGAGATGGCTTGACTTGAATGTTCTCCCGTTGTTCAAAAAAATGTTGCATTTCCTATTTATTCCAGAAAACATTTACAGTGCAGAACTGAACTGCTCTGTTTACTGCAGCTCTCCAGTGCTGTTAGACTGCAAATTGTTTGGGGAAACCAATAATGGAAAAGTTTATTACAATATCCTGCAGACATTCACAGAACATTTCAGCTAACATTATCATTGTTTACTTGTCACATTTGCCATTGCAGACTGCTACTGGAGGACAGTAATTTTTCTTTCTTTTGAAACTAAGAGACATTTCATTGGCAATTTTCACCCTTTCTGCCATATGACATACCCCATGTCAAGGTATAAATACTAAGTATGACAGGAGACTCTGGAGGGAGAGCCATGGCTGAAACCAGCCTACCCCACCTGCCCCACTCCAAAGCACAGAGGCAGAATAGTCAGGAACCAAAATTACCACCCTGGGCATAAAGTTTCTTTCTTAAAGCCCACCCTCACCCCCCAAGCAACACATTCTCATGATTCTTTAAAGTGTTTTTTTTCAAATACAAGAGTAAGCTGTGACTGCTGTCACTCTCTGTCACAAATGGTTGGCTCATCATTTTGATACATGAACTATATATGAACTAGTTTGTGAAGAAGCTGAGGCCCCCTGTACTGTCAGAACGGGAACTGGGGCCTTTGCTTTCTCAACACTCCCAAATTCAGTTTTTGGATCAAAGCAGACAGGACAGGTGCTGTCACAACATCCTTTTGAAAAAAGGTAGCAAGAACTTACTTGCTGTGTAATAAGCATAGCAAACCCCCCCTACACACTTACCAAAAGGAATAAATTATTTTTTGAATTATATCCTTAAAGAAGCACTATTTGTGTTTCTCAAAGTTCTCATTTTCCTTGGTCTGTGTTCACCTGTTTGAATTTGGCAGTTGCACTCCCACTCTTGACCTCAGATTGTCTTTTTGTGCTTGACATTTTTGTGACTGCAATTACACTGAAGTTTACAACTGTTCCAATGCAGTTTCAATTTAAATCACCCTGATGATGCATCTTTCCTTATATTAGTATTACTGCTAACACCTGCAGAATTCTCAGAATAAGTTAGTGAAAATAGTGCCTTCAATAGCAGTATACTTTGTTTTTCCTTTTATCTATTTTACAGAAGCAACTATTATTTTCACAGATTATTTGTGAGGGGTGAGCGCCTTTCTTGAATAATCAAAATGTTAACCAGTTGTGCATTATGAACCTGTCTCTTTGGCCCAAAGAATGGACAAAAAGTACCAAAAAACAAGCAGAAAGACTAACCAGGATAGGTGGCCACAAAACTTCTTGTGCCTGAGTGCTTTGTAACAGATTTTTGTTGTTTGTTTATGTCCAGACTGAGAACAGAAAAAATGGAAGATACAGAATTTTTCCAAACTGAATTTGCCTCAGTTCCAGCAGTGATCAGAGCAATTGCAGCTGTTCCTTGTCTTGTCTAGGAGCTGGATGAGGTATTCTGTTATTTTTAAATGATTATATAATACCTTGACATAGCTTTCAAATCACTATCAATACACTAAATACAGTTCAGGAACTTGCTTTCTATCAATACAAAGAACACAGTTCAAGCCCACTCAGCCAACACACATACAAAATACCCTACATTACACATGTTAATTATTCATCCACAGACTGCTGATCTAATGGAATAATTCTGCAAAGCAACGCACAGGCTAAACATTTGCACATGTTCCCCCATTTTTAATAGTAAAAGATGGAATTAGAATTAATTTCAAAAGAGATGTATTGACTCCGTGAGGTATTATTGGATCTTTTATGTCTTCAGTCTTTGAGAGACTGATTAACATGCACAGAGCTCTGTACTACCATAACCAGACCATCTTGGTTCTTCTGAGTTCATCGAAGGCTCATTCAGAAATCTTTCAGAGATATGAGGAGGGCTGGGACCATTATGGTGAGATTAATTATTTATTCCAAGAAGCAAATACCCATTATAAGTACCACTCCTCCTCCTCTCCCCATAGCTATTGCTCAAAGAAACACACTCTTCTTCCAGCGTTTCTCAGTTTGTTCTATCCCACATTATGCTCATGCACAGAGGTATTGCTGTCAAAAACTCTTCATAATCAGCATTAGTATTCCTTACTTACCTGTATTTAAAGAGAACTTATTGGCTCAGGTTTCATGAGGACTCCCACAAAAGCTATCAAACCAACCTTCCCTGCTCACACCTGGCAAGAAAACCACTCATCTCAGGAGATTCAAATTCAGCCATGGGAAGCAGCAGTTCCAGGAGGGCCTCCTGGTGCACTGCACACCTGGGTCCCAGGCTTGCAATCCGAGGAAGACTCATGATTCACCAAAGTTTTTACATGCTTAAATCCTTTTGTTTGCAGTGGTGCCAGGGCTCCAGGATGCCCCCTAGCCTAAACAGAAGTGATTCAGGTGAACAGGTGCTCTGTGGGTGACTTGAGGCAGTTGCAGGGGCTGTGCCACCCTGCTCAGGCTGGAGAGAGTCACATGAACCACAGCGCTCCCACGGTGACACTGCACAACTGCTACTGCCACCCAGCCATCCCACAGCACTACCACAAAATAAGCAGATGAGCAAAGTGCTATCTTCTATTCAAACAAAGCAAAGCTCCTCCTTTAAGTAGGGATGGAATTGCTTTGAGATACTTTCTACAATGTAAGGGCACAATTAAGAAGCAAAATAAAAAGGGAAGGATGGCTCAGTGGTTATCAACCTAACTGGAAGAAAGAAGCTCAGTAGGCATATAGTAGGCACAAGGATTGTCTAAAAATCTATTAGTATCTATATTTATCACTTGCCATATTCCAATTAAATTACTGGTAGTAATAATAATAATAATACTTGTGTAGCAATTATACTTTATGCAAATGTTGGGCTCTTTTTGTTAGTGGATAATGTAAACTTAACCTCAATTGGAAACATGGCCATACAGCAAGAGAATCATACTCTCAGGTCTCATTAAAGAAGACTTCAGACTGCTAATAGATGAACCCCTTTCCAATGACATGGGGCAAGAATCCATTCACCAATCCTTGAAACTGGTCAGTTCACATTGTCTGTCACTTCTCCTCCTCACAGGAAGGACTTCTCAAATTCTTCCCCCTGATCCATCACGGGTCCCTTCCACAGAGTCACAAAGTCATGCCAGAAAACCTGGGCTTCCTTTAACTGGGGTCCACAGGTCTTGCCAGAAGCCAGCCCCAGTGTGGGCTTCCCAGGCAGTTACAATCTCTTTTGGGCATCTACCTGCTCCACCAAGTACCTCCCTGGGCTGCAGGGGGACAGCCTACCCTGCCATGGTCTTCACCACGAGCTGCAGGAGACTCTCTACACCAGAGCAAGAGCACCTCCTGCTCCTCTCTCTGCTATGACCTTGGTGTCTGCAGAGTTGTTCCTCTCACATATTTGCATGCTCCTCTGCACCTCCAAGTGTGCAGGTATTTCTTCCCCTTCTTAAACAGATTATCCCAGAGGCACTGCCACCATCATAGTCAGCTGTGCATCCAGCCTTGACCGGCAGTGGGTCTGTCTTTGTGCTGGCTGGAATTGGCTCTACTGGACATAAGGCGAGCTTCCAGTATCTTCTCACAGAAGCTGCCCTTATAGGTTCCCTACTACCAAAGTCTTGTCGTGCATATACAATACAAAGCTTTAATTACACATCAGATCTATTGCCAAATCCTGCATGTAATTATACTACCAAGGAAATCCTTGTGCTGCAGACACAATCACTACAACTTTGGAAAAATGCTTTTAAAGAACACAGCTGTGAAAATGTCTGCATTGAGGCCCATGTTTATTTGATGCTTCTTTCAGTTTGGAGTTTTGTACAGAAATCAAGCTTTATCTTCAAAAAAAAAAAAAATTAAAACCCTTTAAATTGTATTATGCATGTATGTTCTTCATATGTGGGCTGCTTTCTTCAAGCAGCCTCCCAAATAAGGCACTGCACATTTCTCCTAAAAAACAGGACACTTATCTCATATGCGCATTTTTTCATCAAATTAATTTGTATGACTGTGAGCAATAGTATTATTTGCTTAACTCGAAGTAGGTTTCAGAAGTAATCTTTCAATATTCCACTTTCAAGCCTATCAATTCATAGTTGATCAATATCTTAGGTTTAATCAGTAGCATCAACAGCATTATAGTATTATCAATAATTCTACCAAAATCACTAAAAACTAGTTCACATAAACTTGATTTGCTAAACTCATTTATGTTGCCAAGGGTGCCAGAGGTCCAGGAAAAGAAAGAAAAAAAGTAGAGAAACGCTCTCTGGTAGGCCATTAATTTTAAAATATTGTCAAACCATCCTCAGTCTAACTTTTGTTATTAATCTGTAAATAACTGTTCACTCTCTCAGCTGTAATCTTTCATGGAATGCTGTTTTTTAAACAAAACATGAGGCATTGAGACAAAAATGTAATGGGAACGTCTAAGGAATCACCTTTTTAAAATTTCCTCACATCCCACTCTTTAAAAACTCATCCCTCTAACAGATGACTCTAAGCTTTTTCTTACCACTCAATTGTACACTGCCTTGCCAGTGAGAAAAGGGAGATCCACAGCTCAGTGTGACTGCAGAGGAGGGGCAGGGGAGATCCTCTGCTCTCTCTCACGCTTCCTTGGGTGGGAAAGGAAATTGCAGAGTCCTTTGCTTGTGATTTCTCTGGCAGATAGGAGCCAGCAGAGACAGGAAACTGAAAAACCTGGCTTGTCTTCCCGCCCTGTCTACAATGCCCCATGTCAAAGGGCGCTGGTGGGTTGAGCTGCTGAGGCTGCTGCTCCCCAGATCCCCTCAAATCTTCATTTGGTGGCCTCAGGGAACAGGCTGGTCAGGCAGGTAGGTAAGACAGTGCTCTGCTCTGCATTGTACAGCATCCATCCCTTCCTTCCCCTCCTTTCAAACCCAGAGGATCAGACAAGTCTGTGAAGTGCATTGCAGAATATCAGCGATACCTGCACTTTGGTCAAAGATGCCATACACCATGATGCAGGATGACTTACTTTTTCTGACAAGACCTCTACATTGCTACATCACCCTCTCCTCTTGAGATTTTACAACCTCTGCTATCAGTCTCTAGATGTTGTGCTTCAGAAACCAGAGTGTTGCAGAAGAGAGGCTGGGTCTCCATGTGAAATATAGATCCATGCTTGTAATTTATTAAAAAGCCTTTAGGTAAATATTCTCTTGGATATTCAATTTGACATAAGGTGTAATTTTATTTTCACCAGCTTTTGAATGTACAAAAATGGGTATTCTACAGGTGTTATGAAATGTATCACAAAATAACTTTCATAAAAAAACCGAAATGCATTGACTAAGGCAAAAGCAGAAACATGAAAATTCCATTATTACATCAAATAAAGAACTCTGGTAAATTCCTCAGGCCTCCTAGACAAAAAAAAATTTGCCTTTTCCAAATGCCTTTAGGCCTTTTCCGAATGAAAAATATAAGAGAACTTCCAGGGTTAAATATTTACTCAAGCAATTTATTTAGTGCACACATGTGACAAATTCGGATATAGATCTATGGCTAATATTTGAATGTGTCACAAGCAAAGAGGGTGGTGTAGGGGTGTGTGTATGTGTGTGTGNATATATATATGCTAGTTCGCATGCACAGCACCATGAGGCCAGATATGCATCTTACTTTTTTCATCTATCTTTGTCTTTCTTTCCCCATCCCAAGTCTGCTAGAACAATATGAAGGAAGTATTAGCAAGACTCTCCAAATGTAAAAAAACCCAAACTGAAGTGCATAAGCCCTAACCAGTTAACTGCATAATCATTGTACAATTACTATATTTAGTATATGGAATGCAAACATTTTCCCATATAATGACCATCAAAATGCTCACATATTAACAAGAAATTCTTGATACTGATTATCTTTCAGGGTAGAAAGTTTTCTCCACCATCTCTAAGGATGGCATGACTAAAACAATAATTGCTCCACGTTTTATCATTATGTTGCCAATTAATGCCATTTTAAGAACCACAATCATAAGAAAAATAAACAAAATAAGATCACCCACAAGGTGATACCACTTGGAAGTTTTTTAATCCTACCTTTTTATTGTTTTTCATCAGAACATTTACAAGTAAAAGTTCATATTAATAAAAAGGAAGAATCAGACTATTGTTAGTACCAAAAGAATTTGAAATGCAGACAGGATTGGATAAAGGTAACTCTGGCTAATCTGGGAGAGTTCAACAGCCAGTATGTTCCAAACAATGTCTAAGTGTAATTTTAAGGGAAGGTAGTTAAACAATTGAACAGTTGAACAATCCCAGCCAGTTTATGATGCAATAAAGACATCTTGTTTTATAGAAAGAAGGGAGGCAAAAGAAACAAACAGATAAAGGTAACAACAGTTAAATTTCTCCCCCCCCCTTTTATTTTCTTCCAAGGGCAGGGAACTTTTGGAGGTGGGTAGCTCCACATACATTTGGGCCTTATTCTAGTAATTTATGTTCTGACCATCAACTTGAGCAAATCTAGGAAAAAACAGCTTTAGACCACACACTGAGAAAAGATGTGTAATTAAACAGACCAGCTGTTTAACTATGCATGACCTTTGCAATAACAGAGAAGGAAATTTTACTCCTAGTAGCAAATGATCACACCTATTTCCACGGAGTTTTCCCTTAGCTTTATATAAATGTTCCCCTTTTCTTCATTCCAGTTAGAAACATACAGAGTGTGATCCTGTCCCTGGGCTAGGACAGATGCTTAGTCCATTCAGCTAAAGCTGTCTCCACTTTCTGCAAAATAATAGTCTGCTTTTTATCAGCACCAGGACCTCTGCTGCTAGAAAAGCATTTTATAATGCACAATGGTATTCTTTTAACATTTTCAGGTAGATATGAAAATTGATCTGAACTTGCGATCTTTTCCCACATGATGTTTTTGCTTTAGACTCTGGGACTGGGCCAGACTGCCAGGGCCTGATTTCATTAAGCTTGAGTAGCCTTTTGCAAAACCTAGTTTATGACTATGTGATAAATTGCTTTCTGTATTTGTACATTAATAAGCAGATAACAGCTAGAGGAGGCTAAAGGCAGCATTATGGACAAAACTATGTCTATTAACACTTATTTCCCCCAAAACCACTTACCTGACCTACCTAAACTCATCATAAACACACATTTAAATTTCTAGACTAATCTTAGAAAGAATAAAGAATTTAAAATGTTTCTCTCCATAGCAGAATATATTTTAACCTGGTCTTTCTGCTTATTTGTATTTTAAATGATAAAACCCGCAGAGACTACAATCCAAACTCTCAGGAAACAACCACTGAGCACACACACTGCTGTAATCATCATCCTGATACCTGTGTGTTCCTTGATGCTGTACTGGACAAAACCAGCTGCAAACCTCATCCAGAACACACTAAGGAGACATAGCTGCTCTTTCAGCTTACTACTTACCAGGTATTCTACTTTCTTTTGTAGTTTGCCACACTTACTAACATCTCTCTTGAAAAATACAAGCTTTAAGTAAAGTTTGAGAGAAACAAATATCTTGAGGAATACTAAAAAATTTGCCAGATCTTCCACAAAAGTTCAGCTGCAATCACAGTTGCAGACCCAGTGGTTAACCCCCACCCTTGGGATGTAAAATTCTATTCTGCATCCCACATCCTTTGATCAAGCAGCAAAGCAATTCTTTGATCCAACACCTTTACATGTGCTATTTAAGGATGTTAATACATAAATAGATTTTTCCTACTCAAGAAGTATTTCTCTGCTTTCAAACTTCTTTTGTGCAAATATTATCTTTTTAGCTTTTTAGCTTTCTTTTCCCATCATTTCGATAAATGAAGTCCACGCTTCTCAAAAATGTTCCCTAATTTATGCAATGAGCTGTGGAAATTTAGTGCCACACCAAGTTCAAGGTGATCTCAAAACACTCAAACATTTCTTCAGCTCTATACTGAGAAAGGAATAAAAGCCAATGGTATATCAGTTTAAGCAATGGATGGCATGGACATGGGATTGACAGCAAGTTTATCTTTCAGCCTTCCAGAAGGAAAGTAATGCGATTTATTCTATATATTAGGTATTGCAATAAAAAAAAAATGCAAGTACTGTATCTATATCCACAGACACAGAGACCTTACTTACATGAGGACACCTATAGCATCTTTGTCAGATTTCCATATAGACTCCCAGAAGAGAACCAAGACCTTAAGGGTGACCACATCCATTATATCAAATTTACTGAGACACAATTTTATTTTTATGAGACAATTATGTGACATTGTAAAAACATTTTTCTTTTAGTTAAAATAGTTGGCAGTTAAAATTATCTCCCAAAGAAATGTACATTGGATTCATAATCTTTAATATAATAAAGGTATTACAAAAGGCCAGTATCTTGGCTTTTTTATTATTATTTCTTACACTTTAAATGCTATTTTTATGAGAAGTTCTTCCAGGATTTTTATTTTTAAAATTTTTCCTCTGCCACTTACTTTAAAAACTGTAGAATGATGAAGAATTAGCTGGAAGGAAAACTTCATGAGTCCCACTGAAGCAGTTTATTCTGGAACACCATTTATAGAAATGCCATTTTGTCATTTTTACCCTGAACAGAAACTGTGTGTGATATTTCCACCCTTATACAGCTCAACTCATTATACTGTTGCCATAACAACAAATAGCAGTACATGAAATTAGATCCCAATATGATTCCGAGAAAATTAAGTTACAGCCTGCTAACGTGTCTCTCTCAGAGATTCATGCAGTGAGCGAGAAACCAAATCTGCAAAGCTGGCAATGTGGGTCCCTAATAACAGTGGTACAAGAGGTTAATGTCTCGTGAAGGGAGTCAAACTAAAACTGCCTTAGCCTATAACAAAGGTAAGGTAAGCCTGTGTCTCACACAGAGGCTATATGGATGGACACATTTGACTCAGTGTTTTATCCAAGAGTTGCCCAAATAGTGGGTAGAAAAAAAGAATAATGGCTCCATGGGGTATACTGTCAGACAATAGTTTGCCAGTGGGAAACTTATTTCCTAACTCTTAAGGACCCCTACAGTCCAGCCTTTCTGTTCCAGATAATATACACAGTTGAAGTCTTTAAACTTTTATAATTGTCTATAGCTGAGGACTATATATAATTAATTTCTTTTGGACACTGTTTTGATTTTGCAAAACAAAAGAAGTGAAATGAGCTCATGACTGGCTTCCTCTGAAAGGAACTCGGTCTTGACACAGAACCTACTGAACTCCAGTGCTAAGCTCTGTTGTTGCTGTAAGTCAAATAATTCTAACCTTGCAGTGACCTGTAACACCATCACTACACACGCTACAGGTCAGGTTCAAAGGCTTTTCATGTCAGGGGAAGAGCCGTCCTGCCTTACTACAGCCTGATTTTGTATCTGATCAATGACAGACAAGAGAACACCCAGCAATTTCAATGCAATTTAATAAAATATTGCTAAGAAATTCATAAGACGTGAATAACCCAAGATCACACTTCTCCTTTCTCTCTCCCTTCAACTTGTAGAGTAGCAAGCAGCTGTACACCTTTCCTCTGACTCAAGAGGAATGGAGAAAACAAAGATGGAGGTGCCTATGCCTCAATAAAAAGCATCATTATTAAGAACTGCTGATTTCCTTCTGGAACAAAACATGTGCAGCTTTTCATACAGCAAGGAACATCCTGCACTACGTACCTATCTACAGGCCTCTAGTATTTGAGCATGGCAAACAAAATTCATCTTGCTTCAGACACCACAACACCAAATTTTCAACATTTCAAGGATGTAAGAAGGTTACCTAGACAAAAAAAAAAGCTTAAGCTACGTAGTACGGTATTTGTGGACAAATTCGTTCCAAAATATTTTTAACTGTCATTAATAATGGTCTTTTGCATAACCATTATAAGTAGTCAGGATGCAGTAAAGGAGTAAATGGATATCCTGGGGAGAGACCAGCACTCAGAATATTTGCCTGTAGGGGACACATAACTAGCCACATTAAAGGACTGAAATCTAGGCATTCTGCCATAACTCACATGGCCCGAGCAGCTAACAAAAGCATACATAACTAAATAAAAATAACTGAAATAAAGGACACTGTCAAGGCCAGGAACTCCAGAATTAGCCACAGTAGCCACATTTTGGGTTGTATTGCACAAGCCCTTTTCTGTGCCTGGCACAGTCTCTTGTCCTGGTCAGGTTACATATCAAAGCAGACAAATCCTCCTCATTACCATACAGAGACAAGCGATTACTGTCTTTCAGCACATGCTTTCTTCTTCAGTTTGAATGAACAACAAGGCAAAAGGGCAGACTACTCATGCCTCTGTCACAGCGCTATTCCCTCTTCAAACCTGATGACACAGAGGTGCACCAAAGTGACACCTTACTACAACACATGCCAGACATCTTTGTGGAACACTGAACTGCCATAGCAATAAAGTCTTAATCTAACCCTGCTGGAAAATGGTTCTTCAAAGCATAAGAATCCATCAGCTTAGGAACACATACTAGATTTTAAGTATGTACTTTGCAGCTTAAAAACCTGCTAACTTAGAGTTTTCTTGCAAGAACTAAATTCTATTTCAAAGTTTCCATCATCTTACTGTGTGTTGCACCTGAACTTCAAAAGGACACATTCATCAAATGTTTGCTCTCTCTAAATAATCCTACTACCTTAATAATCTTCACAAAAATAGAGGCCTTGTCTACAAAAAGTAATTGTGAGCATATAAATTGAAATACAGTTCCTTTAGTGACCCTTCAGAATCTGATAATTTGCAACAGCAAATATGTAGAAAGAATCCCTACTCTGATCCTGTTGTGATGACCGCAAAAGCGTATTTTTCCCTAGTCTTACAGGAATAGCAATCACAATATAAAGTACAAGTACAAGTACATTGTATGCATGCATATCAAAATGCCTTTTACCAGCTACCCATATTGAACAGATTTCAGTAGAACAGCTAACGTGTGAGCATGTAAGCACAGAGCACAAGAAAAGTGGTTTTCTTTTAGGCTGAAAGCCATCTTTGGGGATAACTCACTCCATGATGAGCCTAGGACATCAAGTCAGTACACATGAGGGACAAATTCCTGCATTCAAATTTGAAGGATTTGTGATATTATTTGATACTATTAGGAAACACTGTCTATCTGGATACAAGTATGGATTATAAGCATTATTTTAAAAAATCATTTTTCAAGCAATAATTAAGGAGAAGGGTTGAAGTCCAAGACCCCAAATGCAAATTCCTGACTTCTGAAAACAGAGTAAGGTATTCTCCTGCTGACAAAACAGACAGGGAAGGAGAAGTATTCATCAGCAGGACATCAGAGTTTCTGTGGTCAAAACAAAACTGCTTTGTCCACAAGAACAGAGCAGGTAGTTGCCATGGGTCAATGTGGCACATGGGCCAGGCAGGCTGGGTAGAACAGGACTGACGCAGAGATCGCCCATTCCATTTCCAAGGCCAAGTCAGCGTGGCTTCACTACAGTCAACTGAGAGGTAGTAAACACAAACAAATTGCTATTAAGTAAAATATGAACCTAAATTAACTATTTGTCAACATTTCAAAATGAACGAGACTTAAGAAATTCCTGTTTGCATTAGATCAAGAGCAAGCATACAGCAATCATCAGACATAGCGAAAAAGCAATAGGAAAAGAAATTATGAAATAATCAGTACCTAATCCACTACATCTGAAGAACATTTTATTTCTCTTTTAAATCATCACAACAGCTAATGGTAAGGCAAATAACTTCTAACCAAATTAGGTCAAATGTCTGTAAGGACAAAATACAGAAAACATGTACTTAGGTGATACTTCTTTTGATAAAGTGTTATTGATTTTATGAAAAATTATTCCTTCAGTCTAGTGAGTAAGACAGAAGAAAGAGTAGCTGCTACTAAGTAGAGAACCCTATATGCATGTGGCTGCCTCAGCAATTCTTCAATAACATAAACTTCCACTGCAAAGAGATACTTTCTACTCCTTGTAAAATAGATAACCTTCTCCAACTGAGACTCAAAGGTCTCTGCAGAAAGAAAGGAAAAACAATGCACTGTTTTAAATATCCCCAACAAAAACACGTTCCCTCTCCCCTGGCCTCAGTTTGCCTGCTGCTTTAAATTTCAAGTCCATACTGATTTCAAATATCTGTTAATCTATTCATCACTGTAACAGATATAAACAGCAGACATATTCTTGGATAAAATGCTTGCAGCTTCAGTAAAGTCAAGATCCATAAATATCAGCACTGTTGTCATTCCTCCTGCAGGATTAAAAAAAAAAGTCTGCTTGCTTATTGAACAAAATCTTGTAAACAGAATTTTGAAGATATAAACCAATAATGGATAATGAAGCTGAAGTTTTCATTTTTGTCTGGAGTTTTCAAACAGAAAAAGGAACAGTGTCACTCTAGTACTTTGAAACCTTTGAGAGAAAGCAGCTCCTAAACAAAAAATAAAAACAAAACCGCACAAAGTAAAAATAAAATAATAAAAAGGCCAAAGCACTTTAAGCTTTTAAGTTTTGGGGTTTTCCCCTACAAAATTATCGTAATTACTCTTACACTCTGCAACTAAAACTAGATGTCTAGAGATTAATAACTTGACTTTCTGTTCTTAATAAACTGTCATATCAGAAAAGATGCCACAGTTTTCACCTGCCTGAAGCATCCACAATTACAGTGATAAGAGAAATAAATTTTATTAATAAACTGTGAATTGCACTGTGAGAGCAGCACTGAGTTTCTCTACCTGTCTTCTTTGGTAAGATCCAGAAACTGCAGATGGGAAAGATGGATGTTTAATTTTTAAAGTTTTATTGAATATAGAAAGTATTAATGGTTAAACTTAACCTGTCTTTTGATAAGTGTGGTAAAGAGACCCAGTTCTGCTACCACCTTTATACATTTTTGGACTTAATTATGTACCATCAATATTAATATCATTTGCTAAGAATCATCTTTCTAGTAGTTTCCAATGCTCCAACACTAAAGATGATTAAGTATAGCAAGGAAGCTGTAGAATAGGTGATATTAATACTACATTGATCTTGAAAACTACACATTAGCAAGCTAGAAAATATTAAATGCCAACAGAAGAGGTACTGGCGGATGATAAATTTTATGACAATAAATTAAAGCTCTATGCAGGACAGCATTAACAGGCAATGAATTATTTATAAGACCTAAAACAGCAATCTACCAATAGTTAAAACTACCAATAGTTAAAACTATTTCAAATCCAGTGAGAATGTTGAGGGAGTAAGTTGCAACTCAAAAAATCCTACCATCAGGAAGAGCAAGAATAAACTTGCTGTCTCAAAAAGCACAGTCTAACTTTAATGTATTTTTTTTTCCATCTGCTTCTCAAATTTGGAAAATGTAAAGAGTATAGGACCCTTGTTTAAACAAACAGCTTTTTTGGTCCAGTATAGGGTTGGTTGATTCTCAGAAAAGATTTATTGCTCTATACCTGAGAAAGCAGAAAGAATTCATACCTATCAGTGATTCTGAAGCCAAACCTTCTCCCTTAACAGCAGAGCACAAAATGATTCTGGTTTGTGAGACTACAATAAAAGCAAAAAATACACTTTCAGAGAATTTAACCTAAAATATATGCATGCAAGTTGGTACTTGGAAAGAAAGGTACAGTTTCCTATAATTTTACTGAATCTGGAATTAAATAACTGAAAAGTTAAAAAGAAGATATTTTTAATTTTTTTCTCCACAGCAACCATGTAGAAACCAGTTAGACTGATTTTGAGAACTGTAGCTAAAAAAAAAAGTACCACCCCATTCATCTTTTATAAAAGTTTTCATCATAGGTTCAAGTGAATCTCAAATCAATTCTCATTCCTTACAGTACTCATTTAAAAACTATAAAAAGAAGTTTTTTCAACAAATTGTCTGTAGGAAAACAGATTTGAAAATATCTATTTGCTGTGAATATAAATGCAGAATATATAATTTAAAACAAGTAGTATTTACTACGATAAATAATTCCCTCTTTCCTGAACTGTCTCCTCACAATATATTTGCTACTGAACAAGAGAAATTACCAGCTCTTCAGAACTGGTAGCTTTAATAACACCTTCAAGAGGGAGAACCCAGTGCCTAGAGGACTACTCATTAGCAGGAACACAATAATTCCTCCTGCAGGCATGGAAAAAGAAAGCTCCCTGATTCTTTTGACATCTATTTTTTGTCTTGCTGGTGCATTACATACTGGTGCAGACAGTAAGAGGGTGAGTTTTATACATATTTCATATTAAGCTTCCCCTGAGCCCTCCAGCTTGGACTTTCCAGAATGGCTCAGGTTATTAAGTGCTCCTCAAATCCAGAGTGTTTAAAATTTCAGCACGTCCAAAAATCACCTTCTGAAAACCAAAGTGTATGTCAAAAGGTTATTCTGACGCCTTTTGGAAGCAATGGGCACCATCTTACTATTTTCACATGTCTCTGGATAATGTTTTACAGGAAATAAAAGGAATTGCAGGTAAAGCTGCTCCTGTAACAAGCTTATCCTGATTGAAAAGCTCTCCGGCAAAAACTACTGCAGCAGCATTTAATTATACTGCAGTATAATTACCTTGGAAATAACTTCCAATGCATTTTATACCTTGAAATCTCTGGATTTTTAGGCAATTATAGATGTGCCCAGATTTTTCCTGTGACCAAATATTCTACTAAATATCAGCCCTACTGGCTATGATTTCCTGCGACTAGTCTTAAAAGCAGTTGCTCTTGGTTTTACTGGAGCTCTCTCAAACTTCTCTTGGGAAATGTTTACAGAAATTTACTCCCTAATGGCCATTATGTTTGTGCCAGCCGTGCTCTTCAATCATTATTTTACTATTAAAACTAGCAATAATCTCCTCATCTATAGAAGCTCATTGCAGATTTTTCTATCCTTGTTTCAAGACTATTCTGCATGTGCAACAGCCGGTCACAGTAATAAAAACATTGATGCATTATTAAATTAGTTGCTTAAAAATGTTTTGAATAGTTTTGGCATTGTTGCTTCACCCTTTCTTAACATCATTTCATATCTGTTCATTATGTACAGGAATGGAGTTGGCCTTGGACTACCAGGTAACCAAGTCAAGTGGGTGAAATACTGGTGTGTCAATCCCAGCCAACAACCTCACTTTGGCTCTCAAATACCAACAGCGGATTTCACTACTCTCCCTGCCCAGATACATGGCAGAGAACTAAGGAAAGGGTAAGAACTTTCCCATATCACTAAATTTTCTATAGAAAGAGTAGGGAAAAAAATATTGCTCATGCTTAAAATACATAGACTGCCTAAAGCTAGAGAAAAGCCAAACCTCCCATCCCTTGTGAAACCAACTTTCACTAACCAGTAAAACTCGAGGACAAAGTTTGAGAAATTTGAGCTCAGCTAGAAACTTAAAAGTGAAATGAAAGTTCTGCAAACGTGCAAATATGACTAAGCAGATACGGCCCATGAATCATCTTTCCTACGTCCCCA
The DNA here is from genome assembly GCA_008694505.1 of Cyanoderma ruficeps. NCBI lineage: Eukaryota > Metazoa > Chordata > Aves > Passeriformes > Timaliidae > Cyanoderma > Cyanoderma ruficeps. The sequence continues at coordinate 18,098,076 of VZDJ01007749.1, forward strand.
TCAACTGAACCACGATTGAGCAAAGTAGCGCCATACAACTCCTATACAAGAAAGTTACTTCAAATTACCTTTAACTGAAATGAAGGAAGCTATTCACACCTCACAGCTATTGTTTTAGGCTCTCCTGTAAACTCAGGAAATAATTTCAACACTTCTGAAGCCCTTTTCATGTTTGGAATGTTTTCTTTGCAGCTATTTGAAAGCCCTCAGAAACCTATGCTACAAATATCACTATGAATTGTACTTTATCTACTCCTTCAAGTATCCTGCTTGTTTGATTCCTGGAAATTGGATTATTACACAAATAAATACTACAATTTTGAAAGCTTCTTCCATAATGCTGTTTTGCACTCAAGAACCTCAAACCCCTGATCATTCTAAGGAGAAACGCCTCTGATATTACTTCAATGTAAATAAAAAGACAAGGCCAACTCCATAACAAAACAAACTCCAAATACACTGATTTTCTATCACCTACTTTTTTTTTTCTTCTGCAATTTTGCTGAAACTTCTGTTACTGCTAACCACAGAACTGAATTTCACTTCATGATTGTAGTTCCACCATGAGGCTTTCTAGTCATCTTATGATCAATGCTCCTTGTTTTTTGATCTTGCACAACACGTTATTCACCACCACAGCAGAGTCAAGAGGAATTGGAAGAACCGCAGGAAAGAAGAAACTAATCTGCAGCAGCACAATCAAGTATAATTTAAATGATATGAAGAAGCATTCAGGATTTTTTTTTTGCATGAAATTATACACACACACAATGCCAATTTAAATCATGCCTAGGAAGTGCACACTGTACATTCCCAGAAATTCATTACATTTTTCAGCAGTCAGCTCTATTACACTAATGTAATAACACTGCCAGCCACCATGCATAAGTCATAAGTGGTATGATTGGATTTGTCTGCTCATTGCATTTTCAATTTGAATAATAGTCATTTTATTCAATTGAAAATATATTTTTTTCCTCTAAATACTCAGCTGTTATATTTAGTTGGAGCTGGGACAGCAGCTAAGGGGCAACGGAATTGGCAATTTGTATTGGTATACAACCAAATTTCTAATTTTTGGGAGGTGCTCTACCTTACTGTAGCACTAGAAAGACAAAGTCTCATCCCCTTATGCTACTGTTATAAATACTACAGTCACTACAAAGATTTTGAATTGGCATAATTAGGCTAAATTTTTCCAAATGTTTGGTTGCCAGTTTTATAAGAAAAAGATCTTTGTATTGGTCCAGCAAGGATGGCAAGTACAATGTAAGTGCTTGTCTACATGGAGAAACGAGTTGGAATGGCTGTTCCATAGCAGCTCCTACAGCACTTGCTCTTATTTCAGAAAAAGGGCTTTTTTTACACATTAAGAAAGAGTAGAAGCCAAGACACCCTGAGGCCTTGGCTTCACCAAGTAATACAACATTCATAAAGAGTCAATGTGAAAGGGTTATTGTTTGTCAGTATCTACACTGGAGTATTTCATAAGGTTTTAATCTCTCCTCTCCCTCCTTTCAGACAGACAACTCTTTAGTGACTTATAGGGACTGATCAGGTTGAACTATGTCGTAGGTAAGAACAGGCATCAGAATGTGAACACGTGGTTCAACCTTCTGATGAAGGGGACCCTTCCAGCCTGACTTCAGACAGGCCATTGCAACATTGCTGTAGTGGTTCACCATTGTTTCAGGGAGTCTATCTAACGGGGAAACTTGATGTTTTATACTGCACAGGAAGGCAAAAAGACTTCTATTATAAAAATAATGAAATTCCATTATTAAAAAACAATTTTAAAAAAGTGTTGAAAAAGAATTGACGTGCGTATACTTAAAAAGCTCAAGATAGATTAAAGTCTATCTTTTTCTTCAAAAAATAGTGTATATATAAGTAGGCTGATATTTGTTCTGCCATCTAAAAAAGAGTAAACTGACATTTCAGTTTATTTCATTCAATGTTTATATTGCCATCCTGTCTCTTTCATTCCCCCCATTTTGCCACTGATACAGACTGAAAAAAAAGGATAAAAAAGAATTTAATTTCTTTTAAACCTTTGTAAAAAAGAAAGTTTATCTTTCCCTCAAAACTGCAGCATACATATAAAGACAGGAAGAGGTCTTTTGCAACTATGTAATCAGTTCAGAGGCATTTGATTTCTTGTTCTCCAGCTAATGAAACCATGTATGTACATTTTGAATCCAAGAGAACCCAAGGGAAAAAGAGAGCATAATTGCCCAGTCTATACTGTAAATAAATTTCTAATTTCTCAAAACTGTTAGCCTTTCTAACCATACAAAACAATAATCAAGTTGAATCCCTTTATTTTTTTATGTTAAATATAAGTGCTCTTTCTTTGCTGTAATTTTTCTGGAATCTTTAAATGGAGCTGCCCTTGGAGCATGGCCTGCGGCCTTATAGGAAAACAAAATAATAAATGAAACTAGGGAGGGCTGTGTTACGTACTGCTCTCTGCCAGCAAAGGCCAGAATATGGGCTGTGGTTATGACCCCTCCAATATGCTGGAATGACCTTCTGTGGTTGGATTCACAATTTACATGGATGGGTTCCTCCTCCCCAAGACCTTGTTCACACGCCTGTAGAAACCGGTGATTAATGTGAACAACATCATGAGCAGGTGATGCACAGGGGTGGAAGGGTTTCACAGTTTCTATTCAGACTGAATTCATTTTAGAAAACGGGGAGCAAATTCAAGAAGAAATGCAAGTTACTATCAAAAGTGCAGCCAATAGAAAACCAACTAAGTGTGAAAATAAGCACGCACTGGCAGTTTCTCTCACTGGCAGTTTTGGTAGTGTATTGATACCCAACTTTGTTTTTTATGTTCTTATTTACTGAAACATATGCAGAGGTTGAACAGTTGATCAAAGGGCCCCATATTTTTTGTATTCAGGTTAAAAAAATGTCAATATTAGCAACAACAACAACAACAAAAGTTATAAATCTTGCTTCTAAGAGTTAAAAAACCCCAGAATTAAAATATGGAAAATAACAGGCCATTATGATGACTTTAATAAGTCATCTGGTAGCTGTAGAGTTTATTTAAGAAAAATTAAACAACAAGTTTTGAGGACTGCTTTAGTGCCCATGTTCACAGATGTAGCACTAAATAAAATGGGTCAGAAACTATGTGTGTACCACCTGTAGACATTTCAGTGAAATGAAAGGCCGAGGTACTGATCCCATCACCTGGCATACTGTCTCTCCAGAGAATGCTTAAAAATTACTTTTAAAAGAAATCTGAAAAAAAAAATCAAACCAACCAACAACAAACATCCACCACAACACCACTAAAACCCCCCTAGAGGCCAAAGGGAAACATTATACCCTTAGGCCAGCAAGGGTCGAATATTTATTTTCTGAGAAGTAGAACTGTCTGCAGAAGGAAAATAAAGTAAAAAAAACAGTACAAGTCTGAGCAACGCAGTGAAATGACACATGCATACTCAGAAATAACTTTAGATATGGTTAGTTGTACTCCAGTTCACAAACTGACAGGAGCTGTTGGGTGACTGTAAAGATGAAGATCCACATGAAAGGACTGAATGCCATGACTCAAAGATAAACCAATCCATTCACATTACGGGATAGGAAAGATGGCATTTTCCAAAGATATCATGTGACAAAGCAGCACTCCCTGAGCTCCAAGTAGGTTGCTGTGGGAGCAGTGGTAGGGCATCTCTGGAGCAATTTTAGCTGAAACAGGTCAAACAGCTAGGATTAAGAAGGCTGAGCCTACAGTAGCAACATTACCACTTTCCTGTCTCTCACTTTCACTGCAATTGTGGGCACACCCAAGGGAAATTATCTGCCCAACAGTGATGGTGCAGCTTGTTGGAGAGCCACAGAAAGCTGTAACATTCTGGAGCAAGTGAGTACGAATAGCAGAAAAAAAACCAGCTGAGGAATAAATACCTTTAAAACCATACATTTATGGTTCACCGTTTGAGACTAATGAACATTGAAATGACTCCTGTACAAGTGAAAACAATTGTTAATAAAACCATAGTAAGATTTTCAGAAGGCAGAATGACTTGCTCATAAAGGTATTTTTAATGCAGTTCACATTCCCAGCTTTCTATGAAAACGTACTTCATCAAAACAAAGGCAGAATAGAAGCAGTTTGTAATATGAAGAAATCATTTTATACAGTTTATAAATTAATAGAAATATAGCAAGATAAAATATGTATTTTATTAAACTGTCTGCAAGAAAAAGAAGCAATTTCTACACAATTATTAATGGCAGCTGAAAATACACATGCATGCAAGAACTGGGGGACATCAAGCGTGACAGGGCAATGATGTTAATTTAGTGCTCCATCGTCAGAAGAGTGTGAAAAGAAATGGTTGAAAAATGATCTAGCATATGTGGTGTTGAGGGACATGGTTTAGTGGTGGACTTGGCAGCACTGGGCTAATAGCTGGACTGGATGATTTCAAAGGTCTTTTCCAGCCTAAGGATTCTATGATCCTGTTTTTCTATACCCATAATCCTGGCAACCAAAAAAGGAAAATTCAAGTAATGAATGAACTTACGAGGTCTAGCGTTGAACTATACAAATATGATTCTAAATCAAAATTCTCAAGGCAATGCCACACAGCAGAATACCCTTATGGCACTACAAGGTGTTACAGAGAAGCAGAGTAATTCTAGACAGAAAAAGGTGAATAGTATTTTTTGAAAGTAAATACAGTTGTCAGAGTCTCCTGCCTTCAACTTTTGGCATCACTAATGAAACCAGCATAAGTAGTACTGAAATTTGACATAAAGAATTGTGATTGATACCAAGTTGAAATAAAAAAAAAGGTATTCCAAGAAGGACAGGTAGTGGCTGGGCATCTATGCAACCATAACCCTCTGACAAGTGTGAGACACCAGTGTCCAGCTGGACACTGCCTTCAGTAGGAGGACACTGCAAGACGGAGAAAGTTATTGGTGTTATCAGCTTGCATTTTTGCTGTCCTTTGTAGCATCTCAGCACTATCTGGAAAAAGCAAAAGGACTCTTCTGCTTTCCAACAACAACAAAAATATATGATATCTCTAAAATAAGTAGAAACCAAAAGTATTTACTACAGACTTCACTAAAACTAGTCAAGGTCACACATTCTAGTGATGTTGTTTAACAAGAAAAGTTAAGCAACATAATTCCTTTGTAATTTCAAACTTGTATCTGAAAACTGATATGCCTAGTTTCCTCTATATGCCCCTTGCACAGTTCTCTGATGGCATGGGACTTGTGGCTGACAGTTTTCAGCCACACTGGTCTCATCTCACAGTGCTGGAGTAAGGGTCAAAACAGGTCATATGCTGGAAAAGTCACAGCAACTGCTTTTTTTTTAATCTGCTTTTCCATAAACAGCAGAGAAGTTTGGTGCTAAGCCAAATAGTTATTTATAGACAACACGTATTCTTAGGTATTTATTTTTGTCACCAGAGAACAATTGCAGCTAAATGAACTTATTACTATCTGGAAATCTATTTTTTTGAAATATCCTTTGTCAATGTAATTTTTTGTCACTCTAACTGTATTTGGCCCTCCATGCACATGCTCTGTGTGTGTATTAATCACACAGACTTCCAGCACATTGGAACCTATGTGATATACCCAAGTGAACCATGCAACCTTCAAGGTAGCCCTCATTTTTTATGTAAAAAATGCTATTTGCTCTGCATACTGGTTTTCTTAAATAAATGCTAGAATAAAAATTGAGTCTCAGGATTTTGTACTATGGCTAGATTGAACTAACTTTTTTACAAACCCTTTGCACATAGACTTTCAATTCAGAGCCATCCATTCCCATTGCCAAATGAGAAAGGCTGTGCTCTCCAACACTGTGCCAGCTGCTTACACAGACAAAAGAGCACAAAATAAAAATTGTGCACTCTCATTTCATAGGCCAGAGCTTTTCACACCTAAAATGTCACCCTTCTCTCTTCTCTTACTTTATAAAGCATCAACTTCTATTCTTCATATTTTCTGCATCTTTTCCCTTATCTTCCTTCATCTGACTGATTTGTCCCACGCTCAGGACAAGGCCTGAACTGACCTCAGTCTCCATATGTTTGCCAGTTATCTACTGATGCATGCTCAGCTCAACCTCTGAAAGGTAAGAAATTTTTGTTTACTCCATTCTGCTGACTGATAGCTGAGCTGCAGATCAGATGATTGATTGTATAATCCAGCTACAAGCGCTTGTGCTTGCAAACTCTGTAATACCAGTGCAACATATTTCAGCCTTGCATGTAAGCTATCAGCAGGAATTTTCAGAAGTTTCTGTGCTGCTTACAGGGCTCAGAGGGATGAAGCTATTGCACTAAGCCCAGGACAGAAGGGTGAAGTGGCACACAACTGTGGGCACATGCAAAAAATCAGCTTAATGCTCACGACTACTCACAAAACCTTCCAGATTCTTTTTCCTCTACAGAAAAGAGGGAATCATCAGGACAAAGAAAAAATAAAACCAATCAACCAATTAAAAAGAAAAACAAAAAAGAAAAAGGAGAAAGGAAAAACGGAAAAATAATTCAAAGAAAAAGTGAAAAGGTGACACAATTCCTCACTTTGTGAGGAATCCCACTGTTTTTACCAGTGGGTTTTTACCATTGTTTTTCAAACAATGGAGTGACACCACTGTCTGTAGAAGTACTGTGCGGGCAGAATGCAACACAAACCATGTACAGTTTTTTCCCACTGCAAATGCCAAAATGGCTTTTCCATTATTAATGATAACTTAGAAAGATCCAAAACGTTGTGAGGTGGTTACTGGACCCATAATCTACCTAGGCCATTAACTGTTTCTCTGATTATGCCAAAATGTATCTCAATTCCCCATCTACCTCCTCGCTACAATTGCTTCATCAATATTTATAAGATCTAAGGGCTTGATATTGATTACCGCATCTAATGGACTCATTATGCAAAGTCATCGTGACCTCTGAAGCAATTCTGCTTTTGTGACTTATCTACATGCTTGCTCAAGATGTTTTGAGATATTGGTATCCACACAGGAGCAAGCAGAGCGGAACAGAGCCCACCACAGGATCTTCAAATGATGATCCTCTGGCAGGATGAGCTTTTTCCACACCTGTATGAGATGTCACACAACCCTAAAAGCTCTGTCACATTATCCCCGACTTAACAGGAGCCCTTGTTATCACACAGCAGAAAGAAGTAGTTAATATTAACTAATTGTTATTAACATTCATTATGGAAAATCAATCTGATTGTGCTATAACCTCCTGCTGCAGCCAGCTGGGTTATGCTGATATTTACATAATATTGAGTTCTGGCTAACCAAAATTGTGGTGGTTATATAACGTCTTGCAATGTCATGGTGATTCTGCAAACAAAATCTATTCCATTTATCAGCACCAAGGTACCAAATAAAGGCATTTTGCAAACAGTTTCTAATGGCAAATACTTTACTGCTTCATATGTCCAACATTATTAGTGACAAGCATTAGTTTTTGAAAAGAACAAAATGGGGCAACTACAGTGTGAATTCATCTTTTAGTCTCAAAATATAACCTTTTCTGGATGAATGATATTCATTAAGAACTCACTTAAAAAAACAGGCACAAAATGACAACACCCTTTCATATGTTAAGAAATTGAAAGAGTATAAATAAAGGTTGGACAAATTTTAGGATAGTAATTAGGAATAATATGTTAAACTAAAAAAAAAACTGACAAGAAAGAATGAACTAGAAAAGAGGTGAGTACAGTATCACTTGGATTTTTTTATTTTTTTAATAAAGTATCTGTAACTCAGAAAGTAATATCTGGATTCAAGAATAATTTAGTAAAATATTATTGGTATAACTGCAGATGCTCCATTATAGTTAAACATGAAGGTATTCTTGGTATGTTTTCTGCCAACTATATATGATTAAATCCAGATGGGAAAAAATTAGTATACCTACTTTTTCAGGTCATGTCTACGAAACACCCCCCAACCTTCCGCCAATAATTTCTTGTAGATCAATTACTATATGTGTCAAAGTTACAATGACTGTCAGGCTGGTTCTCTTCTGCACTCTTGAATAATGTTTCTCTGTCAGAAAGTATAGTTTTCACTTGAAATTCAGATCGTTGAAATACAATTTGAGGCTCCCAAAATTATCTATACAAGTATTATACACATAAGCATTTATAGACAAGATTAACACATTATTCTGTTCTTTAATGTGAACATACAGATAAAGACTTTCTCAATACAGTCACTCACTGGTTTTGGACTTGTGTCTTACAGCAGAACAGCTTTTGATTACCTTGCTTTTAATCTTGTCCACCAAAAATTAATATAACCCCAAATAAGCTTCATGTATTTCCAGTCATTTAGAGATACATTTCCCCTACATACACATAACTGAAAAATTTAATATCTGAAAAATGTGAAACATTTTAATCAATCTGAAATCAATTCAAATGAGAAGTTTGAAGAAAGAGATGTCAGCCATGGCCAGAAAGTAGAAGCAAAAGATTATTCTCTCTGTGCATGTTATCAAGTGCATCTATAGCTGATCTCCTTGGTTTAAAATGTGACTTCGGTGGCATTTTCATCCTTAGAGGGGAAAACACAGCAGAACATAGGCATCTCATTCACGTCTTACTTTTGCTACATCTGCGATTCTTCCTAAGTAAAGATGGAGCAAGACTGGAGTTGTGTTTGGCCTATTTTAGGCAGTACTATAACTAGATTCTCCAGAATTAGCTGAAACACACCTAAACATGATACAAAACAAAATAGAGATTACCACAAAGTCTTTGTTATTTTCATTATTCACATGGAAAGTAAATCTGTATTATGATGCAGGATAACAAAGCATGGCTCCAAAACAAGTGCTTGCCTAGAGTAATTCACAGGTTTCATTACATCACTCATATCTGGGCATGGCCTATACCAGCAAATTTTATCCTCATTCATAAATTTCTATTTCTTAAGAAATATGGTCTAAAAGGACAACATTTTTCTCCAGACAGGGAACCAAAAATTAAAAATTCAAAGCACATACTCTCACTCTGATTCACAGCTGAAATCTCTGCCAAGTAGCAACTCTGTCAGCACAAACCTAACACTGCAAAAATTTCAAAGGTAGAACTAATTAGAAAGCAAGCATAAAGAACACAAATTACATGAGTTCAAAACTCTAAACCCTCAGTCAGTATTTAGATAAGTGTTTGAAATGAGAGCATTTACACATGCAAAATGGCAGCTTGGATTTACAGACCTGCAAAAATTCATTTCCCAAACGTAACTAGTATAGATGTGTTTGCCATTTATCACATTATAGTCATGCTCATGCTTACATACAAGAACACTTATGTATATAAACCAAAGAATTGCAATGTCCTTATCATAGCTTAGTCTCTGGTAGGTAACAACACTTTGCTGTGAGAATGGGGAGGGTTTGTAGGTAAACCCTCAGCACGTCCTGGAGCCTGGGTCACAGAGGACTGAACAAATTAGCAGCTCTAGACAGGGAGAGGTCAGGACCTTGCCCTTGAAGCTGGTCCAAGGGAGGAAAGAGCAGACCATGACTATGCAGCACAACTATGCACTGCCTTCTAAACAGGGCTGCCTTGGAAGAGTGGTTGGAGGAGGGTAAGGAGCTATTCACTCTGAAAGGACACACATGAGTTAGAAAGGCAAATACAGTCTATTAACTTGGTTTTCAATGGAGCTCTTCACATTGTTTTTTTCAAGTCCTAATTTTTAGTCTTTTTTTTCCCCAAATAGTTAGGCAGGCCTATTTATTGATTATCCACCCTACCAATGCTTTCTAACATTTCAGGGTACTTCACTTACGTCACACACGTACGCTAAAAATCTTAAATAGCTGCCGTGTTTAATTCTAAATATAAACCTCCACTGCATCTGCTATGGAGACTACCATACCCTTGGGCAGAAAGGCTCCAAGTGTTTGGGAAGCTGCAATGTAAGTGCTGCAAAAACCCCGTAGCTTTATGAAGTTGCCAGACTTGATTTTACACCTGCTAAAAGCCTATCAGCTTCCCTGACATCTTTCAGATGCTCCAGGAATACCAGCAGAATAAAATCAAGTCATATATACTCTATGAATGGCACTAATAGGAATCAAGTTCAGTATCCTTCAAGATACAGTAAAAACTGTCATTCCAATTTGCCCCTGGTGATGACAACCGCTGTTGTGGTTGTTCTGTTTAGAGCCAATCACTGACCAACCCATAACTTCTAATTTTATTCCTCTCTCTGGGAAGTCATGTATCAGACAGAAGTAACAAAGACGCCTGGTGACAAACCTAAGTCCTGTTCCACAAACCTGAACAGCCTGAAACATTAGTTCTGCCTTTCAGCCCTTTTAGAGGTGCTGAACACCAGAAAGATCAAGTTACAAGGTTCCGTTCTAAAATCCTGCCTAGAGAAGCACAACAGCCAGAAGGTGCCAAGGTCAAAACTGAACCATGAGGGTCAGCATGAAACTGAACAGGATCTATGGAAACTTTTCCAATAGAAAAAATGGACTTTGAAAGATTAGCTACACGGCCATAACCTTCCATCCACCTAAAACCAGATACTGGTTTTGCACAGTAACATCTAGAGTCAAATGTAACAATCAGCATTAGAACTTTAAACTGTGTGATATAATACAAATTTATCCTGTTACCTTTAGTATTACATAGCTTTTAGACACCAAGATCATTATGTCCTCTCAGTAAAGGGGTTGTTAAAAAGTTTAAGCAAAATAGTAATAGGAATCATATAAATTCTGATGAGGCTGGACTGTGCAATCATCACAATTGTGAAACCAGCACAAAGAATCTGATTGAAAGAAATTAACTTTGCATGGATACTTTTCAGTATACGTGAATATGATCAATTAGTTGAATACTGTGATAATCCTATTTCTCCCAATCTGCAAGAGTACCATAGAAATTCAATCGTATTTCAAAGATTATTTTTTATATCACAACATGCAGGTACCAAAGTAAAAAAATACTGTTACAAAACAAAAAGAGAGAGAAATCAGTTAAACTTAAATAAAATATGAACCAAAACCGCCTCAAGGCTGAAAATTTGAAGGACAGGTATGATGGTCTTGTTGGATGGATAATCCACAGAAGGACACATGGATTTTGTTCCCTGCAGATTATTTTTTTCTCCATGAGATGAACAGGTCAAAGTCCTAGAAATGTAGCTGCATCCCAAAGCTCTCACTCATCTTCTGATACAAATGACAAGTACAGATCAGATACTTGTATCTCATAAGAAAGGATAATTTACAGACTTTATGTGAGCTCTTTGAGATGGAGGTGGTGGGTTATTCAGTGTCAAAGACTGGACCATTACACTGAAATATGTTCTCAGTTCAGTGAACTCTCACACTATTAAGTCTCTCAGGTCCCAAGAGTGTTCATAGGGATCAAGTGTAGCTTCAGGCCACAGACAAAGGGGCAAGCTGTCCACCTGCAGATCCATGTCCCACAGCAAAGTGATGAATCGGCAACTACACAGTGCACAGAAGGGGACTATTAGGAATAGCCTGTGCTTTTAAATCACATTTGTTTCCACAGAGTTTTGACCAAAGTAAGGTACATCTTTTTCAATACTGCCTCTAAGGAGAAAGGAAAAAAAAACCGCTAGAAAAACAGCAGATGAAATAAACGTAGATGCCCATGACAGGTAAAAGTGATCCCATGAAAACTGGAATTACCGAAGTCTGCTTTCCTACCAGTTTGATATGAATGGTCTCTATGCACTTCTGAATCTTCCATAAAAAATCCTCCCTTCTCCACCAAGCCATTTGTTTTTCACTGAGCTTCTAGGAACACTGTCACCTTTGACACTTCACTTGCTCCATCACATTTGAAGTAAGCCAACAGGTTCCCAGAAGGAACAGTATCTTCTTCATTAGGAAGAAGAGACACAGACATAGAAAAATGAAACAGCCTTGAAGCTGTCGCCAAGGGGTGTGTGTGCTGTGGCACAAAGGAATGACATGCTGAAAATCTTGAGAGGCAGGAAGCACAAACAACATGGACTTTGCATAGAATTTTTTTTCCAACCCAGCTCTCAAGTTTTAATGAACTGTCATCATAGTGGTTTTGAATAGTAAGTACCTGAGCATGAAGCATTTTTAGATCTCCTTTAGGAGTTCCTATATTTAGAACAGCGCTGCCTGAAAAATCAGGAAGTTTCTGCTCAAAAGTTCTTTTGTCAAAACGCAAAGCTGAGTGGAAACACCTATTTATAACAAATTCAGTTCAAGAAGTCACACACTAGGGTTCAGCCAAGATTACTCCAAAACCCTTTTGAAAAAAAGGCTGGGAGAGGATGGGGAATACATTTTTTTACAAAACTCTGCATTATTTTCAGAAGCTTCCATGCAAAATATATTTTTGTCAGAAAACTCTCGTAGAAACGGGAAGAAAAAAAATTCCTGTCCAGTTTTGGCATCTTGCCTTTCAGTGACCAATAATAACAGCCCAGTAAAAACAGAGCACAACACACAGGATCCAAGTGTTTCCTCCAGATGCACCTGCAGATGTTCCTTTGCCTCAAATACAAGAGTCCTCTCTTTACTAAATCTCATCTTTGCAGGATGACAATTTGAAATAAATACATTTAGTTATATCAACAGGATCTGATTTTCTCCGAAGTTTTATTTCCTTCTATAAGTTATTCCACACAGAAGAGTGTTCTGCATGGAAATAAAAGAAGACAAGAAAATACTGTTTTAGCCAGAGCTTGTATATGACTGAAGGTAAGCCTAACAAAATGACATAATTGAAATTTAAAACAAGGATACAAATGAGAAAGGCAGACTAAACTTTTAAAGGACCTGCATTTGCTCTCAAGCATGCAACACTATTATGCTTCCCCTTCACTATTGCTACATTTCACTGTCATTGAAAATGCCTTTGGTTAACACAGCAAACATTGCAATGTGCTGATAAATAACTTTATTTAGTTTCACAACAGTGATCCTTCCTGAAGATGCACAGGGAAAGGTGTCAGTCAAACTGCACTAGAACATCTTGCACTGGACTTATAAAAGTGGTTTTGCAGAGAGCCAAGAGGAAGCGTGCAGCTTTCAGCTGCATGACTGCTCAGCTAGGGCTCCTCCCGTTCCTGATTCCTGGTTTGTAGAATACTGGGAAACAACAGAAGCAGAAACATGAATGGTTTGTTTAAAGTAAAACATCCTCCAGCAAGAAACTCCACTGGGTTATTAGGCTCAACAAGCAGCTGAGCCCTGGAGTGTTACTGCATAGAAAGGATGAGACAAAAAGGCTCTCAGACAAACACGAGAGGGGTGTAAAGCACCAAGAAACTACTGCAGTACAGAAATCCTCCTCTTCCACAGACACAAACTGTGAAACCTTCTTAAAACAATTGCAGATACAAAGGTTTGGGTGAATACTTTGTGATCTGCCCTACTGCTGCACAGCTGTTTCTGTACAGCTGTCAAGAGAGGTGTCTCTAAAAGCAGCAGCACCAAATCACATAAAATGTTGTAGACCCTGCAGTGAGCCCATCTGCTGAATTCCTAGTCACCTAAACAGGTTTAGATAAAGGTCCCATCTAGGGGCTCAAGGATTGTATTATCCTATTCTTAACTATATCCAGGGTAAATTAAGCAATAACTTAACAGGAATAATGGAAATCTATTATTTAATACAGGATGTGCGTTTCTTACATATTTTTTTTAAGTCACTATAGACAGACAAATGCAAAATAAAAAATGATCATGGCTGCATTCTACTGCTTCTTAAAGAACATCTGTCATACTGCAAGAAGAAAATGACAGGCTTATCTCCAGATACCACTAATAAACAATCACAGCTTCTCCATTTATATTTATATGCAGTTGGCTAAAATTAATGGCACAGTGCTAAGAATTTTCAGCTACCTCACCAAGAACCTAATTAATTTATTTGGCTGTCATCAAGCAGTATGTGGACTTCCTCAGCCACACCGAACAGCAGATAGTGAGTGGATTCTTTGCCTCATTTGCTCCTTTTCCTTCTTTCGACTGACAGTGAGGAACACTCTGAACTACAAAAACACCATCTCATACACAGAATTACAAATCACATCAGATTTACTAATTGTTAGTTTAATCAGTAAGGGCTAAGGCAAGAAATTTTGTAAGATTCAAGTATATTGCACGCCAACAGGTAAAACACAGAGAAATTATATTTCAAGGGATTAAGTCAGTATTTAATGAAACTTTTTATGGCTTCCTGTACTTGCTCAAAAATGAGTGAACAGTGGATGGAGGTCCTGTCTTAAACTATATCCGTATGCTGGTTATCAAATTCAGTAATAAAATAACACAGAAGACTCAATTTTCCTCTACTACTATGGAACGTGTTCTAAGAGAAGTTGAAACTAAAGGTCATAGAGGATTTCATTCTTCCACGACTCAGTTTTTGTTCCATGCTGAATGTATCAGCAAGGGTGTTGTTTATAAAGAAGGAGGTTTTTTAAATTGTTTGTTTTTGATGCATCCATGAGGAATTAAGACTTAGACCACCAACTAATTTCACACAGGCCACCCAAGTATTATTCCCACAATATCAAAAACAGAGATTATTTTTTAAAACTTTATAAAATTCTGCTTTTGTCTACAGTGCTGATTGCAATTGAACACCACCAGAGAGAGAAGAATTTTACTGTAAATCAGAGCAGAGGAGTCCTGCATAATAGCAAGGACTATTTAAAGACAAAACACGGAGCCACGATGGAATCCATGCGTTCCGAACAACGTTGACATCATGGTACAGTTCACCCCAGAGTCAGTTTTCCATGCCCCAGGCACACTCTCAACTGCCTTTTATCAGCCCTATTAGTCATTAGCATGACAGCAATATAGGATGAAATCAGCATCCCTTACATTGCATCGTTACCTTAAATGCCATCCAGCCACTGAAACACAGATGCCTGGAAAATTACTTGGAGCAATATTGAGGTTTTGCTCGTGCTAGTGCATTTTTCAATTGATGCAAACACATTAAGACAGTTAATCAATTACAAATCAAAATCCATTCCCTCTACTATTACTGAATGCAACTTTGTTCAGATGAAAGCATTACGTTGAAACACTTTCAACTGAACATCAAGTGTATAAATTCTGAGTAACAAGAGCAAAACAAACTCCTCCAAGGAGTTTGCCTATTTCAGATATAAACCTCTGTAGATTTAAAAGATGTTTCAGCTATTTTCATAATCAATTGCTCTCTTCTTCCAGGAGTTTCCAGGTAATGCAGTATGAAAATTTGACCGTCAATATTTTCCATTACAGTGATAAGTGTATGGATGAAAGACTTGACCCAAAAGAGCTAATTTGATACTCTACACTACAACCATAATGTGGAATATTTTCTTTTAAAAAATTAAAATTTGCACCCTTTCATTAAGCTGCTGCTTTTTCCTTATTTGTGTCACATAGATGAGACACAGGATAAAGTATTCGATTTGCCACCTGTACATCAGCAATCCCCACTTGTCCTGCATGAATGAGGATCACGGTGCTCAATCCTGAAATGATGTTCAGTCATAATTTAATAGCTTTAAAATGAATCACTTTCATGTCAATATTATTGCATGGCTTTATCACCCAAACTTGATTTTCCTCTCAAGGAGGTCATAGGTGAAGCACATAGTTGGTTCCACTGCATCTCCGAAGTGACCAAGTGCTAACAGAAACACCAAAAATATTGCCTAGGGCCAATCCTATGGGAAAACCCTGCACTGCAGACCTTTGTCGTGGCCTTCAGCAGCAACTGACAGGTTAGGGTAGCAGAGCAAATCAGAATCTGCACCAGCAGCTTTTCCTCTAAACCGTCAGAACAATCTGATGTACTTCCTACATCCATGTGCGAAAATCCAAAAACTTTTGGTTTAAAGTTATTGCACTCTAATTTAATATTATTCAGGGGTTTTGATTTGAGAGAACAGCTGGTAGCCCTCCTTTAGAGAATGGAACCCAACCTCCAGTGCCCAGCTCCCAAAAACCAACTCTGCCTCATGGTCTACCATAGTTTGATGGCCTAAGGCAAAAAATAAAGAACTGGCTACTGGCTAGAGGCTGAAAAAAGAGAAATAGAAATACCAATATTTCTAATTATATTTTCCTCCAGAATCAGAAAGGCTCTTTCTTGTTAACAAGAAGGATTTAAAAGGCTTCTGTCATGTAATTTCTGGCACAGACGTATCCATTAGTTTTTTGTCATCTTTTTCTTCACAACACTTGACTATCCAAGCTCAGGTTCTTACCATGGGCATCTTGACAATCTCTAATCCAACACGCTCCAGTCCCTTTGCAGCCCTAACTGCTTGATTAATTTTCCACATTATTTTTTCTCTGTGGCAGTCCTATTTAGTAACAGGGCTCATTTACAAAGAATTGAGATATGGGGTAAACTGATGACTGGTCCAAAGTCACAACTACTTCTTTGCTGAGGAAGCTTCCAGAGTTCTGTATTCACTGACCAACCCATGAGCCTACAGTCCTCTCAGTCTGTCAGCATCTCCGAACACATAAAACCAGATTTTCTAAACATGTAAGGCTTAAGCAATATATAAAGTGTACCATGATGATAAGAAATACCATATAAATGCAATTATTGCCATGCAGGAGAAACCTTGGTTGGTTTCCATATAAACTACATCAACAGTAACAGCAGAAGGAATAAGACCATGGTATTATAGTTTATATAATATTTTAATTACAAATTAGAAACCTATTGTCCTGCAACGTGTTTGTAACACCAGTTTTTTTATACCTCAAACAAGAGAAGATGGTAAAACACTAAAAATAACTTACATTATGTTTTGCTGCATAGTCAAGTGGCTGCTTAAATTTTAGCAAGATTTTCATACCCCTTACTTGCAGAAACAGTTAAAAACTTGCTTTGATTTTTATTTAGTTTTCGAACAAGTATTTCTGTGCTTTTGCCACAAAGAACATAAAAATTACCACTAGGTCTTGAGCAAAAAATAGAAGCAAAAAGACTGTCTTAAAAACAGTCTTGTTCTTTGGCAAGGTATTTATATATTTAATAAATTTAAATTAATTTTAAAATATTAAATATTTATTAATGTTTGAATATTTTGCTGTATCCATCTCAACACAGACAATATTAAATAAAGGAGGCACTCATTTTTGATGTTTGTCACCAGCTGTGATGGAATGGACAGAAGTTGATAGGTTTTTTTCATTCAGAAGAAGATTAATGTGGTGGAGGGAAACTAGGGGGAAAGTGAATTTCTGGGATGTATACTGATATTTAGGTGAAACCACCTGAAGCCAACTAAATTAATAACTGGTTATTTCATGCACTCTCGGACCTTCTACTTGAGTGGTAAAATTTATTCTACCTAGGAGTATACCAGACAGGCAAAATGATAATCTAGACTTAAAACTGCAGGTAACTTGGTCATTTGAGCATAAAAAGAACATGTACTTAATCAGTATTTAAAAATATACTAAAACTGTTGCAACCATTATCAATTATTAATATGCTTAATAAAACCAGAACAGTACTCATTTTTCTGATGCAACATATCAAACACTAAGATTTTTCAGGCATCCATGAGAAGCTTTTCAGTAATAAATAATTTCTTTAAATTAAAAAAAAAATATATGCATGCGTTTACATACACACATGTTTTTCTAACTGGTGAAGACAGTTTCATATAAATTTTCTTCATATTTACAATGTTGAGATTAATTTTGGTTTTGTAATTGAGTGGTCTTTGAACAGCAGTATCTCCTACTTGATATGTTTTTCCTATGGATTCTGTTTACTATCTCAAAAGCAAAATGTACAAGTGGTGTTTTGGATTGGCAGTTCCATGCATTATTATTTCTAAATAAAGGCAATTCAACCCTAGAACTTGTAATAAAACACAAACATTACAATTTGCAATGATTTTTTTTCCTGCTAAGGGTCAACTCCAAATAATAGACATCCACAGTCCCTCTGCCACACTAAAGTCATGACTTCTCCCTAGAGCAATTACATATTTCAGTGGTCTTTCCAAAACAAACCAAATAGGAAAATCCATCCTGCTGTTCAACTGATTCTGTCGTCTATGTAAGTACTTTTACTTATCCTAACTACAGTAAACTCTAAAGAGCCCGGCAAGGAGGATTTACAGGAAATTACAGTTCCAAATACTGATATCCAAGTAAGAATCAGTTTTGTCAGGGCAGGCACTTCAGATTTTGGCCTGCCTGCACTTCTGGAGGCGAAGCTGGCAGGAAGTGGAAGGGGAAGCAACGCACTTGGGGCCGGGATAAGCTGCTCAGCAGGAAGCAAGGGAAGACAGTTACAGGCCAGTCAGCAAGATAATGAATACAATCCAACCTCACAGTAACAAGGAGAAAAAGAAGTTTGACTTTGATTTTTAGCTCCAAATTCAAACAATGCAATTTATGGTAGTCTGCTGTTTTCCTCCTATTGTAACAAGGCATAAAACAAGCTGTATTTGGTTTAGCAAGAGAAGACACTACTTGTATGCACTGGTACACAGAGAGCTTTGCATAATCAAGCCCCACACAGAGAAGTACAGGACAAATTAAGGCTTCAGTGCCTACAGGGAAAGGCAACAGGTGGGATTTCCACAAGAACCTAAATGAGTTAGGTGGCTGTATCGCAGCTAAATTACGGAACATAAGGAGAAAAAGCCCTATATTGACACTGATTTCTGTGGATAGGTGTTCGCTTCAAGAAACTGTTTGCCTAACTGCTCCAACTTTTCCAATGGCTTTACTGGAAGGAGCTACCAACAATAGTAACCAAGTGAAAAAATACAGAAAAATATCTTTTAAAAAAATTTAAAAAGTCTTTCTTCACAGCTACTGAGATTTTTGCGCCTGTTTCTCAGAAAACGACCATCTGAAGTGCTACTGCTTGCACAGCTACGCAAAAGTAGCAGCAAATTTCCAAAAAGAGAACATTACAATGACCCTCAAACTGGAACTACATAATCTTCAACAGCACATTCATGTTCAGCTCATCTGTCCATTCTCAGCTGTTATTTGAGGAAGAACTACACGTGAAAAGAAGGAAAATATTTAGTTGGGTGCTATAAAAATAGGAAACTAGCAATAAAATTTAGATCCTACTGAATTTAACAATACCATTATTCAACTTTTTTCTGAATAATCCTTAACAGAAACTTCCATTTTCTAACTAATTAAAAACCCCAACCATATGTCTTGCAGAAACAGAGAGAAGAATGAATAAAAGAAAACCCAACATCAATACCATAAAACTGAAGAAATACATTCCAGATGTTAAAAAGGCAGATTCTTTTCTTAGTCTCTCTAAAGTAGGTATGAAATTGGAAGGCTGGATTCTTTCCATGTTGTCTTCCAACTATC
This sequence comes from Cyanoderma ruficeps, assembly GCA_008694505.1. Taxonomy (NCBI): domain Eukaryota; kingdom Metazoa; phylum Chordata; class Aves; order Passeriformes; family Timaliidae; genus Cyanoderma; species Cyanoderma ruficeps. The sequence continues at coordinate 18,117,476 of VZDJ01007749.1, forward strand.
TTATTGATGTAAAATTGTTTCAGTGAAACTGGGCTGCCTTCATTACAAACACAGAAGAAATACTGTGTGCCTCATGCTGTCCAGACCATTCAGACTGAAAATGCTACAATTTCAGTCTCAACTGTGCTATGGCAAACCCAATCCTCTTTTATTCTTTCATGCAGTCCTGCAATACCAGTAATGTTGGCAGTAGCAGTATTGTTAGAAGGAATCAGTATGAAACTATCATGTAAATACAACTCTGAGTGATGGTAGCTGTGACTTCAACAGCAGCTGGTATTCGTGACTCAGAAAAAGAATTTGGTAACATGATAGTTCCATTTTAGTACTTTATATGGTTAAAAGAGCTTGGGCAAAGAAATTAAGATACAAGCTCTCAGGTAGAACTTTTATTGCCTGTGTATCTGCCATATACACAGCAAAGGAAAACTGCTTTGACTACTCTCACTGTGTACTGAATTAGGAATCAGGAGTCTTACTCCTTAGGGAAAAAATATGAACACATGCAGAGAAACAGCGTAGAATGTACTGGACAGTATTCATTGCACCAGTTTTTCACAAGGTTATTTGTAAACTACTTTCCTCCAAAGGCAGAAGCAATGAAATTAAATACTCTCCAATGCTTTCCTTAGTTCCTTCTGTGTAGCTAAACTGGCATAGAAGAAAGATGTTTGTACTTCCAATATTTCACTAAGCTCCTACTCTCAGTTTGTCAGAAAACACTGTGCCTCCCAACTCCAGTGATCTGTCCAGTCAGTGGCAAGAGTTCCAATCATGCCTGCTGAGATCCAGGAAAAAGCCACAGAAACATGGGCTCATGCTATTTCACAACCCATAGCCCAAGTCAGCCTTTCTGGTGCAATACAGAATTACAAAGCTGTAAGTAACGGTGCAAAGAAACAGAGACATGAAAAGCTGGACCACATCCTAATGTGGCAAATGGTTTGGCTATCCTGGTGGAAACTCTGTGAGTTCCTTCAAAGACACCAAACAACGTATTACTGCACATGTGAAGTCTCCCTCCCCTTTTCTCAGTCTAAAAACTAGGAAAAGTACTTCAACAACAGAGGATTTTCTTAGGTAACTTAGTCAAACACTAAAGCACAGATAAGGGAAATACTTAATCTACCTAAGGGCAGCTAAATAACTTTTAGTGAGGTATACATTCTTCTGAGATGACACTATCAAACCCTCCAAAGCAGTATCTTAACAAAACAAGAGATGTAATTTCTGGTACTGATTGTATCCCACAAAGACTACATGAGTAAGTCAAATATTTGTCTGACTTTCCCTAAGTATGCAGAATTTATGCTCTCTAATAATGAAGATCTGAACTGAAAGTGATTATTTAAAACAAAAAACACAAACCCAAACAACAAAATGCAAACAAATTATAATTAAAGAATTTTAATCTTCAAATCCTGAAATCATTAGTTAGTAGAGTCATCATAAAATCATAGAATCATTTAGATTGGAAAAGACCTTTAAGATGTTGCATCCAATCATTAATCCAGCATTGCCAAGTCCACTACTAAACCATGTCCTTAAGTGTAACATCTACAGGTCTTTTAAATACCTCCCAGGGATGGTGACTCAACCACTGCCCTGGGCAGCATATTGTGATGTACAATTTTTTCCTGATATCCAACCTAAACCTCCCCTGGCACAACTTGAGTCAAGTTCTGTTTTGCTTTGATTTTGATCATTTCAAATCAGATTTGAAATCCAGTACACCACTCCGCACTGGGAAAAAAACAACCCAAAATTACTTTTTTATTAATGGTCAATTTGCCACTGTCAAATTGAGAAGTTTAACTCCTGCATTTGTACACAAAGTATCACACTCAGTAAAATGCTCCAAGAAAGGATTTTGAAAAAGGACCTGACTGTAATTTAGTAACTACAGCCAGGAGAAAGATTTTAACAATAATGAATCCTTAAAAACACATAACCCCTCCCCAACCTAAAAAATTATTTAGTATTCTGAAACAGGGATAAATACATTTTATTAACTGCAAGTTCATTACATCACCAAGCCTAGTCTTTCAATGAAGGGTGTGCAGTTAACTCAAGAGAAGATATAAATCTAAGTCCTTTTCCAGTCTTTATAAAGCTCTTTCTTTTAAGGAATGCTTCCACTTATATTAGCCTTGCAGCACAAGAGACAGATAGAGTCCGGTTTTCCAGAGAAGTTTGTTAATGCACTGAAGAACCTTGCCCAAAGTCAGGATGGCAGATGTACTAATCACTCCAGTTATGGGGTTTAACCAGACAATCCGAGACTCAAAAAAGTTATTATAAAATGGGCTCATCATTTTTATTAATATTTAGCATTAATATTATCTTGCCTGAAGTACTGGATTTGCAAGAGTCTCAAAGTGTATTTAACATAATAACTAAATATTTCTGTTCACTTCAAAAACTCTGAGCACACAAAAACTGCATGCTCTAAAACAAACATCTGCCATTGTGAATATTCACAAAATCTGCTACAACTGTGGAGTGCATACAAATGAATTATAGAGAAAAAACTCTTAGATTTATAAACTTTCTCTATTTTTCTTCAAAAACACTTTAAAGCATTTAAAAGCAAATAAAAACTTGTTTAGTCCACAAGCTGTTCTGAAACCAAAGTAAATCAGATATTGAAACTCAAGCTGCTGTACTTGAAAAATTAAAATAACTCCTCACTTCTTAAATTTTATTTCCTGCATTTGCAGCCAATGAGACCTTTTTATTCCTCTTTTTTCTCTATTCAGCAGGTATGATGTGTGATATGCTGACATTTATGAAACACTAAAGTATTTGTGAACTCTGATTCTGAATATAATATTAAATGCAATGCTAATTGAACACGCGACAATGCATTCCTGGTTTACTTATTCAACTGAAATGCAAAGGACTATTTTTGTAAAAATAAGAACTCACCCCCTGAGGCAAAGCATCAAACTTGATTCTAAAATTCTGACCTCTGCCTGTGGAGCTCTCTTCAGAGGAGAAGATGGTTCTACAGGAGATACCTGATTTTTACCAAGCCCCAGATAAAATCCTGACATAGGATTACCAGGAGAACTGGACTGTTAGATGGGCACTCTTTCAAACAGAACACAGGATGGTGTCAGGTTTTTGTCACACTATAGTTAGATACTACAGCTATTACAGCTATTATATCTAGGATTTGAAGAATGCTGACCAAAGTTTGAAAGTGATTATACATTCGCAGTTTCATTTTTCTGAAGTCTAAATAGGAAAAAAAGTCTTTTCTTCCTTTCTTGCCTTACGATATTGCTGTGCAAATTTAAATAATTACGTTGCTCTGAAAAGGAGAGGTATAGCAGCAGAATACGGCTTCCAGTATTTTAGACAGAGGTGAGCAAATACCCTGGGTCACTTTTATCTACTACAGAATGTTCATGAATTGCAGTGGAAGATGTTTCCTTGAAACCGCACCATTCACAGCACAGCAGACTTCCATGGTGAAGTAAAAAATGCTGTACTGAAGATTTTTTGAAAACACTAACTCTAATATAGAAGAAAAGCACATGTTTCAAAATTCAATGGAAAGATCCAGTTTCCAGGTACTGATCCAGGAATTATAACAGAGAAGTTAAAAAATAGTATTTCTCGGTGTTCCTTTACAATACTGTAATATAAATAACATTTTTTTAAAATTTTGTCTGTCTTGCAGGAAGGAGCCCCACTTGTGCAAACTGGAGTTATTAAAATCCCCAGATTTATTCAGGTTGAGTATTTTGACCTAGATGCTGATATTATTCGACCATTTATCAATGCTTTAGCTTAGTGTGTGCACATGTGCAGACATCACAGAATTATAATCTTTAGAAATATACCTCATCCCTACTATAAAAAGAATTCAAGGATCAACATAGCATGCAATAACTGCAAGTCTAAAGTATCATGCAGTTTGTTTGCTAAAGCTGCTAGTACACATTAAAGTCTATATTTTACATTGTTCCTGATATCTATCATATATAATTCAATTTTTTTTTAATAAATACATGGAAGACATATGGCAGAAATAATGTAAGTAAACTAAAGAATAGAATAAATAAAAAAAAGGACGAAGTAGCAGGCAGGGCTAGGAGTATGTATCCCAGCTTGCAATACTGCCCTTCTAAAAATTCAGAGAAGTAATGAAAGGGTTTAATCTTCCTTTTTGGACTTTGCAGCTTCCTTTTAAAAACTCTAACTTGCAAGTGATGCAAGGTTTACTCAGTCATTTTTAATTCCAGACACTGCTTTTTACAGTGGCAAAACAATTTTTCCCGCCACAAGTACAGAGCGTCCATGAAAAGGCTCAAATAGTTTATCCTTTCAAGACTATACTTAGAAGAATACAGATTTTTGACACTCCAGCTGTTTATACTATTGCAAAATTCATATTTAAAAAACAGCAGTAGATTTTCAGGCTATGTTGAAAGCAGTAGACATTTGGTTCCTGATATTCACAGAACAAGTAAGTTTTCATAATCCAGCTGATGCATGGAAGAGCCAGGAACATGGCTAGACCTATCTTTAATGTGTGCATTTCCTCATTTATCCCTCCTAAGATTCCTCATTATTCCTCAAGCCCCTAAGTGATCAATCAGAATAGATTATACCAAGGCCTTTTGCCTCAATCACCCTAACAATAAACAGGTTTCACTATTGTTGAGAAACAAGGGGGAAGAGGGAAAAGATCTATCCAGAGCATATTACTGCACCAGCAAAAGTGTAGAGCAAAACACTAACAAATCATAAGAGTAGATGTTATGTATCCCAAAACTCTAATATTATATGCATTTTCCACATCACAGTATACAGTGAGTGTTGGACTCACCCATGTTGTGTCTTCTATTATGAAGTAACTAGCCACACACAGATTTCAAAAAATATATTTCTATTTCAAAACTTACTACTAGTTCATGTTTCACTTATGTATGAAAGCACCACTATAGCTTTTAATGTGCTACATTTCTCCCGTTTTCTTCAAAAAACACACTAGGCATAGGCAGTGATAAAATTAAACATTCCTATTCCAAAGGCCCTGCATGATTTTGTTAAAAAAAACCCCAAACCCAACATATGGAAATCAGAGCTTTTACTATGTAAATGGAAAAGAGCGACAGCAGTTGGGAACATGGTATGTATATGAGTTTCAATCCTTTTTCAGCCTAACACACTTTTCTTTAAGCAAGTACAAACTCTTCCAGTACAACAAAAAGGTGCCTTTAAGCCAAATTTTCTATCTGTGTCTTGCTCCCTGCAAAGTATTTATTTTGGCTAGTGGCTAAAAGCTTGCCAAGGAAAGGTCGCTGATCTTTGCCTGAAAAGCTTGAGCCAGCTTTATGCAGTAAGGGCTTAATACAAACACACAATGCTTACCAGATGTTCAATCAGCTAACTGGATACAATCCAAGAGGTGGCTATAAATCCATGGAGAGATGTTCCTTATGAAGCCATTTGCCACACAGAGTTAAATTTATATAAGCACCCTTTGGAGAACCTCTGACTGAGCAGTGCAGTTTAAAAGGCTCATGCACCAACAGACTGAACTGTCACCAAGTGCTGATTTGTGTGTGCACAGATATCTTTAAAAGGAAATTTGGGGTTCAGCTGTTAACCTGCAAGGTTCATTTTCCCAAATAAATGCCTGTACCATTACTCAAGTCAGTGTCAACAGGCAAGAGTCAAAAACTTAACACGAACTCAGACTATTGTTTCACAGCTCCTCTTCTCAGGATTTGCAGTTATTGTCACTTGGATAACAACACAAAAATATCTGCTCTCAGATGCCACGCTACCAATGAGTGAAATTTTGTCTCAGAAGAAATACATACTGCACCAACAAGCAAATACACACCAGAGTCAGGCATTGCAGCTATCTACTGACATTAACATATTCTAACAGATTGGGGGGGAAAAGAGATTTATTTAGAGTGGTTCACTTGAGATGAGAAAGTTGTCTGACTGAGCAATGCAACCTACAAATCCCCATACTAGTATAAATGCGATGCTGGGGAAGTTTTTTTGGTGGGCTTTTTGTTTCATTGGTTGGCTTAAAAAAGAAAAAGCCAAACTAGAAACTGAATACCTGGACGATTAAAGGTTTCTTATAGTTGTAAAAAAAGTCATAAAAGAGATGAATAATTTCAAAACGAGAAAAAAAAACCTGGAAAAAAAATTTCATTTTTGTAGTAGGCATCCACATATCAGCACTGATGTATCTTAGGTTTAAACCAAATAAGACTCAAGAGAAAAAGCATATTAGTAGCAGCTTTGCATTATCCCTCCTAAGAGAAGAAAACCACGACATAGCAGAAGCAGAAAACTTTGCAAATCAGTTTGTTTCTTTTGTTTCTTTGATTTTAACCTTTCCCCTCAGTTGTAGTTCGAATGAGTGCTGATCTGGTACTGAAGAAATGAAAACCTGAATGTCGGGGAAGAAAAGTAATTCCCCAAACCCTATCTACATAAAACCAAAGCTTCAAAGGAAATAGGTTCTCAGTTGATATACAACATAGGGAATTTTGAAAGGGAAGATTGTGGTTAAGTTTGTTTTTAAGTTTATTTGCTGTTTTTCTCTTAAAGCAGGGAAGCCAGCAGAAGGAAAGCCAAAAGCCAGTGTAGGACTCTACCTTTATCCAAGCTATGAATAAAAATGTGAAATTAGACCTTTAGATTGGAAGTCCTTCTTATTGAAACTGAACAGAGCAGAGAAACCAATGTGTGCCTGTTTCTTCTGACTGGATATTTTGCTTTACAGTAGGAAGAGAGAAAAGCTGTACAATATTGTCACTTCAAACCCTGTATCTCCCTGAGCACACAAAATTCCCAAGAACTTCTAGGAGAAGCTGCATTTGTAGAAGAGCTCTAACTTGCAAACCTACATAAGTCAAGTGACTGAAGACAAAACCTGCCCAGTTAGCACTACTAGTTTACCACTGTCCTACTCATATAGTTTCAGATTACTTTAACTCCCAGCAAAAGCCCCAACCTAAAATCTAAAAATGTAATGTTCAAGTGGCTTGCTGAGTCTCAGTGAATAGTCTCCCAGATGTCAAACAGTATCCTTACTTCACAGATACTTCACATTTTACCACTTACCCCAGTGCCACAGATCTTTTCGTACAGATCCTTTCTGCTTCACCTACAGCTCGGGAAAAGTGACAGAGGCTACTTAGGTCCCCCTGAGAGATCCATAGTCTGACTAAACCACTGACTCTCCCCAGATTCCCTAGGGGTCTGACTAAGACATTTCCAACACTCAGCTTCTTCTGAAACATTAACATACAGAGCAAAGTAAGAATGTGTGTGAGCTGAATGCTCAAACAAATTCTAGGGGGCAAAATAAGAGACAAGAAGAGATAAGGAGATTTTTAATAGTGAACCTATTATGACTGTGACTCTTTTTTTCCATGTGTTTACCATAAGTGCGTGGGTTATTACAAAAGAGTTTCTCCATCCATTCTCATTTAAAAACAAACAAGCAAAAATAATCTAGCAAAGATGTAACATTTGCAAACAAGTGGTTAAACCAGCAAAGAGAAAGCTAGCACAATAAAGAAGGTTGACTCCTGTGCTGAAATCTTAAAATGCAATTACTTGCAGTGAAATTCTGGTGATTAACTTGAACCTCTAGAAAGAGATGGTACTGCCAGGAGGAACAGCAAAGATGGACAAGAGATACATCCTGATGAAGAGATCAATCAGCAGAAATTAAGAAAAATTTGTACCTTCTAAGAAGGTTTCCGAGAAATGGACAAGTGTTTCCATAAAGAAAGGTGAGCTGCTCCTCACCTACCAGAAGAATATTCAGGTCTGAGGTCTATCTATTGAGTCAATAATATAAATACTGAACAAACCCAAGAATTCTTTCCCTGCCTCTTCAGCACCCCAAGATCAGCAGCTGATGGCTAGGAGGAACTGACAAACAAACAGCCTGTCAAAGTTGTATTCACTATAGAAGATATTATGAAAGAAACAACTACTCTTCAGTAACACAAATTCCAGAAACAACCAAGCAAAAATGCTCCCTGATTTAGACTTCAAGATTTCTGATTAAGCACCTTCCACTGTTCTCTGTTCAAACAGTGCCTGGCACAACCAGATCTCATTCACTGAGCCCTTATAGCACAAGAAGCATAATTAATGATGATGACAATGACAACTACAAGAACTTGAAGGAAAAGCACTGGCAAAGAGATACATCAGGAATTGCAGGAAAAGTTTTTATCCTGTAGGATATTTTCTAGGAACACATTTTTGCAAAAGGATGCTACAACATGGAACAGAAACACAATTTTTCTTGCTGTATCAATTCTACTGAAGATGAATGCCTGAAACAAATCATCTGGATATTTTAATTAACAAACTGTATCTGTATCACAGATCTACCAAGCATGGGACACAAAAATGGCATTAAGAATCATTCTCTGTTTCTTCTCATACCTTTTTCATGCAGAACTTCTGTCCTGACACACCAATCAACAATAACCATATTTGCAAACCTGAGAGCCTTGAAGCAAATGAGCTAAGAACACAACCTCTCTCAATTCACATATTTCGAATTACATGTTAAATACATAACTTGATGCAGTCAGAGTTCTAAGGACTTTTTTTGGCTAGTTCAATGCAAAAAGGCCAGATAATAAATGTAAACAAAATGTTTTCCATTCAAAAAATACCATGACTTCAGCTAGCAGACTTTATTGTAAAATATCACCTTATGTTCTTCCTCTTGTGCAACTTCAGTATCTTACAAGCAGATGAATCTGAAGATGAATGTATTAGAAGCTGTGGTATTTTATTGCAATTCAACTGCCTACTCAAAAATGGGGAATCTATGATTGTAACAAAAGACAAGTCCATAGTGCAATTGGAACATCTAACAATGATAGATAACCATTACAACTGATTAGACATAGAACATAGAAAAAGAGTTTCAAACAGTTCTTAAATTTGTATTACATATTACCTATAATTAACACAGTTAAGAAAAAAAATAACATGTCAAGGTCATTCTGAAGTTCCCCACAGTTGATTCAATATTGACATATTTCAAATAGTAGCTTAATTCTTAAGTTGGCAGAAAGATACTGCAAGAAACTGTATATGTTTGTGTCCCACATAAACCTGTAATTCCAAAGAAAGAAGAAACCCTCAATGACAAATGCAGCAGGCAGGTCACAAGCTTTTAAATATAGCAACACCTGTCTTTCAGTACATATAAAACTGACTTTGCTGAAAATGTTTTTTAATCATTCCTCAGGCAATTTACCTCTCTTACCCACTTACTGACCATCTGTTACTCCAGTTTGTAAATCAAATCATTGTGTCATCATATTAGCCAAGTTTTAAACTTTAGCCTGCATTTGGATCTTAATCAGCTACACTGCGGCTCTTAAGTATTTCTCAAATAATTCAAAAAACTTGATTTACAAAGCTCTATAAGAACGAAAAGAAAAATATGAAAAAAATTGGCAGTAAAGACACTGCCAAAGAATGTCAATAAAACAGTCAGTGAGTGCACTTCAGTATAGAAATACTGCATACCCCAGAGAAACATGAATTAATACAGAAAATCAATATGACCTTGCACAACAAGCAGCACTGAAGAAATGAATAAGGCAGCAAGTCTTGCAGATCTCCCTGCTCCATGACAGACTGATACACAGACACATCCTTCTCCAATGCCCAGGCAGAAGTTCAAGATACCAGACTAAAAACCTGTGCATTAGATCCAGTTTGCAAAGTAAGAGACTAAATACAATGGATCTTTTCCAAGATAATCCTTTTTACAAACACCAGACTACTATAAACATTGTTTTTCTTATAACTGCATACATAAAGGGGAGTCACCAAATGTTTACTTAATAGCAGAATTGACTGATTACATGCTTTGCAAAGACTGACAAACTGTTCTGGGAGAGTAACAACTGCAGCCACCCACATTCTGATTTGGTGTCCCAAAAGCAAGCTATCAGAAATGCTTAAACATGCTATGTGCTTGCACATGGCACAGTACATATCTATGCACCAAATTATGTTAATGTATATGTTACAAATCTATGCAACAAATTCCAATTCATACTGTGTGTCAAGTTTCAAGAAGCCACATTTGTTTATTTGACCAAGGGAATTGTTTTTGAAACATCTCAAAGTTCTTGGGCAGGCAGTTCCTTAAGCACTTAAAAACACTAAAAGAAACCCAACCAAACCATTAAAAATATTTTTAAAAAATATAACTAGAACTTTACTGACTAACTGTTGCAGTTAACTGTTACTGAATAACTGTTGCAATTACTTTCGCCTGTGAATAGACACCTTAGTGCACATCTACATTTGGGAAGGTTCCACTGATACAGCTGCTTCCATTCACAGAAAACAAATATAGATTTACTCTAAATGCACAGACCTATTTTAAATAAAGTAAATCTACAGAAGGTAAATAACTCTGCAGATCAATTTTGGCAAAGGAAGTGCAAAGACATGACTCACAGGTGTTACAGAAATACTGCTTACATAGTTTCAAATGGAGAATTAAAAAGACTTTATTTAAAGAGCTGTTTTCTCACCCTCTTCCTATGTCAACATGAGCAAAATGGTAAGCTATTTTGCAGAACTGATTTGGAAGCACAATATGGAAACCTTCATGTTTTAGCAGAAAAAATTAAATCCTAACTTTTGAGAACATCACCTTCTGTGTGACAAGCAGTTTATTTAGCATTTTCTTTTTAGTATGTGGGCTGGACAGTTCCTACTACAGAATTTACAGAAGATTGCTAAAATAAAGAGTTACTCACCATCCCTAACAGTGCAGAAACAAACACTCAGAAATTATAAGGAGGCTCCAAAACAGGATTAGTGTAAAACGGTGATGATAAAAACACTCCTCTTGTGTTTGTTGTTGTTCTTATAAGGGCTTTTTATGCAGCTTGCTTTCCACTTCTCAGACTTTAGCTTTTGTGTTTTCCAATCTTTTTCTGCTTTAAAGACTAAAACTGAATGGAAGCAAATTCTAGAAAATTATTTTTTTCAGAACAAATCTAAATTCCCTGAAATCTGAACAATCCATTAGAAACTTCAAGTAGCAAGGCCAGCAACTCTACTGTTCTTTCTATAGTTCCATGTAAAAATATTGACCAGATGCTGACATTAATATGCTAGGGTGGCTCTCAACAAGTCAGTATCTGCCTAGGGACAGGCAGAAGTACTCTTTACCTGCCTCTGTAATCTGCCAGATTTCCGTCTGTTCTGCACACCTAAGCCACACAAGTCCATGAATGATTCAGTTTAGGCATGGGGGGGAGGAGGAACAGTGTGCTTTTGTTGAGGAAGTCAGCTTATAACAATGAACTGTTTTCATTGTTTTGCCATACAAATGCAAACGGTGCAGAGAGATAAGCAATCTGGCAGCTGGGACTAAGTGGAAATTGCATTTTAAGAGGTATATGGTAACAACATAAGCTTACTTTCAATTTATATACCAAGTTACTCGCATAAGGGCTTACTTGGAAAATTAGGACTTTTGCCTTTTAGAGGGAGTACAGTAGAGAACAATGCTCTTTGTCCATATTCATGGTTTGAACTAATCTTAAATCAATTACACCAAAAGAGGACTTGGATATCTGTCTGACAAAGCTTTTAGAAGTGCCAGATAACTGAAGCTACATTACTGACTGCTGGTAACTAGAAACCTGCTTATATCACTTAGGAGAAACAAGTCCAATTTTCAGTACACAGAAGACAAGAGTGGCTGGTGAGTATATAGTACCACTTTGGATGTAAAAAGAAACATGCAACTTGATTGCTTCCTCCAGTTAAAATTGTTGCTGTGAGTATTTCTATTTTCATAAATTGCCAATTTTCCCCCTCCAAAATTCCAGGTGAAATAATGATATCTATTTGTGCATCATGAAAAGAATACTATGTACTCTTACTATTCACAGCGATGACTGGATTGTAGAAAAACAAGATCTTGGTTCAGAAATTCGGTCAAGAGTAGCAATCACTTCAACCAACCCTGGCCACTCAGAAGTGATGCAACTAGTATAACTTTATATTCCTTTAATATTCAAGAAACACAGATCAACTACAATGAACTGGCCCAATGAAATTCATAAAATACCTCTCAGATACATTATCTTTATCTATATATATATATATGTACATGTACATAAAATGAAAGAAGCATTTTTGAAATATAGAGAATAAGCTACTTCCCATGTAGTCTAGGTGTTTCTGTTCACTACACAAGGATGCACACAGTTGTTATGTTAAACTGGGCACTTCAATAAATAACTAAATAGCCAAAATTATTTAGGCCACAGTCCTAATAAAATAGTCCAATAATAGGATTTCATACTATCATTAACAACACTATCAAAATGGCTTACAAACAGTTCTACAAACCTGGTCTGCTTTCCTTTGTGAGTAAAACTAGAACCCTCCTAGAGAATTTTGCAATATTTCTACACAACATTTTTACACAGTTATTTAATCGCATGGGAAAGCCCAAAAAATACACAAGTTCTACTGCATTTTGTAAGTGCACCAACTTCTCTCATTTCTACCAAATTCACCTCAGTTAAATCCTCCTGGTCTTCCTGAGGGCTTCCCATAAGCGTTTCATAAGCTGTTTCCCTCACTGGCCTGTTTCCTTTTGCATGTTCCCCTCCAGTGCTACTGGGGTGACACAAATTTCTTTCCAAGTACCTTTCATGTGTCACAGGGTAATGTACCACATAACAAAGGAGACATTAGGATGCCCGTTTTTTACTTTCCTGTGTAGAAGGTTAGAGAGTTCTACGCAACTTTTGAAGAATCACATAACACACCATTCTTCCTTTCCTTGGACACTCTGACACACTTCAATGTATCTCAGGATGAAATAGTAACAGCAGGCTCACCTGGGTATCAATTAGCCATCAGTGGAAGCCCATAAAAACATCTACCTGCCCTTTGATAGAATCACACCAATGCCTTTAACCCCATTTCAGGTGATCATTGTCATGCCAGTCACAAAGATATGTGGAAACTACTACTTAATTGATGTTTTCTTCAATATGCAAGAATAAAAAATGGTAGAGCATATCTTATGTGGGTAAAAAAGAGGCTATAAGATAAAGTTTGCCTTTAAAATTCAGGATTTACAGCAATATCTGTTTTTGCAAGCTACTGCTAGTAGCTGGTCCGAGTGCAGCAATTCATTACAAAGAACAGAAAGATAAACACGTTCTGCTGCTTCTCTATGGTGCCAGGCAAAATCATTTCATTTCATAGCATTTTTGGTTTCAGCTCCTGTCAGGGTTCATGCAAATCTTCTTTATGTACTGTGAACCGACAATAACCTCATTTAACCTCCATGAGCTACTGGGGGAAGCTGATCAAAGCTGATTGCTGGACAAAAGATAATCAATCATCTAGGTCATGTTGGCAGATCAGGCTGTCACCAAGTGCAGGACTAAGACACACAGATTTTCTTCTTCATAAATTATCTTATCCCTACCATATATCACTTGACTCTGTTTAAAGTAAGCAGCAGAAAATTATTTTTAGAATTTTTCTTAAGAATGTAATAAATACTTCTCTTCCATATTTGGGGCTTTTTCCAACACATAACTGCTGTGTCATAAAACAGAAAGCACCTCATATAATTACAGTGTTCTGGTTATTACTTTACGTGAAATGGAAAAATATCAAATATTAAAATAATTTGAAAAGCAAATAAATTCCTGTCCCTCATCTTTGACATCTTATCTTTTCTACCGACATAATGATTAGTATCCCTCCAAAAATTAAAGAACTAGGAAGTTTCTTCTGGAAATTAATACTAATAAAATATAGTCATTTCATCATGGTCATTTTAGCTGGTGTTTTTACCATCAGGGATTAACAGGATAAGGTGAAGTGCTTATTGACTCAAAGGCAGAGAACAAAATGTGTTCATTTTAACTTGAGCTCATACAGATTTGAGAATACCAGCACACGCCTCTTCTAATACTTTCATTGCAGAGACCCTTGAAGATTCCATTCATGAAAGAGTAAGATAAAATATTGAAAGTTCCTACCTTCACCTGATGATCCTGAAAGGTCTATGATGACATACACTCTCCCTTCTGGCTCCAAGTCAATCTGTAATCAAGAAGAGAAAAAGAAAAAAAAAGCAAACTTAGAATGGTTCCAAAAGATAGTGACTGCACATGCAGGAAACAAGAAGTTTCCAAACTTCGCAAAGTCAAGGTGTAGGCAAGACATATTCTCTACCAATAGAGCCTGCTTTTGTAAGGAGGTGTTGAGAACCCTGCACCTTCACTGGAATAAAAAAGAAGTGAGCACACTTGGAAAGTTTGAGCTCAGTGAATTTTACATCTCGAATACTTAATGTACTGTTCTGATATATATTTGCACCACTATTTTCAAGAAAGTCAAAAAGTGCCACAATTGAGCAACTTTTTAAACATAATTTATACAGAGCCCAGATATGGAAATGTGGAAAACAACACTGACTGTAAGACAGATCAGCTCTGGTCACAGAACAGGGGAAATGAACACACACAGCTCATACAGCCGGTTAACACGTGTTTATAATACTCCTTTTGTATCCCCATTGGGAGAAAGAAATGCATGCTTTATCCTCTTTTTCTGAAACACAAAATTTGTTTATTTCTGCACCATTCTGGTGGATTTTAAGGAGTCTTTACCCATGTAGAGATCACTTTCACTCAGCATGAAATACAGGTGCTCAGTATCAAGCTGCTGCACCTCCAAGATTTCCCAGGGTGTGAGAATAATCTCCAGTAGGTTTAGGCACCACAATGAAGATCTTCCTGTATTTTATTACAAGTTTCATCAGGAAATCTAACTATCGCTGGATTTGGGTATCTTAATGGTATACAACAAACTAAAAACTATTTTTTCTGCCACACATCTCTCAAAAATAAAACTGTATCTAAAACATTATGTAATCAGTAGCTTCTGCCGTAACATAGCAGTTACTGTCACATGATTTCAGGGACTGAGGGATGTGACACAGTGCACATTAATACTGTATTTTCTATCTATTTTATTAGGAAAACCACACAGGTAAGATTGCAAGGGACTTTGTCTGCCAGGACCTGTCCTGTGTCATGCCATTGCAGACAGGAGCGGGTGGTCAAGAAGGACAGGGCAGCCCCAGCCTGTCCATCAGCCCATGGCAGGGCATGGGGGCAGGCCAGGGCCAGCCCTAGGGAGGGATGTGTGCTCTGCTCTCACAGCAGAAACCCCAGAACTTGCCCAATGCCTCTGCTACTTTGAGGGAACTGCACACAGAGGTTGTGGCTGGGGGCCAGCGCTCTCCCCTCCCTCCCTTCCCATCACAGCCTCATCTCCCACAGCAGGGGAAGGTGGCTTGGCCTCCTCCATGGCAGCAAATGACACCAAGCTGACCCTCTCCTGTCACAAGGGACACCAGGGTACAGCGCTACGGGGGACAGCAGAACCCCCTGGCTATGCCAGGCTTTGCCGGCCTACATTCAGCAGGCAGCCCCAAGGGGTTTTGTCTCCAGGTTTCTCTCATCACCTGAGAGGAGTTTACAGGAGAGGTTTATCCCCTCTTTCAGGACATGGCTGCTGAATGCATCTGGATGATGCAAGCTCCTCATTCCACTGACCACTGTCCTTCAAGAGAGGGCCGGGAGAAGAGTTCACAGGTCCTGCTGATGTCATTGGACCAAGGGAGCAAGAAAATTATCTCAGCAGCTGTATTGTAAATAGACCAGGCAGGAAACTGTTAGCAAGGCCAGGGGTTACTCAAGGGAGAGGAAAATGAAAGTGTGGGTGCCTGTTTTTTTATAAGTAATAGTGTTGAATATCCAAAAAATACATTTTTAACAATTCCTGAATTGGCAGTATGAGTTTTGTGAGGGAGTTTTTTCGGGATTTTTGGCTTTTTGTGTTTGTTTTAAATAAATCTGCTGATCTTCAAATACTGCTCCTCTCCCTTTGCCATTTTTAAATAAGAAAAATATTAGAAGATCAGAAGCACAGGTGCATGAATAGACTTTGATGTCTATGCTGAGGGAGGCTTTTGAAAAACTGCTATAGCACTCAACAGATGGCTGTATTAAAGACAGACATGTCTAATGCTCTGTTTGTATCAGCACTATACACTGTTTGGTTAAGCTTTCAGTAAAATACTTTATGCGGTTCAAATCCCAGTGTGCACACAGACACAGACCCCCAACATCATCTCTGCAGAAGAATCAGGCATCTGGACAAGTTACTGACCACAATCACAAAATCTCTGTTCTGCCCCTTTAATTACAAACAGCATTGGAAGCGACTCAGGAAAAAGACTGGAGGCCTGAAACCAAGTTTCCATTACCCAGCAAGTGGACTGTTTCAATTTACATTTTATTAGAAATGATGCTTAGTGATTTTGAATTGGAAATTTTGCTGATACTCTAAGAAAAATGAACTCTTTATAAATAGAAGTCTCTTTTACAAAGAAAGCACGTTTCAGTCTTCATATATTCTAATGCCAGTAAGAATGAAATGGACGTATTTTTATTTTTAGATTTTAGATATTTAAGAAACACCCATGTTTCATTTCAGTGAGGACTTGCACTGACAGTCTTATCAGTCATATGAATTAGTACTTCTGCCAGAAGCCAGCACCTCAGCTGTCTCAGTTGACCCTACATGTGATATGAACACCCAACAAAAGCAGAATCTCCTAGACTGATAGGAACTTGTCTTTTCTTCTCAAGTTTTTCCTGTATCAAGCCAAACAGAGGAAAAAAAAAGGACTGATTCTATCTTAATTATTTATTAAAGATGTCTAATTTAATGCCTAGAAACATAATGGCACAAATACCTCCAAAATAGACTACTGGAATATGCATGTTTTTTCTTTTCAATCTGTGCATTAAGCTATACTTAGATTCTGCAATGTCACTTTATAAATAAGTAACAAAAGACGCATACAGCAAAATCTAAAGTTCCCATGCATTTTTGACTGAATGCCATGAAAGTTATCAGATGTGAAATGCCCTGAGACATGCGTAACCAGAAACAGAATGACTGGCCAAATTCAGCTGAATAGAACAGGCATCCTTGAATACAATGGAAATGGTTTGATCATGGCAATTCTGATTCTGATCCTTCTCTTCGACTAAAAATGCTTCTCTCTGAATGCAGCCTAGCTTTTATACATGCAGAGAGAACTTATGAGGGACATCTAAAAAAGACATTACTGTTCAAATGGAAACAGGGAACAAGGCAAGATGCAAACTAGGGATGGGACAGAGGAATTGATACAAGAGCAACTTTGATGTAAGCAAGGCACACTGAAAAATATGTGTCTTGCACACATACATCACATCTGCCACATGCAGCAAAAGATGTAACAACTACCGTGGAGCAAAATCTCTCATCACCAAAACATTTTATCCAGAGGAATTGATACAAGAGCAACTTTGATATAAGCAAGGCACACTGAAAAATATGTGTCTTGCACACATACGTCACATCTGCCAC
The DNA here is from genome assembly GCA_008694505.1 of Cyanoderma ruficeps. Taxonomy (NCBI): domain Eukaryota; kingdom Metazoa; phylum Chordata; class Aves; order Passeriformes; family Timaliidae; genus Cyanoderma; species Cyanoderma ruficeps. Next base: position 18,134,999 of record VZDJ01007749.1, read on the forward strand.
ATGCAGCAAAAGACGTAACAACTACCGTGGAGCAAAATCTCTGGTCACCAAAACATTTTATCCTGTTACTGACCCATGCTGTTGCTGTGACTTTTGCTGAAATACAGTTTTAGCATGTGCAAGTAACATTAATTAAAAAGGTAATTTAAACAACTTCTATATTGTTCAAATAACAACATGTGGCAGCGTACTGAGATGAATACAATCATTGCTGGAAAGCAGCAAAGATAATCAAAAACTCCAGGCCTGAATAAAACCTATTAGTAGCCTGTTTCAGGGAACAAAAGGCAACCATCCATAAAACCAAACATACTTTCAGAGGGAAAAAAACCATGTTGAAACCAAGGCCAAGCTTCAGCATATTGAAGGCATTTATATAGTTTCACAGTCATTAATGGATTTTATTTTCAACACCCTTCTGAGACAACTCCCCATCTGCAAAATGGGATACTCCCAAAGGCTCAAGCTAGACTAAATGACTTTCTGGCAAGTCATACAAGAAGCCTATGGCTAAACAAGAACTGAACTCTGGTCTCTAGAGGCCCAGACTGCCCACTGGACCATTGCTCCTATTCTTCAGTTGAGCTTCACTTTGTCAAGCAATATACATCCTGTCGTCCAGCAGTATCAAACACTACCAAGAACTTTCTTTAAATCTTTTTTTAGACAGCTTTAATGGGTACAGACCCAGGATGCAATTTCTTTTCTTTTTCATTTAGATAATACTCATCAGTAAAAACAATACCAAACTAAAGTATGCTGAAATATTTCTCTGCAGCATTTTCAATGGATCATGATTAATCTGAAGTAATGCAAAATTTAATCACACTATGCAGAAGATTGTGAAAATGGTCCAGCTTTTCCTCAAAGTTTGCTTTCTGCAAGTTTTTAGCTCCTAATTGTTCTGAAAAACTGAGCCCTAAACTTGGCCAGAAGTTCACCATTTTCCTCCTCTCAGGTATAAGGCATTATTTCCCACCCCTAAAAATATAAAACTTGGAGAGAATTCTCTTAGACCAAGATTTTCTAAGGAAACCAAACACACTCTAATCTTAAAAGAATGAGGAAGATCAGAATATGCTATGGAAATACTTGTGTTGCACTGATGCATCATATTTGAATATGAATAAGATTTTATGTACAGCCTGAATAATTCCACCAGCATTTGAGAGTGTTCTTTTCACTCCATTTGACAGCATCAGCACAGATTTTGCAGGCTCTATGGCACAAACTGAGACCTGTTGTAAGCAAACGACAAACCACCGCCTTCATGGCTCAGAGCCCCACTGCCATAGGGTTTCCTTTGATCATAACAGAGTTCATCAGCCACCTGCCTTTCAACACAAGGACATCACCTGAGATTCAGTGCACTGTACTTATTTTAAAAGCCAACTTGTTTCAAGAGAAATTTATGCACAGTCATTGACATAAATCCAGCTCTGAAATAAAAAAATGAGTGGACAAATGCATTTTTCATGAGTGAAATTCCTAAAAGCAGAAAGGTTGAGTAAGTTTTACTCTGATCTTCCTTAGCTAGACAGTACATAAAACACAGCAAAACCCCTTCAAACCTAAAGCTGTTGAGGATTTTGGCAACAGTATAAACCTAAATGGACTGTATAAGCCATAGAAACAGAAAGAATTAAATCACAAAACCTGCGTTGCACCTCTTCTTGTGATGTTCTAGGATTATCTGATATTTGGGTAGCTTAAAATATAAACCTCCAAGCACATGATCTGTCACTGCAGATGGTTATTTGATTGATGTCCGACCTGGGAAGTCAGTATGGTTTAACCCTTCCTGAGTGTAGCATAACAAAGTTTCTTGTTGAACACACAACTTCTCTGAAAGAAGAAGGGAAGAAATCGTGCTTAAAGTGCTGATAGCTGCAAAGGCTGGAGGGGGGGTGGCTTCTCTGTCTGTTGTTTTTAGAGGTATTTACCAGTTTTGGTAAATATTATTTCCATGAAAATGCATACGAAAATCAGAACAGTTATAATCTAATAGAAAATCACTTGAAAGCTTGTGCTGGTCTTTTGTTCTTTAGCCACAAGATTTTTGTGCTTCAATTTAAATAGCTAACAGAGTACCTATTTTAACTTATTTAATAGAAAATAAAACATTAACATCAATACTTTTCAATATAGCCAAAATGACTGCAGCTCAAGTAATTTAAAAACTTTCAAGCCCACCATGATTATTGGAAGAAAAGCAAACTCTTGACCAAAGAAGATTATGATTAAACAGACGTATGATTAAACTTGCAAACTTGCCCCAGCATTTACACCTGAATCCCTACTGAGCTCACCTAAAATGAGCAGGTTTGCAAGAAGCTCCATAAGGTCAGCAAAACAGCTGAGCAAATGTTATTTATTAATAATATCTAAAAATGAAGATTTTACACATTACATTATTAATTACTTGAGTAAACTTGACTTTCAAAATAAATTACCCAGAAAACATACTGAGAAAACTTCCTTAGAATCTCCATTTACATCCATGATGTTTTTCACCCCACCAGCCTCTTGCTCTTCTGGCAAAGGCAGCAGGAAAATTTGGAGTCAGTGCAGCGCTACAATGTTCACAAATCTGCCTTTCATTATGAACATTACATATTTAATTATTATAATTACAGAGAAACGTAACAGCTTGACGCATTGTAATTGACCACAGTGATATACATAAAGGTTCAGAAATTTTGGCCACAGGGGGATTCTATCAATTATTTACTCATACTTAAAAGTCAACAAAAAACCATCAAACATCTTGCATGACCTACAGAAAACATCAAACACTTTTCAGTGACAGACACATGCACTGACATAATACAGAACAGCAGCAGCCAGGGAGAAACAAGATTCAGCTGAAATAACCCACAGTATTCAGAAACTAATTCTAAAACAAGAATCCTTCCATTACTTAATAAAGCATACACTGATGCTCAGTTGTGATCCTGAATCTCATGTAATATGACCTTGGCCTTTCATGATCTGATGTGCCTAAAGCCTCCCAGACACCAAAGAAGGAGCATTTTTGGAAGCACAGCGATGCATGCACGTGTGTTAGAGCACAAGCACATCTGCACTGTCAGAAGTAACATATTTGTTTTTATGTATTAGAAGGACCAACAACTTTTACAGACCACTGTGCTAAGTCTACGGTGTTCAGGGCTCATTTTCCTGTCGAATCCAGAAAGTGAACCTGGACAATTGGCTCTATTCACACGTGACAGACAGCACAGCAGTAAAATGACTGCAAAGGCATTGAGCAGCAGGACCACAGAAGGGTCACTGCATGAAACCAAGTTTCTGAGTCCATGATTTGAAGCAAGGAAGAGTTTATCTTTGTTTCTTTGAAAGCTTAAGATGGTGGAGAGTATGTACAAGGTATTACCTATTATTGCAGTATTTAAGAGTTGCATATATAAACTGGTTAGGGTTTCTAAACATCTACAATCACAATTCATGACAAAGGAATTAAATCAGTGAGAGAAATCTCTTCATGAACAGAAATAGATCAATGACCTGAAGAGATAAGGCTGCCTAGACTAACCATTCCAGGCATTCTGCATGTGAACGTGTCAATAGAAACTCACTAGCATGAGTGTTCCAGACACAAGTGTGTGCTATTTCTTGGTTTATTTAACCCAGTACAGTTATTCTGATGATGTAAATGTGTTCCATTATTAAGCCTTATGAAGACAAGGAAATAATCCAAAGTTACATAGTATTTTTTCACAGTACTAAAACTGTATCTACACTAGAAATGGAGGTGGCATTATTTTAGCAATGGTAATGAAGATAAAATACAAAGAACCTACACAAACCCAGAGACAATGTGAAGTACAATGTGTAAGAGCTGGATTTGGCTGTGCAACGCCCAACTAGACTTTTTGAGCGAACAGACAGTAAAACCACCTACTGAACAAAAGCCTTCATAAAGCTATTCTCTTGAAACATCTGCTAAATGTATTTCAAGAAAGAAAAGAAACTCTTCAGAGCAAAAACACTTTCCCAGACAGATGGTTATTTGATTTAGGAATAAGGGAATTGCATTGTGTGGTAAGATCTGTCCAGTAATTTCATCACAATGCTTTTCAAAATGTATTTCTTAATGCACTAGTGCAGTGGCACTCTCCAAACCACAGGGAAATAATTAACTGTCACAAAGTATTTAAAGCATGTTTGTTGTCTTGGCTTACATGAATTTTTTAAAGTCCTGCTACAGAACTGCAACCAGAAGGGAAGTTACCTTACACTCAGCAATAAAACACTGAGCAGGGAGTCAGGACTGCTAGCACAAAGTGGTTAGCCAATTACTACATGTTCAAAACTGATAGACTATCAAATTATCTTATCATAGCACAATTTCAGACAGCCACTTGCTCATATGCCAAAGCCAAACTCATAGGTGGTACATTTTTCAGTCTCTCAAATCACCTAAACATGATGATTTTTGGAGTTTTTCCTAAATTATTTGAACCAGATATTTGGAGTTTCTCCTAAATTACAATAATAGTTCCTCTGAGTAGACAACTTTTCAACGCTTTGCACAAACATCATGAAATATGTGTCCATATAAAAGTAAGTACATGGATTGACTGGTAGTTTTTCCTGGCCACATAAAACCGTCTTGGTGGACAGCATACTTTTTTCCTTAATTTCTTAAGTAATTCCCATACTTCCTGACACCCTTTGAGCAAGAATTTCTGCCTGAAGACTTACAGATTAAGATACCAAAGCAGCACTATCTATTTCCAGTAAAGATATATTTCTTCTCTTTATTGTCAAAACACTCCGTTCTTGCACTCTCCTACTGCCACATATACTCTGGAAACTCAAGGTAGTATACAGTAGGCAGTATCTATATAGCATTTCTGTACAAAGAATAAAGGAAATAACTGTGCTGATTTTTAGATCTCAAATCGGGGAAATTAACAGCTGGAAGATGCAGAAATTTGGTGCAACATATTCATTTTTTGTGTGTTCAGTAGAAATTAAAATTCTTCCTAAACAAGGTAAAATAATCTCCAATGACAGGAGATAAATAAGTCCTGGAAAACGGTGATACTAGATGATGTTAAGTTGCCCTTCAGCTTTTGTCCTGTTGTTCCTATTCTAGTTCTCTGTAAGAAAAAAACCCAAAAATCAAATCAAAACAAAGCACAAACAAAAAATCCCCCCAAAACGCCCCAACACCCAAAAAAGCAAAACAAAAAACCACCAAAAAACCCAGCACAATAAAAAAAAAATCCAACACCTACAAAAAAAAAGACAACACTGGAACTTGTCTACGACTTGACTATTTCAAAACAAACACTGGGAACATCGATGACACCTGGTTTGAGTAAAGCTTTTCATCTGCCTTGGAGCAAAGATCTTCCCAGATATTAGAAAATAAATATACCTTATATATGAAACCTCAGCCCAAACTAGGCAGACACCTCAGTATTAGTCTCAGACCCTTTCCACAAGAAATTCACATTTTCAGTTTCTCAAACACTACTGTGCAATACCTGTCATGAACTTTTGAGACAAGTCCAACTGGACTTAGAGTCTTCAATGAGCCAGTCTTCAATAAGCCAAGAATGCAGCAGGGAATTGAATCCATTGCAGTTCAGCTCTAGCTCAGGCTCGCTTGGAAACAGGGCTGTGCTGGCTCTGTTTCAGCTAGCAACAAAACTCACACCTAGGTTTTGGTCCACTTAAAAAAAACCCCAATATTAAAAACAACCACTACTGTTCATGGGTGTGAATTCAGTTCAGATCCCTGGGAAGAAAAGCAAAATGCCTTCCAGATAAGAAAGGCAAGCACATTAAATGTACTCTCCACGTGCATTCGCAACAGAAATTAATCCTCCATTAGGAAGTAAACAGCTTGAATCAATATGCTGCAAATGGACAAACTGTACTTCAATGACACTTGCTGGAACTTTTAAGTAGCTCGTTGATGTGCAACATCAGCATCAGCTGCGAGCCAGAGTGCATCAGCAGAGAGAAATAAAACTCTGATGGGTAAATTTCTACTCTTCTCTCTTGCCAATTTGATTTAGGTATGAATGAGAGCCCCCCATCTCACAACCTTCAACTAAAGTGGCTGAAACTACAGAAGCAATTAGGATAGCCCTAGGCGTGTGCCCAGAGGTGCCTTTGATCTCAGAAACTGCCTATGAATGACTAAGTCCTTTCCCTCAAATTTCCAGAAAATGACACTACCTTCTTTTTTAAAAACACCTCTAGAAGCTATAAAGACTTTCCTGAAAATTCCCCAGTATCCAAGCTGCTCCTCTATCTCTGCAAAACTGGACTTTTAATATGACAAAATCTCTGACCTCCTTTTGCAGTTTACCTTAGTGTACCTTTCAGGAAATTTGGCTGGTGATCAACTTGTCAGCACTGCGCCACCACACAGTGATTGACTTCAGTTTTTGTTTCAAGTCTCACCTTGGCATCCAAAGCAGGTCACAGGGCTGGACTCTGTGACCTACCCAGATGGTCAAACTGCTCCGAGGCAGTGCCAAAGAGGGGCAGCTCCACGGACTACCACTAGCCAAGAAACAAAGAACACTATTTCAAGAGGGCAGAACTAAAGAAAGCTGCAGAAATAAAATAATACAGGGTTTGAAATATCTTCAATTAAAAACCACATGTGAAGGAGAAGAATAAAGGATGTAGGGAAGGAGACACGGGAACACACAGAGACAAAAACTATATATACAGCTCAGAATTGGCATGAAGTTGTCACAAGGAAACAAAAGGAAGTAAAATAAGATTTCAAGAACAAAGCTAAGCTAAAATTACTCTAAAAATTATACTAACAGTTTTCTTTTGGAAATATTAACCTCTTTTAACCTCCTTCTTGTATTTGAGAATGCTTCTCAATACTCATATCTCAGCTATGTCAGAAGACACAGCTTTATCCCAAACATAAGGGGTAAGCTTTTAAAAAGTAATAAATTTAAAACAGTTTTTAGACCAAGACACCAAAACCACCTTCTTAAGACTTACTTAAGAAATTTGACTATTCATCCAGGGAGTTGAAAGTTTGTCATTTGTTAAGAAAAAAAGTCTCTGTTCAGTTATCCTTGCAATTGATAATTTTAGTAACTTAAACGCAATTTTAAGAAATGTGTCTCCTACTTTCCCGTTCAGGTTCACTACAGATACATCTCTATTTTCAAGGAAAGAAACTGAAAAGCAAAAAGGGAATACTTATAGAATTATCTAGATTTCGGTTATAAAGGAGAGCAGATTGCAAGAATATCATGAAAATAATTGTTTCCCAGTTACAAAAAAAAATTCCTCCACCAAACACAAAGATGAAAGCATGAAAAAATTACAGATCAATGTTCTTCTGCTGGGCTACAAAGATGGAAGAAAAAAGTGTGTTCTACACAAATATTCTCCATGTCCTTTCACTTAGTATCTGTAGCTTGAGTTTCTTTACAACAAACACTGACTTTACAATAAACAAACACCACATGATATACAAACCACAATGGCTATACAGAATTGGCATCAAGCATTTAAACAAAAGCATCCTTTCTGGAAATATCTCTCCTTACAGCCTGCCAAGAATCACATTGATGCAGAGACTTTGATCAAGCTAAGTTCTAAAAAAATTCGAAAGCAAAAAACAGAATTAAAGAAAATGAAATACAAGCTTCTTGCAAAACTATCTTTGCTTTTTTTTTAAATTTTTTTAATATCTTGCTAAGGCTTGTTTAGCTTAGAATGAAAGCCTTCATTTTGCCCTCACACTCTGTGGCACACACAAGTGCAAGCAGGATTACACAAACTGGCTGCTGGCCAGATAAGTTTGTCCTTTCCTGTATTGAGCACACACAGGAGCCCTCAGGCAGGTTTAATAACGACAACTGAATGCACCTCTCAAGTCTCAGTGCAATATATAAACAGAAAGATCTTCTAAGGGCAAAGGGAATTTCTAACATCTTGTAATAAATAAGCAGTTTGCCACTAAACGTGGCAGTTTCAAGCACACGAAATTATTCATATTAGATATGTTCAACCATGCTATCTCCCCCAAAAAAGCAAATTCAAGAATAGCACCAAAATATTAAAATTTCTTGAACAAGTACCCAGAATTGGTAAAAAATACCTCAAAATTTTGAAAGTAAATGTAATCCCCAATGCTACCTTTTGTGCCTTTCTAAAAAAATGACCTGAGGAACTAAAAAATTTATTTCTGTAAGAAAACACATCATGAAGACATTCTCTTATTTGGTTCTACTTTCCCCCGTGTTTAGAAAGTAACACAATAAGATCTTTACATACCATTTAATAATGTTGAGGGATTTTTTTCCAACCCAGTTTTTGTGTTGCTCTGATATTTTATCTTCTGTTTAATCATCAGATTGGAAAGATTAATGAAGCTAATTCTGTTAACAAAACGGCTATCCTGAGGACTACAATTGCCTCTGATTCACTCGGACTTCCTCTACAGCTTTAGCCATAACAAACCCAGAGCAACTCCAAGACTCCTCAGATGCCAGCTACAAAACACTGTTAAAAGAACAGCTGAACAGAAAACTGATACAGTTCATTCTACCCACATTTAAACGCAATAAAGAATAACAAGTAAAATAAAATTTAGTAGCTTTATGTACCTTTATACACACTGCCAGGCAACCTATATTGCATGAAACGGATAGACCAGAATGCAACATCTTGAATACAGAGATTACAGCAAAGGAAATGGCAAAAATAGCCACTACTATTATTACGGTTCCTGAAAAGTTAGACGGCACAGTCCACCGGCCAGAAGTGGCACACCAGGAATAGATATATCTTCAAAACTCCCTAAGAAAAAAGTATGTCCCAGGGTATGTGGCATTAAGTGCCATTTTTCTTTAGCATTTATTTTCATTTACTGCACTGTATTAAACAGAATTACATGTGGAGGTTTCATATGTTAGATATGAATTCAACATGAAGGATGCCTGTTACACCTTTTAAAAAATCTCATTTTTTCAGACATCCAGAAAGTTTTCCAGTATTTCCTGGATTTAGGGAAAAAAATTTAAAAAACAAACAAACAAACAAACCCCAATACCCGCCCACCCCCCCAAAAAAAACCCCAGAAAACAAAACCAAACAAAAAAATCCCCAGTCCTGAGACTTAGTTTTTCTTGTATTGTAGGGACTTGGATGTTCCTCTTTTAGTCCATGAGGAAACAGGAAGCACAGAGTCATTTATGGTTTTGGTCTTAGAAAAAAAATTATTATAATTCAAACCCTTCAAACTCATTTGGGAGGGGTGGAGGGGGTTGGGCTGGTTTTTTTTTTCCCTCCTTTTTTTTTTTTTCAGTTATGAATACAAGAGCATTTGCTATTCAGGTCTGAGTAATTTCTTTGCAAGAGCTAGGGTGAGATTTCATGCAGCCTGATAGAACTCCTGGAACACGGCTCAAGGTAGCGGAATAATTCTTGTTCATTTAGCTCTTGAAATGTAGTTCCAAATGCATAAGAACCATCCAGTTCTGCTAATGGAAGGCACAGCATGCTGCCCAACTTACTCTTGTATCGACCCAACTAAGTAGAGCAAGGTTAACACCCATCTTCCAAGGAAGGCTTTCAGTCTTTCCTGAAAATGTCTAGGGATGAAGTATCTGCTACATCCTTTGCTAACTGGTTTCATCAGTTTATCAGTTTAACATGAAAGAAAATATGTGCTATGCTGCCCGTTTTAATCTGTCTGGATGGCCCTCACTTCTTGTTTTACCCTTTTGAGATTAAAAAGCTCATTTTTTTTAACGGTACTTTACATACCCAAATTAAGTAACCTCCCATTGTTATTTTTTATTTAAAGTAAACCAGTGAGCTCAGAGTCTCTCCCTGTAAAGAATTTTCTCCAATACGTGAATGCTTTCAGAAATCCTACTGTGAGCTCTGCTACTGACTTGCTGGGTCACCCTGGGCAACAAACTTTATGCACTCTCCACGTGCCTATTTCACCTTCTATTATTAGTCTTATTTAGAATACAAAGTCCAAAACATTTCGGCTCTTTTAAACATATTTCTGCAGTTAGGCCCTCATGTTTTTATCATTATGTACACTGGAGTTTGCAGATTCTAAGCATGCTGCCATATTAACAATCTGAACTGCTAAACCCACTAGGAGTAATTAACCATTAGTGCAGCCCACTGATAGCCCTGCACATAAATCTGCTATGGTGCACCTATCTCTTCCCACAAAGCATGGAACCTTATCACTTGACTTACAAAAAAAAATTTCCATTTGGGGTTTACAGTGTGAGGCTTAGCGATTCTAATTCAACACAGAGAGGGCAGAGAAAGGTCTTGCAGCAGGTCTATCTGGCCTTCAGTACACGTTTTTCCCCAATTTCCAATCAGTTTTCAAAATGTCGACCTCCTATAATCCTCCCATGTACAGCCTACAGAAGAAGGAGGAATAATTTCACACCTGGGGGAACTGTCATGAAAAATCTGTCAGCTGTAAGAAGGGTGGAGGCAGACAGGATAGGCTTCCTCAGGAATGTATCTAAGTTTTGGCTACTCTGTTCCTCATTCCTCCATGACTGGCCTATAATTTTCATAAGTATTATCCCACACAGCTTACAAAAATCTCTGCCTTGGACAACCCTATCATCAAAACTTAGTTGTATCCAGGTTTGTTTCAAAACTCTGAAAGCATCCTTATCTGAGAAAAACTCAACAAGTGATCTGAAATGAGAACTACATACTTATTATTTTCTAAAAAAGTACAGAAACAGTTCTCAAAGATCTGCTTGACCACAGTGTGACAGCACTACTCCCTTTACTCCAGAGACTTCAAGGACAGAAGAGGCAGGAAAGTTACCTCTGTACTGGGGAAGAAAGTTTTTGTGGGGGTTTGAGGGGGTGGAGGTGGGGGAAGAAGGGAGGGCAGTGGCTGCTTGGTTTTGAGTGGTTTTGTTTCACCCTCCTTCCGTTTTTTTTTTAGTGCAGTGTATTTTCCTTGCTAGTAATTAAGAGGAAAATGATTAATGCACAAATATAACCTTGTTCACCATCTGGAATCCCCCCTTTATGTAAGGTTCTTTTGGGGAATCTAATAGATGTTCATGATGTCTGTGTAATATTCCAGAGTAAGAAAGTTGGACTGTTTCCATTCCTGACCTTGTCCAATCTGTTGCTTGTGGCTCAGTCAAGTATGTTGCATTTTAACTTTTCCCAGGATTCTACACAGTTTCTCTTTCGGATTGTTTCAGATTTTGTTCTCTGCAAAGCAGCCAACTTTAAAAGTGCCTTCAGTTTATCCCATTTCCAAACCACTCCTCCATTAAGGAAAAGGGCTTCCTCTTTAAAATTTCAATGTGCATATACACATGTATGCAGGCTAATAAAGTTGCTAACTATTGAATTTAGAGATGCAGCAGGACCCAGCAATGATCAAAGGATGACAATGCTAACATTCTCAGAATCTGGCTCAAATAGTACTTGGTATTCAGCCATGAAGATGTGACTAATTCTCAGGAATCTGGTAATTTTTCTTATACTGTCCTTAGAAAAAAATAAAAATGAGAGCTTATGCAACTTTGGAATTGTGTTCAGAACACAAGCAATTTAGTACCATTTTCTATACACCTGAGGAATTGCTGGGGAAAAAATGCAAAAGTTGCTCTACTGTTAATGTTTCTTCAAGATCATTGGTTAACCCAATTTTTATTTTTCATTTTGTGAAAACCTAAAAAAAAATTAGGTTAAATCTGAACCGTGACCTGCTGTCATTTTCATCTTAGATCATTCCAAAAGAATTTTTTTTTTCTTTTTTAAACCATGAACTGTCACAACGGTAAAACCTGAAACATTATCAGGTATTTTAGAAATACTTTAATGGCAGTTTTTTCCACTTCAGGACAAAGGTGAATACTGAACTCTGGTGTCAAGGAGAGCTGTCACTCCTGAGACAGCCAGGATCCTACAGGCACCCGTCTCTAAAACAGGTATACCCCAAAACACTCTACAAGCAAGCAGAAGGCACAACCTGGCAGCCACACTCACTCTACTGATGCTCCTCACCACTGGGCCCCTCACTCCTCAGCAAAATGTAGAATTTAATGGAGACAATGGCAGCTTTTCTGACTGCTGCAAGTAGATTTACCATAATGCAAGGGAACCCTTGACTTCACTTTGTTCTCACTGCATGAACAATATCAAAGGAAGGAACTGGACCTCTCTGACTCAGCGAAGTGTAAACTGAAGACCAAACTAGTTTACTTGAATTTATTTTGTTACCATTCAAATGCGATGATGTTTCCATCCTCCTCTCAAATTCTGTTATAAAATAAGCAGTGAAAACCACAAGCAGCAGCAAACATGTTAGCATTAAACACAACAGAGACCAGGGCTCTGACTCCACAGGCACATAGCAAAGATCTCACAAGCCCGAACAGGTAATTTGGCAAGAAAAAACAATATTGGAATAAAAGACAATACATGCAAGAACTCAGTTTGCAGCATTTTGAGAACTGACATTTTATCTATAGAACCATCAGTTCTCAAGGCTTTTTTTCAGGTACAAAATTAGCCAACAATGGATGAATCAATATTTCATTCAGAATTATTTTCTTAATGTGTGGCTTTGATTTTATAACCAAGAACCAAGGCTCATTTCAAAAATGTGATTCTATATTAGTTACATGCTGGAAATTACAGTTAATTCTGAGAGTTCAAGAAACAGCAGCTCATTCTGGGACTCACAGTCCAATTAACTTATATTAGGGCAACAACTACTTCAGATACCTCCTACTCTGACTCTTGAATTCCTATTTCATGGCAGCTTTTCATAGAGACTTGAGCAGTTATGTGAAAGCAGCTATTTTACACCAAAATATTTCAGCAGCTAAGCATAAAATCTCTTACATTTAATTATCACGATGCATTTGTTATTTTCTATAAAATTACTGAATATCACATTTTCTGAGAGCTTTAAATCACAGTTATTTCTGTTATGTCGATAACAGTGTTTTATTTATGGAGTAATTAAAAAGGGCAATAAAAAATAAAAACAAGCATGGCTTCCTCGTCCTATGGCTAAGGCTGCAGAGCACACATCAAACCAAACTGTTTGCTTTACTCTCACCCATTTATCTTCCTTGTACTTCCCCTTACTTTGCACATGAATCAGGATAACCTCGGAGCTCACACTGCAAACATTTCTAAAACTACTCGAGTTCAAGGGCAGCGTAAGAGCTGCTGGGAAGGATCACACACTGAACACTGGCAGCTTACAGCAGTGTTGCTCCTCAGGGGACCACAGACCTCCATGAGGGAAGGGAAAAGTGAAAGCTACTCAAGCTCTCACTCTATAGACAGCAGGTCCTTCCAGAGAACTTTGAGGTATTTGGAATTGAAAGATGGTTTTGGAGAATACAGCAACAGTAGTGGGCTTACTTGGCTGCAGTCTGGAAGTGATGACTAAATCACTCTTTAGTAATAAAACAACTGAACTTCAAAGATATTTCAAAAATAATGAGTTGTCCTAAACCTACCTAACTACCAAACCTCCTACTGACTGCAGTTTGTATCAGACTGCTGTCAGTGACTCTGACTCCCTCGCAGATGGCTGTAGCAAACCAAAGTTCAAAAAGCATCCAAATAATGTCTGGGCTTGGTCATCTAAAGGTTCAAAAACAACAACAACAAAAAAATCTGTCAGACTTCAAGGCTCCATGTTTACTAGAGACATATTTTGGGAGAGACAGAATGAAATGAAGTCCTGACACAGTAATTTATTTCTCTCCCGTAAATCATCTCCCTCTCATGACCACTTCTACTGCTACAGAAATGCTCCACAAAGAGAGATGCAGCCAACAAAAGCAGAATGAAAGACTGGCTTACTTCAGAAAAGGACATTTGGTCGTTTTGAGAAATCAGACACATAACAGAAAAACCATCTAGTTATATATCTCAGAGCTACTCCTTGAAAACACCTGGCACTACAGATACAGTTATGAGCATGCCTGTGCTTTTCTTCTTTCTTATTTCACTATTTGTGCTGCACTGACTGTACCAAGCATCACTGAATGGATGACACAAAAATAACGATGCCCATGCAGCAGATACTTTCACCCCCCAAGTTTATTATAAACCACACAGATGTCTCTGGAAAGCAGCATCAGAAGAATACAGTGTAGGTTTCAAAAGAGGGGAACTTCAGCAGGAAAGCTGAATGAATTCCCATTTCAAGCTCAACAACAGAATCTTTAATATTGTTCCAATGCTGTCAGGCTCAGATCTGTCAGGGAAAAACACAATACTTTTTCTTTAAAATTTTATTAGTTTTACCCAACTCAAAAAAGGAAGGTCTCAGCAGACCTCTGAGTTTGGTATTCCAAACTTAAGGCTTAGTCAATTCTTTTACTTCTTCTACAGTTGCATGTATCATACAAACACTGACAATAAAATACCTTGGAGCTAAAAATGAATTGACATACTAATACAAAGTCTGTAAAGCAGGTTAAAAGTGAGGATTCCTACTTTCTACTTGAAGAAAGCAAGATACTGAGCAGAGCTATACTGTGGTTTGTACAAGCAGCATAACCTCCCCTTTAAGTCCACAAATCTCTATCTGAAAAATTAATCCAGTTTTAGCTTATGGAAATTAATCCCGATTTAGCTTATATTTCCTACTTTAAAAACAGTGCACACAAACATGATTTTTTAAAAACTCCCCTAAGTTAGATAAATATAAACAAAGCTCCCACATAAAATAATCTTCAGAAATCATTTCCAATGTGGAAAAACACTGCTATTCTATGGGAGAATAAGGACTGAAAAAGGGGAAAACACTCAAAAGCGCATGTAGAAGTAGCATCCCACTTTGCTGTTATTTTCAGTTTTGCTCCCTTCTTGGAAATTCTTGAACATTAAAGGAAAAATAACTAACCCTTAACTTCTACACCTACAAGAAGCAGCTTTGTACACTGAATCACAAACTTTAAGAGCATGCTACTACCTCAGTGTTATCTGGAGCCCAAGGTGTGCCCAGAGGTGTTCAGAGACCACTGGCAGCGTCCAACACCGTGTCTCCTACTGAATAAACTGGGCATTCAGTATTGCTACTGGATGTCTTTGCAGCCTGCATGCAGGGCTGAAAGGATTTCTGATGAAGTTCTGTTATTCTCCCAACACAAGAGCAAAATCATGGGGAACAGAGGATGAGCAAATGAAAAAAAGTAACACAGATGAAAAAAAAATACTACCCCCTACAACTCCAAAGGGCACAGGAATATGGAACATCATGCACAAGCCAAAGCACCTATTCCCAATACACAAAATTCCTGAAACTGAGAGATTTTTTTTCTTTTTCTTTGCAACTTCAGTTATGGCACATTTTTGCTGTTTGCCATCACGCAATTTCTATGCAATCTACCTGATATTTATAAGCTTAGTACTATTATAGAAGTAGTTATAAATTTTGGGCTCTTAGCACAAGAAAACATTACATCATCCATTAAGCCTCTCTTCAGTCTTGATGTACCTACTAAAAACACATTAGAAATGAATTAAGATGCAAATCTGCTTGAGCCTTTTTTGGCAGATGTAGGACTGAAAAGCTGGCACTGCAGCCTCTTTCCCCTTTGCATTCCTTTATTTCTGAGTTTCGGATAAGCAAAGCATTTTGCATGGCTGTGTTACAAGGCAGAAGACTCAAGGAAGATGGCAAGAATTTTTCTGATGTTATTGTTGAAGAGACTTAAGACTAAGGCACTTGAAAATGAAGTAAAATACATAACATGAAGAAATCCTTGCCTTCCCTCAGGAGAAGGCTGTCGAGGAGTCTCCTATTACATGAAAAGAACACTCTGCAAACTTTTACAGGACCGACATTATTTGATTCTTTCTACAGAAAACTTGTTACATTTCCTGGCCTACCAAAATAGAGCCTGGTATACACCCAGTCTTTGATTTATACACCTGGAGCTGAGAATGCTCCCTTTACAAGAAGCCTGGTTTCCCCTAGGTTGCATGTTCTTTCTTGATGAATTGCCATGGAATTACCTATTGCTTTTGGGAACATCTGGTATTGTTCCATCTCTCAGAATCACATGCACGCCCACTTCTAGTTGCCACATACACGAAAAGTTTTGAAACTTCTCTGTTCAGAGCATGTGTTAGGACGAATAAGGAAAGGAAATCTTGCAAATTTTATAATCATGCTTTGTCTTTGATATCGTTATAAGCTATCTACAACAAAGAAAAAGAAAATTCCTTCCAAGACTATCATGGGGAGTAAAAATATATGAAAGAGAAAGAGCACTAATTTGGGCATATGGTGATCTCATGGGGTCTTACATCACGTTAATTAATCTGAATTTGAGCATGGATTCAACTGCTGAATTAATTCCTGATGTTTCCACACAAACTGAGGGATTCTGTGTTTCAGTGCTACAGTCCCAGGTCAAGCATTAACTTAAAAAAAGAAAGAAAAAAAGTAATAAGAGGTAGACTTCATAAAGAACAATATTTTATTATACAGAAATCAACTCAAGTTATCTAGTCAACCAAATTTTAAAAATATTTCGCATGCTCCTTTATCACAGACGGACTAAACCCTCTTAACAATTATTTTAGAAGTAAACAAGTATATGAACTGTGATTTTTACCTGTAGTACACAATAATAAATGGTCATTACCAGCTATACAAAACAGTCATCCTAAAAATCTAAAAATTTTTCGAAGAAATTTATGTTGTTTGTAGTAAAAAGAAAAGCAAAGTAGGAATAACCCAACCCTCCCNATACAAAACCTTCTCTCCTATTACTATTTCTCCCCAAAACCCACAGATCCCCATGTGAGATTTGAGACTAGCTGAAGAGTCACTGAGGCAGGATATTTGATGAAGATTGTTCCAAATGGCAATAGCTGCAAAACACACACAATAGATCACCAGCTGGAAAAGACAAAAACTTAATACAAGACCATTATATCAGAAGCCAGTACCTAATATGCTACTCATGCAATTCTTCAACTACTAGCATGCTTGAATAAAGAAAAATAAAAAATATTGTCATCCATAAGCATCCACCTACCAAGTGATTTATCTACATTTGGACAGCTTTCACCTGAAATTAACTGAGGCTAGACTTCCAAAACATAACTTGAGGAATCAAGCACTCAAAATCTCCTGGATTTTGCCTCCAAATCCTCACCACACATTTGAAAAAATGAAAAAATAAAAGCAAACCAGCACTGAGTACCTGGGCCAGGAATATTCACCTGGTCATAATCTGAATCAGATGTTTGCAGTACCAAGTCCAACTCGGCTGCCAGCAGCCCTTTCGGCTCAGGAGAATGGTGGCTCTGGCAAAACATTGCAAGGCAATGTAGGCTCTCAACAAGAGAAATGAATTATTTCTGCAGCAGTTATTCTGAGGGGTGCCTGTGAGATCTCTGAGCCCATATAGCAGCTCCAGGAAAAAAGATCCACCTCCTGTTCTGGGGACCTTCAAGGAATAACAATCTGGTTTTGCACCGCAAGTAAACACTTTTGTTCCTTTCCTTGGAAATCCTTCACAAGTTTCTGTTGCTTTGTTTCCTCAGGTTTTCAGTATAAGGATTTATTAACTCCCACTGATGAGTTAGGGAATTTTGATTTTAGACATGGGATGAGAAAAAAAATGGCAAATACATGAGAGAAAAGAATATGTAGAATATGTACATTATCTTAAAAGGAAACAGAAGAAATCATGATACATTTCTCACCAGAAAACCAAAAGGTACTCAAAGTAGAACACAAGACACTGGCTTTCTTCCCTGTTCTCTTTTGAGGACCAAACTCATAGCATATTAGAGTGCAAATCTATTTTACTACTTCCATGCTTACTGTAAATTGCCTTTATCCATTTGAACTGCTTTCTTATCATCAAGCTCAAACCTGTTAGAACTGTAAAATGAAAACTCTGTGATTTCAGCTGAAGAAATCTTGTAACATCATATTCAGCAACACTTCTAAACCTGCAATCAGAATTTCCTGAACTGAATGATACCTGGTACCAGGATATGACAGAAGAAACACAGAGCACAACCATATGTGCATGAGAGGGTTTGTAAAGAAAGCATGTCCCTGTAACCTCACCCACCCTGCACACCATCTGTGGGGTGCATGTGCACACACACAGGGCACACTCCTCCCCACCCTGCCATTCAGAACAATTGCTTTTCTGATAGCAGGAACAGTCTCCTCAGCAAGAGCCTTTCTGCCGGAGCAGAGCCTACATCTGGCCTGATTTAAGTCTTGTTACATAGGGAGGATGGAGATTTAGTTTCAGGAAAACTAGAAAGTGCTTATTTATACCAGTATGAACAGAGCCAGAGGTAACATGAACACCATCAGCAGCATGCAAATGTAGGAATGGACACATATATCCCAGATTTCTTACTCTCACCAGGACTCATCACTCAAGGGCCATTACTAAGGAGCCTGTCCTTTCTTACCCATCTCCACAACTGGCAGAGGCACTCCAATTAAAAAGCATTTTTTTCCATTTTTATCTCTCATGGAAATACAACAGGATTTCTGAACATGCTGAGACGGTTTCTTAAAGACTCCCTGCTTGAAAAAGCAGACATATGCAGTAAGCAGACTACACATGTGCCCCAGAAAATAACTTCTGACATTTATTTCATTTTATGAATAAATATTAATGTGAGCCATTTGACAATAAGCCCTGTAACATGACTAACCAAAAAAGCCCTCACAAACTTCCAGTTTGTTATGTGTCCAAATAGCAAATTCCAGAGTGCTGTCAGTGTTTTAATTTTAAAATCTTGATTAGTATCACACTTTCCCCATAGTTTAGTATTAATCTATAGAACAACAGTTGTGAGTAGATGAAAAAGTCACTTGCATATTATCAACAGAACAGCAACTGCAAAAGACTAAAGGATCTCTTTCACAACTTTCTAATATTTTTTTCCAAATTATAATGTATCACAATGATTCACAACAAAGAATATTTTGAGCATTACATGAGCTTTTGAAGGATGGCTAAGTAATGCCATCTTCTTCATAAATCCTCATGTGTCTGTCATGTCCTGGGCCAATAAGTAATAAAAAATGTTAAGGGAGTAGGAAAAAATAATCAAACATAAAAAAACCCCAAGGAAAAACACCAAACTGAATGAGCTCCATGAGCTTCCCTAAGTTCCTTCCCTAACTGACCCAAAATACTAATCAAAGAGATGAAACAAGGACACAATCTTTTTACAGTGATGTAATGCTTCTATGCATTTCAAAATTTGCAAGAGCCTTGTTTACATTTGCCACAGTCTTTGCACAACAACTCTGTGCTATGTCCTTCCTCCTTCACCCACGTGGCTCTTTGACAGGAGTTTTTCCCAGCTTTACTGGATGACAAAGGGTTAAAAGAGATTTTGAGAGCAGTTGGCTGATTTTGTGATGTTCTCCAGCAGCCTGAACAAACAGGAAGCCCGGAAATGAGTGATAATTGTTAAATAAGAGCTCTTAAAACACCTGCTTAGCTCTAACTGCTAACTATTAAACCATTATAGCAAGTTAAAAACAAAATCCCCCAGAGAGATTTCCACCTGTTTTCCCCATTTATTTTCTTGATTTATACAATAAGACATTCAGAAACACCCAGTGGAGCTGGAAGCACGACCTCCTCCATAAGCAAGCACAACCTGGAAGGCCCTCTCACTCAAACACCCTCCCCAAGGTGATGTAGACACTTTGCTTTTCAGAGAAATGCACATTTTTAGTCAGCTTGGTGTTTCTGAGGCTTCCACCCAAAGCTTTTTGGGTTTTTTTTCCCCAAATCTGCCCTTCTGTACTTCTTTTCTGCAGCAAATCTATATAGCTATTCACCCTACATTGTGAGAAAGTGGTTTTGCAGGAGTAAGGCCATTTTGTAAGGCAATTAAAAAAGAAGGAAAGGATTTTCACGTCCACGCTGGAAAGGCGTGGACCTTCCCTGCCATTAAACTTGGTAGAAAGGCTTTCTGCATTGTTAAAGTCAGGAATACTGGCAGAATTACAACTACTTAGCTTTTTAAACCCTGCAAAATTGAAGACGACAACAACAACAAAAACCCCACAAAAAACCTACACAGAAAAAGCAGTAATTAATAAATATATGGCTTCTTTGGATAAAGGAGTATGTGCACCACACAAAAATCATAACCTTTTGGAGTGGTACCATGAGTGTTACCTCCATGCTCTCTGCCCTCTTTTTGAGGCATTGACTTTTCTGAGAAGGTTACTCAGGGCCTTTGAAAACTGTCTTACCCTTGATGCATTCCAATGATGATTCTATTCCGTGAAACCCATTATTCTTGAAAGAGAAGGAAAATTCTTCATGATTTACAGGTCTGTATATATCTTGTTTCCTAAGCAACCTCAACAAGCCAATTCTGAGGATTAAGAAGAAAGTTATCCTCCCAAATTTCAAATAAATAAGCAGATACATAAGCAGGAGGCTAAGGGAAAAGGCGGCAATTTATCCAACTTAAAGGTTATTTGCAAATCTGTTCCAAAATTCTGAAAAATTATCTCATTTGAAATAAAATACACTCTCCATACACAAAAAGTTGTTTGCCACAAGTGGAAGTCAGATTTCTTTGTAATTATATGGGTTTTCAATGAAAAAAAAGAGTTGCCATATAAATTTCCTTTCTTCACTGACAACAAATTTATGGAAAGACAAAAATGGAACAGAAAGCAGCAGATGATTCAAAAAAATGCAAGCAGCTCATCAGAACCTGACCATGGGCTTCTATATCACCTTGGCAGTGATGAGAATTCAAATTGTTATCCCTTGCCATGAAAATTAATTATTTAGAACATTTCTGGTTAGGTCTAAACTTGCATGACAGTCATCTTCTAGCAAGTTATAAACTGGTAACTTTTCAATAACATTACTCAGTATCTGACTTAAAAGTTAGAACTTAAAGTAGATTTATTTTTGAAAAGAAAATTAAGTGTGTTACCACAGCAACTTAGAAACAATTTATTAAACATTTGTGCTATTAGCCTAAACAGAACAACTTAAGCTACAACTCCCATCCAAAAACCTGTTGGCCCTGTCAAAGGTCAACATGAGACTAACACATCCAAGACTTACCCTTCCCAGAAACAAAATAACTGAAAGCTTTTCTAGTTTTAGTTTCATATACTTTGTCCCACCCAAAGCAAATTAAAAAGAGATAACAGGAACAGTTCTAATCTACAAACACAGAATAGCATAAAAAGTATAAATGGATTACTACCTGCTTAACTTCTTCAATGAGTTTTACTTTAAAATCCCTAATTTTCTCCCATGATTTTGTTTAATCCTTTCCATTATGACCATCTGAGCAGAAATCAGATTTAAGAAGAAATCGCTGGTCTAAATACACATTCAATTGCCAGCCTGGAAAACCAAACATTTTGGTTTAATACTAACAAGCCAGCCTTTGAAACGCCCGGCAATACCCAACTGCAGCACCGTGCTGTGCTTTTAGCAGGTTGACATAAGGACAGAAAGCCTTAGACACAAGACACGGGAGAAGAAGTTAAAGCTGTCTGTGGCTGCTCTTATGCACGATGCCGGCCGGCAGCTCTCCTTTCTCACCGTGTGCCGTGGAGAGGAAGCTCTCCGTGCCTGTGCCTGTGTCCTGCCCCGGCCGGGGCTGTGCCCTGACCTTCAGCGCTCCCCGCCCAGGTGCGAGCCCTGCCCGGAGCCCGCAGCACGCCGAGAGCAGAGTCCTGCATCTCACACACCGAGAGCAGAGTCCCGCACCTCACCCCGGGCAGAGAGGGCCCCGCATCTCTGCTCCCCCACCAGCGTCACCCGCACCCCCCGACCCGAGTCCCGGCGGCGGCCCAGAGCGGGCACGGACGGCGCCTCCGCCTGCGGCCGCTGCTGCCCAGGGAACCGCGGCCGCCGGGGGCAAGCGCAGGGTGGCACGGCCCAAAGCTGCCCCAGCGGCTCCAGCAAGGGCTGCATGAGACGCCAGGCAGTGGTCTCACACGACGAGGGGCCAAAGCACAGGAGTTCATTGATGAACCCCATCAAGTGCTCAAGAGCCTCTCCACAGGCACAGACTCGGGGATAACTTGCCCTCCATCTCACAGCCAAGGCTTCTTTTTTCGAAAGCTTTCTTTGCCCAGCCGAGGCCTTTGCCATCTTGTATAAAGATAGTGCTGCCATGGGTCCCTACCTACTTCAGCCTAGTTTGTTTATCCATCTGCTTGCACCACCAGCTCCACACCAAGCCTCTGCCTGCTCATGGCTGATGTCCTCCAGCCACCAAGCATGAAGTGCACGGTGCCAATTAGCCTTGTTAGTAGCCCCCACCTCTGCAAGGAGCTCCCTCTGCTCTGTTGAGGCCTACTGTTGGATTGCTGGCAGCAGCTGTAGGAGCTGGCACCCAGGGAGAGGACATCTCACATCCTCAGTGCCCTATGCGGCCAACCCCCCCCCTACTCCCAGTAAGAAATAGTAATATGAGTAACTTGAACAAAACCCCAAAATTAGAAGTCCCACAAAATGAGCCTGGTCAATCTTGGAAGCGTGAGCAGGCATACAAGCAAGGCTGGAGTAGATCAAGAATACCCCTTAATTAAAACTGGGTAACACTTCTATAATGTTATCTGATGCTCTGTACTCTCTTCTGCATTATCTTCAGATTTCATGTGATAAATCAATCATGACAAACACAAATGTCTGTACTTTCTTTTTGCCACAGCAACTGACATATTTAAAGATATATTTGATGCTTTACAGCCACAGCAATATTTTTGCTAAGTTTTGCTGTTCCAGTAGAGCATTCTCTGGCTTATTATGTAACAATAACATTTTTCAACCCAATTTTCATTTCACTGAAGATCTGCCTAGAAAAGGGCAAACACTTAAAGCTGCAGCTTAGCTCCTATAAGCCTGGTTATTTTAACAATACCCACTGATTCCTGCTCAACTAAAACTCATCTGAGGCCACATAAAGTCTGCTAAAATGTAGCACCAAACCCAACCCCAAAGTACAAAGAAAATAAGACACCATAACCCTGTGTCAGTGGCAGTTTGTGTCCATCAGTGAATTATCTCATCTTTATTTGCTACAGTGCTAATTCATATCTGGAATCAACATGTCCTGTTTGTCTGGGTTTCGTTTATATATGGAACTAAATTATTCTTCTTCAATCCCTTCTTTACTATGCTCAGTAATTTTTTATATTAACAACTGACTTACTTTGGGAACTTCTCAAAAGACAAGAAAGATGACAGGATGCTTTTGTGCTTGTGATATCAAACATAATTTTCAGCATTAGACTAACACTAAATGAGTAGTTCTCAGATTAATCAAATTAAATTTACTTACAGAAATAGCAATATGAATGTGTAAATAAAACCTACTGCAGTGGAAAGCAACCAGCTCAGAATTATCATGCACTTTTAAAGTGCTCTGCATTTTCTTAACAAGTTGGAACTGCAGTTATTTCATTTTTGATTTAAAAACTATTTATGGCGTTTTTGAAATTGCCATCCCAATTATGTGAGAATCAGAAGTTTCTCAAGCAGTTTGACTCTGCAGAAGAACCTTCAACCTGCAAGTTTAAAAAGTTTTTCTAGTTCAGGTCTTAGAGAACATAAAAATTACATTATTAATTATTCCTCAGAACCCTGTGATTAAACACTGGATGGCTTGCTGTGACACAAAGAATTCCATAGAAGGATGTTATTCTTTAGAAAATTATATAAAATACGTAAGTACCCTGTGATAATAAAATCCCTGAATGTTCACTACTTTTGTGCTGTATTCATCTCTAAAGCTCTGATAGATTTTTGCCACAGACAAGTGCCATCTCCAGAGCTCCCAGCACTTCACTGTGATCCAGTCACATGGCACAGGAAGGTCAAATTAAAAAAAAAAAAAAAAANNNAAAAAAAAAAAAAAAGGCATCACCTTTCTCAAACAATAACTGCCACTCTCAGAAATAATAATGAGGTACTATTCCTTGGACTTCACCAAAAGGAAAACATTTCCCAGTTGGGCATTTTCAGGGTGACATGACTGTTTCTTATCAGAAGAGAAATAATTCCATCCACCTCGTTCAAGTCCATCTCATATATCCATGGAATACATATGTTGAAATGATCTAATGTGGAGAATGCATTAACAGTATTTCACTAAGAAAGTTAAACTCTGACCTAACTTTAACCCCATAAAATGTCAGTGATGTACTAATTATTTCAGCTGCTGTTGAATACAGGCAAAAACTCACAAAATTTTGCAGCAGCACCTACCCCAGCTTGGTTCATAGATTGTTCTCCAAGTCTTATCAGAAACAGAACATGAATTTTGGAAATTGCCAGGCAGGGTTAACCCCACCTTGATAACCAGCATTCAAAGTCCTTATCTCTGCTTTTAGCACTAGTATAGAACAGCATTCCTTTTCCACCCTCCCCCCACAGCACTATCCCTCTAATTGCAGTGCTGTACTTCTCTTGAGCTGGAAGGGAAAATCTACTCAATCCAGTAATTTTACACAGAGGAGTGCTGTCTTATATTAAGTTCCCTGCTCTGCTAGGTTTCTGTCACAGTGTGTCCAGCTCAGTTTACAGCTGACAGATATTTGTCAAGGGGACTCAAAACTATCAGACATACCCACTGCTAAGAAAACATAGTTCTCACTACCCTGTTAGTGAGTACCCATGGGAAATACTGATGATCCTATTTAGCATATCCCGTTCCACACAACTCAGCCTTATAACATTCTACTTGTCACTTTTACTGGAAATCTCACAGGAAAGATAAGATACTGCTGTTTGTGAAGGTTAACCTTAAGGTTATCAGGCCCCATGCAGCATAGCTTGACTAAACCTAAAAGCACTAGTAAAAATACCAGTGAAAGGGTGGCTACTGAGAATAAGAAGAGAGTAAAAGGTCATCAGGTCAGAAATTCATTTTGTGATGAAAAGGTTGAAGGGTAATTGGTTTACAACCAGTTGAGCAAGGATACAGAACTGGTGAGATGAAGCAGAAAGCTGCTTGCTGGTGCGCAGGGAGAAGTTTTTAGTTAGGGCAAAGTTTTTGAGAAAGTTAGTTGTCAGTGAGAAGGGACCATATACCCGAAAGCACAGCTTCAGGGCTCTTGTGCTCACAGCTTATGAGGCCAAGAAGTTCTGTGGCCAGTGGCAGAAACAGCTCTCTCAACATAGTGCTGGGAGGTGTAGAAAAGCCATGAAAAGTCTACCACATATGTGAGATTACATGTCTGTCTCTATTATTTAGGTTCTGCAAATTGAAGCAATGCTTAATTTACAACCCCTACAACTTTTTTTTTCCAACAAGTACTAAAAAATCAGCCTTCAAATACCTTTAATTTATTTTTTCTTTCATAGAATTAAGGCAGTTTACAGAATTACAAGTGTTTAGTTCCTTCCTGTCCATCCCATCAATATATTTATTGATGTTACAGACCAAATCTTTCCCATGCTGCTTCATTATTCACAGAAGAGACAGAGGACACTCCTTGCCATTTATTTCTGCTGAGCTACAAATATTGTACTGGTTTTGAAATAGGTCCATGGGAGCAATAATAAGGAAAAGCCAATCGCTGCAAGCTGAAAAATAACTGAAAGATAAAAGGACCATTATTCTGGAATCAATACCAGTGCTCCCTAAAAGGCGTTCTCCACTGAGGTAATCACATTTGCCCTGGTGGAGCTGCAGGACCTGCACAGTGCAGAGGGTTTGCAGAGTGGTGCTGCTTGCAGGAAGCAGTGGAGGGGTGTGGGGGGAGGCAGAAGGGAGTACCCAATATTGTTTGCTCAGCCAAAGGCTACCTACAAAGGCCAACAAGGCTACCACACAGCTGAAACTCCCTGGCAGAAACTATTGAAAAGCTACTTTGCAAACTTGCAACCTATGGGATCTTAGCACATTCTGTTTTGGGAAATTCAGGTGTTGCTCTGGATGCTTATATTTGGAAATGCCACTGAAATTATTAATTCTTTGGAGTTAAGACTTCTGTAAGTTCCTGCATAATTTTCATTTAATTTAGCTATATTTACAAACTGTATAATACTCCCATTAAACGCCTTCTGGAAATGAGAACCTGTGGATATACTATTCATGACACAATGACAAATATACCAAGAATACTAAGGCAAATCATTTTTCCAAATTCTGCAGAGTCAGACTTTTTGATAACGTAACAATTTCCCAGAATCACCTGATAAGAGGCTTCAGCTGATATTATAGAAATTATTGATCCCTTCTAATAGAAAGCCTCATGTACAAACTTGTTGAAATAGTTCCAGAAACAGCCTTCACGATGTGTAGGAGTGGATGGAAGGGAAAACAGCTAGCAGGTATTTTTAGCTTTTTCTGTGAGGTACAGAAGAACCAAGTCAGACAGGGAGAACTTGGAGTATTTTCTCCAAAACAGCTCTAGGCAGGGCTGTGAAGACTGATGGATATCTGTGAAGTCTGTGGTGTCTGTGGGGATTCTTTGGGTCTGGTACTGAACTGTGGCCCATCCAAGGTGGAATACCATAGTACATGCACGGAAATAAGAAGCAGATTAATTAAAACCTGCATGTAATTATTTATTGATGCAGAATTAATAGGTACGTTTGAAAGTAATCTTGAAAGTACTTGAAAAATA
Source organism: Cyanoderma ruficeps (assembly GCA_008694505.1). Classification (NCBI taxonomy): domain Eukaryota; kingdom Metazoa; phylum Chordata; class Aves; order Passeriformes; family Timaliidae; genus Cyanoderma; species Cyanoderma ruficeps. The sequence goes on from VZDJ01007749.1 coordinate 18,161,637, forward strand.
ATCTTTTAGAAAGTTTTGCTCATGTTCATTTTTAACCTTTATATGGATAGCAGTTCCACACTAAGAATACCAGACACATTTCAAAAATTTTGTTTCTTTTTATCAAACATTTATAAGCAAGATTTAAATTGCACTTCTGAAGAACCAAATCACGAATAAAACCAGTTTACAGATAGTATTGCAGTTCAACCATCTAAAATTCAACTGCAAATAACACAAGGGATAGGATGAAAAGCCTTTTTACTCACCTAGTGTGAAGCCCTGAAAATGGGTAGGCTTAGTTACCTCTGATAACGCTGTTAAAACTCAGGACCCCCTTTAAAGCTCCAGAACAATTTGCAACTTTCAAAATGCAAAACAGAATACAGACCACTCTCCTTATTTTCCAGTTGAATTAAAATGAATTCCACTTAACTGCATAAAGGCAGGTTTCCTCTTATGTTCCAGAATACTTACTGACAGGGGTTGCAATGCAACAAACTTCAGAAGCCAAGTCCAAAATAACAAGCAAACCAGCAAACATGTGCATGCAAACAATATTTAGAAAGACAGTCCTGGCTTGCCAAAGACACTTCAAATCGCCTATCAAAAGGACTGCCATTCACAACACTATAGATTGTGACCAACCTATATTCTTTGAGACTCTAGGATCAGTATAAATTTTAGACTGAAGTAAGCCCAGTTTCAAGCTGACTCCCCCAAAACTTCCCTGATGCCAGCACTTTGTCCTTGAGGTTCCTGCTAGCCCTGGCTTTTGGAAGTTCTCTCCATTGACAGACATGCATCCGGGCTTCAATTTGCATATTTCAGTAATAATTATTGTCATAACTTGGAAAATATGTTCCCTGACCTCCCACTGATGGAATATTCTGAGATTCATGTAGAAATTTTAACTGATTAGAGGTATATAGGGTGGAGTCAGTTTTTTGCTTGGAGATAGTGAAATGTAAGTAACAAGGCAAAGATTGAAGGTTTCTGGAAATTATGAAGTGAAAAGGAATAGTCATTAAGAGGGAGATATCATGCTAGCTATAGTATACAGACCTTGTTACCTAAATTTAATTATCCCTGGGCAATCTCAGAAAATTCATCAGCACTTCGCAAACTAAAGAGAAGTATGAGCTCATGAATTTTCACTAAGATGAAATGGAAGAGGAATAGGATTACTACTATTATTTCAGAAAGCAGTTATTTATGGATATCTCATGCTAGCTATAATATACAGATCTTTGTAATTCCAGAATTTAATGTCATAGTGAAATCTACTCATAGCAAAACCCTTACTATACGGAACATTCCCTGTTATGCAATTTCTTTTCCCTGTATTTCAGTGGAACAAAAATTTTGAGGGCAATAGGCTAACTTGGCAACACAAATTTGAACAAATGTGGAAGGAAACTTCAAATGCATCATATTTTACTAAATAGCACAAAACCAGAAATACACAAATGCACAGTAAATACCAGGTTTAAAGTTGCGTAACCTGCTTCCTGTTTTTTCAAAACAATTCAGCACTGACCTGAGATATTTTTTCTTTCTTTTCTCACAGCTTCAACAGCTAGCCTCCAGCCTAGAAAACTGTGTGGATCAAAAGCCAGTATTGCAGATTTTCCTGGTAGTTGTACTACAATGACATCTCCATGCAGGAATCTAAGTACAGACTTCTCTATGGTTTACTAATTATTGCCCAGAGATAAATTTTCAGCCATCCTTAAAAGTTCCTCTCCTGTAATAAAAGAGAAGTGTTCTCTGTTGTACTGTTTCTGCATCCCAGGTGTTCTGCTGGAGTCATTCCTTGGCACACGGCATGGCTCTCTAGCTCCTTTACAGAGATGATCACAACAGATCAGGACATGTTTTAGTTTAGGTTTTCATCTCTCACTTTCAGGTTCATCAGTGCAAATCCACTTACATGACCAGTGGGAGGTAGCCCCTGTGACAGTGTAAAGTGTTCAACTGATGGACCTTGCCAAAAGGAAGTCTGTGGGCAACACGACCCATGCTGCAGTAGGAGCACCAATGTCTCGCTGAACTCGTACAGAAACCACAGTGAAAGCCAGAGGAGTTCAATGCCTCCCACATTTCCTTCTGAAATCCAACATTCCAGTGTCAGCAAGCAAAAGCAAGCAAGGTGATAGATGTTTTTAAAGGCTGTGCGTATCATCCAGGCCAGACTCTCTCGTAGCTGACAATCTGCAGCACAGCTGATTGGTGCTCCCTTGTGCCCCAGACAACAGCCAAGGGGAACCATTAAAAGGAACTCCCAGTGAGAGTACGAGTGACAGAACAATGGTCCTGAGAAATTAAGAAGACTGCATAGGAAATGTACTTATAATTAGATATCAAATAGGATGTACCATAAAATACATGAAGTGCAATATAATTAGCCATTCCAAAGCTGCAGTAATTTTTCCTGTTTATATTTCTAGATCTTGTATTTCACATTATTATTCAGATCATTCAGTCACTGTCTTAACTATCTAATGTGTGTCCTTGCAGACATACAAGGAGCAGCAAGAGGATAACTCTATATGAATAGTAACGAGCTATGGAGCAATAATCAGGGAAGACAAATTTCAAAAGGGACGGAGAGAGGGAGGGAGGGAGGATCTTTAAATAGCTAATATACCTGGAAAATACATGCCCAAGAAATCAAGGTCTTGGTTTTTCAAGCCACAAAATAAGGTAATTAAAGGAGAAACGCAATCCTATTTCCCCTTGAAACAAAAAATGGTACTTCAAGGCAAAGCAAAACCACACTATAAACAAGCAGAAAAAAAATGTCCCTCATCTCAATTTTTAGTACCAGATAAGAGGAAATGAGACAATATTTGAGTTGCAGATGTTCCTGAGGTCTTGATGACATAACATTCACCCTGGCAAAGAGGTTATAAATAGGAAAAACACCCTAGTACCCTGCTATTCTCAGGCTTATTGAGAATAGCAGTAATAACTGTATTACATATCCCTTAAAATAACTTCAAGTATATTTATTTGCATATGCAAATTATCTTTAAACAAAAAAGCCAACCAAGCTCAAGTAATGCTAGCAACATAGCTGTAAAAGCATAGAGTGTAGGATGAATTGGAAAACCTGCAGGAAAATTAAATGGAAAAGTTGGGCAGATGGTCTCAGCTATATTTTGGTCTATCTAAATAATGTTCTTTTTCAGACTATAGAATAACAAGGTAGTAACTTCAGGATACCTGTGTCCTCTTTGAGAAAGAAGAGCAAGGACAGAAATTATTGTTGCTGCAACATATCCATAACTGTTTGCCAGTTTTGGGGGAAAATAGCTCCTTAGAAATTCAGAGGGATTTGAAATGGGAATTGAAGAACTACTCCTTTTATCAAGCCATTTCTTCTCTTTCATACAGTTCTAATTTTAGAAAAAGGTCTTTTTAAAAGATGCTAACAAAGAAAAATATGGCAAAGTGAATAAAAAACATACTTATGGAAATGCAATCAAGATATTTTCACATAGAAAAGCAGGAGGAATCAGATAAGTAAAAGAAATTTTGAAAAATTCAAACCACTTTTATCCTTATTTTCCAAATTATATAAAATCTGAAAATTGCAAGAATTTCTGTCTGCTCTCTGTCATAATAATGTATCAACACTTACTGATTAAGTCTAATTATCTTTTATCTTCTTAAAAATTATTTACTTTAACAAAGACCATTGGCTGCTGGCTAGTTTTTTTCACTTTCTTTATCAGCTTTGTTCTTTTCTTCTCTTGTTTGCAAAGAATTAAAATTAGATACATTACTTTAGCATTTAAATATTTGTACTAGGAGAGGCACAGAAAGATGAGGAGAAGATGGTTTAGAAACCATGAAAATACTTCACAAACATTGCTCTGAGAAGAAAAATCTGTTTCCAGCACTAGTATCACTTCTGAAATATAAACCAGTGCGATCACCCAGAATAAAGCACATCACCATCAATCCAGCCTGGATGACAACTGACAGTAAACAAGATACAGCCTTCACAGTCTTTGTCCAGCAGAAGTTACCATCTACAAGAAATAAAATGACAGGAAACACTGGGAAAGTTATCCAGAGAAACAATATGTAAGGTCTAGGGTCGTTATGAAAAGACACAAACCTGTGAGAAGGCTTAAGGCTACAGTGTTTAACTAGAGATTCTGAAGGTGCAAGAGGGACTTTATGTGGAGTAGGGGAGTGCTTTGTTGAGCCAGGAGTTTCATTCCCAGCCACAGGACAGCCTGATTCTGCAGGGCTAGAGATACAAATGGAAAATGATGGACACCTGGACCCTGAACGCCACCTAAACAGATTAAGCCAAAGGGTGAGGACCACACAGTTTTCACCAGTATCCAGTACTGAGGCTTTTTCTGTCTACTTCTCCACTTGTAAGCCAGCCTTCCCCTTATTACTCTTCTCTTGCACTGATTATGGATACCAGATCCTAGTCCAGATTTTCTCTTAGTTTTACCTTTTGCACAGTACAAGTAAAATGTGAACTGTACTATCACTGTAACAAACATGGACCTATAATAAATATCTCCCAATTACTTTGAAGTCCAAATAAAGGAAGCAAACATCACACAGTGCTTCTTTTGAGTAGGTTGGATTCCAGACATTAATCCCAAGCCAACTCAGTACTTAGAACTTACAAATTCTCTCCATCCACAACTGTGGCCTTCCCGAATTATGCAATGCATGCCTCACCCCATTACAAACAGTAAGACAGGGATGCAGTACTGGACACAAAAACAGCTTTGCAATACCAATTGCCATTGATGAAACACAGACTAATATCCTCAAGCTAAGAAAAATTATTATAAATCAAGGATATTGAATATGATAAAAACACATGGATTGGCCTCTTTTCTGGATCATATAGGTTTTCTGAAAGACAGGCAGCAATTTGCTTGACAAGAGATATGTAAAGCACTCTAGATTAAACTCAGTTCATTGCTGGAGGACTGGAGAAAATGGAAAGAAGAAAGAGCTGTAACAGTGACACTGTCATAACTATCACTCTGCTAAATGTTCTGTGCTTTATGAGCAGAATGAGGTAGAGCTGTGTTAGTGATTTCTCTTTTAGCACTTTGATTCAAAACCAGAGATTAGGCATGAGAATTAACTAAACCACCACTAAAATGCACTTAGAACTAATGCTTAGGTTCTTAGGACCCTGCATTGCTAAGCTGCAGACTGATGACTAAAGCAGGGAGATTAATTAAACGCTATGATTAAATCCATGAAAAAGCCCTGCTACTTAGCCGATTCTAGCCAGATGCAGTTTCAGAAGAAAAAGTGTAACAAACCAACAGAAACTGAATATAGCTTTACAAAACAACAAAAAATTAATTTAATCAAGTCATCATAGCTCCATCTCTACAAACCCTTAGGGAGCCCTGATCTGAAACAAAGGGGGGGAAAAGGGAGATAAAACATTCTGGAAGTCACTGTATCCCAAAGCTTCAGCCAAATCCTACCTCCTGCTCTGTTTCACTGAACATTTTCAATATAGTTTTGCACACATATACTAGAACATTTTCAATGTATGTTTTGCACAAAGGCTTGAAAAACATGTTTTTCTGATAGTTTTTACAGGTGTTAGAAAATTGGAATGTTTAAAGGCTGAAATTCATTTACATGTTGCAGAGGCACTGAAAAAGTAACATCATCCAGACAGAGCATAGCATAGAAACACTACCTTGTGCTTCCTCTGACAGTGTACTTTAGAAAGCAGCTTGGAAAGCGCCACATTTGCATCTACATACCTACAAAATACTTCTGATTTTCCAGCAATACATGCAAGAGTAACCTGAGCTATAAAACAGCAAGGCTTTCTCGGTAGCTTGGGGAAAGAGAAGAACCTTCATTAGAAACATAAGTGATGCTTTCAAGAGAACTGCTGGTTAACAAGCATCTAGAGGGAGCAGCATGATAGGCCAAATCCTTCATTCCCACTAGATGGCAATATTGGTTCTTTTGCAAGCACAGAATATGCTCTCATCGAAAGGAAACTGCAGTATTTTTCATGGTTTCCAAAGTTGCCTTTTCTGTTTTAAAAAAATAATAACCCAAAGCAGGCTTTATTGATCACAGGAGTACGGGAAAAGGAGTTTATAATACATACAAGTTAGCCAACATACGCATTAAATCGTAAATAAAGACTACAGTACCTCAAAGACATACTGAATGAATAATAAATGCAATATATGTTTTTAAGGCTCCTAGGCTTATAATTAGGCCCCACATCAAATTAGATCTTCAGTTTAATCCTCAACCACTATATCAGCAGGATGTGGCAATGGAAACAGCACATTTAAATCCTGCAGGAGAGAGCATCTCAATTTACTCTCAACCAACCTCCTGTAACATTAATCAGGAGCTTAGAGCAGTATTAAAAACACTCCAAATTAAAGAGGGCTCCAATTCTAGCTGTTATGATCAGAGGGAGAGTTACTGACACCAGGTCTAGAAAGAGCATCCTGATTACTTTTTAAAAGGAAAAAAGAACAGTGCTAAAAAGTCAAATCCTCCAGTTTTTGAAATGTCTAAATGCATACACAATGCATCAAGACATGATTCTAAATTTTTCAATCCGTTCTACAAACATACAAACAACACTTGAGGAAGTTTTTGTGTTAGCCTTAAAAATATTCAAGTAAGAATAGAGCTAACATAGAAACCTAGTGAAATCATCACTCAAGCAAAAAAAAAAAAATCACCCCATGTTCTTTCATAAAATGCTACAGCTTAAAAAAGAAAATGAATTTTCCATTGTGAACTGTTACAAAGAGACAGCCAGATGCCAGTCCTCACGTTAAGCCCTGTGTTTAACTGTGCCCTAGCCCTGGCTGAAGGAGCAGGGTAGGGACACATCCCGAACACAGACAGCTACAAGCAGAGGGGGGCAGGAGGGCCCAGCCATGCAGACACACGCAGCAGACACACGCAGCACCCTATGGGTGTGAAGGGTGTCTGGGGATTGCAAACCCAGCACTCGGAAGAATCAAGTTCAAGGTTACATGCACTCACATTCCTGTGCTAATCAATGGTCTTTACTTACAGACTGGAAGTTGAGGACTAAACTTGGAAGAATAAATGGTCCATGAGTCAATCAGACACTACAACAGGGGACATATCAAAATACTAACCCCTGTTATACAGCACTTTGTCCAAGAGACCCATTTCTGGTATAGTAGAATGCTGCCACAGTTTAATCACCTGCAGGAAACTTATGTTCTTGTTACAAACAAAAACACCAGCTCACAAGCCCAGATCCGCCCTGACTCCTGGACTGAAGCTATTTCAGAACATGAGACAGTCATTTAAGTTCTATTCATAATTTATTATTCTGCTTTGCCAGTAATCTCATTACACAACTTTCACACAATTGAACAAAGCTTGATACAAAACCATTGCTTCAAGTCACTTTCCAGATACTTTCCAGTATTTCCAGTCTTGAACAAGGCCTTGAAAAAAATAAGTGAAAACTTCATGGATCCTTTAAACAGTGCCTAAAACCAATGAGAAATGTTTGCTAGTAGTTAACTGGTTCAATCTCAAAAGACTTTACTCAAAGATTTTGGAAGGCGTTTTGCACATTATCAAAATATCGTCAAGTTACAACGTAACATATATTCTGGTAGTGGTACACTCATTTCCAGAAAAAAACCTAATCTTTGTTCAAAATCCTGTTTAAGAAATGGACTTTTCCTCTTCCCTTCCCCATCCTTTTTCCTCTCCTCTAGTTTATATTTGCTTAGCCTATGAGAGACAACAGAAAACAATGTTTTCCTCTAGGAGCCAGTAACACAGCCACACTAATTCCAAATAGGAGTCCAGACAGGGAGCAGAAATTACATGCAGGGTTACTGAAACTTGCTCTCCCTTTGGGCACTCTGACTCCCACCCAATGTCTGTCTGCACAGACCTACATGTAAATACATGCATCTAATTTACTGTGTTAAAATAGAACTCAAGAATATTGTACAATTTCCCAAGTATTCTTAGACAGTATTAAAATTGTCCAGAAACTAGGGTTTATGCGAATGAAAAATGTTACTATTTGAGGAAGTTTTCATTTAGCTACCTCACAAATTCCCCATTACCTGCAAAAGACATCCAAATCCTACAAAAGTGGCTCCACAGCTTTCAAACACTAATGCCAAAGGCAGTTCATGAATCCATAATTGACAGCACCAGTCAGCTCCCTAATAATGATGGTGTCATAGAAATCTGTCCCAGTTTTGGGGTCTCCTTCAACAGAATGATCAGTCCCTTCATGTAGTATCTTAGAGCAGACATAACTTAAAGACCATATTGTATACGACAAAGGGGAAATGGCCTTGTCTCCAGCCCTGTGTTTTCCATCAGCTGGTGGTGCTACAGAAGATCATGCTCCAGTGAAGCACAGAGGCACTGACACACTTTATGAAGCCCTACTTTGTTAATGCTCATGAAAATGAGATTCATCATCAATAACACCACTGGATCACAATATGCCATCTGAAACGCAAACGCCATTCTGGACTGCAGTCAGACTAGGGGTGAAGTACTCAGAAATGAATGGAGGTGACTCAGATGTATCCATGCAGATAAAAAAAAGCTCAAATGCCCTCCTATGTAACACTGACTTTCCTCATTTCCCAAGGAGAGGATTCTGCAGGAGCTGTCAGCACTTTGCACAATGAAGTTGTAATTGATAGTGCCTATGCTGCTGTCACACAGCATTGCCCATTAGGTGCTGTGTTATGCAGGTATTTATGATCAGTGGGGCTCTAATGAACCAATTGATATGCCTCTGCTGCTTTTCAATGCATAAATCTCTTTTTCCTTGAGATTTGATAGTAACAATGGATCAAGATACACTGGGATATTCAGGATGACATCAAACATCACCTGCAAAATTTTTTGGTTTAGAATCCAAACTCATTGTTCTGGTATGTTCAATTCAAACATACCATGGAGACCAGCCCATTCTGAGTACATTAATTGCTGCAGACTGCCCTAACTGCAATCTGTCCTCTTTCCTACCATGTAGCAGCCATGTGGAACACCCACCCTCAGCTCACACAGTCATAGCTACTGTTTCTTCCTAACATGTTAATAATATATTGCTCTCTTCATTTGGTGATTAAGGCTTAGAGTCAAAACCCAGGCACTTAATAGTTGTGCCAAATATGTGATAATTTTGTTTTAAAGGCTAAGAACACCCACGGCGAATTGACTAAATTTGCCAAAATTAATATTTTATTCTCACAATAGCCATATGCTATTCATTTCTACCTTAGCCTGAAAAGAGCCATTATAAATACAAAGATCTCAGTAAAAATATTTTCCAGCAAATTAAAACAATTTATTGCACCAATGGAGAAGGGCAGGACAGAACCTGTGAGGTCAAAGAAAGTCAGTCAGCTTGACTTTAGAGAATTCATCAGAAAAAAAAATTATCAAAAGTATTCCAAGCCCAAAACAAGAGCTTCCAAGAATGTAGGTGAGCAAGTCCCTCGGATCAACTTGAAAACTGATCCAAGCAAAGTAGCAAAGAAAACAATCTTACCATACAGAGCTAAAACAGTTTGGTCAGTGCTAGGACAGAACACTGCATGAGGGGCAAGTTTAAAACCGCTGTCTCAGGTTTTACTGTATTGATACAGAAAAGTAAATGCAAAGATTGTCCAGAGCCTTAAAGAGCAGGCAAATCTAAACAGTCTTCCTTCCTTCCTTCAGCAAATGTAAACATTTAAGGCAGAACCTGCTTCAGCTATTAGCCAGCAATCTTTCCTCCAAGGTTTTCCTTCCCTGCTCTGCACAGAAAAGCTCAGAGAGACAGAGTGCATGGGAGGTGGGAGGGAGAGTTATGGAAACAGAATAGGGAGCAGGGGATATGGAAAAAAGTTTATTCTCTACAGATATCCCAGCTCCAAAAATCCTTCCATGCAGTCACTTCTTGAGCTGACGGGAAAAGACCTGTCTTCTCACTGTCTGCATCCCTGCACCTCCCACACATCAGGAATGGAGGACAGGAGGGTAGAAGCAAGAATGCCAGCATTACCTCTGCTAGACTCAGCAGTAAAACACTCATTAACTTCAGCAAGGCCAGGATTTTATGCCAGATTCACAAACAAGTCATTTATAAAACTCCAGAACAGGTCCCCAAACTATCTGTCAAGGAAAAGCAAGAATATGATGAGATATATTCCCCCAAGTCTGCTCTTTCTGTAAGAGGTTTTATTTTATTTGGCTCTAGCTGTAATGTATTGCTAAATGTCATTGTAAAACACAAAAAATATTCATTCATAAATATTCAGTAACATACTGAACTTACAATGAACTACACTGGCTGCAGCAGCAAATTTAACTCAAAACACACAGAATCCTAGAAGCCACACATCTAGATCTAATTTATTTAGCTGCCGATAAGAAAACAGTTACATGAAAATAAAGTGGATCCTTGCTTTTAGAACTGCACAGCACATCCTAGTACAACAGGCTGGTTGCCAAATTCCAAGGAAGGAATCCCACTAACCTTAAAGACCTAAAGACATTGCCATAAACAGTACTGGTCTTTTACAGATGTGTCTCTCCAACAAACTCCCCCACTACCTTCACAGTTCCCTCACTTTGCTTTCTCTCCCCATCATATATGAAAAAATCCAGGCTCTTTAGGAGGCAGGGAATCTTGGAAAGGCAAACACACCCTTAGAATGTAGTATTGTTCATTTTGGGGAAAATTGCAAACAAATATCTAGTATGCATGGTATATTCTCTGTTGCAGTTCTTTGACAGCAAGGCCTAACATGTACAGGAATTAGTTCAACTGCTGTAGAAAAGCAGCCTTTAGGTGTCGAACCTCAGCTGCCTAAGGACACAGAACTAAGATTTGAAGAAGGAAGTGAATGACATGACCTAAGACTGAAATGACATGTTTGTTACTCGGTAACTGACTTCTTTCTTAGTCATGAGTATCCTTCTAGTCCAAAATGAGGGACTGTCTGGATGCTTGCAGGGAAAAGAGATGCACCATCTCAAAATGGGGAGATTTATACTCTGAAAGCAACATAAAATTAATGTTTCTATCATGTAAAACAAGGCCTGGGTGACACAACCACAAAAAAAACCCCAACAAAACAACCCCAAACAAACCCCAAGGCTCTTCCCATTTATGTTCCAATCAGAAAAGAGTACTTCCAACTACCACACCTTCTGAGCCCCTGCTGAAAAACTGCCACTGGAAGCAACACAGGGAAGTTGTTCACAAGAATACTAACATCTATTCCAAGTTTAGCTGGAAAGTTTAGCTTCACAGCCTATCAATTTGAGATAGATGCTCTGGTGGCTTCGAAAATATTCTAAAACAGTCATAACAAGGTTTCAGGGATGCCACTCTACCGGAAGCTACTGAATAATATTTTGATTTTTTTGAAAATATTTCAACTTCTTCCAGCTGATAATGAAAACTGAAGTTAGTGATAAAGATTCAGGGATAACAATAATCTATTGATTTGCTGCAAAACAAAAGGAAGATCACTTTTCTTCTTAGTTGAGGAGTTTTCAGCTCTGCATTTCTGTTGCATCAGTAATATTTTGGAAAGATGAGATTCAGACCAGGTATAAATCAGTGCAACTCCAGCAAATTCCAGTGGAATTGCACCAAACTCCACATAGCATAAGCCATTCTGTGCAACTGCCAAAAAGGAGAGAATGGAATTCGGCTACAGAACAGTTTGGCTCACGTTGTCCTCATGGGGGAGAAAAAGCCCCTACGCACGCTTCTTCAAACCCAAGCTAAAAAGGCAGGACAGAGAATGTTTAAAAGGCTGAGCCCAGTTTACTCAACAGTGACAATTAAGGAGTTTCTGTATGTATGAAAAGGAAAGTCATTTGATTTATAAATGTAAATGCTAAAAGTGGAAATATTTGTCCAGTAGTAGCAGAATCTACCTGAAGGTAAACATAAAGCACAGGAAAACAGCAGCAGCAGTCATGATACAGTCACTAAAGGAAGCGGGGAAGTGCTTCCTTTTCAGCACTTACCATTCAAATGTTAAACACCTTTAGTAGCAATTTTTCCTGGAACAATTTTTCAGCTGTCTTACCCTACTTCACACATAGCCAAATCCCAGCCCCTAGTGAGAGTGCAGATGGCAAAGCTGAGGACTTAAGAAGGAAAAGAAGAATGGTAGAGAAAGAAATTTTTGAATCATAGCCCAAATTTTACTTTACTAAGACTTTTAAATTCCTTATTTTCCTGACTCAGAAGAATAGTTGTTTGCCTGTCTGCAATCATTTTACACTTACGTTCAAAGGTAGGTGAATAGACAGGGGAGTTGGATTTTTAGAAGATGAAAAACAAAATTCTCCTTATACAGTTTAGGTGTAAAGCTGAGGTTGCTGGCAGCGGGGCAGAAGGAGGAAGTGTGCAACCACCAGCAAGGCAGAAAGAGCATTTGCTGTATGCAGCAGTGGTAGATAAAATAAGAAAGACACAAAGACTTCTGTTTTTGCATAAATTCAGTTTGCTACAAGAATATGAAATCACAAAAGAGTTTCTCCCGGTTTCATTTGACGGCCCCTCTGCTTTTCACCAGACTGCTTTTGGGTGTGTTCTCTCCCAAAACCAGGCCAGTGAGCATTAGCACAGAACTGACCTAGCCACAAAGACCACCTGAACACGCCCGTCTTCAAAGACATGCTCAAACATACAGCCCGAATCTTCTATTTAAAACTGATCCTTCTCCAGGCTACCAGTGCTGCAAGACAGCTGCCCTGCTACAGCAGAGGAACACCTGGAAAGAGATCTGCAGAGAGGAGAACCTGTCTCTGAAGGCGAAGTAGCTGTCAGACCACATTGACTTCCACTCCGCGCTGTGCAATGCACTCCCAGCCTCAGCAGGCAGGGCTACTCTGAACGCTGCAGGATCAGCAACAGCCTGCCAGACTTAAAGGAGTCCCTTTACCAAAGTAAGGGAAGGCAAGTATTCCTGCACACTGAAACTTCGTCTTCTTTCACAGGCTCTTCTAACTGCAGGTAGTTACATTTTATGTAGAGGATTATTTATTTTTTTTGCAAAATGTATTGCCTCAGTTTAGTTGGCTATCTCTGACTTCAGGAGAAAAATAATATTTCAATATTCTATATACCTAATTTACTATTTCTCTATACAAACAATCCTATAAATTGACAATAAGATCCGTGGGTTTTGCCTTTATGGTTGGACTTAATTTCATCAACACAGGCAAAGTGTTCAAACAAATCATCAGGAACAAATATGCTGCAACATTTGAACTACTATGAAAATTCCCAACAGAAATTCCTACTTGCAACTTTTAGCCAGTTGCCAAATAATTATGAACCACTGCCTTTTGCCCTATAAGTACTTATCCTATTACATGAATGTCTTCTATGAGGAACTCATTTTTCTAAATGTCTAAATTGTATCATCCTGTTCACTCACTACTTCAGGGGCATATCCAAAGCACTTCATTCAACTGGAAAACTCAGTTTTCCTCTGCATGAAATGTAGTGATCTGACTCGTTCAATTAAGTCTGCTTAGGCATTATAGAAAATTATTCAGATTATTCCATCCAGACTCAGTATTGTAGTTAATTCATCATCTGATTGCAGGCATTTGGACTCACCAAAAGAAACTCCAGTTAACTCAGTATGTCATCTGCAAGACACCCTTTCTAAAGAAAGAAGCAGCTGGAAGGCAATGTTTAAAGGGGCTATGGGCATAAAAATGCTTTTTCACTTAGTTGGCTCCATCTGCTTGACAAGTTACGAACAGATGCTCCATATCTTTCCAAATGTATTTTACCAGTGACCAGAAAAGTCAATTTTTCAGCAGACAAAACATCAGCATCCAGAAGTGGAGAGCAACCTCTTTGAGAACTGTTCCCCTTTGAACTAGAACACTTTGTACAAAAACAGATGCAACATTAACAGACCATTAAAATATGGACCATTAAAATAAATTGAGGCTATTTTTCCTAAATCTGGAGAAGAGTTAAAAAGGAAAAGATATGGAAGGGAGAAAATTAGAAACACCTTTAGGAGAAAGGGGGACAAGCCATTTGCTGTTCAGATGTGGAGGAAAATAGGGTGTGACTATCAGCTACCCTCTGCATGCTGGCCCAGCATTTGGGCCTGGTTCGTCTTGTTTTGGGTCTATGTGAAACAGTCCCCATCAAATCACCTATAAATAAAGACAGAAGGGAGAACAGAATCACAGAATACCCTGAATTGGAAGGAACCCATCAGGATTATCAAGTCTAACTCCTGGCCCTGAAAGGAGACCCCAGGAGTCACACCATGTGTCTGAGAGCATTGTCTAAAGGCTCCTGAACTCTGGCCGTGCTGTGAGCACTTCCCTGAAAAGCCTATTACAGTGCCTTCAGCCTCTGGGTGAAGAACCCTTTCCTAACATCCAGCCCAAACCTCCCCTGACACAACTTCAGGCCACCCCCTTCGGTCCTGTCACTGGTCACCACAGAGACAGATCAGTGTCTGCCCTTCCTCTTGCTCTCATGAGGAAGTTGTAACTGCAACGAGGTCTGTCCTCAGTCTCCTCCAGGCTGAACAGACCAAGTGACCTCAGCTGTTCCTCATAGGACTTCCCCTCAAAGGCTTTCACCATCCTTGTTGCCCTCTTGCACCAGGCCATGCCAAACCAATACACCTCCTTTGGACAGTTAATGTTTTGTTCTTTTATATTGTGGATCTCAGAACTGCCCTCAGCACTCAAGCAGTCCAGAGCCTCCCAGTGCCTAATGCCCCTCAGGACAGGGCTGGCCCTCCTGACTAAGATTCACCTTGTCATTGACTAGGTCTCCCAGGTCCCTTTCCCTGACACTGCTTCCAGTGTCTCATTCCCCAGTCCATCTGTACATCCAGGATTGCCCAGGTGCAAAATCCAGCACTTTCCATTTTTTGAACTTCATTCAGTTGGTGATTGCCTAGTCCTCTAATTTGTTGAGGTCTCTCTGCAGAGCTCTGCCTTTGAGTGAATCATCCTCCCAGTTTTATATCATCTGCAATTTTACTTAACATCCCTTCAATCCCCATCAAAATTTTCATGGAGATGTTGAAGAACACAGGGCCAGGGTTGGCACCCTGTGGAACCCCAATAGTGCCAGGTTGCCACTCTGATGTAACCCCATCGAGTGTAATCTTCTGTGCCCAACCCATGAGCCAGTTGCTGATCCATCCCATGGGTGATGTTCATGCAGCTGAATGCTGGACATTTTGTGCAAAAGAATCCTGTAAGAGACAGTATCAAAAGCTTTTCTGAAATTCAGAAAGATTACACCTACTGGCCTCCCTTGATCCATCAGGTGTGTCACCTTGTCATAAAAGAAAACCAGATTTGACAAACAGGACTTTCCCCTCATGAAGCCCTGCTGGCTGTGACCAGTAACAGCATTGTGCTTCAGGTGTTTTTCAATACTTCCCAGAATAATCTTCTTCATAACCTTACCAAGCAATGAAATGAGACTGATAGGCCTGTAGTTTCCAGGGTTCTCCTTCTTGCCCCTCTTGAAAATCAGAACAACATTCTCCAGCTTCCAGTGAACTAGGGCCCCTTCAGATTCCCAAGACCATTCAAAAATAATTGAGAGAGGTTTTGTAATGACATCAGTCGGCTCTTTAAGTATTCTCAGATGAATCCCATTAGCCCCCCAGATTTACAGGGATCCAGCTGCAGCAGTAGATCCCTCACAGTTTCAGGGTGAATTAGGAGTTGCTCTCGCAGTCCTGGTCCTCCAGCTCAGGGCTCCCTCAGCCCATCATCAGTGTTGAAGACAGAGGCAAAGAAGGCATTAAACATCTCTGGCTTGTCTATGTCCTTGGTTGTGAGGCAAACACCCCTATCCTGTAAGGGGCTGATAGCTGCAGTATAGTGCAGTATCTGCACTGCCTTTTGCTCCTAAAGAATGACCATGATAATTTAGCAATAAATAAATCTAGTGTGCATATCTCTGCCAATACCTCTATCTTGCATGTCTCTTCTTAAAGCAGAAGCAAACACTCACCAAAAAGCATCGCAGTCAGGTAACTTCCAAACTAAGTGCCCACTCGCAGTAAAACCTGTCAGTTACCCAACCATCTTCCTACCTGAGGTCCACTGTTTTCTTAAAAATCCCATGATTTTTATGTGGACCTGCACCTCAGATTTTTTTAACTTGCCTTCCAGTGGCCAAATTACATCTGTGTGGCTCAGTCTTTTTGGTCAAGTTTGCTGTTTGATTCACCTTGGTCCCAGAGGTAGGATAAGGTTCCACAGTTAGAAACAAGGTGAGTCAAGGATTTGTTCCAGGATGATCCCACACCCAGAGCAAACCACTTCAAATCTGCTCCACACATAAGGCACAGTGAACAAGGTTGGGAGCTCCCAAAGGATGATAACGGCAGCCCAGCTGGGCTCATCCAGGAGTGGATGAGGAGCAAGCTTCCCATTGTACAGAGTAAGAGTAAAATGATGGAATAACACAAAACCTTATAAACTGCCTCATTAACTAGCAGGTGTTAAGAGCTGAACTTTACCTTCAAGATCCAGACAACCACGGCTTATGAGTATTAAACAACAGTCATGAATTTTTAGCATTATCATCTTCTAACAGTGGAAGAAAAACATCTGTTAAACTTACAGAGATTACACTCAGAGTCTCATCTGCAGCTCTGCATGTGTCCCATCAGAGACTGTACAACAGAGCTCAAGGTTAAGAAAGCAGAGGTACAGTGAAGAGAGGAGATATTGGCTCTGGACCTCAACACCTTAGGAAAATGGCACAACAAATTGCTGAAGTCCATTTCAGCATTTTCTCTCATAGTGGATGTTGCCTTTTCCAGCACTAATTCAGATCCCCCACAAAGGCAACCCATATTCAACAAAGCAGTTTTTAGAGAGGACAGATTTATGAGAGCAGCCTCTCAGGGTAGTCACAGTCCTGGCTGCAACAGGCTGAAATTGCTGTAGTCCTGCTTCAGCCTGCAAAGGTGTTTTTTCACTATGCTGAGCAAGGCCTCATTCCCAGCTTCATAACATAACTAGACACATACTATGAAGTGTCTTCATGCTCATTTCTCTGTTCCACCTTGCAGTATAATCTTTTCTTTGGTAAGAGTGGGTTTTTAGGAGTATCTGTTCTCTGACAGGTTGTTCAGAATTTGATAGGGAAAAGGAGAGACTGAAGATGGTAGCAGAGAAGATACAGTGAGGTAAACTCCCAAACCCTCCCAATGTGCATACTACAGAAGATCCTACTGTTAATAGTAACACAATATTTCAAGGGACAGAGAGACAGGGTGAGACACAGCTGTCTTAAAAGAGGGTAACCCTTCATGTTCAAGTGAAATTTTCTGTAGTCACTTTTACTGCGTTAATATCTTCCATTGCAGATTTCACTTTGGAGATTTTCCCAGTTCTGAGTATGAACCACAAGCCAAATTACTCACATTTTCAGGCTGCTACAGTAACTGGAGTCCTACAGTATATCAAACCCAGCAATTATTAATGATATCTGTTGCTCTAACCTCACTGTCCAAATTCAGAGCTAAAGAGACAGTCAGTCACCTATTCCTACTACTGTTTGAAATTGAAAAAATATTTTCTTAAAAATATAACTTTATCTCACAGTATTCTGAAAGCCAAAGCGAAGACAAGGGCACAATCAAAAATCATGTTAAAGCTATGACCAGCAGAAACAGAATTTTGACCAGTGGTTTGAAACAACTTTCTGTGGTTGCTGCACACGTAGCCACAGGAAACACAATAATGGCTGAGGTTTCTGGTGGCCAAAAGCAAAACACAACCAATGACAAGAGTTTTCACATGGGTGCTGCACATGAAATTACTAGTGCTTGGTAGCAGCTACATGGTAATTTAGGTTCTTCATAAAAGGCTCCCCTTAAACTGAATTGACAGTCAAGCTGTAAGACCTGCACCTTATTTGTTGTACTTTTTAAATTAATTTATTACAAAGCTTGTGAAACTTCAGAAATCCAACATTTCTTTGCTTATCTTGTGGAACTGGTTGATTTATACACAATGTTGATATACTGCGAGGTTCGTACAAAACTGAATTACAAAAGCAGAGTGCTGTGCCTTTTGCCTCCAGCAAGTCCAGCTGTAATGTACCATTGGTACATTTTCTCATTTTGTATGAAAAAAAAAAAAAAAAAGGCATGTGTTTTCTTGTCAGTACTCAGCAGTATGGAGCAGCACCAGAGAAATAATTTAATAACTTCTCTTCTAATCCCTAATTCAAAGAAGTCAGACAAATATTTTGAACCTGCATTCACAGTCACCTGCTTCTCTGCCTCCTCCCATACCTGCTCACTACTGTACACTTTGAAAAGGAAGGCATGCATCCCTTCTGGAGATGGAAGGCTGTTGTCTGCCCACAACCAAGTGCAATAGTGCAATGTAAATTTGAATGGGGCCACAAGGGACCAGTCAGTACATTAAAAAAAACAAATTGGTATCATCTCTACTAAACCATCTTACTTAACTGGAAACTAAAAAACTTGCAGACAAGAAATTTGGTCAGATCTGCTATGAAGATGCGAGTTGTGTTTTGACTGTAACACAATTGTCAGTTAGAGACTATATCCTACTTCCCAAGGATATCTGCATAAACTTCAGAACCTGCACTCTGGGGGCTATGCAATATATACAGCTGTGATAAGGCTTGAAGAGCTTCAGTTCTGAGATTCAAAGTCTTTTTACTGAAGATGAAATATAAATTTCATCTTTTTGTAAGCCTTTAGCAAGTACAGCATAATCAGTACATGCAAGCTGGTTGGTCAGTGACCTGGCTAAGCCATGGATAAATTTTGTGTTGATTTAATTCTGCAAACACCACTTGCAATAGTTTTACACAAAAAGATTCAGAGCCTTGAAGACATCGTTAGAGAGGTTGCTGAGCATCCAGAAAACACCAAGGGCTCCTGTGCCTCTGAGGGAGGGCAGTGATTCCTATCTGACCAGACAGCAGGTTCAGCAATTCACTGACCTTGCCGTGTAAACAAGGTGCCAAAGTTAATTCTATCGAAGTGAACGTAGTGATAACAAACAGACCCTAAATTTTCTAATTAAAAACTGCTTTCATATGTTACAAGAGATGTGGCAGTAAATATCACACAGCAGTCACTTAACATGGCACATTAAGCAGACTGGTGGTCTATTTCATAATATACCCAGGCTGTTGCCAGTAACAACTGCTTTTCCAAAGAAGTAAGGTATCCTTGTTAGGAACAATCACAATACAACCTTACTGGAAAAGGAGTAAATTCCTCCTAACACCAGGCCCTTGGCAATGGATTTGTATGAATTAGCATTTCTATTTCACGAGGAACAGGGTAGGGGGAAAGTTTTCCCTTTTCCATTAAATAAAAAATATACAGAGAGACTGAACATCAAACATTTGGGACAGTGCAGGAAAAGAAATGCAATGTGGCTGTAGCAAAAATAAAGGATAACACAGGTGGTGTAAAAGACATTTCATGAAAAAGGCACATTAGAAGCCTACATGAGTACTCTCTCAATCCCAGTTTTTGAGTTTCAGGGTGGGTGAAATTAGATAGGGCATCACTGAAAGAGGCTTTAGTATATATCTTTTTCATTAGCTCTGTTACTAAAAAATCCAATCATACTCTTATGCACAAAAATAATGCCAGTGCCCTGACAGGACTGAGAATCTTGTTTTCACTGAAGACCAAGCACTCCAACAATTATTCAATGAAATCATTATGAGGCAGAAATACTTCATGGGATGCAGATTGTCTTCCTCGTGTCTATGGCAACATACACTCTAGGATAGTATTCACACGGTCTTTTTTAGACATCTAAATTTGGTTGTCTGTGTTAGGCACCTACTTTCTCTGTGTCACTGGTATAGAGATACACACCTCTCCTCTGAGTTGTCCTGCAAAGGCACCCTCTGACTTACTGGATCCAAAGCAAACCTTTAAAACCAGTTTAGCTCCTAAGTTCAAACCCTTAATGAAGAAAGTCTGAATACCTCTCCTGGCTGAATACCTGCCTTGCCACCTCTAATACTGAAGCTAGTCTTCTTGAAGTCAGTGCAGTTTACAAGGGACTGAACCTTTTTTTAACAATTGCAACTAGAAGAAAACAATTCTCATTATCTTGCTGAACATACCTCATCCTTCAGTCCTAAAATTTTTGTCTGAATCTTTTCCTTGGCAACAAAGAAGAAACTCAAAGGAAAACTCAAGTAGAAAGTCAAAGAGAGGCTCGGGCTGTAGATGGGGAACAAACTTGACAAAATCCCCTTCATCCTTCACATTCAACTTCCTTTATATTACCATCTCTTCAAGAACCAAGAGATGCATTGCCTTCCTAAAATGAGTAAAAATGTTTTCCATTTGTCTTATTCAGAAGCTATCCCAACTGATGAAGCAGATACAGAGACCTACAGATAAGGCTCACATGAAAGGTCTTATCTTTTCTTTTAGTCAAGGTTCAAGTTCTTTTGATACCATAATAGAAAATTTTTTGTTATCTGCACTTCAGCTCCATCAGCCCAAAGGATAAAGCATAAGCTCCATTCTTTTATTTAAGCCTCGCAATAAAAAAGGTCATGCAGAATGAAGCTTGTACATTTTTTTAAAAATGTTCAAGGCTTAGACAATCCTTTTCTGTTTCGCTCCACAAAGTTTAATGCCCCTTGTTAATCCATATATTCTTTTATATGTGTTCATCCTCATTGTACCTAACATTGCATTAAATCAGAGACATAAACAGTGCAGCTTCCTGTGGCATAGCTAACCCATACCTGAGTTAGTGGGAAAAGCCACTGAATTAAAGTTATGTTCTGCTAATTTCTATAAGCTATTTCAATCAGCTATGTTTATTAGTTTACTGCCTGTATTACAGCAAGCCCTAAGTAGACTTGCTTAATGTTGTAAAACCTCACACTGCATTTCAGCTTGTAGGTTCCACTTCACCTCATGAAGTCCTCATTTTCACTTCAAAGTTTGCAGCAGTACACCACAAACATTCCACATCCCAGTCTGGGTATCTGTCAATTGGTGGGATTCCTACACAAAAGAAGGACTACCAGCATTGCACATGCCAGATAGGCAATCTCTCACCTAGTTCTCTAACTATCACCCTCCAGAGTACCAGCTTCCTCTGCCCTTTAGTGTAGTTCCAAGGTCTAGAAATTACCAATGGAACAACCACCATTTTTCCACTTGCCAACACCAGTTTTTCTCAGAATACTTGAAAACTCACCACAGAAGGAAATCATCATGCAGCAAGTGAGCTTCCTCTGTAAGCCATCCAATCTGATCCAGTTTCACTGAGACTGTTGATATTTTAAATCTCATAACAAATCATAACTACTATACAAATCCTCTTTGCTCTAGGGATGAGACTTGCATAAACAGTATTACAGATGTCACACGAATTTGCAAATGTCCCTAGAGAAAACTAAGACCCACTTTCCAGAATCTGTTGTAAAGAAAATTTTTCAGCCTGTACTCTTCTGAGCATCGTCTAAATTTACCTTCCATAATAAAGACAGTCAAAACTAAATGTTTTTCTATGGTGGAAAATCATAGCCCCAGCATACCCACACTGAAATAGATCTGTCACTGTAGAATAGAATCCCTGTTTACATAACAATCTAGGTTACTTAAGAGATTGGGGAATCTGGGAAAGGATGGGTACAAATACTGCAGAAAGTTCTGAAACAAGGATTATTATCAGTCTGAAATACAAAGGCATAAATTACTTAAAGCAATCTGCCAAGAGCTCTGAGGTTGACATTCTAGTAAACACAACAATGATGATTTTTTTCCATTCAACGTATCTGCACTCCCATATGTTTCCAAGCATTGTTTCATAATTAATCTAGATGTTGAAAGTTTTATTCAACTTTAAATATTCAAGTTAGATTATGCTTTTCCTTATTTTACCACCAGTTTCTGTTTCTAGACCCAATCCTTTTTAAAATCAGATTAACTGTTGGAAATGCATCTTTTTTGACCCATCATCTTCAACCTCTGTTTTATTTCTGTCATTTATACACTACCTAATTTTTTCATAATCCTTTACAGTAAAATTATTATATAGCTGGCTAATCCACATATCCCAATCTACAACTTTCCCAGTTCAATGCAGGAGTTCAGACAGTGGCAAAGCAATGGGAAAAAAAATCAGTCTTAGGCAAACTCAGAGTAGATAACTGATGCTAGGTTTTCTGCATTTTGGTGTTTACATGATTCCATTAGCTGTGTTGGTTGGATATCACGGTGCTGATAATGCCAAGGTCACGCGTTTGATCCTTGTATGGACCATTATCTTAAGAGTTGGACTCCATCCTTCTGAATCCCTTTCAACTCAGATATTCTGTGATATAAAGTAGAACCTAAAAATACTAGAAGTCTCTGTGAAGGACCCACGAAGGCAGTGCAGTAAGAGGACAAAGTGCAGATTTAGACAAAGGCAAAAGGAGAAGAATGAACCATCTCTCACACAGAAGTTTGGGTTTAAAGCATGTCCTTCTCAACCTGTCAACTTTCTTTTAAACCAAGGAAATCAACTCCTCATCTTTTGTATTCAGCATGCATACTTCCCAAAACACTCTAATAAATCAGAAAGACTTTGTGATCATTTTATAATATCCGTTCTCTTCATAGGCACTATCTCTTCCCAGAGAAGAGGGGATGGGAAAGATGGGTGCCAGGAAACCCTGCTGCAAGGGGTTCTGCTCATACAATAGCAACCTTCATGGCATACCTGCTTCTAACTGAACCTGTGGCTGCTCTCTGATGAAAATGTGGGAGAGGACTTCCAACAGGGAATAGCATAGCTGCAGGTGGCTTATACATGTAATTAATTTCAGGGTGAGCAGAACTCAAAGTTACACGGATTTCCACTGCTTACTGCATGCCAGACATCACCTGTGCCAGGAAAGCTTTTGGGAGAGTAATGTTGCAGGTGAGTATCTCTTAATTGCTCCTGCATTAGCTCAGGGTTAATGAATTTATACACATTTTAATCAAAAGTCTACTGTGTGGGGATTCTTAAACTCTACTGCATTATCAAGTAAATGTGTGATATGCCTCTATTTTCTTATTAAACTTGGTTTGCTCTTTTACAGCCTGCAAAAATTACCAAGTGCTGAGATACCATGGTGATGGGAAAAACAGAAAACACCAAAACAGATTCTGTTTTCTTCAACTGAAATGCAAATTTCTTGTTTCACACAGGAAATTTTAGTCAGAATGACCACACAGACACAAGTCTTCACAAAGGTGAGTTTTCTGAATGAACAGTGAACATAATGCAAAGTGAAGCTTTTTCCCCACATATGCAAAGATGAAAGAAAGAAAGAAAGGGGCCACAGAAATAAAGAGAAAACATATGCAAAAGTAAAATAAAATGGGACCAGGTCACATTAATCTTTGCAAGCAATAATGAAACAGAAATACAAAGTGTTTAGAAAATTACAGTGGCAGAAGCATCATGGATTGTACTCTGTGAATCACTTCTTTCTCCCAAACTGTTGGAGGTCAGTCCTGTTGGCAACTTTCATGAGCATTTTATAGAACCAGCAAAGCAAGCAACATGTAATTCATCAAACATCTGCCTTTACAGTGACACAGTTATAATGCAAGCACAAAAAGCACCATGCAGATAAATCAACTGTAGTTACTTGGGAGAAAGTTCAAACGCCAATTCAGCATTGCTTCATTTGTGGCATTTTTTAAAAATGCTTTGGTCCAGCCAGCTACATGGAAACTTCAGCTTCCAGCTGTATTTTTTTTTTAAAGTTTCTACCCTACAAGCTTCTACCAGGAAGATCTAAGTTTGAAAATAAAAGAAACAGAAGTCTTACAAACTAAAAGATAAAAACTCTAATTACTTAAAACTTAAAATCTTTAGTATCATCACATGTTGTTTGCAGCCTTGGCTTAAAATTTGAGAACACAGACTAGAGGCAACATTAACACTGGTAGTAATGCTAGCAGTGATTAACACAATGCCAAACAGTGCAAGCAAAACCGCCCTCCTTCGTGACACAACATTCCTCTAGCAGACATGCACATGGCCTTCAGCAGACAAAAAAGCTAAACCTCCTTTTTTACATTTCACCTGAACAAACAGGCAGCTGGAATAAGCAAAACTAGAAAAACAGGCCACAAGGGAAAAGAATTGTCACTGCAAATTACTGAATGCTCAGAGCTGAAGGAGCCTCTGGTGCCATCACCCTCCTTTATATGGAAAACTTTCTTTTTCCAGTCATTCAAATCCAGTATTATTGCTACACTAGCACAAAGTCTCTCATATGATGTTTTGCATGCCAGATCAGGATCTCTGTAAATAGCTCAATACACAAAATAGTTGAGCCATCTCATACCCTGTAGGTGGTAAATTATTAGGAACTTAAATATATTACAAGTCATGTCCAATATTGGTTTACTCCCACTTTAGCTACACAGCTGTCAGCAGACAAGCCACCGAGTTTGCACCTCTGTTGCTGCAGTTTTAACTGTGTCAAGCAGCATCTGCTAACTAGTTGAATCCCCTTAAGAAGGATTTATAATATTTCATAACATGAATTGAACATTTGACCATGTGGATTTCAGAGTAATACTCTTTTTGATTTGCACGCAGCTTGAAAACATGTCAGATATTTCTTTAAAAATCTCTTGCCAACAAGAGATTTTTTTTTATTTCGGGCATCCTGGACTGTTATTGACAACAGAACAGTGTTTCAGCCTGCTATAAGAGTTTCCAGGATCCCAGATTTATCTCTCAATGTCCACACTTCTTGTTCCCTAGCAGCTTGTGCAACTTACCAGTGATACAGCATAGGCTGTCAGTTCTGTACCCATCTGCAGTGGTGTTTTTAAGTCACTAACAAGATGACCTAATCACTATCTGTTCTTGCTATGCCTGTGTGTTGCCATGATTCTTTTTACCGTGAACCTTTTTTCACTCGCAAAATAATGTTAAGAAGTTCTAATATAACAGGCAAAAATGTAATTATTTTCAGAAGTAATACCTGAAATTGTCTCAGTGAGTTCTAAATTACTGATATACTTTACTTCTCACTACAAACAACAGGGTAAATGCTTGTTTTACATCTGATCCTTTATTTTCACCCTCCTTTTTCAGGAGAAGCTCTGCTATACATATGTAGCGTGCTACTTCAACTGCTATTACAAGCAATTCTGGACATATTTGCATTTCTAGCTCATCTAATCACTGGTACAAAATTAATGGCACATTACATGAAATCGATGGGATTTATTTTTCTTTACATAAAGCCTCAGATAATCTGGGATACGGATCATAATTCCAGGATGAACTGTGCATGCTGAAGATAGAAAGCACAAGACAGTGTTTCCAAGAAGCCATGAAGATGCTGACACGCAGGATGTTGGAGGAACAAACTCAGGAAAACACTATGAAAGAACATGTATGATGGTATGCCAACAGATGCAGGAAAGGCAAATCCTACATGGTATTTACAAGGGTCCAACACACTATCACTGCAAACATAGAGGAAAAGACAGCAGGCCAGAGCCTGCCTCAAGGCAGGGGCAGCAAAAGGTGCTGCACATCACCATAGGCATGGCCAGCCTTCCAAAGTACAGCATGATCTCCCCTGCATCACTGAGGCCCACTAGCGGGTAACAAAGAGGAGGAAGAGGAAGATAACAACCCACCAACCACCTGTCCCCTCTGAAGCATCTGGTGGCAATATTTTGAAAGAGAGCCTTAAATTCAAAATTCCCAAACACACGGGCAAATCATCGCCTTACCCACCGTTTCAGAAATACCTCTGCCCTTGGCTGGATCTTTAGGACCCAAGTCTGGTAGCAGGGACTCAGGTAACTCCAAAACCCAGCCTATTTTTCTTTTTTGTGCCTCAGAGAAGATGCGTACAATATTACATCGTTAAATGTTCTCCTTTGATTGTACCTTGCAAACAAACTCTCCTTTAGCCAACTCAAACAACTGTTTGTACATTGCACACTCAAGAGACAAAGAAATTATAAAAAGTTACAGTTGAGTATACAGAGCACCTCTAACTTGTTAAGCATTGAAGGCAAAAGCACACTCCATAACGTCAACACTGTAACCATATATTCCTACAACCAGCAGAGCACAGCAATCAGCTCAAATCCTTGCAATGCATTTGTATCATGATATATTTGCATTGAATGTCGTGTTCCAAATTGGAACTGGCAAGCATCTCAGCGGCACACAACAATGCCATATGGAGTTACATCTGATACAGCTCGAGCAGAACTCCCTTCCTATCCAGAATACATCAAACAGAGCCACAGATAGGCTACGGCATTTAAATAGTAATAATGCGGATGCGAGGGCTATATTAAAAATGTGTTGCATATTAGAAACAATTTGCGCACCAAGATATAAAAAGAGATTCGCTGGCATTTGGCAGCAGAACTTAAGATATGTAAAGAAAAGCATTTTACTTAACTACCTATATATGTCAGCTTTCTGAGCAGAACAATTTTAGGACTAAAGATGCATCAAAAATATTAGTGTAGATTAAAAAGCCCAACAAGCAACAAAGATTTTGCTTCAAGTGGATAAGGGAGGAACTGAGAACTAGAGGTGCATCACATCACAACAGAGTCATGGGCCAGACTAGCTCTCAGAAACTCCACTTCAGACACTGCTTTAAAGCTCTACAGGTGTGACTTTTGTGCTCGTGCAAATCAGGTTCATGGCTCATGTTTTCCACTTGCACAAAGAACAACCAAGATGTGTGCGTTCCCACCAACCAACATCACTCAAGGGAAAGAAAAGTAGTTGAAATCTCCAGTTTTACTGCTTCTGCAGAGCCCATGATTGGTACAGTGGAAGTGCACTATCACTCTCAGTGCAATTCAACCACCTGCTGTCAAGAAAACGACAAGGTTATCAGTTATAACCCATTGCAAGAATCAGATGAGTTGCCCAATACATGCCTAGATCAGACAGACATCAGGCAGAATGACCCACGACCATCTAGAACAGAGTGTAAGAGCTATACTGTCACTGGAGTCCTGTTAGCAGGTGACCAAGCTGCCCATCATTTCTTGGGAAATTGTTATTCAGTGGAGGTGACCAGCGTCGCACAACAAAACCCAAAAGCACAGTCTTCCATAATAATGATACTATTACTTCCACAGAGGATGGGATAATTATAGAAAGCTAGACAAACAAGGCTTTGGCCCAGGAACATTTGAAAAACTTTAGAGATTTATTTGAACTAGGATGTTGCATGATAAATAATTCAAAAACACTACAATGACTAAGTATTTGATGGGTCAAATCCTGGAGGTTTCTCTTCAGCTCAGACTCACTAATGACTCCACTGGGAATGCAGGTTGAGTGAAAATAATGTGATTCCTTCAGTAGTTTTCATTTCCTGGAGCACATTGCTAACTAGTATTTGCAACCCTTCTTCTCTGAAGGTCTTCAAAGGTCAGAGCACTTCCAAGATGTTCTCTTCTACCAACACAGAAATCAACATTTCTCAGCCCTTAAAAAAGGTGACTACCCTTAGCCTTTACTTGCTCTACAGTAACACTGGTTTTCGAGCAATAAAACTGATTCCGCTGCTGTTTTCAGAGATCCCCAGATTATGCAATGACAAAAAAATGGTGCGGAGTTAAATTTTTTGAAGCTCCAAAGAAAAAAAACAACTCTTCAAGTTATTTCATAATTGGTATTAATGCTATAGCTTCAGGTATTCAAACCATTTGGAGGATCCAGAAAATACAAATATTGTATTTTGCAAAGCACAGCATGTCCAGGCCTGTCACGTCCTGATTCACCACAATGAAGCACAGAAACCGGCTGCTCTGAGGCACAGTCCCAGGGCCCAACCAACCAAACTCATCAGAGCCAAAATCCCAAACTCCAACAACAAACTACAAGATCTTTCCAGTAACTTCATCCGTGTCAAGGGTACTGAGTGCCTGGGTTGCTTCTGTGCAGCAGCCCAAGGGCAGCAGTCAGCCTTAGCTCAGCTGCACTTTGGCCACGCTGCTCATAATGCCGGGGGATCGGTGCAGGAAGCCCTGGAGACACCTTCACAAGAAGATACGCTTTAAATGCCGCACAATCCAGGATTTTTTTTCCACTTGGGGACTCTAGAAATGCATGAGATTGCAGTTCTCTGCAATTGTGCTGTGACAACTTCTTATTTTTGAACAGTTCTCATCACATGCAGCCACACAACACGAAACAGTGTAATATTAAAAACCAACCTTCCAAGGGTGTTATTCTGACTTGGAATAACAACAGCAATACTTTTGGCATATAAGGATAGCTCATTATGAATTATGAGCGTGCTCAAGATTTTAGAAGTTTTAGAACATAATTTGTGCAAGAGCTTTCAGCAATGAAGGATTCCATGACCTGGTAACTTCCCATGAAGAAAAACAGTGGAATTAAAGAAACTCCAATTTTCATGGGAATATGAGCCAGGCTTTAAATCAGAAATTTGCCAAATACAAGAAGATGCCAGCACATAAAGTTTATCAGGTGATTATTTTCATATATTTAGGGACTAATTGCATCATAAAATATGCATTAAATATAACCTGACTGTGCATTAAATCCTTTTTGACATTCAAGTGGTTATCATTGAAGCATGCCTCCTTGTGCAAATTTTAACTTCACTTATATCTAATTATAGTTCTATGAAAGTAAATGTAATCTGTAAATCTCACCAAAGTTTTACCTTAAAATACTGGTCTTTGTTGCTGACATCTCCAATTTTGCTGACTGATGCAAAGGCCAGACAGCTACGCTCAAAATCAACAAGATTGTATTGAAGTATGTTAATGTGTAGCTCTGCTACATGAACAGACAGTATTTGTGCTTCCTGGTTATACATAACCAGACATTTCCTAACCTTTAACTGGAGGAAGGTCAGAGCTGTGATGCTCTGACACTGCCAGCAGTACATACAAACTGAGGAAAACAGAACAAGGGCCTAATGGTCAAATTCTAACTTGTAACAGTGTATTAGGAGCAACAGCCACTCAGAAAGTTTTCGTGCCATTTAAAACCCTACTATTCTCAGGCAAGCAGGGAAAGCTTTTCAAGGACACCTAATGACTTGGGATGGTTCATATGCTGGCAGCCTACAGAAAGAACTGAAATAGGCCTGATTTCCAAAAAATGAACATTTACAATATCCTGAAAGATGTCCCAGTTTGCCAGCCAAGCTTTGGTCTACCAGCCACAAATTCTTGTAGCTCAGGAGCAGTTAGATAATTACTACCACTCTCAGCTTTGTAAAGCACATCTTAAATATATATATCCAGAAGAATGTTCAGACGAGAGATTTTTCTTTTTCCTTTAAAGTCCCCAGCAAGATTTCTGTGTGAACTTTTAAAAGCAGATGAACTAACATTAGCTACACTGGGAATCCCAGCCCAGAAACACTAATAACTGGTATTTTCCAATACAGCCCTCATTTATCTCTCAGGTTAAACCACAAAATTTCCCATATCTAGAATTTCAGTCACAAACTTCAGAAACCATGTAAACATTTCACTCACTGGTCATCTTCATCCTTCTTTCAAGCAATAAATTATCCTTTAATTTTTATATATCATTAGCATATGTAATAAACTTATCTTGACATTTAATAGCACAGATTTCACTTTCCGCTGTTACACTTCATTACTCCAGCTGCTATGCTGCAAGTATATTGATCCATATTTATTAACCAATTAAATTTTCAAGAAAGCTTAATTGATTTAGATGTCTCAGTCTTACTTATAAAAAGAAACAACTGAAATGAACAAGACATATGTTAGTGTAGATGATGAACTGCTCTTGCAGATCTCACTCACAATTATCCTGAAAAATTTTTGTTGTCTGCTCAGCCTTGCTGCAGTTTCCAAAAATGTTATGTAATAGTTTTCCTCCATTTCTTATCCTTTGATAAGCAGGTTATTTGTATGATTACTTGCCCTCAAACCAAGGCTCAAACCAAATTTGAGAGTTTCATTACACTGTGTATATGTTTGTACAGAGTTTAGAAAGAGGCAAAGGTAACCATATCCTCTCTGTGTCACAGAAATCAGGCCCAAAACCCTATAGAGTTAAACAGCAAAGTGCATTTGAGAAATCAAAAAAAAGTTGTCTCCGGAAGCTGCAGAAATTAAACTAGTATTACTGGTTTCTCAACTTGTTGCCATAAATACTTTTGATTACCATTCTCATGTATTATTTTCATTTACACATGCATTAATCTCTTTTGTCTTGGCGAAACCCCTCAGCATTAATAATGACATGGTATGTGGACTCTGAGCATGGAGGTATGGGGGAAAAGGTATCTGGAAACTCTGTGTTTTCCCTTGCAACCTGCTTGTCCTAAAAGAGAGAAGACAATCTCATCCTTATTGAGCACAATTGCTCAAGGAAAAACAGAACCAAAACTTTAAACAAAAAAATCACAGCATATCACCTAGTTAATTTATTCCTCTCTTATTATGCAATATCTGCTCTTCTTTGTTTTGAGTTTGCATAAAAAGAGAAATTATAAAACCCGCATTTAACTGCAACAGTTTTAGTATCAGCACTCACATCTACAACCCTTCAACTAGAGAAGATGGCCAAAGCCCGAGTCTCACTCCCAAATGAAAGGTAAAAATCATTTGAGTATAAGATTCTCAACAAACAAAAGGTAGCTGTAGTTGCTTATTAAGACGATAATGGCTAACAAGCAGGTAGGATTAAGCTGTGCAGAATCTGTTGTTCTATTTTTAGAGTCTGCAGCCCCAGGCTGAATGCTGAGGTACTGGGAATTACGTGAATTATGCTAACATGCTCCACAATTGCTTACTAGGCATGCTTCCTATTATCTAGACAGGATAAGAGTCTAAAAGAACATCTGTACAGACTGAATAAGAGCCAAGACCTCAGTGGATGATCCCACTAACACTAACTTTTTGTTGAAATTATCTGGACTAGACATGCTGTAGAGAAAACTAACAATTTGGAGGATGTTTCTTCCCAAAAGAAATTATTTTAAAAGATAGTTTAGAAATGCCAAATAAACAAACAAATTGCATTCTGTTCACTTTTGGCAGGATGTAAAAGATAAATAATCTGATCATGTGGAAAAGGAGCTGACTTCCACTATAAATACATATTCTAATCTCTTTTTGTTATACAAGGAGAAAACGAATAGGATTTAGGTCATATCCTCCACACTTTAGAGACCACTGAAGAGATAGGCCCTGCAATGTGACTCCCAACACAGCCTCTCTCCTCATGTAAATGGGCCCACGGTCACATCTCTGCGCTTTTCCCCAAGTCGCAGTGTAAGAATGGCGACTCTACCGCTTCTCCCATGGACTTCTTCCTTCCAGGATCCTGAACGCTGCTCATCACTGGGCACCTCTACTCAGATCACCCAGGCTATGTCTTCCAACACCTCAAGTTAGGACACACAGTGGAAGAAGCTCCTGAACACAGTGTTTATACTCTCAGGGCTTATGCAAACCCTGGCAGGACAGATGAAATTCAGTTTGGTGGGACCTGGAAGAACCCAGAGACTGCCTAGACCCTGACAAGCAAAACCACATCTGTTACCAGCAAGGACTAAGAAAGAATCTATCACCTCCACCAGATAGGCATGTAAGAAAAATACAGGACAAAAAGGGCAGAGAAAAGAAAAAAAAAACCTTTTCACTCTGAATAACCATCATGTTACATAAGGGAACAAACAAGTGTGGTGAGCTGAATTAAGTTCACTAGATTCCCAATGAAGTGCCATCCCTACTTACAGGCACAGAAAAATACGAAATAATTCTTTCTTCCACAGTGTCTTCACAATAGAATTTATTCATATGAAAATGGCAAACAACAAAGATGCTTATTTTCATCTGTTACTTATGGGAGTTCCTCCAAAAATACAAGCAAGTTCCTCTGAGCAACTTCGCACCCCTTCCCAACATTGCAAATTATACAGTTGATCCAAGATTTAAATTTCTAATACTTTCAATCCAACTCTTCCCTGAGCTGGATTTGCAACAAATCCTTTACATCCAGAGGTAGAAGTTCAGGACAACATTTTGTAACATTTGGAACTGGGAATCATGTCTGTAACATCTATATCCAGTGCTTACATTAATACCCATCTGCCCAGATGGCGTGGTGCCTATTTCAAAGTCTGCTGAACCTGGTCTCCAGGACACAGAGGCCAAGGAGTTATACGTGATTTTCATGGCAAGACTGTGGAGACCATACACACTGCAGAAAGGTCCTTGCTCCTTCTCACTTACATGGAAGCACTGCTGTGAAATAAGTTTGCTGCACCTCTTTAAAAGACAGAAAAACACCAAAAAATAAGTGAAAGGTGACATGAAGACTAACTTCATGGACTTCTGACTGCCAATTAGACTGTGTTGCTGCAGCTATAATGAAAAGATGATACAATACAAAATACCAGTTGCTGTCCTCCCCATTCTGCAAGTGGGCATAAAATGTAAAGGCAGAGATGAAAGGCTCACTAGCTATTACAGAAAAAGAGAGCTGACAGAGCTCTGAATATACATCAAAGCACCAGCTCCAAGGAATTGGTATTCACAAGAAATGCATTTCTTAAGGCTTTTTATGTCTGGCACTGTTTCTTGCAATCTGTTAACAAACACGGTACATGGGAAAAACACACACTTATGAGGGATTGCTTTTCAAGAACAATTCTCAACTTATGAATATGGAAAATTCTTAGCATAGCGAAATGGAAACAAGACCATGGTCTCTACATTGTGTTAACTGATCCAAGCTAGAGTAGCAGCAATCTGAAATCCCAGACTTGAGGAATACTAAATGCAAGTGCACATGGTGGTTCACAATACAGAATGGCTAAGGAAACCAAGGGTTTTTTGCTCTGGTAAAAGCAAAGGTTGTGGCACAGCAATGCCTGAATTCTGAAGCACAGTGAAAATAAAGTAGTAAAATCTGTTAAATATTAAGGACATGTTTCAAGTAGGAATCCTAACAGTCAACAGAAGAAAAACATGTCTCTCTGCATGAAATTCATTGGTCTTGTCAGATACACACAGCAACAGCATCTGTGGCATCCTGTGAAATCATTCTTTTTAAATGGCATTTTGCAGATGAAACAATTTTTTGGCTCCAGTCTTATGTAGTTTCGAACTGAACTTCATATCCACTCATATCTCCAGACACAAAGAACTGACTAAAGCATCAACTGAATTCCATGCAATATGGGCAACAAATTAAAAAGAAAAACTAGAAAAAATACCTGTGACTAAATGTTCGCAACAATATAATGATCATTTTCTTAAGAAAAACAGAAGTCCTCTTGTAAGAAAGATTATCTGTGTATCCATCCATAACTCAAAATACCATTTATCATCAACTATTACATCAATTAATTATTTTAGCATTTAACAAATAAATTAGTGTTACCACAAAGGTTATACTACATTTGCATCAGTTTGGATTATTTTTATGTGCCAGAGGGAGAGACCTTGTCATCCACCACAGCCAGGTCTGGCAGAATTGCCTTTCTGCCCACCAATGCAGTCTGGTTCTCCCTCCCCTCTTTGGGATCTTGGGCTAGGTACATCCTGGTAAGCAGACAACAATTCTTTTTTCCTATTGCATACTTCCTTCCTACCAGACCTGGCTGTCCCTCACCATTATCTTCCCACCACCACATCTCAGAGCTGTATCTCCCATCTCAGCACTGCTGACTCAAACCTCTCCTTGGGGGGAGCCTTCCAGCTCCTGGGACTATCATGTCACAGCACAGGCTGTTGTCTGGCTGGTTAGTCACACCTGGGAGAGGCTGTGGCTCCTTGTGCTAAAGGGCTACACCACAATATGCAGAGTTTTAACACCCACCTGTGGGCACTGCAGGTGTGGAGTGACTATGAAAACTGTGTCACAAATCTCCAAAATTTAGATAAAAAATGCAAAAGAAAGGACTTTGGGGTGCCTCCTAGTGAAGGGTATGATCATAGCAGTTCACTCTGCAATTGAAATTAATTCAAGAGCTGAGCAGAGAAGTACTGACACACACCTATGTAGCAGCAGAGATGAGCCAGTTTACCTTTAAATTGGGATCACTCCAATCCTTTTCAGATAAAACACATGGTGGTCCTTTGCCTACATGTCTGAACAACCTCTCTTCCATTTAAGAGAAATTTCTAGGATAAAGTATTTTCAGAAAGGTGACAAACAAAAAAGAGATTGAAATTTTGTAAAACCAACATCTCTAAAGTACCAAGACAGATTCCAGTGAGACAGAAGGAATCAAGGATAGCCTGAATACCCATGACTGACTAGACAGGTTAAAAAAAACCCCAAAACTAACACCAACCCAAATCTCCCCTCCTGGAAGGTCATGGCCTAGATTGTATCCCTACCATTACCCTAGGGCTAAAAACACTCCCTAACCCCATCATATCCCCCATATCATCAAAGAGCCAAAGACATAGTAACTCAATTTTCTATATACTGGGATTTTCCTATCTTAGTTGAACAGAACTATCACTTCCCATTCACAAAACAAGCCTTCCATCCTGACACACCATCAGGTCAAGAACACTGCCTCAACTTCTTTACCTATGTAACTGGAAGCTTCCTTCTAACATCTAATATTATTTTTACTTATGACTACTATAAAACTTGCTGATGTTGACATTATAATGTTTCTTTGGTAACAAAGGTGGCTGTATGACTAACATCATTCAAGGCATGTTGAACGTAGTTATCCAGGAAAGTGGTGTGATTAACTCCATGTCAGCACCACTCATATTGCACTGACCAGTATAGAACCAGTTTGACTGGCAGTGAGCTTTGGTGCAAATTCAGAAAGAGCTTGAACTCGTTACTCTGGAATTGATACACTTCTTGGGCCATAAGGATGGGCTAATGTCCTGCTCCTTTTACAGTAGAAAATTCCAGCCTCAGTCAGGATTTTGGTTGCAGTTTTGGCACGTAACCAAACTCCCATATTTATCTGAGCTACATAGATTTGCCTCTCCTGTGAAACTTTTGAGATGACAAGTATCTAAAATTTGCACACAATTCTATGTTGGTTCCAGCTTGACTTGAGATGAAGCTCTGTTTAAGGCCCTGAATTTCTTACAGTGATGTTTAAATAAATAGCTTCTGACTCTATTTTAATTCTTAAAGCCATTTCAGCTGATTAACAAAGTAGGAGGAACTTTATTTTACAGATTCTTGACATTCAAAAACTACAGGACAGTTGTTTAGCTTTCGTCATTCGAAGAAATTCAATTAGAAAACACCTTAAAAAGTAGAAGCCAAAGACAATTCCTTCAGGATTCTCAATTTTTTCAGTAGAAAAATCCTGTAAAAAGTTTCAAACAGGCAGCTTAATTGCCAAAGGCACAGACTCATCATATCAGACTCTCTTTATGAATATGGATCTTATTCAAATTGTTTTGGTTGAAGTTGTATTTTCCAAAATGTATAATACATGATGAAATTTTTTATGTTAATTATTTAAATAACTTCGGTTAAAGCAATGTTCTTATAGAAAAGAAAAATGTGCTGATTTTTTATTTCAAGAAAAAAAAACCTTTTTAAAACCTTTTCACAGTAAAGGAAATTAAATTCTATAAATATGCAAAAACGTTTGGGGGTTACGTTCTTATCTAGACAGAATAATAATTATTCTAGCTTGAAATTGTCTTTAAACTCTGTTCTCTTTGGTCAACAAAGCACTTTTCCTGCTAAGGCACAAAGTCTTGAATATTTTCCTTCCAGCTACAAGACACAGTTTAGAGTTTTATGAACACAGATGCGTGTGAAATGGAAAATATCCAAAAAAAGGCTTCTTGTCCAGGCAACTGGCACCAAATGTGCCAAAAGGCTGAAAGCCCTTTCTACGATGTGTTATTGTGACCACCTCGAATTCTCTAATTTAAATTTTAATTCTCTAAAGGCATTAGAGAGGCCTTAGAAGGAGATGGCAATCATCAATTTTAAGATGTACTATTCAGCTTGGTTTTCCATATTGAAGATAGCTCAGAAATGTGTTTTAAGAATGGTACAGTTGTCTTATAATTGTAATGAAAAAAGAGGGCATATATAGTAATCATTGAGCTGTTACTGAAAACATCACAAGCTTCAACAGCAACTACTTTTATATGACAAAGAAGCATCCTACATATTGTTGTATAACCTTCCAAAAGACATTTTATTTTTACATCATCTATTAAAAACCTAAGCTTTTAGTGAAATAATTTCATTGTAGTGAAATTTGCCATGAGAGCTACTGCATTACCACTGCTCACATAATATTCCCTCTTCCTACACTTCAGTCCTTAGTAGCTTTTGCATCCCGCACCACTGTTCTGAACCTGCACTGCTGAAGCCAATGAGAATATTGTTACTGGCCTTACAAACATCTGATTTTGCACACCAATATGTACAATAAATACAATGATCGCGTAACAAGGTACAAATGTGACAGTCCAACAGACCAGCAACTGTAATTTCCACTCTAAGTACTTCTTCCCCATTGTGTTAATGTGCTGCTACAGTTAGGCACTGCTGCAGCAAGACACTAATTGAATCCCACATATTTTCACAGTATTGCAAATATTATTCTCTTACCTTAATTCAACAACTTGTCAGAAGTCAGCAGGCCCCACAGATACGGATGGAGCCCAAAAGAGCTAGTACTATGACCTATATTTTCATTTCTCAGAAAATATAATCACTAATATTCTCTTATATTACATGCCAGCAGTAATGAAAATTTCTTTGACGTACCATGCTGGATGTAAGTACTTTGGATAGAAATGCTCGGAAACTTTCAAAGAAAATTAATAACTTAATTAAGTTACCAATTGTATCATTACGCTGAGATAAACTGAGGACAGTGCTTCCAGAATCTGTAGCATACGGTAAATAGCTTCCACAATAAATTTCTTTTTGGAGAGTGATTGTTATGTAACTGTTACAATTTACCAAGCCAAATTACATGAACTACGTATCTGGACTCCAAAAGAATCCAGCAACTCCATACCAACATTTATATAACATTTCTGTTTATGCGAATAACTGTTACTGTATTGTTTTATTCCAATCGAATACTGAAAAGATTAAACAGAGGAAATGCTAACACACTGCATACTTCTATGAATCTATTTTCTATCCAAAGTTTTACAGAGTACACCAAAAGTATCCCTAGGTGCCAGAAAATAAATGTAAAAATTAGTATAGTCCTATACCTCATTTACTATCTTGCCTATCTTGTATGTTCAGAAAGGAATTTCAAGCAGGAATTTGTGCACTTAGTCTGCTTCTTAGTTTCAAACAGTTTAAAAGTCCTGCAGCTGTTATTTGGGTAAGCATTATCTTAGACAAGGGAGCTGCAATACTCAAACTTGTAACCGTAAAGAAGGAACAAGTTGTGTCCCTTCGGCAACAGCTCTGCAGCTGCTACAGGATTACAAGAGAACAAACTGTGGTTCCCCTGCTCTCTTCTGGCTGCCCGCAGAAAGCAGGAACACCTTCGGTCCCTGTGTGCCCAGCACGCCACAGGCACTGCCTGGCTTCAGCCTCCCAGGCAGCAAACACAAGGCTCTGTGTGCACTGAGTATGCTGGGGAAACAAAACCATTAAAACTTTCAGTTCAGAGGACTATTTTAGTGACATTACAACTAGAACTGAATGTAATCTGCTGTGTTGGTATAAACCCAAGGTCTCCACTGCAAGCAAGTCTGTGTAAACACTCCAACTCTTTTTTGGCACCAAGTTGTGGACTCCTACTCTGATTCCTCTCACTGCAGTTGTCAGCCTTCTCTTAAGATCAGCACAGCTCTTTTTCAAGTTAAGTTAGGAAAAGCTTGTTATTGATTTGAATTGTCATAGTTAATTTCTTGAAGGGTGAATCCTGTATCTCCACTAAAGTCAGCAGGAATATCTCCACAGGTTCATTCTACTCAACACAATTCAACATGGAAAATGTTAACTCACTTTAACTCATTAATAAGGATTTATTTAAATAAATTATTGACATGGCCCTTCTGCTTTGAGAAGGTCATCTGGGACAGAAACAACAAGCTACCTGCCAATGCATCTAACTTATTAGCTCAGTGATGCTGAGTACACAGTTCTCTCCACCTTTCTGCAAATTAGACCACTTTCAGCCATAAGTGTGCAGGCAAACCCCACAGCTGTGAAGCTTCCTAACAAAAATATTTAGACCCAGCTACATTTTAAATAAGAAAGACTGGTATGTGAAATGATGGTAAGGGTGCTAAGCCACCCCAGCCAAACCTGATCTTGGGCATAGAGTAGAAAAAATTGGCAGAAACTTTTGCTCTTGAAAGAGCAACACAAAGGACTGCAATAGCAGCAGCTTTCTCCTGTGTCTGCTTCCCAGAGACCCATGAGTTCAGACTGATGAAGGGAATCCAGAGACAATTCAGCAAAAGCACAAACCCCAAAATCTTTTTTCTGCTCTGCTGAGTTAAAGCACACAGACAGCAGAAGCAATTTGTAACTGAATTTTTGTTTCCAGCTTCAAGATCCATTATTTCATGTTTACCCCTTTTGTACCTTCTTGTATGAAATCCTGAAGTTCCCAATAACTCAGTGGAAATTACACATCAAATTCACTGTCTACCATACTACTGCAGATGTTACTTCTCAGAAGAATAAGAAGTCCAATAATTAAAGTTCCCATTTGTTTGTGCTGGCAGGACTTTGATGCTGTTCTTTGATATAAAGACGAAATAGCTGGAAAACTCTGTTTAAAGAATCTCATATATTTTTCAAGACAGGAAATTAAAAATATTAACATATAGAATATTTAAAATATTTAAAAATTATTCTATATATTAATGAGGGACTAGGTGATACCTTCTGGAACCAAAAAAAAAAGGAAAAAAAAAAGTATCTCAGCAATACTTCAGTATACCTTGTAACAATGAAACATTGTGGAATCCTTCCATATGAAAACTGGTAAAAATGAACAGTGAAATCTTGATTCCACAGAGGTTCAGGCAAAGCTGGCACTAATCAAATAACTCCATGAAACTTTGCTACCCATTTCATTGAAAACAGAATTTCACCCATTATTTTTCTTGAAAAAAAGTTAAATTCAAATTAATGGGGTGTCTGTAAAGCTGTATTTTTATAGGAAGTTTCTGCCAAAATAGCTCAGAATACTACAATAGTAATTTTCAATTCCTACCCCACCAGGAATTTAGAACCTTCATTCACAGCTTTACCATCCTTTAACATAATTTTGCATGGATGTATCTCACATAACATATTCTATAGACCCATCTCTTGCAGTGTACACATTTCTGCAAGCTCTGCTCCTCACAAGCTGGCTTCACAAAAGACCTTGAAGAAAGAAAAAATATTTTAGGATCGTTTTTGAATGCAGCAACAGAGGATTTGCTGGAACACAGTGAAACAGGGAAGAAGAGGTGGATATGAAACAAAAGAAGCATCTTACAAGGAATACACTTGAACCAAGGATGGAATGAAACAGGACAGGAGACAAACACAAACACTGGACCAGGAGCACAGGAAGTAACACATGCTTTATGCAGTGTCCCCAACAAGTAAATAACTTCCCCTTAAAGAAATATTGTGTCTGGTTGTTGTGTTCTTAGCAGTTGCCTTCCATGGACGAGATTATCATAAGAGTCAATTGAACTCATAAGCTGCTGTACACACACAATGAGGAACTTTAGGCATACCACTGATTATTATCAATAAAATTCCAAATTAGTCTACCTCCTGAATGTTACATATACATTTATGCTTATTATTATTACACACAGCTGCTTAGTAACAAAATCCATAGTGTGTGTGGACATCAGTTATCACGTAGAATTTTAAATGAAACCCAGAAAAGTCAAAATTACAGGCTTGGACATCAAGTACTACAATTCAGATTCTCAAGGTGAACAGATGGTGTTCTCCTTTCACATGCCAGCAACAGTGCTGGAGATTCCCTTCATTGTTAAAAGATGCAAACAGAAAAAGAAATTAACCCAAGCTCTAGTGTGAACAACATTATCTTAAAAGATGGTAATTGGCATCCAAAAAAAAGGAAAAAAAGTATCAAGGTGTTCAGTCACAATTCTAAAAGGAACTGGCAGCCTCAAAATCATTCAGAATTTTAAATTATTTAAGGATGCATCAAACTTCTAGAGGTCACTGTTTTCTAACAGTATTTACTTTTGTCACACAAGTATGAGACTCCAGCAAAATTAAAAGACTGTTTAATGTAAAAAAAATTACTTCTAGGTTAAATTCAAAATTAGGTAGTGTTAATTATAGAAGCTTAAATCAGAGTACAAATAGCTTTTTCCTGCCATTTCATTATAGGAACTCACCTCTGCTCTCTGCAGTATTTTGAAAGAAGATTTGATTAGCTGAACTAGAACATAAATACACAGAGTTATTTATAAGACATCCCTTTTCTGCAGGCACTATGCCTATGACCACTGACACCTATTTTTCTGTAGAAATATCTCTTAGTAAGAACATCCAAAACCCAAAGCCTCAACTGGAACCTCTAAAGAAACAGCCTTGGTTGGGTTAAAATGTTTATGCTATGATCTTCACAAGAAAAAGAAAAGTTCAGATGTCTGACTCCACTGCTGGAAATTTTTAATCATTTTTCCCAGTTTGGTTTTAGCATATCTATGCAAAGAAGCATCAAACTGCTGCACAAATAACCCAGCTTTATCAAAGAAATTTGTCCTCTTCCTTCTTTTATGCAAGTTCTACAAGCAACCAGTCGAAGCTGTACAGGACTTGGAAATGGGTCCTTCCAAGAGCACAACTAGAGTTCCAAGTGCCCAAAAGAAAAGACTACACATGTTATGGTGTGTGGTAAAATTATCCTCAGTCATTATAGCCACACACTTGCAATAACTAAATTCAAGCAGACTAAATTAAAGGCGACATGTAACCATTAATTGTCTCTATATGTAATCCAGGAGAACACAGGTTTGCCTCCAGCACCCAATGAAAAACTTGCCAATAACTGTATTATTTGACTGTCTGATGTAAGGCTCTGACCTCTATCTCTCATGTAGACATCTGACTTGTGCGCAAAAAGCTAAATCCATCTCCAAACTCATCTGAACCTGCTGTTCTAGACATCTGCTGTGTCCATCACAGACAGTAGAATCATTTAAGCAAGAATTCTAACTGGTTACTGTTTGTATAACACTAAGGTAATGGATTTTTGTCCCTAGGTGGTAACATCACACATGCAAGTAACAGCAAAAAATGCAATATTCAACATCTTGGAATCCAACAGTGCCTCTCATCCTTTAGGGATGAATAAACCTCACTAGAAATTCCAGTTCACAAGACTAAAAGCACCACATCAGTGACGTGCACAACTTGAAGAGGATTTTTGACACAGCGATGAGACTTTGTTCTGAAGGGAAACAACCCCTCTTCCTTCTTCTTTATAGTTACTCCACCCACCTTCATGGTTTTGTTTTCCACCTCTTGTCTTCTGCATATGCCAGTGTCGGAGAAGTCCATCTACTTCACATCACTGAGAAAGCCCAGATTGTATCAACATCATCTGACAGGATGAAATAGACCAGCTCTTTTTCTTTGCTAATAGGCACTTGGAACAGATAAGAGTGATTAAAGGTGTAGGAGACCTGGATACTACTCAACTTTTGTAGACTAATCTCCCTTTCAAGTAAAATCATTAACAAAAAACAGCCCAAAACGGGTCATTCACTTCTTTTTGTGAAATGTCTATTACAACAATTATGGTTTTCTATTTTATCGTGCATTAAAGTGAAACCAACTGCCTTGGGGAGGAGAAGAAGAGCATTTTGCCCCCAAAGAGTAACATGGTCAGACTACTCAGATGTGAGACTGAGCCCCACAGCCAGCAAAGAAACCTGGCCTTGAAAGTGCTCTCCTGCATGCCATTGAACCACTCCCATCACGAGCTCCTGGCTGGGAATGGTAATTCCACCCAGGACCTCATAAATATTTCTGCTGTGTAAATTACGTGAAAATGGCTACACTCTACTGTGTAAAAAACTGCAACAGATCAGTATTTCCAAAATAAGAATTGGATTAAAAAAAAAGTCCTGACCAGATGGAATAAATAGGATAGACTAGAGGTCCCCAGTTTGCTAATCTGGCTTTCTCCTGAACTTGGGAATGCAAACCATTAGCCTTGCTTTTTGGCACACTCGCAGATGTAAAGTAACAAAGCAACAAAGCAAGCTACCTTTATACTAGCAACCTTTGTATTAGCCTCCAGGTAACCCTGACTGCCAAGGAATTTATAGCTTCGTTCCATGGACAGTGGAAAAGACACTAATGACTTATCAAGCTATCTTCAAGGTAAAACTCATCTTTCACACACACACCAGCACCCACAAGCATTTGACCAGCTATACACTATGACATTTTATACATGAAGCAAAGTATGCCAGGAAAAACTTGGCAAGGATTCCTGCACCTCTCTAGGCTACTGACAACAGAGGTGGTCTACACATTAGTATCTAACCCCAACTTCTGAACCACCTAAACCAGAGAAACTGTATGTCTCTCTACTCTACAATGAAAGAAAAAAAATAAATATAAGAAAAATAGAAGCATAGAAATACTCCATCTGGCTAGATGATGCCTGTATATTTTAATTAAAATAACATACACTGTACATAATGGCATATTTTAAAGACAACTGGACCCATACAACATAAACATTCATTATCTAGCTTGCTCACATTGGTTGGGCTCACTGAACAGTGGTTACATTGAGAATACTATGCTGCAATGTGGTATAAGGTTTTCTAGGCACAATTTTAGGATGGCTACTTTAAAAGGAAAAAAGACAGGAGTCTAAAACTGTTACCCTTCCAAAACAGTAACAGTGCTATATTAGAGTGCTATATTAAGCAATATGTCTCAGTCCAAGCAAAACATGAACAATAATGTATAGATACATGTATTAAGAAAAGCATAAAATATACCAATACTTTGCTATTTGGGCCTTGCAAATCAAAGTATCCCCTCCTTTCAGTTTTATATTGCTGGAAGGCTTAAAAAGCTAAAACAGTTCTTGGCAGAAATGAAGCAGTGAAAGAAGAAGAGCATTAGCATTCACGTGAATCAGT
The DNA here is from genome assembly GCA_008694505.1 of Cyanoderma ruficeps. Classification (NCBI taxonomy): domain Eukaryota; kingdom Metazoa; phylum Chordata; class Aves; order Passeriformes; family Timaliidae; genus Cyanoderma; species Cyanoderma ruficeps. The sequence continues at coordinate 18,204,794 of VZDJ01007749.1, forward strand.
CAAAGCCACACAATACATAAAATTCTATAGCGTGTGCTATTTGGCTTTGAAAATTGCTATAGATAGAAAATACATATTTTTGCTCATTTAGAGAGCAAACATTTTCATTTTTAAAAAGGGTACTGATCAGTACCCTTCTTCTAAAAGTCTTAAGACTTCTAGAAACTCTGAAATCAACAGTGATGCAGTAGTCTCTACAATGAAAAATATAAACATGTTTGCTAATATCTTGCTCAAATTCTATCTGCAGTTTTTACAAAAATCAGTCCTTATTTGCCAAAAAACACATGAATACAACTCCATAAGGTTTGTTTTTCCACTTGTCTTCACTTTTTGAAAAAGCTAGGTTTCTAAGTGGCCATTGCAAAGAACCATTCCAGGAATGCTTTGAACAAAAGTGAAAATGATACATAAATTCATCCATCTCCATCAAAAGGAAATTTGGAAAGCTAAGTGGAAAAAGGTTAATTTTCAAGAAATCATACATCCCCACAAATAGGTGCTCTCACAAGGACAATCAGTCAGGAAGGAGGGAGGACAGGCCATAGAGTTCCTCAACAACTAGCATGAAGATGGAGCATAATACTAAAATGTTCATTACCATAACAAGTTCCAGCCAGCTCTGTAGGCTGTATGTCCTGAAATGGCCTCTCCCTTTCCTATCTTCCCCAATCACTTTGCTCCCCACAGCCACAAAGGGACCAAGGGATAGGTTCACTATCACTTCCCACTGCCAGATAATTGCACTGTGTCCTCTCAGTGACCATGAGAGATGCTGGCTGTGCTTCCCCACTGCATTAGATCCCCTTGTGACTTGCAACAAGAGCATTCCTGACAGCAGCCACCCCTGTGTTTCCTCTCACTGGTTTCCTATGGGACGGCTACAGCAGCTCCGACCACAGCAAGACTTCCTCTCAGAGTTCCTCTAAGCTCTTATAAGGGCAGATATCTTGGTGCAGTCAGAGGAAGAGCCTGTTTGGCAACACTCTGGTTGTACCTTCAAAGCCTAAACTAGCTTTGTTTTGAGTCAATGTAGCAATTAACCCCATTTTCATATGGGGTTAATATGATTCCTTATTGTCCACCAACTGGAAACTAATTCCCATGTCAAGATACTAAAATAAGATAAATGGCTGCTTGTCTCTAAGTGAAACACCATGTCACAGAATAGCTCAACGTTCAGTAAGAAAGGCACTCCTTTTTTGTGCTGTGATAGAATATCAAGGGGCGAATTCACCATGACACAAAAATAATGCAAGCAGCACTCATCCTATTTCTCTTCTGTTGCAGCAGCCCTCTTGTCAGAGGGTCGAAATGAGACAAGACACAGACTTCTTGTTTACCACAGCGTGAAAAGGATCCTGGTTTATTCCTCTTTACAGCTCAGCCATCCTGACTCCAACTATTCACTGACTCTGGCTGCAGCAAGCTCCTACTGTAGGTTTCCCTTGCAGCCTCTGCTGCTAGTTATTTGCTGCTAAACTGTGACTGCAGGGATTAGTTTGCAGACTCTGAATGCAGGCTTTTACCCAGCTAGACTGTGGCTGCAGGTTCCAACAACAGGCTCTAGCTGCAGACCCAGACTGACCTCACAGCAGTGATTCTCTTCCCAGGATCCTTCTTCTTTATGATTCTCTCGTTTCCTCTTCCTCAAAGTTCATCCTCCTTCATGATTCTCCCCTCACCAGCTACCCCACTCCCTTTTATAACACTTATCTTTATTGGATATAATTATGACTCATTAGGGGCAAAGCTGTATTGGGTAATTAATACATCTGTTACTTATCTGTTACAGGGACAAGGTCACCTGTATTCCCTTCTCCTACACTCTTCTACGGGTATTCAGCCTTTCCATGCTAAAAGTTGTAAAGCAAGATGAAAGAGCACAACTAACTCCAATCCAGTTATGCTTTATTCCTCCTAAACCTCTGTCTATGGATGAATAGCACTGAGAGGCACTTTAGATTCCCCTGCTCCCTCTGCACACCTGATTTGCTAACCCTGAGGCATGAAGTTGGCATAATTTTTTCAGAATTTTTTATTACTGTTATCCAACAGTAGAATTATTTAAATCAGAGAAAAAAAGGAGGTAGGATGGGAAAAGATATATGCAAACAAATCTCACTGCACTAACGAATACAATACTATTTGACAGACCATATGGCTGGCACAGTATTCTTCTTGGAAGAAAATCCTCAGCATACCACAGAAACCTTAGACAGGTTGAAAGCCCACGAGTCATCCCCATACCTCCTTCCCTTTCTTCTCCCACAACAAAAAAAGACTCATGGAAAAAAAATACAATCCTCAACTAGGCATAAAAACAAGTATTCAACTGGACATCAAAATAAAGCAAATAAAACACAGAGAAAGTGCAGTATTTGTTAACTTGGGCGACTATCAGTCAGCACAACTCTCCCACAGGCAGGAACCTGGAGGATTACGTTCTCCTGCTGTGAGTAAACCTCTGGGTGCCTGGCCAGTGCCTCCTCCTCCAGTGTGCCAAGCAACTCCCCCAGGGCCCTGGGCATGGCCAGAAGGTGGTGTCCTTTCTGAGAAATGAAAAATACAATTTTTTCTTAAAGCTCCAGCTTCCTTCCAATAGCTCCACTCACTTTGGTGATCAAATGGCAGCCACTCTTCCCACCTGCCAGACCACCATCTCTGTCCATTTCTGCTTGCAACAGCAGCACCTCAACTGCAAGAGCATCTAAACTAAGTTTAGTCTCTGCCTTGTACAGCCAAGCCAGATGCAGACTCTGGTTTCAATGTTGTAGCTTCAGAGCAGTCCCAACAGGTTTTAAGACACGTGCAAATGCAACTGCTGAGCTAGGGGGATTCGAACAGTCAGCATCTTACAGAGCCAGGCCCGTATATGGATGTTCTTAATATGGCACTTCGTACTTTGCTACTAGAGACACATAAATATTTTATTTTTGGATTACAAAGGTTGCAAACAAGGTATGCCAACTAATGTCAAACAGAATAGCTTTACAAATTCCAGGAAAGTTATGTGCAACGTTTAGACAACACATACCCAACAAAAGGCTTATTCGTAGTTACAGTAATAGAAGACGAGACATATACTCAAAATAAATGACTCCATTGGAAAATTCGAAGCACATTACTATAATTAAGCTAGAACATTTTCTGCAAAGTCATATTACGTAGACTTTTTAAAGTAAGGTTTATATCTGTTCATAAATTTTGGTATTGAGACATCATAAACTTTATTTTTCCAACATTTTAAAATACTATCTAGCTCTGTCCCTCAACTGATTATTTTTTACTTCCTTTTAAAAATATTTTGGGTAAAACTAGCTGTCAGAAGTTTATTAACTACAATGACATAATATTGAACTCAAATATGAGTAATTCATTTTAGCAACTAAAAAAAAGTACTGTTGGGCACTATGCATATACATATGCCCTTACATAGGGCATAGTACTGTCTATCCAGGTATATGATTGTCCAAGCCCCTTCTTTGATTTCTGTTTCATCTCCAGGCTATGAATGAAGGTAAAAATTGGCTTATGACGAAAGATCTCTACTGATGGATGTGCACTGTTACTGCCTGCAAGTGTCAGCCTCTACTATGCCACTTATGCCATATTCCCTTCTCCTAATCCACCTAAAAATCCCACAGGATTTTTCGCTCAGTAGTGCTTATCAGTTATTTGAATGCACTGCATTCACTTGGTTTTGGGAAATCAACTTCCTTAGAGGAAAGAAAGTTATATATTTAGCAGATCCTATAGATAAAAATAATACATGTTTTAGACAATTAACAGCTGCAATACTTTTATAGGGAATTTGAGTTACAAAACTATTATTTATTCATTTTCTTACTCAAACAATGGAATGTTGCTCAGTGATCTCTCTGTCACTGGCATGCTTTTAAAATTAAACACTAGAAAAAAATTGCCTTAGGTTAAATTAAATAATCCAGCAAACGTAACAAAAGCAAAAGCAAAAACAGAGCAATCTCGGCACCATATCCCGTTTGCATCCTTATCTAGCCCTAGCCAACACCCACTTCCACAAAGAACTGGAAGAAAAAAGTAGGCCCTGCCGTATGTCCCGGGGGTTAGCAAATCTGGGCTGTTAAACAGCAGGAACTGGCAAATTCTCCAAGTGCAGAGTACTAAAAAAGACGCCTGCCAGATACTTCCCTCTCCTACTCCAAAGAGGCTTCAGTTCAATGCCTTCCACAGTCTGCATCTCTGGCAAAGAGGCTGTATTTCTGCATATTTCTGCCTTTAACTGCAGTCACATTCAGTATCTGCACAAAGTTGTTACTGCTCATTCACTCCACCACGGCTGAGCATGGCATCGTACCTGCCATGCTCACAAACCACTTTGCCCAGTTCTCAAAACCAGCCAGAGCTCCTAGGTGTCCTTTCACTGCCTTTAAATTGGAGGCAGAGAGAGTGAGAGAGAGAGAGCACACAAAAGAAAGTGGAAAAAAAGAGTGAAAGCAAACATATACAAAAAGTGCATTCAGAGCCAGATTTTTTTCACTGTGGAGTTTCAAATATTAACCACTCAAAATTCAAACCAGATTTTCAAGAACCTAGGCCCCAGTGGTTTCTATTGTGATACTTAACAATTTGATAGTTAAACAGATTTTAACAATCTTATCAGTTATTTAGTTAACAGCTAATGAACTCTACTAAAAAAAAAAGCCCTCTTGCAACTTAAAATCACATTTCTTTGCACACAAAGCATTTCAACAAAAAGCCATGCTCTATATTTTGCAAGTCTTTGTTATTTATTTCAGAAAATAGGAGAAAATCTCTCATAGCTGGGGCTTTTTTTTTCCACAATATGTCACTTTCCACGCAGCTGTGAGAGGATGAATTGTGGCAGTGAAGTTCATGGTAAGGATGAGATTTTGAGTAGAGGAATTCCTGTTCACTGAAGGTCATGCGTCAGAAATACCCTTTTCAGTATATCAGGCTTTAAAAGGACAGCACCTCACTTCCTGGTCTGAGCTGAATCTGCTGTGAATTTTCAAAATAACACTGATGTGTTTTTAGTGGTTGAATTTGTAATGGCTAAATCTGCAGTTAAAAACCCCCAAAGCCCAACAACAACAAAAACAAGGCTATCATCCTGTAGCTGGCTGCACTTAGTATGTCTGCTTGTGGTTTACTTGCAGAAAACTTCAATAACAGAGGAATTGCTTTATTTTAAGGAGTGGGGGGAAAGTAATATTTTCCCAATATGATCTGTTCCTATTTATCTTCAGACACACTTCTGTGAGGGGGGAATATAATCTACTTTTTAGCTTTAATATTTAATTTGCAAACCATTTCATTTTGTGCTTGAACACAAAGAGCAGAAAACAAAACAAACTCAGAGAGAAAAGAGAGCTATGACTATATTTTCTCCACCCCTTGCCAAAAACACTACAAAGAATGGAAAAAACAATGTCTCACTTTAAGCCCCAGAACTGGTTAATCAAAGCAGTCGATGATCACACAGACCAGCTGGGAAAAAAACAGTTTTCTATCTATACTGTACTCATAACTGCTACCTCTGGCAGCCTCAGATGGAAAACAGGAACTGCCATGCTCCTGTCAGAGGTCTGCAGAGTGAGGAAATCTTCCAGTAACCCCCACAAAATGCACTGAGCCAAGGTGCAAGAAACCTCCTAGTGGGCAACTACTGAGTGACCAGAGCAGCAAGGACACAGCAGTGACCCAATCCCCCTCAGCATCTATTTGGCCCATATTTGGATGCATTGTCACCTGAGGATGAGGTATCAGTTGGGACTGGAGGTATCAGAAGAGCCTACACAATTTTGTAATTAATGTAATAAGGCCTTGGTGTCAAAGATACAGTTCTCTATATAAGCTAATTTTATAAACCATCCAGCGTGGAATAAGTTTGGTATAACCTAATAATCTTTCAGTACATTTTGTGCCCTTACTTTTGTCACCAGGTTATGGGATCACACTACACCCAGGTTGGTTCATAAGACCCCAGTGGACTGTGCATGGCCTGTGATAATAAGCTGGATATTGACAACAATATCAAGGCTCAATTATCAGTGACACACATTTCTCTGGGGTAATATTGAGGTATTTCAGACATTATGTGGGGTTTTATGCAATTATGATCCCAGTTTTTGTCTTCCTCTTCTCCCTGCTCAGGCAATTTTACCTAGCCGGACCAGCAGTCCAGGCAGCTCTGATTCACACTCTCCAGCAGAAAACAAGGCGGTGAGGAACTGAGCTTTACCGTCCTCATTTAAAAGAAGAAGCACGCAGTTCCCAGCCAAATCTCTAGATAAGCACACGGGTTTCAAAAACTCTCCAAACCACAGTCCATCCTTGTGCTCCCTATTACTGGGAAGGAAATTTTCTCCCATGCAAGTCTTTCCCACCAGGCTTTCAACTGACCTGTCTCCAGAGAGGGGTTTCACAGCCAGTAGAGTGACCCTATCCAAACTAACCAACTTGCCACTATTTAGCAGTCCTCTTGAACTAAAACAGGAATAAGAGTCACAGAGAGTGTACTTCTTCATCCATCTTCTATTCCACAGATGCTATGGAAAAGGAACTTGGCTCTCTTAGTTCTTTAAAACACAGTGGGGGGAAGGGGAGGAAGCAGGGGGAGTGGAGGGGAGAGGGACAATAGGAACATTTAGCCCTAATATTCAAAACCAGCACAAGGTACTTTTAAAGCTCTACAGGTACCTGGACTGCTCTTTTGAAGCTGAGTCTGCAAGTCAAAAATATCACACAGTTACTCAAATGAAACAGATCTTCCCCAGCTTTTGATCCATACAGGCCTGCTGCAGGAAAGGTGGTTTTATCTTCTGCTTCAAAATTAATTACTAATATTCGAAAAATTTCTACATGATCTGTACAGTGGAGAGGAAGATTTTGTCTGATCTTTTCTCAGTAGGCAGTCTGAAGAACATTTATTTTTACTCTGAGAACCGAGAGATTCAAAGCACAGTCTCCAAATGTTTCAGAGGAAGTTACCCTTATCAGTAGTCTTTAGGCAAGTCCTGTACATCACATACTTGGGATCCAGATATAATGTGAAGTCTATAACTTAAAAGAGGTTAAATGTGCAATTACCAGCATAGCTCCCTTTTCAGCATTGCTTTGCAGTATTAAGATCACCCTTTAGGTAACTGGAAAAACACTGGCTACAAAATACTTTCTTATCCCAGATGGTGATGTCATGATTATGTAATATTATCACCCAAAGATTACTGTATATTAAAGAATATGCTGTATTTCCCAGGCTTTTCCCTTGCATAACTTCCCAGGTAATTTGCATCACTGAACAATGGGAAACAAGGCTTCCCAGGCTTGACAGGAGTAACTCCCTACACAGGAGTAACTTTTCTTGCTCACTAAATTTTGGTTCATCTCCTGTGGCCTCCTAGAAGGTGTCACTAGCACCAAGTGAAAAAAATTTGCCCCAGCAAACAATCCCCCACCCCTAAGGATCATAGCTCAGCATCTGTGCCCTGGCTGTTTCCTGGGCACTGTTGGTCCTGGGGAAAGGAGGCACTGTTTCTCTGCAGCACAAGGAAGGCTCTGAAGCCTCGTGATTAATTAAGCGTGGTCAGCTTGACTCTCCTCAGGAGGAATGAGGAAACAAGAGGTAGAAGAACCTGTTTGATGAAACTTTGAGCACCGAAGCCTGAGGCAGGAGCCTTGGTGGAATTAAACACTGTTTTTTTTTCTTCCCCTTTGCCTCCAATTTGTTTATAACCCATATACTGGCAGGGTCAATGAACACGCAAGTTCTATTCGAGACACAGAGAACAGAGTGAAAAACAAACCCGGGGAAAGATATAATCAATATCCCTTTGATTCAAGGTGGGCCAAACCTTCTATACAAGCATAGATATAGAATTTCAGAAAATAAAAGAACCCAAACCATCCCTCATGTCTGTCATGCTGTTAAAGACGTCAGTATTATTTCAGGTAAGATTTTTATTTCTACATGCTGCAATAACCGAATGCAAAAAAATTTAGCCATTTTCTAATTATAAGAGCAACAAATTATGAGAGGACTGAATCAATCTGACTACTGTATGTACATTTCTCCATTCATGCTTAAGGCATATAGATTTCCTTGTGTAACTTCTAAAAACTACTGTGAAGAAACTGTTTTCCCCTTAAGCATGAGTAGCAGTGAAGTCTCATTATACCCACCCTTAGTTCAAATAATGCCAACAATGACTGCAGTCATTGGTAGCAAATTAACCTCACAGGGACAGTAAAGTATGTACTAGTGGAGGAGGAGGAATCTAGTCCAAACACCCTTTACCAGCTCTCAATCTCCATGCACAACATGGTGTATTGAGATGCCCATACAACATGAATGGCTCCAACGAAAGTCAAAAAAAAAAAAATGTGAAGGGCTTTGCAATTCATGTGAGAGTGAAGAATTACACCAGTATATGCTTCTTTACAAAAAGGTCTTGATTGCGTATTCAATACATTCATCAAATTGATATCCACTTAGGAATCTACTGATGAAAAGTACTACACAAATTTGGCATTATTTTACTCTACATAAGGAAAAAACCATGTAAAAATACTCCTAAGCATGAGAGCAAAACTGAAGAAGGATCTTCCTTTTGTCAGTAAGCATCTGGTATCTTGCTTCATCCTCTTGATGTCTCATTTTCATATCAGAGTTCTAATTAATACAGCAGACAAACAATGAAAATGTGAAAGTCCCTGTAGATCAGCTTCTATCTTTACTCAAGTGCTGTACATGTCTGTGTGCATACAGAGCACTGATGATAAGCACTGCAAGCAATATTGGCAGTCAAAAAAAGCTGACAGGAGTAACCTAATTTTATTTCAGAAGGTAGATCTAATCTTAGGACCTGAGCCCGTCAGGAACCAAGAGCCATAAACTTACTGAAAATCAAGCAAGCTCAGCATTTCACTGAAGACACTCAGCACCTCACAGGTTCAAATCCATACTTTTTAAAAGTCACTTCCTATTTCTCCTTTGTTTACCCTGGCTTATCCTGAACAGTGAGGTTTTCCAACACAGAGATAACTTTGGAAATGATTACTCTCATATTCTTTGATGATTTCAAAAGGCAGGAAAGAATCTCTCCCCTGTCTGAGGGCCACCCAGCTGAAGCTAAGAACATTATTTTTTTCAGGCATATTAATAGGAGCCAATAATAACTCAACTGAGTTTCCTTGGCCTTGAAATACCTGACCGAATTTGCTTTTGTTCTTTCTCAGTAACATATTTTGTTCCTGTATCTGCTGTCACACAATTATGTTTCAAACAACCCTAAAAGGGAGGCTGCACACTAACTTCCAACCAACTTAACCTCTTTCTATAACACATATTCACTGCCTTGATGTGTTTTATCCATTATACCCCACTCACAAGTGGATGGAGCCACTGGGAAACACAGTGTAACAAAGTAGGTGTTCAAATTAAGCTTTCCAATGATTTAATATGTTAACTGTAACTAAAGCTGCTACTAGTCTCACTTTCCCCAGGAGAAAAAAGGGAACAAGGGAATACATGAGTGTTGGTGAATGGCATCTTCTTTCCTAGATTCCTAACAGGAAAAAAAAATACTGAATGAGTTGGACATATACACCCAAATAAATGAAGATAAATTATTTCATCTCTTTGCACTCCCATTTATGCCAGTTATTCTGAGCCAAAACCTTTCTTTTTTTTTTTTTTTT